>NC_069425.1:23134503-23171565 GCF_026875155.1 Cherax quadricarinatus | reverse complement strand
TGCCTCCTGCGAGGAGGAGCCTATTGATATCTTTGTTTTATCGTGAGTTATCAACCCCGGGTCCTGACACGAGGCTAGTACATGATTAAGAATGTTTTGGGTGTTGGAGAATCCGGTGGTGTGAATCATTATATCATCAGCAAAACTAATCACATAATGATGGGGCTGACTAGGCATAGCATTAAGTAATGCATTAATTAGAATATTGAACAGTGTGGGACTGAGCACACCTCCCTGTGGGGTTCCTAATTCAAAGTCTTGTACGAACCCCACAGGGAGGTGTGCTTAGCAACAACCTGTCGGTATTTTATACCATTTTAATGTTCAATCTGTCAGACACTGCAACACAAGGGTATTTTGGTACAGACCTGCATTCAACTTCGACAATCTCTACTAGTGAGAACGGCTGGATTTGAGAGGGACCTGACCTCCCAACATCTGCGTTCTACTAGTGACCTACGTCTCACCTCCTGGCGCTATATAAGGCTCCATCCTGTCACTTCAACTCCATATTGTTTCAGACTATGAAACAATGCTCTTCTCTAGACTGAGGGACTGACCACCTCAAAACTTTAAGGGTGATGGACTGATTACATCGTCTTCAAGTCTCTTCTGCTTCTATCAACTTTTCTGTACTCGACTGAAGAAGCCTACTGTGTAGGCAAAACATTTCGAAATAAAGATACCTAACTGTTGCATATGTGTCTTACCTAACAAGCCGTTCATAATGGTGGTGAAGGAGTTGGTTAAATGTTCACCAACCAACTCCTCCAATGTTGATAAATTAGGCACATGTGCAACTCTTGGGTATCTTTAAGGAAACGTATCCTCCAATGTTGTTAGGTAAGACACATATGCAACAGTAAGGTAGGTAAGACACATAGGCAACAGTTAGGCAACTTTATTCCGAAACGTTTCACATCTCTACTGTTCCTGCCTACTTTCTGTATTCGACTGAAGAAGCCTACTGTGTAGGCGATACGTTTCGGAATAAAGTTACCTAACTGTTGCCTATGTGTCTTACCTACCAACCTGTCGGTATTGTATACCATTTTGATGTGCAACAGTAAGGTATCTTTATTTCGAAACGTTTCGCCTACACAGCTGCTGGTTCACCACCATTATGGATGGCTTACTCTCAGTGGCCCTTATATACCCAACAACAACACAACACAACACGGAGGACCCACACAGTGGGCTTTTTCAAGTCACACACGGATCTACCTGGGGTTGGAAGGTACGAGAGTATTTATAGTCATGTCAGAATGTTGAGGTCAGGTGGAGAATGCTGCATCTGATGATCTACCGGGTGGGGTTATAGAGTCTTTGGTAGCTTGGCAGGGGTATTGGACAAGTTGTAGACCTTCTGCAGTGTTCTATGTTCTTATGTGGGATAGCGATGAAGAAGTTTCTTGGCGAGTGGTTCAGCTATGTTATAGAAGCCATTGTTCTGGTTGAAATTGTTGGTTATAGAGATAAGCGATGATTCCAGGATTCTTCTGTATTGAGTGTTGTCTTCGTTGGCTATAAGTCTTGAGTTTCTGTAGTTAATTAAATGGTTGTGTGAATTGTGATGTTGTACACAGGCATTCCTTGTATCGTCAGTCCTGCTTGCATATTGGTGTCCTGAAATGCGTGTTTGGAGGTCTCTTGATGTTTCGCCCACATATAATTTGTTGCAGTCATTACAAGGAATTATGTATACCCCTGCAGAGGATGGAGGCTTGTCCTGTCTACTACTGGTGATGTCCTTGATGGTCGTGGTTGTGGAGGTAGATACTTGGAATGATGTTTTGGCAAAGATGTTGGAAACATGTTTGGCAATGGAGTTGTTGGGGAGGACTATATATCTCTTCTCGGCAGTGTCTTCTCTGGGTGTGTTGAAGATGTTTAATGCCCGCCGTCTGCAGTCTCTGATGAAGTGACGAGGATAGTGGAGTTTAGAAAATACTTGTTCAATTATAGTGCATTCTTCCTCAAGGAACTCATTGCTGCAGATTCTGAGTGCACGTAGGAAGAAGCCTATAATCACACCACGTTTGGTTTTGGTGTCGTGGTGAGAGTAGAAGTGGAGAAGATCATTTTGGTTGGTGGGTTTTCGATAGCCTTTAAAACGAAGTTCGTGGTCAGCTTTGCAGAGCAGAACATCAAGGAAAGGAAGAGTGTTGTCGACTTCTTCTTCAAGTGTGAACTGGATTGAAGGCTCGACCTGGTTGAGCTTGTCTTGGAGAGCTTGAACGTTGAAGCGTTTAGGAGTTATGAGGAGAATGTCGTCAACATAACGGAGCCAGGTGACAGACGAAGGAATAATGGTGAGAGAAACGTTCGGCTTCTAGATGTTCCATGTATAAGTTCGCCAGGACTGCACTGAGTGGCGAACCCATGGGTAGTCCAAAAGTCTGCTGAAAGAGGTGATTTTCGAAGGAGAAACACGTAAAGCCAACACATAGTTCAACAAGGTCGATGAAATCGCTGGCTGGAATGGGAAGATCAAGTGAATCGTCAATTTTCCTGCGCAAGAGATCGATGGCTTGTGTAGTAGGTACTTTGGTGAATAGGGAAGTCACGTCAAGGCTGGAAAGTTTCTTGTTCCTGATGTTGATGTTGCGAATGCGATTGAGAAGATCACCCGAGTGTTTGAGATGTGCTGGACTGATAGTGCCCAAGAGTTTAGAGAGGTGTTTGGCGAGAATTCCTGAGAGCTGGTGGGGAGCACTGCCTATTCCCGAGGATATGGGCCTCAGTGGGAAGATTCACTTGATCTTCCCATTCCAGCCAGCGATTTCATCGACCTTGTTGAACTATGTGTTGGCTTTACGTGTTTCTCCTTCGAAAATCACCTCTTTCAGCAGACTTCCTCCACCTCCCTCCTCCTCCTTCTTCCTCCTCCTCCTCCATTGCTTTTGGTCTCAAACTCCTCGAAATCATGAAATTGATTTTCACTGACACTTCCATCTGTGTTAGAGCATCACTTGGGAAGAGAAGAGCCAGATTTGCTGGGGAGTCACATATTTCTTACCACTAGACATGCTGGAAAAGGAAGACTGAAATGGCATTCCCACAATGCACCACTGGCTCTCCAATTTTTTTTTATATGGTACACACTGACCATGAAGACCCAGTCTCTTACATGTGGGCCTACCAGCTTTCTCCTACTTGATTTGAAGCCGCTAGAATTTATGCGTATAGATACGTCAAACACGGTATCTCCTATGAAGTATATATACGACCGCAACAGTCAAGGGGTTAAAGGAATTATGGTGTTGGTCCAGATGTGGTCTAATAAGGAAACACTAGTCTCCAAGATTCTTGTAGGTTTTGTTACTGTTGGTAGCAGCAAGCAGTTGCTCATAGTGTTTGTGAATTCAGTTACTTGTGGTCATGGTCTTGCAGGAGATTTATATTGAAATCTCCTGTGAGTAGTAAGTGGTCTTTGTTCATGTGTGCATCAGTTATCATGCTTCCTAGTTTTTCACTAAATTGGTTAATATTTGACTGTGGCACTCTGTAGATGTTTAACACTGTGAGAGGTTTTTGCATGTGTTTGGATGTAAATTTGGCTATGATATATTCCCCATGTTCATCCCTTGTGCAAATATTAGTGATACATTCAAGTTGGTCTGAATAGTATATAGCTGTGCCACCCCCTTGCTGGTCTGGCCTACAGTTGTGTATAGCTGTGTTTACCTGGAGAGAGTTCTGGGGGTCAACGCCCCTGCGGCCCGGTCTGTGACCAGGCCTCATGGTGGATCAGAGCCTGATCAACCAGGCCATTATTGCTGGCGGCATGCAATCCAACGTATGAGCCACAGCCCGGCTGGTCAGGCATAGACATCTGTAGCATCAGGGTTTAGCCAGGTTTCGGTGAGAGTGATGATGGACATACTGGCATGCAGGGAATTTAGTAATGCTGTGAGGTCATCGTAGTGTTTGCTTAAAGATCTGACATTGTAGTTAGAAACAGTTATGTTGTTGTTGGCCCTGAGAAGTGCGTTTGCTTGATCTGCTGTGTAATAATTACAATTGCTGTTGGATTCATGTAAGTCATTGAGTAACAGGTTGGTATCAGGATCAATGCTTGCAATCATAAGATTGAGAGTGATTCTATAACTAGACTCAAGAATAAAACAATGTAAATATTCTAAAGCTAAAAAATAAAGGAGCTAGGGAATATAACAGTAAAATAATGAAGTATTACACTTTAGCACCTGAAATAGCACCTTAATTATTTTAACAAATGTGAATATATGAACTAAGGTAGTTATTTAAAGCTAAAATGAAGGAGCTAGTGAATATACTAACAAAGCAATGAAAGGAAAACAATTTAGCACCTGAATTAGTACATTAATTATTTTAACAAATGTGAATACAGTGGACCCCCACATAACGGACGCCTTGCATAGCGGACAATCCGCATAGCGGACGCTTTGATCGCTAAAATTTTGCCCCGCATAGCGCCCAAAAACCCGCTCAGCGGCCTTCGTCCGAGACGCGTCCAATGCGCGGCCTGAGCCACGCTCACATGTTCCGCGGGTGGCATTGTTTACCAGCCAGCCTCCGCGGTAACATCCAAGCATACAATCGGAACATTTTGTATTATTACAGTGTTTTTGGTGATTTTTTTCTGGAAAATAAGTGACCATGGGCCCCAAGAAAGCTTCTAGTGCCAACCCTACAGCAATAAGGGTGAGAATTACTATGGAGATGAAGAAAAAGATCATTGATAAGTATGAAAGTGGAGTGCGTGTCTCTGAGCTGGCCAGGTTGTATAATAAACCCCAATCAACCATCGCTACTATTGGTGGTACAGCTGCTGCTGCTGCTGTATCACCGTCAGCTGCTGCTGCTGTACCACCGTCAGCTGCTCCTGCTGCTGTAGTACCGTCTGCTGCTGCTGTAGCATCATCTGCTGCTGCTGTAGCATCGTCTGCTGCTGCTGTAGCATCGTCTGTTGCTGCTGTAGCATCGTCTGTTGCTGCTGTACCACCGTCAGCTGCTGCTGCTGCTGTAGCATCGTCTGCTGCTGCTGCTGCTGTAGCATCGTCTGCTGCTGCTGTAAACATCGTCAGTTGCTGCTGTAGCATCGTCTGCTGCTGCTGTAGCATCGTCTGTTGCTGCTGTAGCATCGTCTGCTGCTGCTGCTGCTGTAGCATCGTCTGCTGCTGCTGTAACATCGTCAGTTGCTGCTGTAGCATCGTCTGCTGCTGCTGTAGCATCGTCTGTTGCTGCTGTAGCATCGTCTGCTGCTGTGCTGCTGTAGCATCGTCTGTTGCTGCTGTAGCATCGTCTGCTGTGCTGCTGCTGTAGCATCGTCTGCTGCTGCTGTAACATCGTCAGCTGCTGCTGCTGCTGCTGTAGCACCGTTGTTGGTGTGGCTTATTGAGAATACCAAGAAACAATTAACCCCAGAGGATTTGCCACCCAGGATAGCCCAAAAAAGTCAGTGTCATCGAAGACTGTCTAACTTATTTCCATTGGGGTCCTTAATCTTGTCTCCCAGGATGCAACCCACACCAGTCCACTAACACCCAGGTGAACAGGGAAAATGCCTGGAACTAGTGCTCATATTGGTGAATTTAGAGCCAGCAAAGGTTGGTTTGAGAGATTTAAGAATCGTAGTGACATACACAGTGTGATAAGGCCTGTTCTGGAAGAAAATACCAAACAGGACCTACAGTACTCAGGAGGAAAAGGCACTCCCAGGACACAGTGTCTCATCAGTCATTGCTGCATCTTCAATAAAGGTAAGTGTCATTTATTCTTCATTTAGTAGACTAGTACATGCACAATATATATTGTGCATGTACTACTCTACTATTGTGCATGTATCCTTCTCTTTGTGTGTAGGAAAATGTATATTTCATGTGGTAAAATTTTTTTTTTCAAACTTTTGGGTGTCTTGCACGGATTAATTTGATTTCCATTATTTCTTATGGGGAAAATTCATTCACATAGCGAACATTTCGCATAACAGCCAGCCCTCTTGCACGGATTAAGGTCGCTATGCGGGGGTCCACTGTATATGAACTATGGTAGTTATTTAAAGTTAAGATAAAGGAGCTAGTGAGTATAATTTTAAAACAGTGAAAGTATAGCACTTTAGCACCTGTAACAGCACCTTAATTATTATTAAAACTGAGAGTAAAGGAATTACTGAATAAAGGGCAGTATGGTATTGGTATGTAGAGAACTATTTTAGGAGAAAATATAAAAGGGACTAAAATAAATAGTGGTAAACAAAGTTTTAAAAGGACAGATAGTAATTATATAATATTTAGTAGTAAGATTTGACTTGTAATATAAAATTTGAGCAATTATTAGAACTAAAAAAGTAAAAAGTATATGAGGTAGTTAGTACTAGCTAGTAAAAGATAGTACAAGGAATTGTACAATAATGAAATAGGAACATACACTATATGCACCACACGTATATATGTGTTAAGGACACTTAGCTAATCTGTTACAGAAATGTCAGCTTTTCTAAGGAAGGAAGAGAAATCATGTTCATTTGAGATGGTATATTGTTGTCCTGTTGCTGTTTTTCTAACTATTATTTTTCCATCTCGAGTGAAACACTGATGTATTTTGTTTCCCTGTTTAAGTTTTCTCAACCTGAACAGAAGGTTTCGACGTTTTCTCGTTAGACACTCATTGATGAACACTCCATTTTTCATTGTAATTGCTGCTTTAATTAGATCCTTTTTTTTTTATCATATGAATGAAGTCTGATCATAATACTGCATTTACTACCTTGTTTTCCTAGCAAACGCATTTCTTTGATTTCATTTTTTTGCATGATAACTTGTATGTGGTCATGTATTATCCTGATAGCAGTTTCTTTGCACTGGGCTTGGGATATGTCACTAGGAATGTGTGGGCTGTTTATTATAATAGCATCAGACAACTTGTCTTGTTTGGTTTTGTCATCTTGGAAATCAAGGTATTCATTTAGTCGAGTGTGCATGTTCTGATTCCAGTCCTTGATTACTTCTTCAACCTTCATATTTAGGGTTGTTATTTGCTCAGTGTGACTGGCTATAGCTGTTTTCAGAGTATTTTCTGTGTCAGCACTTCCTGATGTAAGCTTCTCTTCAAGGTTTTGGATCTTGTTCTCGAGGATGGTTACCTTGGAATCATATCACACATATGTTGCTTTAATATCTGTGTTTTCATTTTCTACGGTGACGATGCATTCTCTAATAGTGTCAGGAATAATCATACCTGGGTGTTCGTGAGCGAATCCTTTGAAGGGAGTGGAGCAGGAGGGGAAGTCAGCCATGTTTGTTGTTGTTCCCTGGGTGGTGGTGAGGGGGGGTTGATGATACACCGGCATCTTGCTGGGTCAACATGTTGAGTTGTAGAGTCCTTAGCATTATTCTTTTGTTACTGCTGTTGCTTCTTCTGCGATTTCCTTTCATAATATCACTAAAATAGATACTGTGAAGCTATGGAGGAGAAGGCTGTATTTCCCTGAGCTTGGGTTAAGTGTTCATCTGGCAGCAGAGGCGGTGCTTGGGTTTGCAGGGCTGTCTTCCTTAGATCATCTATTTTCTCAAGGTTTGGGTTGCATTCTTTGTATTCTTGGGTCATTTTGTGGTCTACGTGGGTTCATGCAGTTGTACCTTCAATTAGGCCATCACAAGCTTCGATGAGTGACGGTTTCTTGAAGAATAAGAGCTAGTAGGATGCCGCTGCTGTTACCGTTGCCACTGTAGTGTAAGCACGCCTCTGGCAAGACAGTGATGGAGTGAATGATGATGAAAGATTTTCTTTTTTGGGCCATTCTGCCTTGGTGGGAGATGGCTATGTGTTAATAAAAAAAATAGCTGTGTTTGTGAATTGTTTTAATCTTTTAATTACTATATTTTGTATCTGCCAAGCAATCATAACACCCAGTAGGCATACCAGTGTTGCTGAAAGTGGCAAGAAAAGGTATAAGCATTTAAGTCTAAGAATTAAGAAAACAAAGATATTAGACAAGAGATAACCATAATGAAATGTTACTTTGTACATATAAAAAGAGGTAAACATGAGTTTGTGTGACTGACTGACTTGACTGAATAATTTACTTGATTTACTGACTGAATGACTTGACTGACTGAATGACTTATTGAATGACTTGACTGACTGAATGACTTGATGGACTTACTGAATGACTTGACTGATTTACTGAATGACTTGACTTACTGACTGACTGAATGACTTGATTGACTGAATGATTTTACTTACTGACTTGACTTACTGACTTTTGACTTAACTGACTTGACTGACTGAATGACTTAAAGTTAGACACTCCAGTATAATCATCAACTTTAGTACCAGAACCTCTACTATCCACCTCAGCCCAGTAGAGCCACAGCGTAACTCTTCACTCTCTTCACAATCATCCACAAACACCAGCACCCACAATTTAAGGTAAATACTATTATTTCTGTTACATTTGTAGTCTCAATTAGTAAAAACAACATAATACATCACAACAAAGAACTACAATTACATATTCACTTTTATTTTTGTAAGAGGTGGAGGCCTAAAAAAAAGTTGTTTGGCTTTTCTGGGGCTCTCAGGAATGCAACCCTATTTTTCCCATAAGTTCTTCAGTTCATCTGACAGTTTTACCAAACACTGCATTTTCAGGAACGTAACTACCATGTTAATTGATGGTCTACTGTATTATTATATGACCTCGTACTACCTCAATATTGTAAATCTAATTATGTATGTGCCTCGCTGGGTATGTATCAATTATGTAAATCTAATTATGTATGTGCCTAGCTAGGTATGTATCTAATTATGTATTTAATAATGTATGATCAAATGTACTGCTCCATGACCTATATCAATATAGAGTAAGAAATAATATTAGTCTGCCCGAAATGCCTATGCATGCTAGTAGCCCTCTTTGTAATTAACATTTCACAACATGTAAACCAAACATTGTAAGCTTTACAAAGAAATAAAAAAATTTTTAAATTTTAATTTTTAATTTTTTATTGCTTTTATGATACTTTCAATTGCTTTTTCTCCTCCCGTTTTCTTGCTTCATAAGTTTCCCCTTCAACTTTTTGGAGTCCTGAGACAAAAGCTTACCTCTCTCTTTCATCCTCCCACTGCATTTCCCGTGGCATCCCCCGAGATGATTTAGTTCCTGCCATTGAAGCATTCCTTCCTTCAATCTTTTCCCTAGCTGATGTCCCTGTGCTCAGTGGTCTGTCTTTTTTCCTGCTGAGCTGTTCCTGGGCACTGCAGTTGTCTGTTAGAGCCTCTGCACATAGCTTAGCTCCTTCATTGTCTTTAGTCCCCTCATTTGTTCTTAATGTGCTCCTCGTCTTTTCCCAGGCCTCACTTGGGTCTGGTAGGTCCTTCACATACAGTATAGCTCCTTTGTTCCCTACAATCCCCTTGTCTTTGACTGATGTAGCAGTTCCTGATGTCATGGCTGTACTGCCCTTTGGTTCTTTAGACTTTCAGAATTTTTAGTTCATCTTCTAAGCTCTGTATCTTAGCTTCTGCTGCTTTGGATTGTAGCTCCCATTTTCTGCTCTCTGCAGCTATCCTCTCCTCCATTTTCTTGTCGAACTCTTCTAGCTTCCTTCCCCACTCTTCCTCCCTTTTTGTGAGCTCTGCCTCCCAATCTTCCCTCTCAGGTTCATCCACCAGTCCCCAGGTTCTCCATCCTGCTCTTTGGTAACCCATTTTTTTTTTTTTTACCACAGAACGAAGAGCTAATGTATTTTCAGGAGTGAGTGCAAATGTGTGTGTGGAGGGGGTGTTTGTTGTAGGGAGAAGGGGAGGGAGGTGGGGAGGAGGGAGAGGGATAGAGTTGGAAGGGGGGACAGTGGCAGAGGGGGAGAGAGATGGGAGAAAGGTTAACCCTTAAACAGTCCAACCGTAGATCTACGTTCACCTGTATGGCACTCCAAATATTTTGAAAAAATAAAAACTTTTTTTTTTTTTTTAAAAAAAAGGGGGGAATTATCTTTTGGGAAAAAACCCCAAAAAAAAATTTTGGACCAGTACTTACCAATTTATAAGACCGCAAAGTTGGTTCTAGATGCTCACCTGACAGCAACATCCAGTCCTGCTGCTTTCAGAAGCATTGCCAATTTACCTTTTTTTCTTGCTTTTATTTCAATTTATATAATTTTTATGTTCTGATAATTACAATTTATAATAGTTCTTGTGATTTCATTGCCAATCTTTGTTCTGACACTAATATTATGTACTGAAATAGTACTCAAATAGTAACAATCACACCAACAGGTGAACATTTTCACCTGCCTGGGTCATTTACTATTGTCTAGAAATATATACAAAGTATTTATAGGTCTTTGCAATGTTTTAGATAAGCTGGAGTATACAGTGAACCCTCGATAACTGTAAGGCTCGAAAGTCGTAATTTTCGAAAATCATTATGTTATTTTTGTCAAAACATTGACTCGCGAATGGTCATTCGACTTGCAAATAGTCATTCATCTGGGACGTGTACACACAGCCCTGAGCCGCTTCACACTCCACTCCCAGCCAGTGTGCAACTGTTTATCAGTGAGTGAGGATGATCCCATGAGTTCATATGATACATTACATAATATTCCATTCATTTTAGTGCTTGCAACTGCTAAATAAGTCACCATGGCTCCAAAGAAAGCTTCTAGGTCTAGCCCTTTGGTAAAGAATGTGAGAAACACACATAATTTAAGAAAAAGTTTGTAAGTAAGTAAGTAAGTAAGTAAGTTTATTCAGGTATACACAAATACAGTTACATAGAATTATCATACATAGCAGCATATGTGTAGAGAACCTAGGATAACCCAAAAAAGTCAGACAGAGTGACTTATTTCCATTGGGGTCCTTTTACCTTATTATTATAATATAAAGGTTATAATATTTTCGTATTATTCTATAATGAAGATAACATCTTATTATCATACTAAAAAAACTATCTACTACACGAGGGTCATTAAGACTATCTACAATACGCGGGTCATTACTAGGAATAAGGTAAAATTTACATGTATGTTAGATAAAAAATAGAAAATCATTCCCCTCCCTTTCTGTGCTACATTCATCAGACACCTTTTGGCACTCTTCTTGAACTGGTTCATGCTATGACTGGCTTTGACCCTGTGCGGGTAGTCTGTTCCATTCCTTTATTTTCTGTACAATAAAAGTGTTTGAAGCCTGGCCAAATTGGGCTGTGGTTTTTTTGGGATACCGATTTAAAAACCCATACGATTTTCTTTCCGAGACGGTCAATGTGCCCTCAATTTTGCGGCCGCCCCATTGTTTAACCCAAAGCCTCCACGGTAACATCAGCATACATCGGAATATTTCGTATTATACATTTTTTTCAGGTGGTTGTTTCTGGAAATATTTGACCATGGCCCCAAGAAGCTTCTAGTGCCAACCCTGTGGTAAAAATGGGTGAGAATTATATGAAATTAAGAAGATTTTGAAGGGTTGGGCAACCTGAGAAGGCCTATGCCGTTGGGCATTCCATTGTGCCTACTCAAAGATTAGGAAATGTGTGCAGGATGGTTTGACTCAAACCTTTATAGTAGAAAATCACCCTCAAGCTGTTGCAAGCCGTGCTGTGACTAATTTCAATGAAATGTTATGGCCCATTTAGAATGTCATTGAAGAACGAGAAGTTACAGAACTTATGGACAGATTTGTTGTGCGACAGTAGGTCAAGTACTCTGAAGTTGGTCATAGTGGCATTTAAAGAGAAGGAAGTAACCCCAGAAAAGGATGCAACTGGGCAGGGGCAGTCCTAATGATAGGGTATTCCCTTCTAACAGTAAGAAGATAATGCTCTCCCCTCTCCCATCCATCAATCATCAACCGATCTTCATATAAAGTAAGTGTCATGTAATTGTGCAATAGCCTTTTTCAGTTGTGTATAAAATTAACATTTCATGTGGTAAAAAAAAAATTTTTTTCCATCTTTTGGGCGTCTTGCACGGATTAATTTTTATTTCCATTATTTCTTATGGGAAATTAATTCGCTACGACTATTTCGCATAACGATGAGCCTCTGTCAAAGGATTAAATCGAATACGGGGTCGGTCCACTGACTATGATTGTTTGGTTTCCCAACCTTGAAAAACTGACAGCAAGATATTCTGGACACTGTGAGCAATTTTATAAACATGATTTAGCTTCAGTTGTTTTACTCTGTCTTCAACATTCAGCATATCCAACTGCTGTAATTCATCCTGGCCTACATGTTCTCTTGGTCCCAGCCCCAGGATGAATCTTACGATTTTGTTCTGGGTGATTTGCAGTCTATCTTTCAGTTTTTTTTGTCAAGGCGAAGTACCAAGAAGAGCAAGCGTAATCCATATGGCATTGTATAAGGGGCTAGACATAGGGTCCTGCGAGCCTCAGTAGGTAGACACTGTGTTTGTCTATACAGGAACTCAGTCTGGCATTCGCTTTCTTTACTACACTGTTCCCTATCAATTCTCCTGACATGCATGGGTCAAAGGGGGATTCCCAAATATTTTACTGATGAAACCAAAGTGATGGGCTCACCATTACATTGAACATTAAAGTTATTTACCCTTCTCAGTTTATGTTTCGTGCCAAAGAGAATGGCTTCAGTTTTCCCCTAGGTGTAATGATAGTTTGTTGTCTACTAACCATTTGCTGCAGGACTCCAGTTCCAGTGTTAAAACATTAGCAATATCTTGTGGGTCTTTACCTGACACTAACAGAGCACTGTCATCTGCATACAGTAGGAGTTTGCACTTGACACTGATAGGCATATCATTGACATAACATAAGAATAATAAGGGACCCAGAATACTACCTTGGGGAACTCCACATGTTATCGGCAGGGGTTCTGATTCTGTTTTGTTGATTTTGACTATTTGTCTCCTGTTGCTAAGGTAGGACTTAAACCAGTCTACAGAACCTATACCGATAGCTTAAAGTTTATTACATAATATATTGTGGTTGACAGTATCGAAGGCCTTTTGCAGGTCTAAGGTTACCATACCTATGAGGTTCCCCTTTGACATTTCAGTTCTCAGAAAAATACAAAGGTGGTGGTGGTAGAGAGGTAGCAGTTGTGATAGTGGTAGAGGGTGATAGTGATGGTGGTAGAGGGTGCTAGCAATTGTGATGGTGGTAGAGGGTGGTAGCAGTTGTGATAGTGGCAGAGGGTGGTAGTAATGGTGGTAGAGGGTGCTAGCAGTTGTGATAGTGGTAGAGGGTGGTAGTGATGGTGGTAGAGAGTGGTAGCAGTTGTGAAAGTGGTAGAGGGTGCTAGCAGTTGTGATAGTGGTAGAGGGTGGTAGTGATGGTGGTAGAGGGTGGTAGCAGTTGTGATAGTGGTGAAGGGTGATAGTGGTGGTGGTAGAGGGTGGTAGCAGTTTTTATAGTGGTAGAGGGTGGTAGTGATGGTGGCAGTGATGGTGGTAGAGAGTGGTAGCAGTTGTGATAGTGATAGAGGGTGGTAGTGATGGGGGTAAAGAGTGGTAGCAGTTGTGATAGTGGCAGAGGGTGGTAGTAATGGTGGTAGAGGGTGCTAGCAGTTGTGATAGTGGTAGAGGGTGGTAGTGATGGTGGTAGAGAGTGGTAGCAGTTGTGAAAGTGGTAGAGGGTGCTAGCAGTTGTGATAGTGGTAGAGGGTGGTAGTGATGGTGGTAGAGGGTGGTAGCAGTTGTGATAGTGGTGAAGGGTGATAGTGGTGGTGGTAGAGGGTGGTAGCAGTTGTTATAGTGGTAGAGGGTGGTAGTGATGGTGGCAGTGATGGTGGTAGAGAGTGGTAGCAGTTGTGATAGTGGTAGAAGGTGGTAGCAGTTGTGACAGTGGTAGAAGGTGGTAGTGATGGTGGTAGCAGCAGTTGTGATAGTGGTAGTGGTTGTGATGGTGATAGAGGGTGCCTTCTTCAGTGATTCAGCAATTCTACTAACCCCTCCAATGTTGTTGGAGTTATATAATGCTACAGAAAACACGGCTGCCTCACCTGCTGCTTCACCACCATTATGGACGGCTTACTCTCAGTGGCCTTTATATACCCAACACCTCTCGTGACATACATAATGACTTATTTTATTCATTCTAGAGTATATTCCATGTTTCTATGTTATTAATTATTGTTTATTATGTCATATTAGTTGAATTGTGATAGATAAATAAGCTGTAGAGTTGATATTAGTGTCATATTCTCCAACAACAAACTCGCCTCCCCTCTCTCTGCCCCGTCTGCCATACATCAAAAAAAGTCTTCAATAAAAGGCAAGTGTGATGTTAAATGTTCATTTATACATTTTATTAGTGCTTTACATTTATTTGGCATTCTTTTCTGCATGTAAATCTATATTTAAGCTAGGGAAGTGACCTAGAGTCCTTATGGAGGGGGATTCCCCTTCCAAACAATATCCTCTCTTCCCTCTCTCCTCCTTGTCTTCCATTCATCAACAACAGCCTTCAATAAAGGTAATTGTCATGTTAAATGTTCATTCTTTTGTGCATGTAAATCTATCTTTAGGTAAAAAAAAAATTGCTGTTGATACTTCTGGGTGTCTGGAACAAATTAATTGGATTTACATTATTTCTTGTGGGGAAAATGGATTCGCAAATCGTTAATTTTGATAATAGTCACGCCCTTTGGAACGGATTAATTACGAAAAATGAGGGTCCACTGTATATGGAACTCCTTGAAGAATGGTGTTATGACAAGCGAGATAACTGGTGACAGCCAGTGACAGTTGATGAATGTGCACTGCTACAGGGAACCCTTGCTTTATTTGTTTTCACTGTTGCACACAAACATGTCTGTCTGTATGTCTGTCTTTGTCTATCTGTCTGTTTATGTCTGCTTGTATGTGTCTGTCTTTCCATCTATTTGTCTCTGTCTCAGGGATCAGCTGGTAAACCTGTGGGTTTTTGGCTTATGAGCAGTTCCCTGATTGCTTAGCAAGTGACAGTGCTATTACTTGCATCATGTTTATTTATGTCTTATATCTACACACACTGTATAGTACTTTGCCTGGAATTTTTGGGTTATCCAAAGTAATATACACAATGTATAATAACTGTAGTTATGTGTACATGTGAGAGAGAGACAGAGATATAGACAGACAGATACAGTAAGGCCCCGCTTTACGGCGTTTTGCCTTACGGCATTCCGCTAATATGGCGATGTCAAATTATGACCAAAATATGCTATACGGCAAGTGGTCTTTCAAATACGGCGCCCCCACCCGGTTTGTTTACATTTTCCATGACCACATCTATTATGTCAGGAAACTTTCCAAAATTTCAAGTGTTTTAAAGTTATTGCATACTTTATATGTACTCTGATAATTATACTTATGTGTACCTGTACCTAAATATACTTACACACTGTGCTGGTGTGCAGGTACACATTAAAATCGCTAAGTCTCTCTCTACTCATGACGCCAATACTACGTAATAATAATCACTCTTGGGCACACTAAATGTCTTATTTTACATCAATATAAGCATTTTCATTAATCCATCTATGATATTTTCCTCAAAATTATATATGAAACCCATTACATAGCATATAAACATGATACATACACTCACAGAATAAAAATTGATGTAAATATGAGATTTGTTTACAAAGCAGCTGTGTAGGTAGTGTTGGAAGAATTACGTTTTCTCTAGTCAAACACTGGGGGGTAACTGTAGAAAAATATTCTTTTCGTATGCCTTTACTCTATATATAGCAATTCACGACACTTGTGGGTTTAGTACTTTTTATAATAAATACTAATAATAATAATAATAATATTATTATTATTATTACTTTTATTATTATTATTATCTTCATTCACTCTAAAAATGGTGCGTTGCTGTTTGTTTATTCTGAACTAACTTGTACAACTTGTACACAATGTAAGAGTATTTGTATTGTGAGGTAATTATTATTAAAATAAAAAATAGTGAGGTAAATGTTTTACAAACTCTTACAAATGAAGGTGAATGAACTAAAAGTAGACACACATTAATTCGCATTTATTTCGCCTGACCAAGTGATCATCCACTACCTGTTCAGTTTGTGTTCTTACATTGTCTCAACTCTGTATCTCGTTCTCTCTCTCGTTTACTCTTTCGTTAACTAGTTGCCTCTCATTGACGATGGCGTCTAAGATTAGCTGTAATAAAAAGAGAAGTCGTAAGCCTCTTGCTTTAAGTGCCAAGTTAGAGGATGATGGTGTGCCATTCTGATTTTATTCAATAAACATCCTGCCACTCACCTCTCACACATTAAATTAATATTTAAGGTAAGTAATAATGTATTTCTGTGTGTATCTTACCTTTTATTGTGTTTTTAATGCCTATTCTATTGCTAACTTAATATAAGTTAGTGTAAACTTGTTGTCTGGCATTTATTGCACTTTTTAAATGTGTGCCCCTGAAATTTAATACTTGTGGAGCTGTGTGGTAGCCGGGGGGGAGGGACAACATTATGTTTTCTCTGCTCAGCCATCAGAGAAAACGTGTATGAATCTGCGTTTGGCCCAGTCACTCCCTCACTCCGTTTTTTGTTTACAATTTTTGGAAATGAATTTCATTACTTCAAACCTTCGTTTATGATGGCATCTAAAGGTAGTTGTTAGAAATTATTAATTTCAGTGCACAAGGCATGTCGATGTTAATAATATGGCTCTGGGCCACAATGTCGGTAGCCGGTAGGTGTAGCCCGGGCAGGCTACACCTACCGGCTACCTACACTGACTTCCTACAAATAAATACTACTCACCTCTTTTCCTATATTAAGACTACATATATTTTAAGGTAAATAATGAGTGTACTGTATGTGTATTTTACCTCTCTGGGATGTTTTAAATATTGTATATTAACCCTTTCAGGGTCCAAGGCCAAAATCTGAAGTCACGCACCAGTGTCCAAGAAATTTTGAAAAAAAAAAAAAATTATTTTTTCTTACAGAATTAAAGAGCATATTTTTGTGAAGGTAATAAAACAAAAAAAATTAGAATCTGATCAGTACTTACCGAGATACAGTGCCAAGAAGTTTATAGAAAATGATGTGGTGGCGGCAACATCGACGAATTCCACATACGCGTATTATATTATTTTGTTGTTTTAGTTGTTTTTTCTTTTTTCCATTTTTTTTCTATTCCTATAACATTTGGGGCCTGAGAGACCAATACTGTATATATTTGATATAAAATATACTCACTGTATTGAACACAATAACCGCACTAAAGTTTTTATCATATTATTGTTTACCACGTTGTTTTATTACAATAAAAAATGCACAAATATTGTATAATACTAATGTTCTATCATATATTTCCCTATTTACAATCACTGGACATGGTTTTAAAACTGCTGGAGCTTGGGGAAAACTCCTTGAAACAAGGCACCATGCACAGAGGCACCTTACATTCCTCACACAAAAAACCGAGTGTCTTTGCATCTTTGTTCCCGGGTCGTTTTGTTTGTGCACAGACAATGCATCTCTTCTGAGCAAATTTCTTTGAGTTGAAGGAAGCTGAAATTTATGAAATGATCACCTTCTCTCCTCAAACTCTTGGTTAATTGTGATGAATTTCGAGGACCCACGTTGAAATTGCAGGTGTTGTTACCTGGTACTTCATTATGAGTTTCTGACAACAGACAAACAAAATTCACCAAACGTGGTCTGTTACCAGTCCTTTATTTGGTACATTTTAAATTTTGCATTCAGCATTGAAATGTCCATGAGATGGAAGAAAAGTTTCATGTACCACTTGTAACTCTTACGAACACAGTCAACAAAACCAATCTGCATGTCACACTTGTCAACCAAGCACATGTTTTGTGTATAATCAACACTGACACGGGTTTTTTCGAATACTTTTCATTAGTCCCTCGATCAACTTTGCCACTGTCTTGCATTTCATTACGGTGAATGGTTGTCAACAATGTGACATCTCTTTTGTCATGCCACCGTAAATGCCATGATGTCATTGGCAGTAAACACCTGCACGTCATCACCAACAGAACACCTGCGTTGAGCCTGGGGATATGTTTACGATTAAACGCGCTGTGCCACACACATCTGTCTTGTTCACTCGCATGAAATCACTTGTGTACCAGTTATCGGTATATAATGTATGGCCCTTACCAAGATAAAGGTGCCATCATGTTTTCCCCACTACGCACCTGAGATGCCCAATAACATCTTGGTATCTTTCAATATTTTACTACCCGTGTATACAACAATATCCAACACCAGGCCACTGTCACAATCCAGAGTACAAACAATTTTATACCAAAGCAGTTTCCTCTTGCTCGGTATATACTGCTTGAATGACAGTCTACCTTTGAACAAAATCAAAGACTCGTCAATTACAAGATTCTTGAATGGATAAAAGTAATCCTGAACTTTTGTTTGAGATACATGAAAACATTTCTAATCTTGTAAAAACCTGCACTTCTGTCAGCCTGGTTTTGTCTGAGAAGTGCAACATACGTAACAGTAAGATAAACCTGTTTACTGGTTTTTATTTCACTGAAGGATGGGGTACAAATTAGCCGATCTGTGGACCAGTATGCTTTTTATATTATGCTTAAGAAAGTGAGGCATAAGCATTATTGTTTTCAAAAAGCAAATACATTCTCAACAGTCGTCTCTTTCCACCTGTGTAGTCTTGACTGTGGTGATAAGATCGTATTTGCCATGGTGTACTGAAAATACTTATTACTTCCCTGGCAATAATTTCCATCAATGGCTGGTCAAAGAATAATTCAAAGAATTCCAGTTTTATTGGCTGTGGTTCCAAGGGGACAGGTAGGTAGAATTCCACTTTTAGAGTCATCAAAGTGGTGAGGGCTGGGAACAAAATTGGGAATTTTGCTGCCAATCCAGATACGGTTTGCTGGTGGAAACTGGACTCATAGGCTGGTTGTACAGGTGGTTGTGGTTGTGGCGGGCTGGTGGCTGACGCCCGCTTTGTCCTTGAACTGACGAGTCAGCAGCGTGGGGCCCCACGTGGCACAGTGAGTCCCATGGCGGTGCCACTACCACCACCAGCACCACTAACACCATCCACTGATGCCTGTGGCCCATCCATGCCAAGTGTAGCCACATCATCCTCCCCTAAACACTACCAAAAACGGGTGTAGGGCCACGGATGTACTCCGGGATGTACTCCGGGATGTACTCCGGATGTACCGGGGTGTACTCTGTCCCCTGGGGACAAACAATAGGGTACACTACCCGGCGCATGCGGCGGCGAACATACCGACGCTTCACTGGTGAATATGTTTCCCTCACTATCACTACTCGAATGATCGTCGAGCGCAATAAAATCACAATCCAAGTCAGAATCATCGTCATTACTGAAGTCAGAGGCCTGGCCACGGGAAAATATTAGTTTTCTCTTACGTTTAGGAACACCCGACCGTGAGTCCCCGAGTGCCCACACCAAGGTAGAAGGTTAGGATCGTCGGGGTTTTCTGCACTATTATCGATATCCCCGGTCATTATTTTCGGTCACTAACTTATCAAAGCCGTAGAATTCGTCTTCATTTCCACTTCCATCATGTCAGAACTATCAGACAGGAAGAGGAGAGTCCCAATTTTCCGGGGAGTGAGAGCTGACTTGCGACGAGGCATGGTGAACAAGGGTGAATGAGCTGGCGTTCCTACAATGCTATGCAGGCGCCTAGATTTTTTGTTTACAGCGCACACCCACGGCGCAGACCCATTCTCTCACATGTAGGCCTATGAGCGCTTTCGCGCTAAATTTGACGGCGCTAGAATTTTGGCATAGATCTACGGTTTGGACACTCACTGAAAAGCTGTAGATCTACGGGACGGACCCTGAAAGGGTTAAGTATGAGACGGGGAGCCAGTACTACCTACACCTGGGCTACCTGCACCTGACTTTCTACAAATAAGTACTACTCACCTCTCTCCCTATATTAAGATTACAAATACAAGTGTTATTGTACCAGAGTCTGAAATAAAAGAAGCCAGGTTACTAGGATCCCATGGTAGAAAAAGTGTTATGCTTAGATTCCACTCACATGACAGGAAAAAAGACTTAATTATTGCATCTATTAAAGTAAAGAAAGAGGTACACATAAACGAGTGTCTTACCAAAAAACGTCAGAACCTCCTGTATAGAGTCAGAAAACTTAAGCGGGAGAATAACGACACAATACACCAATGCTTCACACGGGATGGGAAAATTCTTGTTAGGAAAACAAATGTAGGTCAACTGTACACAATCACGAACGAGAATGATCTATCACGATTTCTCAGGATACTAATCTTACAGAGAATAACTAAACAATGTCCAACTTAAAAGCCTACGTAGTGTAGTGTATGTTTTGCTCCATTATTGTTCAAATTTCATTGTACAATCTCTTAGTAATAAATAATCAACTACCTCATTTGTGATTTTACTAGTAAGCATAAGTCACCTTATGTAATTTTCTTATTTACTATTGTTTGCTTAAACATTAGCTGAATTGATACTTTCTCTGTCCATATTACTACCTCATATTTTTTTAAATACAACAATTGATATTACTTACTAAAATTAATAATTATCATTTTTACTATAATTTCAATTTACTCTTAACTTTTTTGACATTTAATAACCATTACTTGTCTAATTGCCTTTACCTGTTTTAATACCACATTTACTATCTTAGAGTACTCTTAATTACCTTGTACTGCCATATAACCTCTAGTATAACTACCAGTGCAATATTGAATGAAATAAACATTACTTTTTCACTTTTTTGTAATCATTATTACTTACTAAAATTTTATTAAACACCATATTTACTACCAGTCAATTTTACTTTTGTACATTAAACATTATTTTATACTTCCCATAACATTTTGTTGCCAAATTATCAAGTTTGTATATTCAACTCCAACCTTTATATTATCCTTTGTACCTGTGTACCTGTCTACCATCTTACTATCATATTATAACCAAGACATTACCATTGTTATTTTTTACTATTATTCTTTTGGTACTTTAATTGTGAATTTTATTTTGTCAATTTAAATCTAGTTATACTCTTGATCTTGTCAACAACCTATACCAGACTCTAGTGCAATTGCAAGTACCATTTCAATTTGTATTTTTATATTATAAGTTTATATTATAATTCCTACTCTAAGATTGTTTTCATATCTTAGTAACTATATTGTGTGTACAATTAGTGTATATTTCAATTATATTATTGTTCAAGGCCCTTAACTATCTTTTGCTAACTAGTACCAACTACCTCATATATCTTTTTTTTTTTTCTACTTTTTTTATTCTTTTGCTACCTTAACTTGTATATTTTATCTTGTCAATTTAATCTAGTTATACTCTAATTCTTGTAAACAACTTATATAACACCTTAGTGCAATTACAATTGAGAGTCTTGTGCCTTTTTTATATTATTAGATTAAACTCAGTTGTGCTATAGTCAATACCAAATTCATTATATTAGACCATATTGCAATTACTAGTGAGAGACTGGTGCTATTTTTAATTTGTATTTTTATATATTAGATTAAAATCTATTGTACTATAGCTCATTCTAGCTCAAAACATAGACTCCACAAAAGTCATTATATTAGACCTTAGTGCAATTACAAGTGAGAGTCTTGTTCTATTTTAAATTTATATTTTTATATTACTAGTTTATACCTAGTTGTACTTTAGTTCATTCCAGCACAACACATAGACAACATCAACTTCATTATGTGTAGTAGTGACTATACTCTATATGACCAAAATACTCTAGCTATATACTTATCCAAGCTTCCCACCACTACAGATATCAGCACTAGAACTCAACATATAACTCAGGATATAAATAACCATAATTTAAACCTAGAAGATGATTGATCACGTTGACCCTGATCTAAACCTCCATAATATGACACCCAATCAAAACCTATTGGAAAGTAACTGCCTTTATTACACAGCATCACAAGCCAGCACTATCCTAAACAATGCTAAAAGCCTATCAGTACTTAACTACAACATCAGGTCCTTAAGCAAACACTATGATGACCTCCTGGCACTCCTTGAATCACTAAAGACACCCTTCTCCTGCATTATTCTTACTGAGACCTGGCTTAAGCAGGACACAATAGATATCTACCCTCTACCAGGATACACAGCAATTCACAACTGCAGACCAAACCAAGTTGGGGGTGGTATTGCAATCTATTACTCTAACCAATTATCTTGTATTAGCACCACTTGCTTAGTGATGAATATGGGAATACATTTTTGCTAATTTTACTGTAAAAACCTAAGACACCCATAACAATCGTGCCATTTACCGATACCTCACACAAACATCCCAAATTTCAGTGAGAAATTAAAGTCACTAATAACAAACAGACAAATGAATAAGCACCACTTTCTCTTAGCTGGAGACTTCAACATCAACCTTGGCTTACTAGATATCAGCCTGTAACTGATTTCATCAACAATATGAACAACACAATTCTCATACCAACAATAACTAAACCAACCAGCTCACTGAGACAAGTGCAACCATAATAGACCACATATGGACCAATATACTAGCCCCCCTTAAATCAGGGATAATCACAGATAGCACTACAGACCACTACCCTACCTTCCTCCTGACAAACATTAATAAACCACCACTTGAATACAACAAAGTCCTCATTTAGACTCCATGGACGAGCCTCAATAAGGAAGTTCACAACTGACCTAGAGATTGTTGACTGGCCTACAGAATTCTCCAAGGCCAATGGTAATTGATGACTGGACAAACATTTTTCTTAACAAATTCTTAGACTATACAACAAACATTGTCCTATAAAAACGAAACAGATCACAAACAAACGCTTGGTTGCCCATGGCTAACCAGCAACCATTCTGAAATCCATTGACAAGAAACACCAATATGAAAAGCAATATAGACAGGGCTTAATACACAAAGATATTCTTAAACACTATTCATCAGTTCTCACCAAAGTAATAAAGAAAGCCAAACAACTATACTACTCCAGTAGATTCACAGACACAAGAGGAGATATAAAAAAGACCTGGAAAACACTCTCTCAGTTTCTAGGGACCCACAAACTGAAAAAAAAACAAGAATATTGTCCTAACTAAACCTAATGAAACACCACTACATCCCACTGACACAGCTAACAAGATAAACGACTTCTTCTCAACCATAGGATCTAATCTCGCCAATAAAATCCCACATACTAATGCCCATGCCGAGGACTACGTAGATGGGAATTTCCCAAATTCCTTCTATCTTGCACCAACTGAGCCCTCGGAAGTCACCGAGATTATAAAGTCACTTAAAAACAACTCAGGGAATCTGTCTAATGTCCCACCATTACTGTACAAGCGGGCGGCCCATATCCTTTCGCATGCTATTTCATTACTTTTTAACAAGTCTCTAGAAACTAGCACCTTCCCGAAACTACTCAAGATGGCAAGGTTACACCAATACATAAAGGTGGTGACCCTACAGACTTAAACAGCTATAGGCCAATATCAAACTTACATTGCTATCCAAAATCTTTGAGAAACTCGTGCACAGGAGACTATATTCATTTATAACAGCACAAAACATACTCAACCCCTGCCAATTTGGATTCAGGAAAAATAAAAGCACTAATATGCAATCATAAAAATGCTAGATCTGCTTTACACAGCATTGGAAAATAAGGAATATCCACTAGGAATTTTTATTGACCTAAGAAAAGCTTTTGACACAGTAGACCACGACATCCAACTCCATAAACTTGACCATTACGGTATAAGAGCCATGCGCTTGCTTATTTCAAATCTTACCTTACTAATAGGTATCAGTATGTTACCATTAAAGACACAGCATCAACAACACGGCCACTTGATACTGGAGTTCCACAGGGAAGTGTCCTTGGTCCCCTGCTCTTCCTCATATACATCAATGATCTTCCAAACGTATCCCAACACCTGAAACCCATTCTCTTTGCTGACGACACGACTTATGTCATCTCTCACCCTAATCTTGCCACCCTCAACACCATTGTTAACGAGGAGCTGATCAAAATATCGACTTGGATGACAGCCAATAAACTTACGCTTAATATTGACAAAACCTAATATATTATGTTTGGTAGCAGAGCAGGATATGCACAAATTAACATTAAGATCGACAACACTCTAATTACCAGACATAATGAGGGCAAATTCCTAGGCCTATACCTTGACAACAACCTGAATTTCAGCACCCATATCCAACACATAACCAAAAAAATATCCAAAACAGTTGGGATCCTCTCCAAGATATGATACTACGTGCCGCAAAATGCCCTTCTCACACTATACCACTCACTTATTTCTCCATACCTCACCTATGCTATTTGTGCTTGGGGATCAACTGCAGCAACACACCTAAAGCCAATAATAACCCAACAAAAAGCTGCAGTAAGAATAATCACTAAATCCCATCCCTGGCAACACCCCCCCCCACTCTTCATAGATCTAAACTTACTCCCTGTTCAGTACATCCACACTTACTACTGTGCAATCTACATCTACAGGACCTTAAACTCCAATATCAACCTTGACCTAAAACGCTTTCTTGATAGTTGTGACAGAACCCACAGGCATAACACCAGACACAAACATCTCTATGGCATTCCCCATGTCTGACTAAACCTTTACAAAAATTCAATGTATATCAAAGGCCCTAAAATCTGGAACACCCTACCTGAGAACTCTAGAACTGCATACACATTCATCACCTTCAAAACTACCATTAGAAAACATCTTATCTCCCTGATAAACCCCATCAACTAACTACACGAATACCACCTGGTGGTTCACACTTACACTCACTCACTCATTTGACCATAAACAGAAATATTAATCTCAATCTTAAAATAATGAATCCTATGATACTCCAATACTGAAACTATGTACTGTGCCAAAACAAAAGCATTCACATTGCTAAACTCACAAACTAGTATTTAGTCACTTAGCCATAATACCAACTTACCTCATAATTTGCAATATTTTAAAATAAAGAATTAAACTAAGTCTGCCCGAAATGCCTAGCCATGCTAGGCGTTCAAGTGGTACACTCTGTAATCATTATTTAACTACATGTAAACTACACAACAACCAAATTCTGTAAATTCAACATTGTAATCTTTATAGAGAATAAACTTTGAATTTGAATTTGAATTTGAATTTGAATTTGAAGTAATGAATTTACTGTGAATGTATTTTACTTCGTGTGTTTTTAATGCCTAGTTCTATTACTAACTTAATATAATTTAGTGTAAACTTGTTGTCTGGCATTTATAAATGGAAAAAAATGGCATTCTGCCTTCCGGCGACAGCCTGGAGCCTAACCCACCATATAAGTGGGGCCCTACAGTATATAGACAGACAGAGATATAGACAGATAAACAGAGATATAGACAGACAGATAAAAACAAAGCCAGCCAGCCAGCCAGCTGGCCAGTCTGCCAAATACATAAAAATATAAGAAGGAACACTGCAGCAGGCCTACTGCCCCATGCAAGGCAGGTCCGTGTCATCTCCCGGCTTAGACCAACTGACCCACCTAGTCAGGTCACAGCCACTGAAGGAAAGAGCACAGTATCTGAACTAGTAGCACAAGCTATCTAACCCATTTTTACTTTCCTCTTAAAATGTGAGTGTTAATATGACATGACATCAGTGAATCCCTGGTGTTTGCCATGCTATTTGCTCTAGCTGGCGCTCAATTGAACTGGTGCTCCCACGAGGTACTAAGTGGTCCCCAATTTTTTTCATACTGTGCACACTGAGTGCGCAGACCCATTCTTTCATGTCTAGGTGACTCAGGCCTATCGCACTAAATTTGAAGGAATGAAAAATAAAACGTTGATCTATGTTCGGAGTGCTGTGCATGTGCATGTAGATCTATGTGTGAAAAGTTTAAGGGGTACAAAGAGAGAGGGGGAAAGGAGGTGAGGTAAGAGCAAGGGGAGAGGGGGAGAAGTGGGAGGGAGAAAGAGTGGGAGGAGGAGAAGGAAATTGAAGAGGAAATGGAAGAGGAGAGGAAGAGAGAGAGGAAGAGAGAGAGAAAGAGAGAGAGAGAGACAAAGAGAGATAGAAAGTGTATATGTGGCAGAGGATGGTTAGGATCAGCCTTTACAATGGTGGTAAGGGTTTGTGTACATGTGTGTGTATACACAAAGTATGTTTTCACATGCTCTTTCTTGTTCGTGTTTGTGAGGTCTAGTAGCCTCTACACCAGAGGAGAGGAAAGAGGAGGAGAGGAAAAGGAAGAGGAGGAGGAGGAAGAAAAGGAAGAGGAAGAGGAGGAGGAGGAGAAGAAGAGGAAGGAGGAAGAAGAGGAAGGAGGAGGAGGAAGAAGAAGAGGAAGAGTAGTGGTAGTGGGGTAGTAGTAGTAGTAGTAGTAGTAGTATTGTGTAGGTGTGAATGCGGGGTTTTTTCCTGTTTACTAGCATTTGCATACAAGTGTAAGAGCGAGTGTGTGAGTGAGAAGAGTGTGAGTGTGTGTGTGTGTGTGTGTGTGTGTTGTGTGTGTGTGTGTGTGTGTGTGTGTGTGTGTGTGTGTGTGTGTGTGTGTGTGTGTGGTGTGTGTGTGTGTGTGTGTGTGCGCGCGTGTGCGTGTGCGTGTGCGTGTGTAGCCTCTCCTCACTGAATGATAGAGTTCTGGTTCTAAGACCACGTCATTAAATGAATTCATCGCTAAGCAAGGAGCATACTATAAAGGTAGAAGGTGTGTATCAACCATTTTTCATTTTGTTTTTATGTCACCTTTGCACTATTTATAACATTTTTAGCATATTTTTAAATGTTTATACAGTAGTGTACTGTATATTGTAATAAACAGAATAGGGGAAATCAGCTCTAATATACATCATTTAGGTAAGAATACTGGTCAGAGAGCCTGTCATAAGTCTGAGTCACTGGTAAATGAGTACATCGCTAAGTGAGGAGAGGCTATATTTCTGTATATGCAAAACAACCACTATGAAAAAATAGTGAAATTCCAAGCACTTTAGTGCCTCAGAGTATAGTAATTTGCTCATTCACTAGTTTAGCCCCGGCATTAAGCTACTGGAAGCATTTTTGCCACCCTAATCTCTTCTGGCTTCCCAGTGGGTGGAAATTTAGGACTATCTTACTAAGCAAAGCATATAAGTCACTTTAACCCTTTCAGGGTCCAAGGCCCAAATCTGGAGTCACGCACCAGTGTCCAAGAATTTTCAAAAAAAAATTTGTTATTTTTTCTTATGAAATCGTAGAGAATCTTTTTGTGAAGGTAATAAAACAAAAAGTACGAAATTTGGTGGAAAATTGACGAAATTATGCTCTCGCGAATTTTGATGTGTCAGCGATATTTACGAATCGGCTATTTTGCCGACTTTGACTCCCATTTTAGGCCAATTACATTATTCCAATCAACCAAATTCTTAGCATTTCACTATTATTACTTCTATTCTATGATTGAGCACAAAAAATCGCCAAGTCAACTGTTTTCAACTACAAAATAAAGTGACAGAAATTGTTAATTTGGCCAATTTAACACAAAGTTCAAAATATTCCAATTTCAAAATAGGGCCCCAGAATGAACAATGTAGGAAATTCCTGGCACTAAACTAACTTTTCCTCTGTTCATTAGTTATGTTTTGGGGCTTTACAAATAAAATTCCATTTTGATTTTTTATTCACATAATAAATTTTTTATTCACACCAAAAAATAGAAGATTTACTGTTATGCAATTACTGTAATAATTGTATAAATATCATCACCATATTTGTGAAGTATATTAGACCCACCAGCTGACGTGTTTTAGACGTGTGAGGTCGTTTGTTTACCCCCTGAATATCGGCAAAAATTTAACATTTCTGCTACTTTGAGCTCAGTTTCAAGCCATTTCCAGTGCTAAAACCAATCAAAGTCATCTCTATTTCTGTAATATGTCTTCCATTCTATCAAATGAGACCAAAAAAAATCGCAAATACAACTATAAAAAACATACGAAAAAACACTGCAAAGTTGCTGTTTTAATCGAAAAATCATGATTTAATTTTTTTTCTCTCATTATACACAGTGTGCTGCAGGATCTGTTTTATGTGGTGCACACATACCACATAGATGTATTCTCTCATATCTAGGCCCAAATGTACCACTCACAGTTTATCAGAGTGAGCTGAGCTCATGGCGTAGATCTACGGTTTGGACCCCGAACGTAAAGCCGTAGATCTACGGGACGGACCCTGAAAGGGTTAAGAACTAGTATTCTAATGAGGCTTCAGGTCTATTTGTTAGGTGTCTAGCCTGACAACAATATTTTTATCAAAGCTCTTCAATGGCAAAATTACTTACTTATCTCTTCATGATTCACAGTTAAGATAGAAAACGATATCATGGTGCTCTAATCCTGTTGGTCCTTCTCTTTGTAACTTTCCATCAAAATTAACCCTTTGACTATTTCGGTCGTATATATATGTCTTACGAGCCACCATGTTTGACATATACTCTGTCTCATAAACACGCTAGATAACAGGGATATCTTGCTACTCCTACTTACACTTTGGTTACACTTCACAGAAACGCACATGCATACATATATATATATATACATCTAGGTTTTTCTCCTTTTTCTAAATAGCTCTTGTTCTTCTTTATTTCTTCTATTGTCCATGGGGAAGTGGAAAAGAATCTTTCCTCCGTAAGCCATGCGTGTTGTATGAGGCGACTAAAATGCCGGGAGCAATGGGCTAGTAACTCCTTCTCCTGTAGACATTTACTAAAAAAGAGAAGAAAAACTTTAAAAAAACTGGGATGCTTGAATGTGCGTGGATGTAGGGGAGGATGAAAGAAACAGATGATTGCTGATGTTATGAATGAAAAGAATTTGGGAAATGTCCTGGCCCTAAGTGAAACAAAGCTGAAGGGGGTAGGGGAGTTTCAGTTGGGGGAAATAAATGGGATTAATCTGGATATCTGAGAGAGTTAGAGCAAAGGAAGGGGTAGCAGTAATGTTGAAGGATCAGTTATGGAAGGAGAAAAGAGAATATGAATGTGTAAATTCAAAATTATGTGGATTAAAGTAAAGGTTTGGATGTGAAAAGTGGGTCATAATAAGCGTTTATGGACCTGGAGAAGAGAGGAATGAGAGGAAGAGAGAGATTCTGGGAGAGTTAAGTGAATGTATAGGAGCCTTTGAACCAAGTGAAGAGTAATTGTGGTAGGGGATCTGAATGCTAAGTAAGGAGAAACTTTTAGAGAGGGGTGGTAGGTAAGTTTGGGGTGCCAGGTGTAAAGATAATGGGAGCCCTTTGATTGAACTTGTATAGAAAGGGGTTTTGTTACAGGTAATAATAATTTTAAGAAAAAGAGAATAAATAAATATACAAGATATGATGTAGGGCGAAATGACAGTAGTTTTTTTGGATTATGTATTGTAATAAAAGACTGTTGAGTAGACTTCAGGATGTACATGTTTATAGAGGGGCCACAGATATATCAGATAACTTTCTAGTTGTAGCTACACTGAGAGTAAAAGGTAATGGGATACAAGGGAATAGAAGCATCAGAGAAGAGAGAGGTGAAGGTTTTAAACCAAAAGAGGAGGCAGTTAGGGTAAGATAAACACTATTGGAGGATAGATGGGCTAATGAGACCATAGGAAATGGGGTCCAAGAGGTATGGGGTAGGTTAAAAATGTATGTTAGAGTGTTTTAGCGAAGTTTGTGGTTACAGGGAAAATGGGTGTGGGAGGAAGAGGAGCGATTGGTGGAATGATGATGTAAAGAGAGTATAAGGGAGAAAAAGTTAGCATATGAGAAGTTTTTACAAAGTAGAAGTGATGCAAGGAGGGAAGAGTATATGGAGAAAAAAAGAGAGGTTAAGAGAGTGATGAAGCAATGTAAAAAAAAAGGGGCAAATGAGAGAGTGGGTGAGATGTTACAACAAATTTTGTTGAAAAAAAGAAAAAGTTTTGGAGTGAGATTAACAAGTTAAGGAAGCCTAGAGAACAAATGGATTTTTCAGTTAAAAATAGGAGAGGGGAGTTATTAAATGGAGAGTTAGAGGTATTGGGAAGATGGAGGGAATATTTTGAGGAATTGTTTTAAAAGTTATGAAGATAGGGAAGCTGGATTTCGTGTATAGGGCAAGGAGGAATAACATCTTGTAGGAGTGAGGAAGAGCCAGTTGTGAGTGTGGGGGAAGTTCGTGAGGCAGTAGTAAAATAAAAGGGGGTAAGGCAGCCGGGATTAATGGGATAAAGATAGAAATGTTAAAAGCAGGGGGGATATAGTTTTGGAGTGGTTGGTGAAATTAAATTTTAAAAAATGTATGGAAGAGGGTAAGATACCTAGGGATTGGCAGAGAGCATGCATAGTTCCTTTGTACTGTATAAAGGCAAAGGGGACAAAAGAGAGGGCAAAAATTATAGGGGGATAAGTCTGTTGAGTATACCGGGTAATGTGTATGGTAGAGTTATTATTGAAAGAATTAAGAGAAAGGCGGAGAATAGGATAGCATATGAACAAGGAGGCTTTAGGAAAGGTAGGGGGTGTGTGGACCAGGTGTTTACAGTGAAACATATAAGTGAACAGTATTTAGATACGGCTAAAGAGGTCTTTGTGGCATTTATGGATTTGGAAAAGGTGTATGACAGGGTGGATAGGGGGGCAATGTGGCAGATGTTGCAGGTGTATGGTGTAGGAGGTGGTTACTGAAAGCAGTGAGAGTTTTTACGAGGATAGTGAGGCTCAAGTTAGAATGTGTAGGAAAGAGGGAAATTATTTCCCAGTAAAAGTAGGCCTAGACAAGGAGTGTGATGTCACCGTGGTTGTTTTTAAAATATTTATAGATGGGGTTGTAAGAGAAGTAAATGCGAGGGTCTTGGCAAGAGGCGTGAGTTAAAAGATAAAGAATCACACATAAAGTGGGAGTTGTCACAGTTGCTCTTTGCTGATGACACTGTGCTCTTGGGGGATTCTGAAGAGAAGTTGCAGAGATTGGTGGATGAATTTGGTAGGGTATGCCAAAAAAAAAAAATTAAAAGTGAATACAGGAAAGGGGTAAGGTTATGAGGATAACAAAAAGATTAGGTGATGAAAGATTGGATATCAGATTGGAGGGAGAGAGTATGGAGGAGGTGAATGTATTCAGATATTGGGAGTGGACGTGTCAGCGGATGGGTCTATGAAAGTTGAGGTGAATCATAGAATTGATGAGGGGAAAAGGGTGAGCGGTGCACGTAGGAGTCAAAGAAAGAACTTTGTCCTTGGAGGCAAAGAGGGGAATGAGAGTATAGTTTTACCAACGCTCTTATATGGGTGTGAAGCATAGGTGATGAATGTTTCAGCGAGGAGAAGGCTGGAGGCAGTGGAGATGTCATGTCTGAGGGCAATGTGTGGTGTGAATATAATGCAGAGAATTCGTAGTTTGGAAGTTAGGAGGAGGTGCAGGATTACCAAAACTGTTGTCCAGAGGGCTGAGGAAGGGTTGTTGAGGTGGTTCAGACATGTAAGAGAATGGAGCGAAACAGAGTGACTTCAAGAGTGTATCAGTCGTAGGGGAAAGGAAGGCGGGGTAGGGGTCGGCCTAGGAAAGGTTGGAGGGAGGGAGTAAAGGAGGTTTTGTGTGCGAGGGGCTTGGATTTCCAGCAGGCATGCGTGAGTGTGTTTGATAGGAGTGAATGGAGACAAATGGTTTTTAATACTTGACGTGCTGTTGGAGTGTGAGCAAAGTAACATTTATGAAGGGGTTCAGGGAAACCGGCAGGCCGGACTTGAGTCCTGGAGATGGGAAGTACAGTGCCTGCACTCTGAAGGAGGGGTGTTAATGTTGCAGTTTAAACTGTAGTGTAAAGCACCCTTCTGGCAAGACAGTGATGGGGTGAATGATGGTGAAAGTTTTTTTTTTTCGGGCCATCCTGCCTTGGTGGGAATCGGCCAGTGTGATAATAAATAAAAAAAAGTACTCATAAATTCTAGCGGCTTGAAATGAAGCAGGAGAAAGCTGGTAGGCCCACATGTGAGAGAATGGGTCTGTGTGGTCAGTGTGCACCATATAAAAAAAGTCCTGCAGCACGCATACATGAAGAAAAAAAAATTCGACCGTGTTTTTTTAAAATTAAAATGCTGACTTTGTGGTCTATTTTCGTATAGTATTTATGGTTGTATTCTCGTTTTCTTGGTCACATTTGATAGAATGGAAAACATATTTATTTTTTTATTATCACACTGGTCGATTCCCACCAAGGCAGGGTGGCCCGAAAAAGAAAAACTTTCACCATCATTCACTCCATCACTGTCTTGCCAGAAGGGTGCTTTACACTACAGTTTTTAACCCTTTGAGGGTCGACAGGCCCTCTCCGAAACTCGTTCTCAGGGTCGGCCAAATTTAAAAAAAAAAAAAAATTATTTTCTCTTATGAAATGATAGAGAATCTTTTCCCGATCATAAAGACACCAAAAGTTTGAAATTTGATAAAAAACTTACGGAATTAAATGCTCTCCCCAAAGTTAGGGGTCTGGGCGATGTTTACGCATCGGCGATTTTGCCCACTTTGAGCCCCATTTTCGGCCAATTTCACTGTAGTAGTCGACAAAAAACATGAATATTTCGCTAGAACTCCATTTTTTCTATCGAATGGGTGCAAGAAACCACTCATTTATGAAATTCAACTGTCCAGTACAGTAGTCCAGAATTTAGCAATTTTGCCAATTTCACACAAATTTCAAAAGATGCCAATTTCCGAATAGGGTCCAGAATAAACAAGATAGACATTCCTGGCACTAAAATGACATTTCCTCTAGTCATTAGTCACGTCTCAAGGCCCCTCTTTATTCTTTTGCTTTCCACTTTGAATTTTTATTTTCAAAAAAAATATAAGATTTACTGTTATGCAGACTACTGCATTAGTGTAAAAAATGGTAAAAATATTATCGGGGGCACTTGTGAAAGAATATTAGACTCACCAGTTGACTGTATTGGACGCTTGGCACGATTTGTTTACTTTTGAAGTTTGGTAAAAATCAAAACATTACTGCTACTTTGAGCTCAATTTCAAGGCACCTTTCTTTGTAAAACCAGTCAAAATCACTCAATTTCTGTAATATGGGCTTCCATTCTATAAAATGAGACCAAGAAAACTAGAATACAACAATAAATACCATACGAAAATACACTGCAAAGTCGCTGATTTATTAAAAAAAAATGGTCAAAGTTTTTTTTTTCTCATTATGCACTGTTTGCTGCAGGATTTTTTTTATACTGTGCACACTGACCACATAGACCCATTCTTTCATATGAAGCCAACCAGCTTTCTCCCACTAGATTTGAGGCCGCTAGAATTTATGAGTACTAGTACGTCAAAAAACCCCACGCGTAAGACGTACTAGTACGACGAAAACCCTCAAAGGTTAAACGCAACATTAACACCCCTCCTTCAGAGTGCAGGCACTGTACTTTCCCATCCCAGGACTCAAGTCCGACCTGCCGGTTTCCCTGAACCCCTTCATAAATGTTACTTTGCTCACACTCCAACAGCACGTCAATTATTAAAAACCATTTGTCTCCATCACTCCTATCAAACACGCTCACACATGCCTGCTGGAAGTCCAAGCCCCTCGCACACAAAACCTCTTTACCCCCTCCCTCCAACCATTCCTAGCCGACCCCTACCCCGCCTTCCTCCACTACCAGACTGATACACTCTTGAGTTATCTGTTTCGCTCCATTCTCTCCACATGTCCGAACCACCTCAACAACCCTTCCTCAGCCCTCTGGACAACAGTTTGGTAATCCCGCACCTCCTCCTAACTTCCAAACTACGAATTCTCTGCATTATATTCACACCACACATTGCTCTCAGACATGACATCTCCACTGCCTCCAGCCTTCTCCTCGCTGCAACATTCATCACCCATGCTTCACACCCATATAAGAGCGTTGGTAAAACTATACTCTCATACATTCCCCTCTTTGCCTCCAAGGACAAAGTTCTTTGTCTCCACAGACTCCTAAGTGCACCACTCACCCTTTTCCCCTCATCAATTCTATGATTCACCTCATCTTTCATAGACCCATCCGCTGACACGTCCACTCCCAAATATCTGAATACATTCACCTCCTCATACTCTCTCCCTCCAATCTGATATCCAATCTTTCATCATCTAATCTTTTTGTTATCCTCATAACCTTACTCTTTCCTGTATTCACTTTCAATTTTCTTCTTTTGCACACCCTACCAAATTCATCCACCAATCTCTGCAACTTCTCTTCAGAATCTCCCAAGAGCACAGTGTCATCAGCAAAGAGCAACTGTGACAACTCCCACTTTATGTGTGATTCTTTATCTTTTAACTCCACACCTCTTGCCAAGACCCTCGCATTTACTTCTCTTACAACCCCATCTATAAATATATTAAACAACCACGGTGACATCACACATCCTTGTCTAAGGCCTACTTTTACTGGGAAATAATTTCCCTCTTTCCTACATACTCTAACTTGAGCCTCACTATCCTCGTAAAAACTCTTCACTGCTTTCAGTAACCTACCTCCTACACCGTACACCTGCAACATGTGCTACATTGCCCCCCTATCCACCCTGTCATACGCCTTTTCCAAATCCAATAAATGCCACAAAGACCTCTTTAGCCTTATCTAAATACTGTTCACTTATATGTTTCACTGTAAACACCTGGTCCACACACCCCTTACCTTTCCTAAAGCCTCCTTGTTCATCTGCTATCCTATTCTCCGTCTACTCATAATTCTTTCAATAATAACTCTACCATACACTTTGCCAGGTATACCTCAACAGACTTATCTCCCCTTTAAATTTTTGCACTCCTTTTTTTCCCCTTTGCCTTTATACAAAGGAACTATGCATGCTCTCTGCCAATCCCTAGGTACCTTATCCTCTTCCATACATTTATTAAATAATTGCACCAACCACTCCAAAACTAATCCCCACCTGCTTTTAACATTTCTATCTTTATCCCATCAATCCGGGGTGCCTTACCCCCCTTTTATTTTACCTACTGCCTCACGAACTTCCCCCACACTCACAACTGGCTCTTCCTCACTCCTACAAGATGTTGTTCCTCCTTGCCCTATACACGAAATCACAGCTTCCCTATCTTCATCAACATTTAACAATTCCTCAAAATATTCCCTCCATCTTCCCAATACCTCTAACTCTCCATTTAATAACTCTCCTCTCCTATTTTTAACTGACAAATCCATTTGTTCTCTAGCTTCCTTAACTTGTTAATCTCACTCCAAAACTTTTTCTTATTTTCAACAAAATTTGTTGATAACATCTCACCCACTCTCTCATTTGCTCTCTTTTTACATTGCTTCACCACTCTCTTAACCTCTCTCTTTTTCTGCATATACTCTTCCCTCCTTGCATCACTTCACTTTGTAAAAACTTTTCATATGCTAACTTTTTCTCCCTTACTACTCTCTTCACATCATTCCACCAATCGCTCCTCTTCCCTCCCGCACCCACTTTCCTGTAACCACAAACTTCTGCTGAACACTCTAACACTACATTTTTAAACCTACCCCATACCTCTTCGACCCCATTGCCTATGCTCTCATTAGCCCATCTATCCTCCAATAGCTGTTTATATCTTACCCTAATGCCTCCTCTTTAGTTTATAAACCTTCACCTCTCTCTTCCCTGATGCTTCTATTCTCCTTGTATCCCATCTACCTTTTACTCTCAGTGTAGCTAGAACTAGAAAGTGATCTGATATATCTGTGGCCCCTCTATAAATATGTACATCCTGAAGTCTACTCAACAGTCTTTTATCTACCAATACATAATCCACAAAACTACTGTCATTTCGCCCTACATCATATCTTGTATACTTATTTATCCTCTTTTTCTTAAAATATGTATTACCTATAACTAAACCCTTTCTAAACAAAGTTCAATCAAAGGGCTCCCATTTTCATTTACACCTGGCACCCCAAACTTACCTACCACACCCTCTCTAAAAGTTTCTCCTACTTTAGCATTCAGGTCCCCTACCACAATTACTCTCTCACTTGTTCAAAGGCTCCTATACATTCACTTAACATCTCCCAAAATCTCTCTCTCTCCTCTGCATTCCTCTCTTCTCCAGGTGCATACACGCTTATTATGACCCACTTCTCGCATCCAACCTTTACTTTAATCCACATAATTCTTGAATTTACACATTCATATTCTCTTTTCTCCTTCCATAACTGATCCTTCAACATTACTGCTACCCCTTCCTTTGCTCTAACTCTCTCAGATACTCCAAATTTAATCCCATTTATTTCCCCCCACCGAAACTCCCCTACCCCCTTCAGCTTTGTTTCGCTTAGGGCCAGGACATCCAACTTCTTTTCATTCATAACATCAGCAATCATCTGTTTCTTGTCATTCACACTGCATCCACGCACATTTAAGCATCCCAGTTTTATAAAGTTTTTCTTCTTCTCTTTTTTAGTAAATGTCTACAGGAGAAGGGGTTACTAGCCCATTGCTCCCGGCATTTTAGTCGCCTCATACGTCACGCATGGCTTACGGAGGAAACATATTATAGAAATAGAGGTGATTTTGATCGGTTTTACTAGGAAAAGCACCTTGAAATGGAACTCAAAGTAGGGGAAATGTTCGATTTTTGACGATGTTGTAAAGTAAACAAATGATGTCATTGTCCAATAAATGTCCAACTAGCCATTCTAATATGCAGTCATGAATGGGTTGACATTATTTATACAATTATTACAATTTTGCAGTAGTCTGCATAACAGTAAATCTTCTATTTTTTGTTTGAGTAAAAATTCAAAATAGAAAGCAAAAGTAATATCAGAGGGGCCTGGAGATGTGACTGATGAACAAAGAAAATGTTATTTTAGAGCCAAGAATGTCTGCATTGTTCATTCTGGACTCTATTTTGAAATTGTCATATTTTTTAATTTTCGTGAAATTGGCCAAATTGCAAATTTTTAACCATGTTATTGGGTAGTTGAAAGTGGTAAATGAGCAGTTTCTTGTACTCAATCGATAGAAAAAATGGAGTTCTAAAGA
>NC_069425.1:23104503-23129503 GCF_026875155.1 Cherax quadricarinatus | reverse complement strand
GATGAGTTAGCAGGTCACTTCAGTTGGTGCAGGTGCTTTGTAATTCATCCGTACATGTTAATATTTCCAATTTCACATCAATGCACATTGTAATAAAAGGACTGGGTGAAATAAAAAAATATTTTAGATCAAATATTTGATCCTCTATTAAAGTGTACAGTGGACCCTCAGCTAACGATGGCATCACCTAACGTTAAATCCAGCTAACGATACATTTTTAACGCAAATATTTTGCCTCAGCTAACGCTAAAAAACTCGCCTAACGCTATTCGTTCTCAGGTCCCAATTAATATTGTTAGGTGAGGATCCACAGTATTTCCCAAATCTCAATAGATTTTTTTGGGAGTGAATGTGTCGACAGACATAGGGTTATGAAAGCCAAGGTAAACCATAGAATAAATGAGAAGAAAAACAAGTTACATGGAGTGTTTAGGCATTTATGGAAATAAGTTCATCTATAAAGGCAAAAAGGGAAATGTAACAATATATCTAGTGATATCAGCATTTTTATATAGGGGTGAGGCATGGGTTTTCATTGCTGCTGTGAGAAGGAGGCTGGAATCAGTGGAGATGTCAGGCTTGGGAGCAATGTGTAGTGTAAATATTATGTGGAGAATTATGAGCTCTTGAAACATTGTATAGTTCCTGGTGACACATGGAGACATGTGAAAGATATGGAGCTGAAGATTTTCCATCACCCCACGCTTGTCTTGCACAATAAATAAGAATAATAAAAATAATATATATATACTATATATATATATATATATATATATATAAATATTAAAGTATATATATATAAATATATATATAAATAATATTTGTGAAGGGAATTCAGGGAAACCGTTATTGTCATATAGTCGGACTTGAGTCCTGGAAATGGGAATTACATTGCCTGGCACATTAAAGGGGGGATTTGGATATTGGCAGTTTTGAGGGATATGTTGTGTATCCTTTATATGTGTATGCTTCTAAGACTGTTGTATTCCTGAGCACCTCTGCCAAAAGCAGTGATTTAATGTGCGAGTGGGTGAAATGTTTGAATGATGATGGAAAGTAATTTTCTTTTTGGGGGGGGGGGGATTTTCTTTCTTTTTTTGGGTCACCCTGCCTCGGTGGTAGACGGCCGACTTGTTGAAAAAAAAAAAAAAAAAATATATATATATATATATATATATATGATATATAAATAAATATATATATATATATATATAGTCGTGCCGAAACATGTAAAAACTGGTTCAATTAGCAAGAACTCATTTAAATTAAGTCCTTTCTGAAATTATTCTTTTTATACGTTTAAAGTATATATTTTTTTTTTCATTATTGTTAATGTAAAAATTGTTAAGTTTGGCACCAAAAAAATCTTAGAAAACTTACCTAACCTATTATAACAAGAACAAATCTTATTTTTTTAGCCTAACCCAACTAAATAATTTTAGAATTGTTTACTGTAATTTAAAATAAAAACAAACAAGTGAAATATATTTTTTTTTGTTAGGTACATAGAATGATTTTGGCCAAAAGTATGCATAAATAAATTTTCACTTGTCCTATATATGGCAAGATGAGCGTTGCCTAATTAAGCCAAGTTCGCAAGTTTTTCCTGCTATTTTTCGGGCCGACATACATACATACACACATACATACATCATACAAACATACATACATATATAAATATAATATATATATATAATATATAAATTATATATATATATATAATATATAAATATATACATACATGTATATAAATATGATATGATTGGGTCCAACCTCGGTGTAAATTGTGGGACCCATATTCCTCGAGAAGTGAATAAAAAGTCTTCAAGAAGAATAACTAAAGTATATTATATATATATATATATATATATATATATATATATATATATATATAAATATATATATATATATATTTATATATATGCAATAGATCACAGTAAACAGATGCTTTTAAATTATGCAACACAAGCCACCTGAAAGAGTATTGAAATTCAAGCGCCTTTCTGACACTCACATTGTTAAGGAAACTAAACGACAACTCTTTCCACAGTTGTTTTTTTCGCACACACACACCACACACATAATATAATATATATATAATATATATATATATATATATATATATATATATATATATATATATATATATATATATATCTATATATATATATATATACAGTAAATATAATATAACCTAGGAAGTAGGAGTTGGTAGACAGCAGCTGCTCAGGGAGGTACTACCGTCCTGCAAGTGAGTGTAAAATGAAAGCCTGTAAAATGTTTTACATGAGGTAAGGATTGCTGGTGTCCATTTTCTGTCTCACAAACAGCAAGGTTTCAGGTAGTCTTGCACTTTCTACTTAACTTAGGTCACACTAACACATACATGTTAATACAAACATATATATACACACCCCTCTGATTTTTCTCTATTTTTCTTTCTATTTCTTGTTTCTTGTTTATTACTTCTCTCCATGGGGAAGGGAACAGAATTCTTCCTCCGTAAGCCATTATGGCGTGTTGTAAGAGGCGACTAAAATGCCGGAGCAAGGCCTAAGTAACCCCTTCTCCTGTAAAAAATTACTAAATTTAAAAAGAGAAACTTTCCATTTTTCTTTTTTGGGCAACCCTGCCTTGGTGGGATAACGGCCGGTTTGTTGAAGAAGAAAAAATATATATACATATTTATTTTTATTATTTATTATCACCTGGCCGATTCCCACCAAGGCAGGGTGCCACAAAAAAGAAAAACATTCCAAACAACCATCATTCACATCCAATCACTGTCTTGCCAGAAGGGTGCCTTTACAACGACAGTATTTAAACTGCAACATTAACACCCCCTCCTTCAAGATGCAGGCACGTACTTCCCATCTCCAGGACCCTCCAAGTCCGGCCTGCCGTTTTCCCTGAACCCCTTCATAAATTGTTACTTTGCTCACACTCCATCAGCACTTCAAGTATAAAAAACCATTTTGTCCTCCATTCATCACTCCTATCAAACACTGCTCAACGCATCCTGCTGAAGTCCAAGCCCCTCGCACACAAAACCTTCCTTAACCCCCTCCCTCCAAAACCTTTCCTAGCTGACCCCTACCCCTGCCTTCCTTCCACTACAGATTGATACACTCTTGAAGTTAATTCTGTTTCGCTCCATTTCCTCTCTACCATGTCCGAACCAAACCACCTCAACCACCCCTTCCTCAGCCCCTCTGAAAAACAGTTTGGTCAATGCCAGGCACTCCTCCTAACTTCCAAACTATGAATTCTCTGAATTATATTCACACCACACATTGCCCTCAGACATGAAATCTCCACTGCATCCACCTTCTCCTCGCTGCAGACATTCATCACCCCATGCTTCACACGCCCAATATATATATATTATATATTATATATATATATATATATCTATATATATAATATATATATATATATATATATATATCATATATATATATATATAATATATATATATATATAAATTTGTGCCGAATTATGTAAAACTGGTCAATTTACAAGACACATTTAAAATTAAGTCCTTCTGAAATTTTTCTCTTATATACGTTTAAAGATATATTTTTTTCATTAATGTTAATTAAAAAATTTTAATTTTGCACCAAAAAAACTTAGAAAACTTACCTAACCTTATATAATAACAAGAACAATTTATTTAGCCTAACCCCAACTAAATATATTTTAGATTTGTTATAACATAAATTTAATACTAAACAAACGCAGTGAAATATAGTTTTTTTACGTTTGGTTCGGAAATAATTTTGGCGAAATAATTGCATAACACAAATTTTAGTTTGTCTATTATTGCAAGAGAGCGATGCTAATTTTAAGCCAAGAAGCAAGTTCCTGCCTATTCGGGCACGACCTATAATATATTAATACATAATCCTAGTAGTAGGATGGTAAACAGGCAACTGCCCAGGAGGTACTTACCAACCTGCCAAGTGAGTACTACTAGGAAAACGTAATTGTTTACATGATGGTAGATTGCTGGTGTCTTTTTGTGTGTCTCCATAAACATGCAAGATTCAGGTATGTCTTGTTACTTTACTTGCACTTAGGTCACACTACACATACATGTACATAGCATAAATAACACACCACTCTGGGTATTTCTATTTTCTTCTTTCTAGTTTCTTGTTCTTGTTTATTCCTCTATCTCCATTGAGAGGGAACAGAATGCTTCCTCCCTAAGCCATGCGTGTTGTAAGAGGCGTCTAAAAAGCCGGGAGCAACGGGGCTAGTATTCCCTTCTCCAGCGTTAAATTACTAAATTTAGGAGAACTTTTCGTTTATCTTTTTGGGCCACCCTGCCTGGTGGATACGGCCAGTGTGTTGAAAGAAGAAAGAAAGATTAATAATATATATATAAATATATAATATATATATAAATATATATATATGATATATATATTTATAGTTATATATATATAAATTAGGTAGTAGGTTGGTAAAACAGCAACCCCCCCCAAGGAGGTACTACCGTCCTCCAAAAGGTGAGTGTAAAACAAAAGCCTATAAGTTTGTTTTACATGATGGTAGGATTGCTGGTATCTTTTTCTGTCTCATAAACATGCAAGATTTCAGGTATGTTCTTGCAACTTCTACTTACACTAAGGTCACACTACACATACATGTACAAGCATAATATATACACACCCCTCTGGGTTTTCTGCTATTTTCTTTCTGGTTTCTTGTATCTTTGTTTATTTCCTCTAATCACCATGGGGGAGTGAACAGAATTTCTTCCTCTGTAAGCCATGCCGTATTGTAAGAGGTCGCCTAAAATGCTGGGCAAGGGGCTAGTAACCCCTTCTCTTGTATAAATTACTAAATTTAAAAAGAGAAACTTTTATAGTTTTTTCTTTTTGGGGTCACCCTGCCTTGGTGGGATATGCTGTTTTGTTGAAAAAAAAAAAAAAATAATAAATATATATATATATATATATAAAAAATAAAATATATTATATATATATATAAAATTAAAAAATATATAATATATAATATATATATATATATATAAATATAATATTTTATATATATATATAAAATATATATTTTAAAAATAAAATATTTATATATAAAAAATATATAAATATATATTTTATATAATATATAAAATATATATTTATAATATATATATATATAAATAAAAATATATATAATAAAATAAAAAATATATATATATAATATATAAAAAATATATATATATATAAATTTTATATATAAATATAATAAATTTTAAAAATATTCAAAAAAAAAATATATATTTTATTATATAAAATAAAATATATATAATATTTTTAATATATAAATAATATAAAAATATTAAAAATTTTAATATATAATATATATATATAAATATATAATTTTATATAATATATATAAATAGATATTTAAAAAATAAAAAAAATATATAAAATTTTATATATATATAAATATATAAATAAATAATTTTAAAAATTTTATATATATATATATATAAATAAATATATTTTATTATAAAAATATATATATATAAAAAATAATAAATAGTAAAAAAATAATTGTAAATTTAAAAAATATAAAATATATATATTTTATATATATAAAAAATTATAAAATTAAAATAAAATAAAAATTAAAAAAAATATATATAAAAATATAAATATATAAAAATAATAATATATAAAAATATAAATATTTATATAAAATAAAATAAAAATTTTATAAAAAATAAATATAAAAATAAATTAATATAAATATAAATATATTAAATATAAAAAAAAATATATATATATATATAAATATATAAATATATAAAATATATATAATATAAAAAAAAAAAAAATTTAATTTTAAAAATATATATTTTATTTAAATAAATAAATTAAAATAAAAAAAAATAAAAATACTAATATTATATAAATTAAAAATATAAATTTATTATATAAATATAATAAAATATATATATATAAAAATATTAATATATATAAAAATATTTAAAAAATTTTTTTTTTTTTTTTTTTTTTTAACAATGGCCGTCTCCCACCAAAGGCGGGGTAAAACCCAAAAAAGAAAAAAAATCCCCAAAAAAAAAAATATTTTCCCTTTTTTTCATTCAACACTTTCACCACACTCCCCACATTATACTGTTTTTGCGAGGTGCTCAGAATACAACATCTAGAAGCATACACACATAAAGAAAAAAACATACCCCCCAAACTGCCAATTTATATATATTATATATAAAAAATTTATATATATTATAAATATATATATATATATATTAATATTTTAATATATATAAATTATACACCCCAACACAAATGGACCCCCGGGTTAACGATACTTTTTCTTTCCCAGAATATTTTTCAGGTCCCAGAAATGCCCCGAATTTTTTCCCATGGGGAATTTTGTGAAGTAGATTAGTCCTTTTTCAGACCCCCAAAATACCGTACAAATGCATTTACATAAATACACTTACAAAATTTGGGGTCCATTGGGAGGTAAACCGTTATGTGGGGGTCCCCCTGTAATTTATATAAAAATTTATTTATATATATATATAAAATTTTAAAATTATTTATAGATTATATATTTAAATTTTTTAAAAATTTTATAAATATAAATATTTTATATATATTTATATATATAAAAATATATATATATAATAAAATTATATAAATATATTTTAAAATTTATATTTTCCAAAATTGGGCCCCATCCCCCACCGAGGCAGGGAAAAAAAAAAAAAGGGGGAAAAAAAAAAAAAATCCCCAAAAAAGAAGAGCTTTCACACATTCAACCTTTTCACCCATACACATAATCACTGTTTTTGCAAAAGGTTTGCCAAAAACAACAGTTAGAAGCATTATTTATAAAGATACACAACAAAATCCCTCCAAACTGCCAATATCCCAAAACCCCCCCCTTTAAAGTGCAGGCATTTTTACCCCCCTTTTCCAGGACTCAAGTCCGGGCTATATGAAAATAACCGGGTTTCCCCCCGAATCCCTTACTAAATTTTACCCTGTCACACCCAACATATCGTCAGGTCCCAAAATAAATTTTTCAAAATTTACTCCCTTTTAACCCCCTCACGCCCCGCTTGGGTAAGTCCAAGCCCCTTTCCCACAAAACCCCCCTTTACCCCCCCTCTTTCCCAAACCCTTTTTGAGGACACCCCTACCTCGGGGCAGGGGAAAATATGTGTGGGCCCCTAACCCAAAAAACTTCAACACTTTCCCCTTAAAATGGGGAACTACCTGAAGTATGGAAGAAGGGGAAAAAGTATCCCCCATCTTTTAAGAAAGGAGACAGAAATGAAGCACTAAATTATAGATAAGTTTCACTGACATGTATAGTATGCAAAGTCTTGGAAAAGATTATCAGGAGAGTGGTGGAGCACCTGGAGCGGAACAGGATTATAAATGACAGCCAGCACAGATTCATGGAAGGCAAATCCTGTGTCACAAACCTACTAGAGTTTTATGACAAGGTAACTGAAATAAGAAATGAGAGGGAGGGGTGGGTTGATTGCATTTTCTTGGACTGCAAGAAGGCCTTCAGCACAGTTCCTCACAAGAGATTAGTATAGAAGCTAGAGGAACAGGCACATATAACAGGAAGGGCACTGCAATGGATCAGAGAATACCTAACAGGGAGGCAACAGCCAGTCATGGTCCGTGATGAGGTATCACAGTGGGCGCCGGTGATGAGCAGGGTCCCACAGGGGTCAGTCCTGAGACCAGTGCTATTTTTGGTATATGTGAACAACATGACGGAAGGGATAGACTCAGAAGTGTCCCTGTTTGCAGATGACATGAAGTTAATGAGGAGAATTAAATCAGACGCAGACCAGACAGGTCTACAAAGAGACCTGGACAGGCTGGATGCATGGTCCAGAAACTGGCTCCTAGAATTTAACCCCGCCAAATGCAAAGTCACGAAGATCGGAGGAGGGCAAAGAAGACCGCAGACAGAGTATAGGCTAGGAGGCCAAAGGCAGCAAACCTCACTCAAGGAGAAAGACCTAGGAGTGAGTATAATACCGAGTACATCGCCAGAAGCACACATTAACCAGATAACGCTGTGGCACATGGGCGCTTAGCAAACCTCAGTAAAGAATCGTTCAAGACTTTATACACTGTGTACGTCAGGCCCACACTGGAGTACGCAGCACCAGTTTGGAATCCACACCTGGTCAGACACGTCAAGAAATTTGAGAAAGTGCAAAGGTTTGCAACAAGGCTAGTTCCAGAGATAAGTGGAATGTCCTATGAAGAAAGGTTAAGGGAAATTGGTCTGACAACACTGGAAAACAGGAGGGTCAGGGGGGACATGATAATGACATACAAAATACTGTGTGGAATAGACAAGGTGGACAGAGACAGGATGTTCCAGAGATGGGACACAGAAACAAGGGGTCACAATTGGAAGCTGAAGACTCAGATGAATCAAAGGGATGTTAGGAAGTATTTCTTCAGTCATAGAGTAATTAGGAAGTGGAATAGTCTGGCAAGCAATGTAGTGGAGGCAGGAACTATACACAGTTTTAAGACTAGGTATGATAAAGCTCATGGAGTAAGGAGAGAGAGGACCTAGTAGTGGTCGGTGAAAAGGCGGGGCCAGGAGCTGAGTCTCGACCCCTGCAACCACAATTAGGTGAGTACACACCAATAGACAATAACAGTACACATACACATGACTGGCTGGGCATCCACAAACACACACACACACACACACTCGTGGAGGAGTCACGCAGGTTTGAGCTCATGTTTTGGTGGTAATTTCTGACTGTGCCATAAGGAACAGAGTGTGGGATATAGGCGTGTGCACGCATAAGAGTGCATATAATCACTTAAGCCCCGAAAAAAAAGAAATATAAGTGATCACAGAAAAGAAAACAAAGGAAATATTGGCTGAGTGTTTAGTGGGGGCCATTGGAAGGGTGAACGGTTGTATCAGGCCTAAATAGTGTTGCCATAATAACGCTGTGGGGTATTTGAAGAATAAGTGCGACTCAAGACCAGGGAGATAAGAGATATGTATAGATGTGTCAGTAAATACAGTGAGTGAGTGAAAAAATTAGAAGAGCTAGAGACTATAGTGCATACAGGAAGTTAGTGGAAAAATTACCGAGAAGCATCAAACTTCTTCAACTTCTGGGACAGGACAGACCTGCAACGTTACTCCAATGCCAGCCGCAAGTAATATTCACCTAGTTTGAGTTGCATGGGGTCAATAGTACCTGTCTCTAGCTGGAATTGGGGGTCACTCTCCTCGAGCTATCAGAATTAGAATAAGCAGCATTTACTGGCATTTAATAGAATTTAGAGGTAGCGGCATATAGGCGAAGCCTAGTGTATTTATTTTTGAACGTAATTTTAAACGCATAAGACAGTATAGTGGGAACCAGGAGATCGGGTACATATACAATACATCTGTAGTACATACGTGGGAAATAAGGACTGTTTACATAAACATATGCACACACACTAGGTGAGGACAGCTCTGCTGTTAGGCACTTGAATAGCTGTAGCACACACACACACACACACACACATATGCACACACACACATATGCACACACACAACCTGCACACACACACACACACACACACACACACACACACACACACACACATACACACATACAGACACACACACACACATATACAGTGTGTATGCAGCACCAGTTTGGAATCCACACCTAGTCAAGCACGTCAAGAAATTAGAGAAAGTGCAAAGGTTTGCAACAAGACTAGTCCCAGAGCTACGGGGATTGCCCTACGAAGAAAGGTTGAGGGAAATCGGCCTGACGACACTGGAGGACAGGAGGGTCAGGGGAGACATGATAACAACATATAAAATACTGCGCGGAATAGACAAGGTGGACAAAGACGGGATGTTCCAGAGAAGGGACACAGACACAAGAGGTCACAATTGGAAGTTGAAGACTCAGATGAATCAAAGGGATGTTAGGAAGTATTTCTTCAGTCATAGAGTAGTCAGGCCGTGGAATAGCCTAGAAAGTGACGTAGTGGAGGCAGAAACCATACATGGTTTTAAGGCGAGGTATGATAAAGCTCATGGTGCAGGGAGAGAGAGGACCTAGTAGCAATCAGCGAAGAGGCGGGGCCAGGAGCTGTGGCTCGACCCCTGCAACCACAAATAGTTGAGTACAAATAGGTGAGTACACACACACCACACACATATACAGGATTTTACACCTTCCTGTGAAGTGACCCTATAACCCTTCCTTTCCCCCCCCCATCTCTCTCCCTCTCCTCTCCTCTCCTCTCTCTTCCTCTCTCTCTCTCTCTCTCTCTCTCTCTCTCTCTCTCTCTCTCTCTCTCTCTCTCTCTCTCTCTCTCTCCCCCCCCTTTCTCTCATTCTCTCTCATTCTCTCTCTCATCCTCTCTCTCTTCCTCTCTCTCTCTCTCTCTCTCTCTTCCTCTCTCTCTCCCTCTTCCTCTCTCTCTCCCTCTCCCTCTCTCTCTTCTCTCTTACTCTCTCTCTTCCTCTTCTTTTCTCTCTCTCTCTTCCCTTGTCACTCCCCCCTCTCTCTTACCTTATCCCTCTCTCACTTTCTCCCCCATTTTCCCCTCCTTCTAGGCTCCCCTTCTCTCTCTCCCTATCTCTCACTCTCTCCCCCTTTTTCTTTTTCTCTTTCTCTCTCTCTTTCACTAAAAAAAAAAAAAAAATGGTTGGGACTCACAGGAATCAGGGATCAGATGACAATGGTACTGGTAGGGAGGAATGGATGGAGAAACAGTGGAAAAGGATAGAGCAAGAATGGGAGAGAAAATTAGGAGAGCTTTCTGAAAAAATGGAGAAAGAGCTCTCTGTGAAATGGGAAAAGAGGTTGGAGAAGGAGACGAAGAATTGGGAGGCACAAGTCGAAACTGCAGTAGCCAGGGTAAAGGTCCTAGAATTTGAGGTAAACAGGCTGAAGCAAGTCTCAGGGGTAGTGACTAGAGAAGACACACCATACGATGATGAGAGGCTGAACAGGAAGGAAGGAGATATGAATTATGCTAAGGTCATATCAGCCTGCAAAGAAGGGCCAGGGAGTGGAAGGGAAGAGCAGATGGGTGCAGATGGAGAGGGAGATAGGTCGAATGCTGAGGCACAACCATGCTACCAAAAGCCACTGGAAAAATCAAGGGAGAAAATGACCACATAGAGACAGGAACCAGAGTCACAGAGGGAGAGGCAATGGGAGGAGGAAAGGACAAAATCAGTGATTATCCATGGGCTTCGGGAGACGGAGTACAGTCTAGGAGGCCAGAGACTACAAACATCACTCAAGGAAAAAGATCTTGGGGTGAGTATAACACCAGGCACATCTCCTGAAGCGCACATCAACCAAATAACTGCCGCAGCATATAGGTGCCTGGCAAACCTCAGAACAGCATTCCGACATCTTAATAAGGAATCGTTCAGGACCCTGTACACCGTGTACGTTAGGCCCATATTAGAGTATGTGGCACCAGTTTGGAACCCACACCTAGCCAAGCATGTAAAGAAACTAGAGAAAGTGCAAAGGTTTGCAACAAGACTAGTCCCAGAGTTAAGAGGTATGTCCTATGAGGAGAGGTTAAGGGAAATCAACCTGACGACACTGGAGGACAGGAGAGATAGGGGGGACATGATAACGACTTACAAAATACTGAGAGGAATTGACAAGGTGGACAAAGACAGGATGTTCCAGAGACTGGACACAGCAACACGGGGACACAGTTGGAAGCTGAAGACACAGATGAATCAAAGGGATGTTAGGAAGTATTTCTTCAGCCACAGAGTAGTCAGGAAGTGGAATAGTTTGGGAAGCGATGTAGTGGAGGCAGGATCCATACATAGCTTTAAGCAGAGGTACGATAAAGCTCATGGTTCAGGGAGAGTGACCTAGTAGCGACCAGTGAAGAGGCGGGGCCAGAAGCTTGGACTCGACCCCTGCAACCTCAACTAGGTGAGTACAACTAGGTGAGTACACACACACACACACACACACACACACACACACACACAGCAAAGTGCACATGTGAATAAGAGGGCTATAAACCCACACCCTGCCTATTTCCTCCTTCCTCCTCATATGCTCTATCACTCTTCCTCTCCCTCTCTCCTCCTCTCTCTCTCTCTCTCCCCCTCTGTCTCTCTCTTTCTCTCTCTCCCCCCTAATCTCTCCTACTGCTGCCCCCTCCCTCCCACATCATATCCTTCTCCCATGCCCTCCCTATATCCCCTAGTACCCCCTGAATCTCTCCCCACTGCTGTCCCCCCCACCTCATATCCTCTCCTTTGCCCTGCCCCCCTTCCCCTCCCTAAAACACCCAGCTATCACAAACACCCACTCGAAAGCTACAGGCTCGTTCTGGGGTTCAATGGGTAACTCAAGAAGGTTGAGAACCAGGGGTCTGGTGGAACCTGGGAAGGAAGATTGGTAGGCAGAGCTAAAAACAAGGAAATCTGGGGAAGGAAACTAGAAGAGCTTGGCAGGAAAATGGAGGAGAGGATAGCTGCAGAGAGCAGGAAGTGGGAGCAACAAGCCATAGAAGCAGAAGCTAAGATACAGTGCTTAGAAGAGGAACTGAAAAACCTGAAACAGCTTAAAGAGACAAATGACAGTACAGACATAGCGTCAGGAACTTCTGCATCAGGCACAGACAAGGGGCCTGGAGGGAGCATAGATGCTATACTGCATACAAGGGCCCTATCAGACCCACATGGGGCCAAGGCAAAGATGAGCACACTAGGAACAAATGAGAGGTCTGAAGACAATGAAGAGGCTATGACATATGCAGAGACTCTAAAAGACACCCACAGTAAACCACTTCAGAGGATGGAATGGGAGACACAGTGGGAGGAGGAAAGGGTGAAATCAGTTTTTGTCTACGGGCTCTAGGAAGTTGAAGGGGAAACTTACGATGAAAGGAAACAGGAGGAGAAAAAAGTGATAGAAGGTATCATGACAGCAATAGGTGAGGGCGACATGACCCAGGTGGTAAATTTTCGGAGAATTGGGTGGTTTGCAAGGGGATGGAAACGGCCTCTCAAAGTAATCTTCAAGGCAGAATCAACTCAAACCATGATTCTGCAGGAGAAAGCACGACTGAGACAAACAAGAGTACCAGAGTGTGTACCTCAATCGAGACAGAACACAAGAGGAAAGGTTCATACTGAAAGAGTACAAAAATGAAAGGAGGAACGAGAGAAAATGACAAAGATGAGCAGAAGAACCCAGATGCAGGTGGAAGGGCAAACACACCCTCCAGAAACACCCGCAGAAGGACTCCAACCATGACAACCCCAAGGCAACTGAGCAATCTCAACTGCCACACACACTGATCCCTCTGCCACCACCCCCAACACCACAAACCCCACCCATACAGCAACCCCCTATGGGAACTCTGCCCCCACCCTCACTGCAACCTCCCATAGGCCCCTGCCAGGGCTTCCAATCCCCCAACCCCAATCTTCCCCCAGGATCACAGTATTAGAAAAGAAGTTGACGGTTTGGTACACGAATGCGGATGGAATAACGAATAAATATGAGGAGTGGCATAAAAGAATCAATGAGAAGTCCCTAGACATCATAGCAGTCACAGAAACGAAACTCACTGAGACAATAACAGATGCAATCTTCCCACCAGGATATCAGATCCTGAGGAAAGATAGGAGCAGAGGGGTAGGAGGGGTTGCACTGCTCGTAAAAGACCGACGGAGATTTGAGGAAATGGAAGGCATGGACGAGGTTGGAGGAAGGGACTACATAGTAGGTACACTTCAGTCAGTGGAACATAAGGTAGTCATTGCAGTGATGTATAATCCACCAAAGAACTGCAGGAGGCCAAGAGAGGACTATGAAGAGAGCAACAGAGCAATGGTGGGTACACTGGCCGAGGTGGCAAGAAGAGCTCACTATAGCAGAGCAAAGTTACTGGTTATGGGCGATTTCAACCATAGGGAGATCGACTGGGAACACTTGGAGCCACATGGGGGTCCTGAAATATGGAAAGCCAAGATGATGGATGTGGTACTGGAAAACCTCATGCACTAACATGTTAAAGACACTACCAGAGAGAGAGGGGAGGATGAACCAGCAAGACTGGACCTTGTGTTCATCCTGAGCAGTTCAGACACTGAGGACATCACATATGAGAAGCCCCTTGGAGCTAGAGATCACATGGTTCTGTGTTTTGAATACATAGTAGAATTACAAGTTGAGAGGGGCAACAGGAACTGGATGGGAAAAGCCAAACTATAAAAAGGGGGACTACACAAGTATGAGGAACTTCCTGCAGGAGGTTCAGTGGGACAGAGAATTGGCAGGAAAGTCAGTAAATGAAATGATGGAATATGTAACAAAATGCAAGGAGGCAGAAGAAAGGTTTGTTCCCAAGAGCAATAGAAATAATGGGAAGACCAAAGCGAGCCCTTGGTTTACCCGAAGGTGTAGGGAGGCAAAAACTAAGTGCAACAGAGAATGGAAAAGTTACAGGAGGCAAAGGACCCAGGAAAATAGAAAGACTAGTCAAAGAGCCAGAAACGAGTATGCACAGATAAGGAGGGAGGCCCAGCAACAGTATGAAAACCACATAGCATCAAAAGCCAAATCTGACCCAAAACTGCTGTATAGCCACATTAGGAGAAAGACAACAGTCAAAGACCAGGTGATCAGGTTGAGGAAAGATGGTGGGGAACTCACCAGAAGTGATCAAGATGTATGTGAGGAGCTCAACAAGAGATTTAAGGAAGTATTTACAGTGGAGACTGGAAGGCCTCTGGATGGACAGAACAGAGGGGGATGCCAACAAGGAATATGCCAACAAGTGTTAGATGACAGACACACAACTGAGGAGGAGGTGAAGCTGCTAAGTGACCTTGATACCTCAAAGGCAATGGGACCAGACATGTTCCCATGGGCCCTTAGAGAGGGAGCAGAAATGCTGTGTGTGCCAATAACCACAATCTTCAATACATCCCTTGAAACTGGGCAACTATCTGAGGTATGGAAGATGGCAAATGTAGTACCCATATTTAAAAAAGGAGACAGAAAAGAGGTACTAAACTACAGACCAGTGTCACCGACGTGCATAGTATGCAAAGTAATGGAGATTATCAGGAGGAGAGTGGTAGAGCACCTGGAACGGAACAAGAGTATAAATGCCAACCAGCATGGTTTTATGGAAGGCAAATCCGGTATCACAAACCTACTGGAGTTTTATGATAAAGTAATTGAAGTAAGACACAAGAGAGAGGGGTGGGTTGATTGCATCTTCTTGGACTGCAAGAAGGCCTTCGACACAGTTCCTCACAGGAGATTGGTGCAGAAGCTAGAGGATCAGGTGCATATAACAGGAAGGGTGCTGCAATGGATAAGAGAATACCTTACAGGGAGGCAACAACGAGTCATGGTATGTGATGAGGTATCATAGCGGGCACCCGTGATGAGCGGGGTCCCACAGGGGTCGATCCTAGGACCAGTGCTATTTCTGGTATATGCGAATGACATGATGGAAGGGTTAGACTCAGAAGTGTCCCTGTTTGCAGATGATGTGAAGTTAATGAGGAGAATTAAATCAGATGAAGATCAGGTAAAACTCCAAAGAGACCTGGACAGGCTGGACACTTGATCCAGCAACTGGCTTCTCGAATTTAACCCCGCCAAGTGCAAAGTCATGAATATCGGGGAAGGCAAAGAAGACCGCAGACAGAGTATAGGCTAGGTGGCCAAAGACTGCAAACCTCGCTGAAGGAGAAAGATCTTGGGGTGAGTATAACACCGAGCATGTCTCCGGAAGCACACATCAACCAGATAATTGCTGCAGCATATCGGTGCCTGGCAAACCTGAAAAAAGCATTCCGAAACCTTAGTAAGGAATCATTCAAGACACTACACTGTACGTCAGGGCCATATTGGAGTATGCAGCACCTGTTTGGAACCCACACTTGATCAAGCACATCAAGAAATTAGAGAAAGTGCAAAGGTTTGCGACAAGGTTAGTTCCAGGATTAAGGGGAATGTCCTACAAAGAAAGGTTGAGGGATACCGGCCTGATGACACTGGAGGACAGGAGGGTTAGGGGAGACATGATAACAACATACAAAATATTGCATGGAATAGACAAGTTGGACAGAGACAGGATGTTCCAGAGAGGGGACACAGAAACAAAGGGTCACAATTAGAAGTTAAAGACCCAGATGAGTCAAAGGGATGTTAGGAAGTATTTCTCCAGTCATAGAGTAGTCAGGAAGTGGAATAGCCTAGCAAGTGAGGTAGTGGAGGCAAAAAACCATACATAGCTTCAAGATGAGGTATGATAAGGCTCATGGAGCAGGGAGAGAGAGGACCTAGTAGCACTCAGTGAACATGCAGGGCCAGGAGCTGAGTCTCAACCCCTGAAACCACAATTAGGTGAGTACAATTAGGTGAGTACTCACACTCACACTTAGGTCACTGGACCTAACTGTTTGTGACTTCTTTCTTTGGGGGTATGTGAAGAGCACAGTTTATGTGCCACCACTACCTGCAACCCTGGAGGTGCTGAAAATTTCAATCACTGAAGCAGTTCGCATGATAACACCAGATATGCTGCAGAGCGTCTGGACTGAACTGGACTATCGCATCAATGTTTGCCGAGCAACCACAGGGGCGCACATTGAGAGCCTTTAATACTACCCTATACCACATGAAACTGAATGAAATCCTGCATTTGAAGCTACTAACTGTGAAAGATTATCACAATAAAGTTACATGTTATACCTGCTTGAAATCAGTGAGTGTTTTTGTGGATACCCTGTAGTATATATAATTTTTTTTTTAACATGCTGGCTGTCTTCCACCAAAGCAGGGTAACCAAAAACAGAAAAACACTTTTATCATCATTCACACAAAATCATTGTCTTTGCAGAGGCACCCAGATATGGCAGTTAATATGGCACTAAGAACAGCCAATATGTATGTATATATGTATGTAATGTTTTTTTTTTTTTTGGGTCATCATGCCTTAGTGGTAGATAGTGTGTTGAAAACTACACACACACACACACTATCTTTCTCTCTCACTGGCCATTTTATTAGGTACACCTGCTTGTTAACCCTTTCAGGGTTTCCGATGTACTAGTACGGCTTACACGCCAGGGTTATTGACGTACTAGTTCGCATAAATTCTAGCGCCTTCAAATCTCGCAGGAAAAGGCTGGCAGGCCTAGATGTGAGAGAATGGGTGTGTGTGGTTGATGTGCACAGTAGAAAAAAAATCTGGGACCCAGTGGCACATTGTGGGAACACCATTTTAGTAGACCTTGTTCACAATGCCTCGAGGTAAGAAACTCCTCACTCTCGGCGAATTGGTACACTTTTATTCCCCAGTGACAGTTCTAATACAGATGGAAGTGCCAGTGAAAAAGAGTTTCAAGGTTTTGATGAAGTTGTGACCGAAACTAATGACCATGATGTTGGTAATAGTGAGGAAAACCCAGACAACCCTCAACCTTCCACCTCTGCTGCTGGGCAGCCTTGTTCATGTTCAGTTGTACCAGAACGAAACAGGAAACTAGTGTTTTCCCATATCCTGGACTCAGATGTGAGCATTAGTGATGATAGTGATAGTGAATATGAACTACAAGCTCTTGAAAACAGTTCCAATAGCAATAGTGAAGTGGAATATTCTCCAGTGAAGCATCAGTATATACGACGATATATGCGCTCTGGTAGTGTGCCATATGCTATTCCAAGGGGAAGGAGTACATCCCATGGCTGTACAACAGGGACAGATAGTGAAAATGAGGATGATAGTGTTGCAATTGGGATGGAAAATGTGCATGCTGGTGGTAGTGGTGGTGCCAGCCATGAGGCACCTGCAATGGGCCATGCTGCCACGCCTCAGCTGATCTACAACAAAGGCCACCATGATGCTTATGCAGCATATGGGAATCTTTATTCTTTATATGCTGCATAAGTGTCTCAATCTTCAACTTGTCGGTTTTTCAAACCACATTCATCACAAAGGCCACCATCCCTCACCCACCCACCACACCAGCCTCCACAACCACCTGTCAATATCCAGTACCCACCAGCAGACCACACCTGGGATTGGCAGGAAGCTGGCAATTTTGTTCCCAATCCCCATCAGATTGATGAAAGTCAAAGTGGAATACAGCCATCGTGTACACTTGGAAACAATGCCACTGAGCTAGAATGTTTCGAGTTATTCTTTGACGAACCCCTGATGGAAATTATTGTCAGGGAAAGCAACACATACTTCGACTACACCATGGCAAACAATACTTTCACCAAAATCATGTCTACACCAGTGGAAGGAGACAACTGTGGCTGAGATGTATCTTTTCTATGCCACAATAATGCTTATGCCACACGTATATAAGCACAGTGTCAAATCATACTGGTCAATATACCACCTGATTGCAACCCCAGGATTCAGTGATATAATGCGAGTGAATCAATTTGTGCTACTATTACGTATGCTTCACTTCTCAGACAAAACCAGGCCTGACAGAAATGACAGGTTATATAAGATTAGGAATGTGTTTGTGTACCTCAAAGAGAAATTCAATATGTATTTTTATCCCTTCAGGAAGCTTGTTATTGATAAGTCTTTGATTTTGTTCAAAGGAAGACTCTCATTCAAGCAGTATATGCCAAGCAAGAGGAAACGCTTTGGTATAAAGTTATTTGTGCTTTGTGACTGCTACAGTGGTATTGTATTGGATATTATTGTGTATACTGGAACTTATACATTGCAAAATACCAGGAAGTTATTGGGCATCTCTGATGATGTGGTTAGAACAATGATGGAACCATATCTTGGTAAGGGGCATATATTATATACTGATAACTGGTACACAAGCCCCTCACTCAGTGATTTTTTGCGAGTGAACATGACAGATGTGTGTGGCACAGTGCGTGCAAATCGTAAACATATGCCCACGTTTGACGCTGGCACTTGTAGAGGTGAGGTGCAGGTGCTTGCTGCCAATGACATCATGGCATTTTGGTGGCATGACAAACGAGATGTCACATTGTTGTCATCAGTTCACCCTAACAAAATGGCAGACACTGGCAGGCAGCATAGAGACAGCAATGAACCCATTCTAAAACCGGCAGCTGTGATTGATTACACCTTCAATATGCGTTCACTGGACAAATGTGACATGCAGATTGGGTTTGCTGATTGTGTTCGCAAGAGTTATAAGTGGTACATAAAACTATTTTTCCATCTTCTGGGCATTTCCATGCTCAATGCTTATAATATGTACAAGATGAGGACCAGAAACAAACCACCATATGGCAAATTTTGTTTGTCTGTCATCAGACAAATAGTATTCAAGTACCAAGGAAGAACACCTGCAATAGAAAACCGCCCACTAAATTATCAACAATTACCTTCTTGTCTTAAGCATGGTGATCACTTCCTAATACAACTGCCTGCTACTGCTTTCAAGAAAAAGGCTCAGAAGAGGTGTTATGTCTGTGCACATACAAAAAAAAAATGCCCACAACAATGTAGAGACACTCATTTTATGTGTGAGGAGTGTAAAACACCACTGTGCAAAGAGTTCCACAGGCTGCAGGACATCTAGAAACATGTTCTGTGACTGTATATGTGTATATAAAATATAGAAAAATAGTAATAAACAACATTTTATATCATTCAATTGTGTATACAAATTTTCTAAACAATGTAGTGACAACAGTGTTTGTGCAGTTATTGTGTAGTAAATAAAGAGAAAAAACTTGCAAAATAGTGCCCATATTGGTCTCACAGGCCATAAAAGTTACTTGAAAAAAAAAATTAAAAAATAATAGAAAAGAACAAAAAAGAAAATAAGAAAATACCGAGTGACCGGCAGTCAGTGATGATGCCGCACGCGGCCCATTTTCTGTTAGCTTTACACCTCCATATCTCGGTAAGTATTGATGGCAAATTTTTTTTTAGCCTATAATTTTTAGTAAAAAAAAAAAAACTGAATCTTTTCATAAGAAAAAATATATATATATATTTTTTTTTTAAATTTCTCGACCCTGAGAACGAGTCTGGGAGAGGGAAAGTCGACCCTGAAAGGGTTACTGCAAATAGCTAATCATGTGGCAGCATATCAGCACCTAAAAGCATGCAGACATGATCAAGAGGTTCAGTTGTTCAGACCAAACATCAGAATGGGAAAGAAATGTGACCTAAGTGACTGACTGTGTAATGATTCTTGATGCCAAACAGAGTGGTTTAAGTAACTCAGAAACTGCTGATCAGAAATTTTCATTCAAAACTGTCTCTAGAGATTATGAGAATTATGGAAAAATCACAAAACATCCACCAATGAGCAGCAGTTTTGTAGGCAAATATGCCTTGTTAATGAGAGAGGGCAGAGGAGAATGGCCAGACTAGTCCAAGCTGACAGAAGTTGATAGTAACTCAAATAACCATGTATTATAACAAAGGTATGTACAACAGCATCTCTGAATACACAACATGATGAACCCTGAAGTGGAAGAGCCACATCAGCAAAACACCAGACAGGGTTCCAATCCTGTCAGCTTGCAACAGAAAACTGAGGCTACAGTGGGCACAGGCTCCCCAAAAGTGGAAAGTTGAAGACTGAAAAAATGTCAGGTATGACATGCAGATGGTAGTGTCAGAATTTGGCATAAACAACACGAATCCATTGATCCATCCTGCCTGTGAAGCCAACAAATCTGCAGTAAAAGCATGATGTTATGTCAACATGGACCAGAATCTCTAAGGAATGTTTCCAGCACCTTGTTGAATCCATGTTATGAAGAATTCACGATGTTCTGAGGGCAGAGAGAGAGAGGCACTAGCCAGTACTAGAAGAGTGTGCCCAATTAAGTGGCCACTTGTGTGTGTACTCACATAGTTGTGGTTGCAGGGGTCGAGACATAACCCCTGGCCCCACCTCTTCACTGATTGCTACTAGGTCCTCTCTCTCCCTGCTCCATGAGCTTCATCATGCCTCATCTTACAACTGCCTGCCTCCACAACATCACTTGCCAGACTATTTCACTTCCTGACAACTCTATGACTAAAGAAATGCTTCCTAACATGTGTGTGTGTGTGTGTGTGTGTGTGTGTGTGTGTGTGTGTGTGTGTGTGTGTGTGTGTGTGTGTGTGTGTGTGTGTGTGTGTGTGTGTGTGTGTGTGTGTACTCACCTATTTGTACTCACCTATTTGTGGTTGCAGGGGTCGAGTCATAGCTCCTGGCCCTGCCTCTTCACTGATTGGTACTGGGTCCTCTCTCTCCCTGCTCCATGAGCTTTATCAAACCTAGTCTTAAAACTATGTATGGTTCCTGCCTCCACTACACCACTTTCCTATGGCTGTTCCACTGCCTGACAACTCTATGACTGAAGAAATACTTCCTAACATCCATTTGACTAATCTGAGTCTTCAACTTCCAATTGTGACCCCTTGTTTGTGTGTCCCATCTCTGGAACATCCTGTCTTTGTCCACCTTGTCTATTCCATGCAGTATTTTATATGTTGTTATCGTGTCTCCCCAGACCCTCCTGTCCTCCAGTGTCGTCAGGCCAATTTCCCTCAACCTTTCTTCGTAGGACATTCCCCTTAGCTCTGGAACTAGTCTTGTTGCAAGCCTTTGCACTTTCTCTAATTTCTTGACGTGCTTGACCAGGTGTGGATTCCAAACTGGTGCTGCATACTCCAGTATGGGCCTGACGTAAATGGTGTACAGAGTCTTGAATGATTCCTTACTGAGGTATCGGAACACTATCCTTAAGTTTGCCAGACGCCCGTACGCTGCAGCAATTATCTGATTGATGTGCACCTCAGGAGACATGCTTGGTGTTATACTCACACCAAGGTCCTTTTCCTGAGTGAGGTTTGCAGTCTTTGGCCACCTAGACTATACTGTGTCTGTGGTCGTCTTTGCCCTTCCCCGATCTTCATGACTTTGCATCTGACAGGGTTAAATTCAAGGAGCCAGTTGCTGGACCAGGCTTGTAGCCTGTCCAGGTCACTTTGTATTCCTGTACTCACCTATTTGTGGTTGCAGGGGTCGAGTCATAGCTCCTGGCCCCGCCTCTTCGCTGATTGCTACTAGGTCCTCTCTCTCCCTGCCCCATGAGCTTTATCATACCTCGCCTTAAAACTACGTATGGTTCCCGCCTCCACTACGTCACATTCTAGGCTATTCCACGGTCTGACTACTCTATGACTGAAGAAATACTTCCTAACATCCCTTTGAGTCATCTGAGTCTTCAACTTCCAAGTGTGACCTCTTGTGTCTGTGTCCCTTCTCTGGAACATCCCATCTTTGTCCACCTTGTCTATTTGGCGCAGTATTTTATATGTCGTTATCATGTCTCCCCTGACTCTCCTGTCCTCCAGTGTCATCAGGCCGATTTCCCTCAACCTTTCTTCATAGGACAATCCCCGTAGCTCTGGGACTAGTCTTGTTGCAAACCTTTGCACTTTCTCTAATTTCTTGACGTGCTTGACTAGGTGTGGATTCCAAACTGGTGCTGCATACTCCAGTATGGGCTTGACATAAATGGTATACAGAGCCTTGAACGAATCCTTACTGAGGTATCGGAACACTATCCATAGGTTTGCCACGTGCCCGTATGCTGCAGCAGTTATCTGATTGATGTGCGCCTCAGGAGATATGCTCGGTGTTATACTCACCCCCAGATCTTTTTCCTTGAGTGAGGTTTGCAGTCTTTGGCCATCTAAACTATATTGTGTCTGCGGTCTTCTTTGCCCTTCCCCAATCTTCATGACTTTGCATTTGGCAGGGATAAACTCAAGGAGCCAGTTGCTGGACCAGGCTTGTAGCCTGTCCAGGTCTCTTTGTAGTCCTGCCTGATCCTCATCCGATTTGATTCTTCTCATTAACTTCACATCATCTGCAAACAAGGACACTTCTGAGTCTATCCCTTCCATTATGTTGTTCACATATACCAAGAACAGCACAGGTCCTAGGACTGACCCCTGCGGAACCCCGCTTGTCACAGGCGCCCACTCTGACACCTCGTCACGTACCATGACTCGTTGTTGCCTCCCTGTCAGGTATTCTCTGATCCATTGTAGTGCCTTTCCTGTTATGTGTGCCTGACCCTCTAGCTTTTGCAGTAACCTCTTGTGAGGAACTGTGTCGAAGGCCTTCTTGCAGTCCAAAAAAATGCAGTCGATCCACCCCTCTCTCTCTTGTCTTACTTCTGTCACCTTGTCATAAAATTCTAGTAGGTTTGTGACACAGGATTTTCCTTCCCTGAAACTGTGCTGGTTGTCAATTATACACTTGTTTCTTTCCAAGTGCTCCACCACTCTCCTCCTGATGATCTTCTCCATGACCTTGCATACTATACACATTAGTGATACAGGTCTGTAGTTTAGTGCCTCATGTCTGTCTCTCTTTTTAAAAATTGGGACTACATTTGCCATCTTCTATACCTCAGGGAGTTGCCCAGTTTCAAATGATGTGTTGAAGATCTTTGTTAATGGCACACACAATATCTCTGCTCCCTCTTTAAGGACCCATGGAGAGATGTTGTCTGGTCCCACCGCCTTTGAGGTGTCAAGTTCACATAGCAGCTTCTTCACCTCCTCCTTGGTTACATGTACCTCATCCAGCACTTGCTGGTGTACCCCCCTGTTCTGATTTCCTGGAGTCCTACTGGTTTCCACTGTAAATACTTCTTTTAAATCTCATGTTGAAGCTTCCTGACATACCTCTCGGTCGTTTTTGTGAATTCCCCATCACCTTTCCTCAGTCTGACTTACCTGGTCCTTGACTGTTGTTTCCTCCTGTGTGAAGTACAACAGCTTCGGGTCAGTCTTGACTTTCAATGCTATGTCATTTTCATATTGTCGCTGAGCCTCCCTTCTTCATCTGTGCATATTATTTCTGGCCTCTTCGGCTAATCTCTTTATTTTCCTGAGGTTCTTGTTTTTTGTACATTTCATTCTCTAGACACACCTAGTTTTTGCCTCCCTACACTTTGGGTGAACCAAGGACTCGTTCTGTTTTCCATTATTTCTGTTTCCTTGGGAACTAAAACCTCTCCTCTGCATCCTTGCATTTGTTGCACGCGGTCCATCATTTTTGTACTCAGGTTTTCCTGTCAGTTCCCACTCCCATTGAAATGTCTTGAAGGAAGTTCCTCATTGCCTGAGTTGTTCCCCCTTTTGTAGTTTAGTTTTCCCACCTACCCTGCTACTCTCTCCCACTTGGAAGAGCTCAACTATGTTGTCGAAGCACAGATCCACATGATCACTAAGATCCCAGCGGGCCTTATTTCTTACTGATATCCTCGATGTCAGAAACATACTCAAGGTGATTACAAGGTCCAGTCTTGCTAGTTCATTCCTCTCCTCTCTCTCATGGTAGTGTCTCTAAACTTGTTGATTGCATGAGGTTTTCCAGTAACACAATCATATCATGGCTCTCAATGTTTCGGACCCCCAGGGCTCCAGGTTTTCCAGTCATCTCCTTGTGATTGAAATCACCCATAAACTAGTAAACTTTGCCTCCCCCCATGTGTGCTCACCTGGCCACACTCGGCTAGTTGGTCGGACATTGCTCTGTTTGCTTCATCATTTTCTTCTCTTGGCCTCTGCAGTTCTGTGGTGGGTTGTACTTTACTGCAATTATCACCTTATGTCCTCAGGACTGGATTGTACCTACTAAGTAGTCACTTCGCCCATGCATCCATTCCTTCCATTTCTTTCTCAATACCCACTGGTTTTTATGGCAGTGCAACTCCTCACCCTCTCTTCCTCCCTCTGTCTTTCCTGAGGATGTGATATCCGGATGGAAAGATTGATCTTTATTATTCTGGTGAGGTTTGTTTCTGTGAGTGCTATTATGTTTGGGGATGTTCCTCCTTGATTCTTTCGCGCCACTCCTCGAATACTTATTTGTTATTCCATCTGATTTGTAACCGCACCTTCAACTTCTTTTCTAAGACTGTGTTTACGGTGGTGTATTGCGG
>NC_069425.1:23062003-23099503 GCF_026875155.1 Cherax quadricarinatus | reverse complement strand
CATTCGATCTCCTTGTGGTTAAAGTCGCCATGATCAGGAGCTTCGCCCTGCATGCATGAGCTCTTCTGGCCACTGCAGCCACGTTGTGTCAACCATCGCTCTATTGCTTCTCATTACTCTCGCCTTGGCTCCTGCTGTTCTTGGTGGGTTATACATCACTGCAATTATCAACCTTGGGACCAACAGAGTGACGCGTTCCCGCTATGTAATCACTTTTTCTCGCTGTCGCCTCCTCTCCGCTCATCAAAATTCCATCGGTGTTTTGATAAGCAATGCCACTCATCCACCCCCCCAGTGCCCTTCTATCTGTTATCAGGATCTGGTTTATCCCGCTTGGGGGGAAGTGGCATCTGTTATCATTACCTGTAAGCTTGAGTTTCTGTGATCGCTATGATGTATGGTGATGCCTCTTTGACTCATTCGTGCCACTCCTCCACTTGTTTGTTATTCCATCAGGCTTTTGTGACCATACCTTCGTTTCCTTTCCAACACTGTGGTTTGGGGGGCCTGTGGGGGTGGGAGGACATGGTAGCATACTGTGGGATTCTATGGTTGAGGGTTGGTGGAAGCTGTGGGGTATGGATTGTATTGTCGTGTTGGGATGGTGTGATAGGTTGTGGGGGATTCTGAGGGATTAGTTGTGTGTGTGCTTTGCCCTTTGTGCTTCTGTTGCTCTGACTGACCTCTGCTGGTTCCATCCTGTCTCCTTTCCTAGCTCTTTTCGCTTTTTTGTCCTCTTCCCTCAGCTGCTGTCTTCTCTGTTTCTGTTCTGTCTCTGTCTAGGAAACCTTCTGTTACTCTTCCGAGCTTTTCAACCGTGGTTTCTCTTGGAAGATCCTGTTCCGCCTTTTTTCTGTCCTGAGATCAGCTTGATCGGTCGTTTTCTCCCCTTCAAGTACCCCCTATATCTGAAAATTTACAATCTTCATCCAAAGTCTTCTCCCCCTATTTCCGTGTGGTTTTCTCAATCTCCTTTCTTTCTTCCTGCCGTCTTTCAGTGTGTGTCCCTTTCCTCTCTCTCCCGAAGCCCATGGTAATCAGATTTTGCAATTTCCTTCTCCCATTGCCTCTCCTCTGTAACTCTGTTCCTGTGTGTATGTGGTCATTTTTCTCCTTGATTTTCCAGTGGCTGGCCTCTTGGTTAGCATGGTTGTGTCCTCAGCATTGACCTATCTCCCTCTCCATCTGCACCATCTGCTCTTCCCTTCCACTCCTTGCCCTTCTTTGCAGGCTGATATGACCTTAGATAATTCATATCTCCTTCCTTCCTGTTCAGCCTCTCATCTTTCGTAATGGTGTGTCTTCTCTGGTCACTACCCCTGAGACTTGCTTCAGCCTGATTACCTCAATTCTGGACCTTTACCCTGGCTACTGCAGTTTCAAACTGGTGCCTCCCAATTCTTTCGTCTCCTTCTCCAACCTCTTTTCCCATTTCACAGAGAGCTCTTTCTCCATTTTTTCAGAAAGCTCTCCTAATTTTTCTCCCATTCTTGCTCTATCCTTTTTCCACTGTTCCTCCAATCCATTCCTCCCTAACCAGTTACCATTCATCTAATCCCTGATTCCTGCGAGTCCCAAACCATTTTTTTTTTTTTTTTTTTTTAGTGAAAGAGAAGAGAGAAAGAGAAAAGACAAAAGGGGGAGAGAGAGTGAGAGATAGGGAGAGAGAGAGAAGGGTGGAGCTAGAAGGAGGGGAAAAGAGGGAAAAATAGGGGGAGAAGAAAGTGAAAGAGAGGGAAAAGGTTAAGGAGAGGGGGGAGTGACATGGGAAGATGATGAGAGAGATAAAAGAAGAGGAAGAGAGAGAGTAAGAGAGGAAGAGAGAGGGGGAGAGGGAGGAGAAAGAGGGAGAGAGAGGAAAAAGGAAATGAGAGGAGAGAGAGAGGGAGAGAAAGGGGAGAGAGGAGGAGGGGGGAAGAGAGAGAGAGAGAGAGAAGAGAGAGAGATGGGGGAAGGGGGTTTTAGTAGAGGGGAATTTGTGTTGGTGGGGAAAGGGTTTTTAGGGTCACTTTTTCAGAGGTGTAAATCTGTTGTGTGTGTGTGTGTGTGTCTGTTTGTGTGTGGTGTCTGTATGTGTTGTGTGTGTGTGTGTGTGGTGTGTGGGTGTGTGTGTGTGTGTGTGTGTGTGTGTGTGTGTGGGGGTTTGTTTGTGTGTGTGTGTGTTTTGTGGTTTTGGTGTGTGTGTGTTGTGTGTGGTGTGTGTGTGTGTGTGTGTGTGTTGGTGTGGTGTGTGTGTGTGTTGTGTGTGCATGTGTGTGTGTGCATGTGTGTGTGTGCATGTGTGTTGTTGCATGTGTGTGTGTGCATGTGTGTGGTCATGTGTGTGTGTGTGTGTGTGTGTGTGTTGTGTGTGTGTGTGTGTGTGTGGTGTGTGTGTGTGTGTGTGTGGCTGTGTGTGTGCTGTGTGGATGTGTGCATGTGTGTATGGTTTTATGTGATGTGGTGTGTGTGTTGTGTTTTGCTTTTGATGTTTATTAAGCATAAAATGCAATACATGTGTTGTATTATATACATGATAGTCTTTTTCTCTCAACAAACCAGCTGTATCCCACAGAGGAAAGGGTGGCCCAAAAAGAAAAACAAAAGTTTATCTTTTAATTTAGTAACTGTATACAGGAAAGGGGTTACTAGCCCCTTGCTCCTGGCATATCAGTCGATATATGTATAAAATATGTATACACACACATACACCCCACACATACATATTCATATATACCTGGTACATAACAGACATACTCAGTACATACGTTCATATACACAAAATTATATGCACATTACATTTAAAAAAAAAATTCACAAATGGGGTTTTATGATAACTGAGGACAAATATAATATCAGATCTAATATCAATACCAAGGGCAGTAGGAGAAGCAAAACCATACATAACAGAAAATGATACTTTCATTCTGAGGTGAGAGTAAACAAACACATAACTGACTGTTCACACACACACACACACACACACACACACACACACATAAGGTTTACAATACCCATTAAGACTATCCTGCCTTTACACATACTACTGTTCACACACTCGTAAGGTTGACACTACCCATTAAGATTATTCCTCTCTATATAAAATCAAGAGCTACACAATGTGTCACTGTTAAAGTGTAAGTGTGATTCTAACTACAGGAGTGCACATGTGGTGACAGAAAACATACAAATAATTAATGTGAGACATCAGATGAGAAGTAAAATATCATTACTGGAGAAAGTTGTGAGATATGGGCAGATATGTAGGTATACTATAGTAGCAAAATTAGTGAGACACACTAAACAATAAAATATTTATTTTGTTAGTACTGTAAAATGATAATGTTCAGTGATGGCAGGTTAATGGGATGGGCTCTGCATGTGTAGGTAACAAGGTTTAGTAACGTGTTGGTCAGTCTCTGTGCAGGGCTCTGTTAGTTAACATGGAAGAGGTTTGTGATCAATCGTTGGGGTGGTCTGTGTGTGGGCTTATGGAGTTGTCTGTTTGGACTTATGGAGTGGTGTGTGTGTGGGCTTATGAAGTGGTCTGTGTGTGGATTGGAGGAGTGGTGTGTGAGGGTTGGTGGAGTGGTGTGTGAGGGTTGGTGGAGTGGTCTGTGTTGTTTGGTGAAGTGGTTTGTGTGCGAGTTGGTGGAGTAGTCAGTGTGTGGGTTAGCAGAGTGGTCTGTGTGTGGCTTGGAGTGGTGGGCTTGGCTCTGTAATGGGTTGGATTTTGTGACAAAATGGGCTTTACTAGAGTTAGTATTTAAATCTATATGGAGATTAATTGGTGGATGTTGTAGGATTATAACACTATCTTCAAACAGCTATATGGCTGCTCCCTCTAGTTCACAAGGAAGGGTTATTATCACACTTTCAGATCTATGCAGCTTTCATTTTAATCACTAAGAAAAACCTTCATGAATTAATATGTAGAAAAAATTACTGCATTATATTGAAGCAGAAAGAGTAAAATTTTAATATGGTCTACAAAAGAAAAAAACACAACAGTGTTTCAGCATTTCTTTAAAAAAGCTATTCACTCTCAAAGTTGCATTGAGTAATCACCATACTGAGCTGCTGTATGTTTGATGCTGCAGGTTGAGGGAAGAGGCCTCAAAGATGTGATACTAGTTTTGCAACAGCTGTTACAAAGCTATTGCACACTGAATCAACAGGTGTCATGCCTTGAGATGATTAAGCTGAAAATTGGCAAGAGTCTTGCAACAGATATTCATTCTTCATATCCTCATACATTTTACCTCTCCTGCTGTAGTACAACTAAGGTTCTTGTTATATTTTTGAATTAAAAGTCACATTCTCTATAGGTATTATCAATTAATAAAAAAAAAATATGTGGAGTTGGTGTTACATTGTAACATCCCAGTTACTGCGTCTACTCAAGTATAGTATAGACAACTTGTGAATGGAAGATCCACAGAATACTGTAGTCAGGCAGTAGAAGTACATTACACTGTTGTAGAAAGATCTCATTTCCAGTATGTGCTTTGTCAGGTACTGCCTACCTGCACTAAGCCACTTTACTAAAATTCTAAACAGAGTTTACTCCACCATAAATAATTCCTTTTAACTTGAAAGTGGGGTAAATTTCACCGTAAATTTCATTGGGGTAAATTTCACCTTAAGTATTAAGAGATCATAGATACAGTAAACTATACATTGTCCATTATTTTACAATCTTTTATTCACTTCAAAATAATAAAATTTTATTTATATGCTTTTAGTTTCAGACTCAATCAACTCCACAGGTACCATTTAATTTTTAATATTTTTAGCGGGAATGTTTTTTTCTTGCTCCTGTCCTTAATGCCTCCAGAGATACAGAATCTTCTTGGGTCTCTGTTCTCATTATCTCAATGTTTCTTGCAGAGCTTTTATTCACTGTTTCATCAGGCACACTTTCATTAAAATAGTCTCCTTCATTCACTTTACAATGCTGGTTTTCCATCTGGCATGTCCATATTCCACTACAGGTACCAGAAATTTTCAATAATTCTGCTGACCTGGAAATATCTTTTGTGCATTTAGTTATCTGTGTTTCTAAAGCACATTCTGTATCTTTTGAGTTTGGACTTTTCAATGATTTATTTTTTATTTGAGAGCAGTCTTTCTTATGCATTAATTTCCACCATTGTGATTTCAGGTTTTGAAGCACTAACTGAACTGAAAACCTTGTAGCGTCTTCAAAATGTTTATTATTCGGTTCATTTTCTTGAACAATTACTTCAAAGTCTTTATTCCTATTAACACTAAAAGATACTTTTGAATTTTTTGTCTTACTAACAACTTCTTGAGGCTCATGAGTTCTCAACTCATTAAAGTCAGTCTCCTGTGTTGATGTAAGTGAAATTTGATTATTTTCCAAAATAATTTTTTTATATGAATTTGTATGTAAATCTGTTTCTGTAATATTTTCTTTTGTTTTATATTGTTTTATATGGAATTCTGGTCCATACAATACAGAATCTTTAAATGAACCACTAATGTCATCTTGTACTATTTTTTCTCCTATGTTGAAGCAGAAATCTAATGTTTTACCTATGCTGGCCTCACTTTCTGTAGATCTATCAATACTGTAGGAACTACTAGCTCTTGCCAAACTTTCACTATGCATAAAATCATCTGAGTAGATGATACCAATATTTTCCTTTGACTTTGTGAACATATCTAAATTACCAGTATGTTCCACATCAGCAATATTCTCTCCACTTTTCTTATTATGTACAACTGTATATCGGCACTGCTTATAGTCAGTTACATTTAACTGTTTCTTTGATGCATCACTGTTTGTACAATCTTTTCTTTCACGACAAACATCTTTGAAAGAATCTAATTTTGCTTCTGTATTGCCTTCATTGTCTGAGGTTTCAAGAAGTTCGTCACCAATATCCAAGCTAATATCATCATCAGGATTGGTTTTCATCCAGTCCTCAGTAGAGTCGGAGTTGCCCTCATTGGATGACATGTCTAATGAGTCATCTGAAGTGTCTGTACCTGCAGTCTTGCACTTCTTATCTTTATCCCTAGCATCTGGAGGCTAATGATGAGAGACACATCAGGGACCATTTTGTAAAGAAATTATTAATAGAAAATATAGCCAAGAATAAGTAAGAAATAAGTATTTAAAAAACTCTTACTTTCAAAAAGAAGAATACTGCAGAATGAAATAACATAACAATATGAGCAAGAAAAAATAATTTATCAGTTAAATATGAATAATAGTGCAGACTAAGAAAGAGGGCAAAGAACAGTAATAAGCTGTCACAATATTGGACAGTTTCACTGTATAAGAAAATTAAAATACTGCAATAGCTTAAGGTACTAGTGAATATAGGAACCTAGCTGTCTTAAGAACTTCCATGCAAAGAAAGCTAAGTGATTGCACTTCTCCAATAGTTACAAAGGCAGAAAAATTTGTACTTTAAGTAAATGGCATGCATAATAAAATTCCTGTTATGTGTTATAACACCAACAGGAATAACATGAAAGATGTGACCTTCCTTCTGAGGTACATAATCCATGGATATAAGAGCAGAGTTTTTCCCTAACGTAAGAAGTTCTTGTCTCGTTTGAGAAGCAGCAGCAGAGTAAATGAAGGATACATACCAGCTTGTGACTCTCCTCCAGGTGTTTCATGAGCACAGCCACCACCACATTGACCCGCACAAACTGGAGCCATTAGTACAAACACAACAAAGAAGATGGGAGCCACAAATGGGTAGAGACAACAATTCTTGACACAATCTGGGCTGCTGTCACATTTGTCCCTCAGTGTATCCTGATGATGGTGCAAACAATCATTACACTCACAACCAGGTTTTCATAATAAATTATAATCTGTACACTCTTGTTAAATAGTAAAAAATACACACATTCAACAGCCCTGATAAATTTCACAAAGACATGACGTAAATGATAGAAAAAATTACTACAGTGGACCCCCGCATAACGATCACCTCCGAATGCGACCAATTATGTAAGTGTATTTATGTAAGTGCGTTTGTACATGTATGTTTGGGGGTCTGAAATGGACTAATCTACTTCACAATATTCCTTATGGGAACAAATTCGGTCAGCACACTGGCACCTGAACATCTGGAGTGAAAAAATATCGTTATAACCGGGGTCCACTGTACTTAATATAAAAAACAGAACCAAGGCTATGACAAATACTATCTTTAAAGGATATCTAATTTTTTTTATTGATGTTTCAGAAGTTTCTTCATCCATCACCTAACTAAAAATATATAAAAAAGTGAAGCACAATTTTAAAAACATCAATTAATATTCAATGTATAGCATGAATTAAGTAACTCATCTAAGATGATTTAATCTATATGATTAACAACAAACATAAATTTATGTAACTTTTTGTAAAACATACATTTTGAACAAAATAAAATTTCAGAAGCAAATTGAATCATCTGATTTTGTTTTTAATACATTTTTTTATTATTATATTCACTAGCTCCTGAGTCTGAAATAAAAGAAGGCAGGTTACTAGGATCCCATGGTAGAAAAAGTGTTATGCTTAGATTCCACTCACATGACAGGAAAAAAAGACTTAATTATTGCATCTATTAAAGTAAAGAAAGAGGTATACATAAACGAATGTCTTACCAAAAAACGTCAGAACCTCCTGTATAGAGTCAGAAAACTTAAGCGGGAGAATAATGACACAATACACCAATGCTTCACACGAGATGGGAAAATTCTAGTTAGGAAAACAAATGTAGGTCAACTGTACACAATCACGAACGAGAATGATCTATCACGATTTCTCAGGGATACTAATCTTACAGAGAATAACTAAACAATGTCCAACTTAAAAGCCTACGTTGTGTAGTGTACGTTTTGCTCCATTATTGTTCAAATTTCATTGTACAATCTCTTAGTAATTAAATAATCAACTACCTATTTTGTGATTTTACTAGTAAGCATAAGTCACCTTATGTGATTTACTTATTTACTATTGTTCGCTTAAACATTAGCTGAATTGATACTTTCTCTGTCCATATTACTACATCATATTTTTTTAAATACTATCAATTGATATTACTTATAAAATTAATAAAATTTTCATTTTTATTAAAATTTCAATTTACTCTTAACATTTTTTACATTTAAAAAACCCTTTGACTGTCGAAGGGCCCAATCCTGAAGTTGCTTTCCCGGTGTCGCAAAAAATTCGAAAAAAAAAAAATTATTTTTTTTAATGAAATGATAGAGAATCTTTTCCCGATTGTAAAGCCCACCAAAAAACAAAAATTTGATGGAAAACTGACGGATTTACCTCTCGCGAAGTTAGCGACTTCGGCGATATTTAAAAATCGGAAATTTCGCCACTTTGAGCCCTATTTTCGGCAAATTTTCCGTTATTCCAGAAACCAAAACCTCATAACTATTTCTTCAGAACTCTATTTTTTCTATCGATTGAGCACAAGAAACTGCCCATTTACCGATTCAACTACCCAATAACATGGTCAGAAATTTGCAATTTGGCCCAATTTCACGAAATTATAAAAAATACGACAATTTCAAAATAAGGTCCAGATGAACAATGCAGACATTCCTGGCTCTAAAATAAGATTTTCTTTTGTTCATCAGTCATGTCTCCAGGTCCCTGTGATATTACTCTTGCTTTTTATTTTGAAATTTTATTCAAACAAAAAATAGAAGATTTACTGTTATGCAGACTACTGCAATACTGTAATAATTGTAAAAATTACATCAACCCATTCATGACTGCGTATTAGAATGGCTATTTGGACATTTATTGGACAATGACATCATTTGTTTACTTTGAACATCGGCAAAAATCAAACATTTCCTGTACTTTGTGCTCCATTTCCAGGTTCTTTTTATAGTAAAATTAATCAAAATCACCTCCATTTCTATAATATAGTTTCCATTCTATCAAATGAGACCATGAAAACGAGAATACAACCACAAATACTATACGAAAATAGACCACAAAGTCGGCATTTTAATTAAAAAAAACGGTCGGAGTTTTTTTTTTTCATTATGCACTGCGTGCTCCAGGATTTTTTTTTATGTGGTGCACACTGACCACACAGACCCATTCTCTCACATGTGGGCCTACTAGCTTTCTCCTGCCTGATTTGAAGCCGCTAGAATTTATGAGTATATATCGTCAAACACGGTACCTCACAAACGTATATATACGGCCGCGACAGTCAAAGGGTTAATAACCATTACTTGTCTAATTACCTTTACCTGTTTTAATACCACATTTACTATCCTAGATTACTCTTAATTACCTTGTACTGCCATATAACCTCAAGTATAACTACCAGTGCAATATTGAATGAAATAAACATTACTTTTTCACTTTTTGTAATCATTATTACTTACTAAAATTTTATTAAACACCATATTTACTACCAGTCAATTTTACTTTTGTACATTAAACATTATTTTATACTTCCCATAACATTTTGTTGCCAAATTTTCAAGTTTTTATATTCAACCCCAACCTTTATATTATCCCTTGTACCTGTGTACCTGTCTACCCTCTTACTATCATATTATAACCAAGACATTACCATTGTTATTTTTTTACTATTATTCTTTTGGTACTTTAATTGTGAATTTTATTTTGTCAATTTAAATCTAGTTATAATCTTGATCTTGTCAACAACCTATACCAGACACTAGTGCAATTGCAAGTACCATTTCAAATTGTATTTTTATATTATAACTTTATATTATAATTCCTACCATCTGTCCATTTAACTCTGCTTACCATTACTTAATTTTAGTCCCTTATATATTTTCTCCTTTATTTTAGCTTTATATAACTACCCTAGTTTATATATTCACAATTGTTAAAATAATCAAGGTGCTATTCTCAGGTGCTAAAGTAGAATAAGTTCACAATTTTGCCATTATATTCCAAAGCTCATTTATTTGATTATCACTTTATTGTTCACCACAACCTATATTAGTCCCTTTTATATTATAATTTTATACTATAATTCTAACTTTAAAAAATTACCTTTATAGTACTACCTACTATCATATTCCCAAGCTCCATTATTTGATCATCACTTTATTTGTATTAGTCCCTTAGCTCATTATTTCACATTTGTTAAATAATCCAGGTGCTATTTTTTAGCTTAAGACTATTTACTTTGTTTTATACTTAATTCTAACTATAGATTCACTACAAATCTTATGATTACAAGCATTGATCCTGATACCAACCTCTTATTTAATGACTTAAATGAATCAAACAGTTACTGTAATTACTACACTGCAGAACAATCAAAGGCACTTCTCAGTGCCAACAACAACATAACTATCTTTAACTACAATATCAGATCTTTAAGCAAGCATTACGATGACCTCATAGCATTACTAAATTCCTTACATGCCAATATGTCCATCATTACACTAACTGAAACCTGGCTAAAGCCTGATAGTACATATGTCTATGCCATTCCTGGTTACACAGCCATACACAACTGTAGGCCAGACCAACAAGGGGGTGGCACAGCCATATACTACTCAGACCAACTAGAATTGTATCACTAATACTTTGCACAAGGGATGAACATGGGGAATATATAATAGCTAAATTCAAATCCAAATACCTACAAAAACCTCTCACATTGATAAACATCTACAGAGTTCCACAGTCAAACATTAGCCAATTTAGTCAAAATCTAGGAAGTATGATAACTGATGCACGCATGAACAAAGATCACTTACTACTCTCAGGTGACTTCAGATATAAATCTCCTGCAAGACCAGGACCCACACGTTACTGAATTCATAAACACAATGAGTAACTGTATGTTACTACCAACAGTAACAAAACCTACAAGAGTTACAGAGACTAGTGTTTCCCTACTTGACCACATCTGGACCAACACCATATCCCCTTTAAAATCAGGCATATTACAGATAATACCACAGACCACTACCCTACTTTCCTCATAACAAACTCTTGGTAAACTACCCCAAGACACTACTAAAGTCACCTTCAGACTTCACAATGAGGCAGCCATTAATAACTTCACAACAGCAATAGCAAACATTGATTGGCACACTGAGCTAGAAATCTATACAGATATTGACAAATGTATTAATAATTTTCTAAAAAAAAACCCAATACCTCTATAACAAGCACTGCCCTAAAAAAACTAAACAGATGATAGCAAAGAGACTGAACAGTCCCTGGCTAACACCCAGCATTCTCAAATCCATAAATACAAAACACCAATATGAAAAACAGTACAGAATGGGTCACATAACCAGAGACCAAAACAAAACGTTACTCGTCAATCCTAACCAGCCTGATAAGAGGGCAAAAAAATTGTATTATGAGAACAGATTATCCAACTTACGAGGTGATATAAAAAAGACCTGGAAAACCCTATCAGAAATTCTGGGAACAAAAAAGATATCACGAAATAGCGAAATAAAATTAGCAAAATCAGATGAACCCAACTCCCACCAACAGAAACAGCAAACAGACTCAATGATTTCTTCTCCACTATAGGACAAAACCTTGCCAATAAAATCCCAAGCTCAGATACCCCACCAAATGACTACCTCACCAGCAATTACCCGAACACACTGTTCCTAGCTCCGACTAACCCATACGAAGTCTCCCTTATTATCAACGCACTAAAAAACAAGGCAGGAGATTTAAATACCTTACCACCCTTTATATACAAAAAAGTATCACAAGTGCTATCACCAATCATTGCAACACTCTTTAACAAATCCATTGAATCCTCCACCTTCCCTACAGTACTCAAAATAGCAAGGGTCACCCCGATCCACAAAGGAGGAGACCAAACAGAGTTGAATAACTATAGGCCAATATCCAACCTACCTACCTACCTACCAACCCTACCTGAGAACTCTAGAACTGCAGACACATTCATCACCTTCAAAACTACCATTAGAAAACATCTTATCTCCCTGATACACCCCGTCAACTAACTACACAAATACCACCTGGTGGTTCACACTTACACTCGCTCACTCATTTTGACCATAAACAGAAATATTAATCTCAGTCTTAAAATAATGAATCCTGTGATACTCCAATACTGAAACTATATACTGTGCCAAAACAAAAGCATTCACATTGCTAAACTCATAAACTAGTATTTAGTCACTTAGCCATAATACCAACTTACCTCATAATTTGTAATATTTTACATTTAAGAATAAAACTAAGTATGCCCGAAATGCCTAGCCATGCTAAGCATTCTAGTGGTACACTCTGTAATCACAATTTTACTACATGTAAACCAAACAATAACCAAATTTCTGTAAACTCAGCATTGTAATCCTTATAGAGAATAAACTTTGAATTGAATTGAACTTACACCCTCTCTCAAAAATCTTCGAAAAATTAATTCATAAACGAATCTACTCCTACCTTATCTCCCACAACATACTCAACCCCTGCCAATTTGGATTCAGGCCTAATAAAAATACTAATGATGCTATTATACACATGCTAGAACATATATACACTGCAATAGAGAAAAAAGAAGTCCCATTGGGGATCTTCATTGACTTACGTAAAGCTTTTGATACAGTTGACCATGACTTGCTCCACGTAAAATTGTCACACTATGGTATAAGAGGGCACTCCCTCAACTACCTCAAGTCATATCTCAACAACAGAAGCCAATATGTGTACGCAAATGGGGCAAACTCTTCTGCGCAACCAATTACAGTTGGTGTCCCACAGGGAAGTGTCCTTCGCCCTCTTCTCTTTCTCCTATACATAAATGACCTTCCAATTACTCAAACCCACACTATTTGCAGATGACACTACATACGTCTTCTCTCACCCGAGCCCAGTCACGCTAGCCAATACTGTAAATACCGAATTACAGAAAATATCTACCTGGATGAGGACTAACAAACTTACACTAAACATTGACAAAACCTACTTCATTCAGTTTGGTAACAGAGCTACAGATGTCCCTCTTAACATAATGATAAACGGATCACCTATCACAAAACTAACAGAGGGAAAATTCTTAGGAATCCACCTTGATAATAGACTCAAATTTCATACACATATACAACAAATTTCTAAGAAAATTTCCAAGACTGTAGGCATACTATCGAAGATACGGTACTATGTTCCACAGTCAGCCCTCCTGGCCCTATATCACTCTCTTATTTACCCCTATCTCACCTATGGAATTTGTGCATGGGGCTCAACAACAATTAACCATCTCAGACCACTAATTACCCAACAAAAGGCTGCAGTTAGAATGATAACAAATTCTCACTACAGGCAGCACACTCCACCAATATTCAATACACTAAACCTACTCACCATACAAAACATCCATACTTATTACTGCACCTATTACATACATAGAACACTAAATGAATTAACCCTCCCCTCAAACATCTCCTTGCCAACCTCAACAGAACACATGACCATAACACAAGGCACAGATCACTCTTTGATGTTCCTCGTGTCCATCTCACACTATGCAAAAACTCAATGCACATAAAAGGCCCTAAAATCTGGAATTCATTACCTGTAAATATAAAAGAAACACTACCTGTTTATAAATTCAAGTCTCTTCTCAAAGATCACTTACTCACCCAAAACCAAATAAATACTGAATAACTGAACCTTATAAATTGTATATCTTAAATGTTTCTCACAATTATATCACATAAATGTTAAACCTAAAACCGAATCTAACTATTATTTTTTAAATACACTACCTAACAGAATCCTTCATATGACTGAATGCAACCATATGACCTGTCTTTGTAATACTCACTTGTGCTTTATAGTAATCTGTTTACATTAATGTTTTATCACTGATTTCATCATTGCTTAGTTAATCTTAAGTTAATTTTAAGCCGGCCCATAATGCTATGCATAGTATAAGTGGCTTTGGCATGCTGCTCTTATCTGTATTTTTTTGTACCTCTGTATGTGTGCTCAAATTGGAAATAAATAAATAAATAAATAAATAAAAAAAAAAATTTTAGCTGTAAATATCGACCGTAGTTCATAAACTCACATTTGTTAAAATAATTAAGGTGCTATTATATGCTTAAGTGTATAACTGAATTATCTATTCTGTAATAATCCCTTTTTCTTTTAAATTTTTACAAGTTTTAGGATAATTACAGTCTTATTCATAAGTCTGGTTGTAGATTCAATATAAATCTTATAATATTTTACTCAGAAAATCTAGTTTGTAAAATCACTCTCATCTTATGACTACAGGCATAGATCCTGATGTAAACTTTTTACTAAATGAATTACATGAATCAAACAGCAACTGTAATTACTATACAGCAGACCAAGCAAAGACATTACTCAGTTCAAACAATAACATAACCACCTTAAACTACAATGTCAGATCCTTGAGCAAACATTATGACGACCTCACTGCATTACTCAAGTCCCTTCATTCCAATATATCAATCATCACACTCACAGAAACCTGGCTTAAGCCTGATATTACAGATGTCTATGCCATTCCTGGCTACATGGCCATACACAATTGCATAACAGACCAGCAAGGGGGAGGAACAGCTATATACTACTCAAATCAACTCGAATCTATCAATAAATCTTGCACAAGGGACAAACATGGAGAATATATCATAGCCAAATTTAAATCAAAAGATCTGCAAAAACTCCTCACAGTGATAAACATCTACAGAGTACCACAGTCAAAGATTTACCACTTTAGTGAAAAACTAGGAAACATGATTACTGATGCACACATGAATAAAGATCACCTACTACTAACAGGAGATTTCAACATAAACATACTACACGACCAGGACCCACAAGTAACCAAATTCATAAACACAATGAGCGACTACCTGTTGCTACCAGCAATATCTAAACCTACAAGAATCACTGAGACAAGCATCTCCTTAATAGACCACATTTGGACAAACACCATATCTCCTTTAAAATCAGGCATAATCACAGACAACACTATAGACCACTACCCAACCTTTCTCATAACTAATCTGGGCAAACTGCCACAAGATATTACTAAAGTAACCTTCAGACTACATAACGAGACAGCAGTTAACAACTTTATAGCAGCTATGAATAACATCGACTGGCAAAATGAGCTTGAAACATATAGAGATATGAATGAATGTATAAATAATTTTCTAAAAAAAGCCCAAAGCCTCTATAACAAATGCTGCCCCCAAAAAACTAAACAGATCACAACAAAGAGACTGAATAATTCCAGGCTAACACCAAGCATCCTCAAATCCATTAACACAAAGCACAAGTATGAGAAACAGTATAGAATGGGTCAAATAACTAGAGAACAGTCTAAACGTTACTCGTCAGCTCTTACCAGCCTGATAAGAAGATCTAAGAAATTGTATTATGAAAATAGGTTACATAACATCAAAGGTGATATAAAAAAACCTGGAAAACTCTATCTGAAATTCTTGGAACTAAAAAGTTATCCAAAAACAAAACAATTAAACTAACAAAATCAGATGAACCCCTACTCACACCAACTGAAATGGTAAAAAGACTCAATGTTTTCTTCTCCACCATATGAAAAAATCTAGCGAACAAAATACCAAGCACAAACACCCGTCCATCATAGGTACCTACCTCATAGGTACCTACCCAAAAATGCTATTCCTAGCTCCAACCAACCCAACAGAAGTTACGCTCATCATAAACACCCTTAACCCTTTCAGGGTTTCAGCCGTACTAGTACGGCTTACGCGCAGGTTTTTTTGACGTACTAGTACTCATAAATTCTAGCGCCGTCAAATCTCGCGGAAAAGGCTGGTAGGCCTAGATGTGAGAGAATGGGTCTGTGTGGTGGGTGTGCGCAGTAGGAAAAAAATCTGGGACCCAGTGGTGCATTGTGGGAGCACCATCTTTGTAAACAATGTCCACCATGCCTCGCAGTAAGAAGTTTCTCACTCCTCGGCGAAATGGGACACTTTTGTTCCCCAGTGACAGTTCTAATACAGATGGAAGTGCCAGTGAAGATGAGTTTCATGGTTTTGTTGAGGTTTTGACCGGAACTAATGACCATAATATCGGTAATAGTGAGGAAAACCCAGACGACCCTCAGCCTTCCACCTCTGGTGCTGGGCCACTTTGTTCACGTTCAGTTGTACCAGAATCAAAGAGAAAACTCCTATTTTCCCAAATCCCAGACTCAGATGTGAGGATTTGTGATGATAGTGATAGTGAATATGAACTACAAGCTCTTCAAACTAGTTCCAGTAGTGATAGTGAAGTGCAATATTCCCCAGTGAAGTGTCAGTATATACGACGATATATGCGCTCTGGTAGTGTGCCATATGCTATTCCAAGGGGAAGGAGTACATCTCAGAGTACATCCCATGGCTGTACAACAGGAACAGACAGTGAAAATGACGATGATGGTGTTGCAATTGGGATGGAAAATGTGCATGGTGGTTGTAGTGGTGGTGCCAGCCGTGAGGCACCAGCAGTGGGCCATGCTGCCACCCACGCTGCTGCCTCAGCTGATCTACAACAAAGGCCACCATCCCCCACCCACCCACCACACCAGCCTCCACAACCACAACCTCCACAACCACAACCACCTGTCATTGTCCAGTACCCACCAGCAGACCGCACCTGGGATTGGCAGGAAGCTGTCAATTTTGTTCCAAATCCCCACCAGTTTGATGACAGCCAAAGTGGAATACGGCCATCCTGTACACTTGGGAACAATGCCAGTGAACTGGAATGTTTCGAGTTATTCTTTGACGAACCCGATGGAAAGTATTGTCATGGAAAGCAACACATACTACGAGTACACCATGGCAAACACAATACTTTCACCAAAATCATGTCTACACCAGTGGAAGGAGACAACAGGGACACAGGGACAAGGGGTCACAACTGGAAGCTGAAGACTCAGACGAGTCACAGGGACGTTAGGAAGTATTTCTTCAGTCATAGAGTTGTCAGCAAGTGGAATAGCCTAGCAAGTGAAGTAGTGGAGGCATGAACCATACATAGTTTTAAGAAGAGGTATGACAAAGCTCAGGAAGCAGAGAGAGAGAGGATCCAGTAGCGATCAGTGAAGAGGCGGGGCCAGGAGCTGAGTCTCGACCCCTGCAACCACAATTAGGTGAATACAATTAGGTGAGTACAACTGTGGCTTAGATGTATCTTTTCTTTGCCACAATAATGCTTATGCCATACGTGTATAAGCACAGTGTGAAATCATACTGGTCAACAGACCGCCTGATTGCAACCCCAGGTTTCAGTGATATGATGCCAGTGAATCGATTTGTGCTACTATTACGTATGCTTCACTTCTCAGACAAAACCAGGCCTGACAGAAACAACAGGTTATGTAAGATTAAGCATGTGTTTGTGTATCTGAAAGAGAAATTCAATATGTATTTTTATCCCTTCCGGAAGCTTGTAAGTACATACCAAGCAAGAGGAAATGCTTTGGTATAAAGTTGTTTGTGCTTTGTGATTGTTACAGTGGTCTGGTATTGGATATTATTGTGTACACTGGAAGTTATACATTGCAAAATACCAGGAAGTTATTGGGCATCTCTGGTGATGTGGCTAGAACAATGATGGAACCATATCTTGGTAAGGGGCATATATTATATAGAGATAAGGGGGGGTGTTAATGTTGCAGTTTAAAAACTGTAGTGTAAAGCACCCTTCTGGCAAGACAGTGATGGAGTGAATGATGGTGAAAGTTTTTCTTTTTCGGGGCACCCTGCCTTGGTGGGAATCGGCCAGTGTGATAAAAAAAAAAAAAATAACTGGTATATCTGACATAGACAAGGATGTCAGCCACAGCACAGTGTCTTCCTTTGCAGATGACACCCGAATCTGCATGACAGTGTCTTCCATTGCAGACACTGCAAGGCTTCAGGCGGACATCAACCAAATCTTTCAGTGGGCTGCAGAAAACAATATGAAGTTCAACGATGAGAAATTTCAATTACTCAGATATGGTAAAGACGAGGAAATTAAATCTTCATCAGAGTACAAAACAAATTCTGGCCACAAAATAGAGTGAAACACCAACGTCAAAGACCTGGGAGTGATCATGTCGGAGGATCTCACCTTCAAGGACCATAACATTGTATCAATTGCATCTGCTAGAAAAATGACAGGATGGATAATGAGAACCTTCAAAACTAGGGAGGCCAAGCCCATGATGACACTCTTCAGGTCACTTGTTCTATCTAGGCTGGAATATTGCTGCACACTAACAGCACCTTTCAAGGCAGGTGAAATTGCTGACCTAGAAAATGTACAGAGAACCTTCACGGCGTGCATAACGGAGATAAAACACCTCAATTACTGGGAGCGCTTGAGGTTCCTAAACCTGTATTCCCTGGAATGCAGGTGGGAGAGATACATGATTATATACACCTGGAAAATCCTAGATGGACTAGTACCGAACTTGCACACGAAAATCACTCACTACAAAAGCAAAAGACTTGGCAGACGATGCAACATCCCCCCAATGAAAAGAAGGGTGTCACTAGCACGTTAAGAGACCATACAATAAGTGTCAGGGGCCCGAGACTGTTCAACTGCCTCCCAGCATACATAAGGAAGATTACCAACAGACCCCTGGCAGTCTTCAAGCTGGCACTGGACAAGCACCTAAAGTCGGTTCCTGACCAGCCGGGCTGTGGCTCGTACGTTGGTTTGCATGCAGCCAGCAGTAACAGCCTGGTTGATCAGGCTCTGATCCACCAGGAGGCCTGGTCACAGACCGGGCCGCGGGGGCGTTGACCCCCGGAACTCTCTCCAGTAAACTCCAGGTAAACACAAGCCCCACACTCATTGATTTTTTGCAAGTGAACATGACAGATGTGTGTGGCACAGTGCGTGCAAATCGAAACATATGCCCAAGTTTGACGCTGGCACTCGTAGAGGTGAGGTGCAGGCGTTTGCTGCCAATGACATCATGGCATTTTGGTGGCATGACAAACAAGATGTCACACTGTTTGTCATCAGTTCACCCTAATGAAATGGCAGACACTGGCAGGCAGCATAGAGAAAGCAATGAACCATTCTAAAGCCTGCAGCTGTGATGGACTACACCTTCTATATGCAATCAGTGGACAAATGTGACATGCAGATTGGGTTTGCTGATTGTGTTCGTAAGAATTATAAGTGGTACATAAAACTTTTTTTCCATCTTCTGGACATTTCCATGCTCAATGCTTATAATATGTATAAGATGAGGACCAGAAACAAACCACCATATGGCGAATTCTGTTTGTCTGTCATCAGACAAATAGTATTCAAGTTCCAAGGAACAGCACCTGCAATAGACCGCCCGCCAAATTTTCAACAACTTCCTTCTCGTTTGAAACATGGTGATCACTTCCTGGTAAAACTGCCTGCTACTGCTTTCAAGAAGAAGGCTCAAAAGAGGCGTTACGTCTGTGCACATACAAGAAAACGCCCACAACAATGCAGAGACGCTCGTTTTATGTGTGAAGAATGTAAAACACCACTGTGCATGACACCATGTTTCAAAGACCTCCACAGGCTGCAGAACTTCTAGAAAACATTCCCTGTGACTGTATATGTGTATATAAAATATAGAAAAATAATAATAAACAACATTTCATATCGTTTGTTTGTGCAAATATTTTATGTAAACAAAACAATGACAACAGTGTTTATGCCCTTATTGTGTAGTATTGAAAAAGAAATAACTTACAAAATACTGATCATACTGGTCTCACATGCCATAAAAGTTACTTGGAAAAAGAAAAATTAAAAAATGATAGAAATTAGTACATAAGACAGTAAATAAAAGAATACCGGGCGACGGCAGTCGGCGATGTTGCCACATGGTGCCCCTTTTTCATCAACTTCACACCTCCATATCTCGGTAAGTATTGATGGTAAAAAATTTTTGTATAGCCTATAATGTTCAGTAAAATAAACTCTATTTTTTCATAAGAAAAAATAATTTTTTTTTTTTTTTGAAATTTGGCCGACCCTGAGAACAAGTCTCTGACAGGGCCTGTCGACCCTGAAAGGGTTAAAAACAAGGCAGGAAACATAAACAACTTGCCTGCTTATATGTACAAAAAAGTTTCTCAAGTATTGTCACCAATTACTGCAACACTCGTTAACAATTCCACTGAATCATCTACCTTCCCAACAATCCTCAAAATAGCGAGGGTCACTCCGATCCACAATTCAATTCAATTCAATTCAAGTTTATTCTATATAAGGGTTACAATGTGGGGTTTACAGGTTTTGGGTATTGTGTGGTTTACATGTTATAAAATACTAATTACAGAGGGGGCCACTAGGACACCTAGCATGGCTAGGCATTTTGAGCAGACTTAGATTAATTCTTAACATTAAATCCTTACAGATTATGGTATTAAGGCTAAGTGACTACATCATAATTTGTGAGTTTAGCAATGTGAATGCTTTTGTTTTGGCACAATACAAGGTGTCTATATTGGAGTATCATAGGCAAACTTATGACTAGTTAGGATATATTATATTAAGATTAAGATTAGTATTTCTGGGTTTATAGCCAGTGGGTGAGTGAGTGTGATTGTGAACTACCAAGTGGTTATCATGTAGTTACTTTTGTCGGGGTGGATCAGGGAGATAAGATGTTTTCTAACTGTAGTTTTGAAAGTAATGAATGTGTCTGCAGTTCTAGAGTTTTCAGGTAGGGTGTTCCAGATTTTAGGTCCTTCGAAATACATTGAATTTTTGTAAAGGTTTAGTCGAACACAGGGAATGTCATAGAGATGTTTGTGTCTGGTGTTATGCCTGTGGATCCTGTCACAACTATCAAGAAAGCATTTTAGGTCAAGGTTAATATTGGAATTTAAGGTCCTGTAGATATAGATTGCACAGTAGTAAGTGTGGATGTTCTCACCAGGGAGTAAGTTTAGATCTATGAAGAGTGGGGAGGTGTGTTGCCAGGGATGGGATTTAGTGATTATTCTTACTGTGGCTTTTTTGTTGGGTTATTATTGGCTTTAGGTGTGTTGCTGCAGTTGAACCCCAAGCACAGATAGCATAGGTGAGGTATGGATATGTAAGTGAATGGTATAGTGTGAGAAGGGCAGTTTGTGGTACGTAGTAACGTATCTTGGAGAGGATCCCCACCGTTTTCAATACTTTTTTTGTTATGTGTTGGATATGGGTGCTGAAATTTAGGTTGTTGTCGAGGTATAGGCCAAGGAATTTGCCCTCATTATGTCTGGCAATTAGAGTGTTGTCGATCTTAATGTTAAGTTGCGCAACACCTGCTTTGCTACCAAACATAATACAGTAGGTTTTGCCAGTGTTAAGTGTAAGTTTATTGGCTGTCACCCAAGTCGATATTTTGAGTAGCTCCTCGTTAACAATGGTGTTGAGGGTGGCAAGATTAGGGTGGGAGATGACATAAGTCGTGTCGTCAGCAAAGAGAATGGGTTTCAGGTGTTGGGATATGTTTGGAAGATCATTGATGTAAATGAGGAAGAGCAGAGGTCCAAGGACACTTCCCTGCAGAACTCCAGCATCAAGTGGCCGTATTGATGAGGCTGTGTCTTTAATGGTGACATACTGATACCTATTAGAAAGGTAGGATTTAAAATATACAAGCACATGGCCTCTTATACCATATTGGTCAAGTTTGTGGAGTAGGATGCCGTGGTCTACTGTGTCAAATGCTTTTCTTAGGTCAATAAAAATTCCTAGCAGATATTCCTTATTTTCCAATGCTGTGTAAAGCAGGTCTAGCATTTTTATAATTGCATCATTAGTGCTTTTAATTTTCCTGAATCCAAATTGGCAGGGGTTGAGGATGTTTTGTGACGTTATAAATGAATATAGTCTCCTGTGCACGAGTTTCTCGAAGATTTTGGATAGCAATGGTAAGTTTGATATTGGCCTACAGTTGTTAATGTCTGTAGGGTCACTGCCTTTATGTATTGGTGTAACCCGTGCTGTCTTGAGTAGTGTCGGGAAAGTGCTAGTTTCTAGTGACTTGTTAAAAAGTAATGTAATAGCATGCGAAAGGACATGGGCCGCTCGCTTGTACAATAATGGTGGGACGCGAGACAGATTCCCCGAGTTATTTTTAAGTGACTTTATGATCGCGGTGACTTCCGTGGGCTCAGTTGGTACAAGATAGAAGGAATTTGGGAAATTCCCATCTAGGTAGTCCCCGGCACGGGCATTGGTACGTGGGATTTTACTGGCGAGATTAGATCCTATGTTTGAGAAGTAGTAGTTTATCTTGTTAGCTGTATCAGTGGGATGCAGTGGTGTTTCATGAGGTTTAGTTAGAACAATATTCTTGGTTTTTTCAGTTTGTGGGTCCCCAGAATCTGGGAAAGTGTTTTCCAGGTCTTTTTTATATCTCCTCTTGTGTCTGTGAATCTGCTGGGGTGTACAGTTGTTTGGCTTTCTTTATTAATTTGGTGAGAACTGATGAATATTGTTTAAGAATATCTTTGTGTATTAAGCCCTGTCTATATTGCTTTTCATATTGGTGTTTCTTATCAATGGATTTCAGAATACTGCTGGTTAGCCATGAGCAACCAAGCCATTTATTCATGATCTGTTTCATTTTTATAGGACAATGTTTGTTGTATAGTCTAAGTATTTTGTTAAGAAAAATGTCTGTCCAATCATCAATACCATTGGCATTGGAGAATTCTGTAGGCCAGTCAACAGTCTCTAGGTCTGCTGTGAAATTCCTTATTGAGGCCTCGTCATGGAGTCTAAATGAAACTTTGTTGTATTCAAGTGGTGGCTTACTAATGTTTGTTAAGAGAAAGGTTGGGTAGTGGTCAGTAGTGCTGTCTGTGATTATTCCTGATTTAAGGGGGGCTAGTATATTGGTCCATATGTGGACTATTATGGTTGCACTTGTCTCAGTCAGCCTGGTTGGTTTAGTTAATGTTGGTATGAGAAGTGTGTTGTTCATATTGTTGATGAAATCAGTTACAGTCTGATCATCTGGTAGGCCAAGGTTGATATTGAAGTCTCCAGCTAAGAGAAGGTGGTGCTTGTTCATTTGTCTCTTTGTTATTAGTGACTTTAGATTCTCACTGAAGTTTGGGATGTTTGTGTGGGGTATCCGGTATATGGCACCGATTGTTATAGGCGTCTTGAGGTTTTTTACAGTAAAATTAGCAAAAATGTATTCCCCATATTCATCACTAAAGCAATTAGTGCTAATACAAGATAGTTGGTTAGAGTAATAGATTGCAGTACCACCCCCAACTTGGTATGGTCTGCAGTTGTGGACTGCTGTGTATCCTGGTAATGGGTAGATATCTATTGTGTCCTGCTTAAGCCAGGTCTCAGTAAGAATAATGCAGGAGAAGGGTGTCTTTAGTGACTCAAGGAGTGCCAGGAGGTCATCATAGTGTTTGCTTAAGGACCTGATGTTGTAGTTAAGAACTGATAGACTTTGAGCAGTGTTCAGGATAGTGCTGGCTTGTGATGCTGTGTAATAAAGGCAGTTACTTTCCAATAAGTTTTGATTGTGTGTTAGATTAAGGAGGTTTAGATCAGGGTCAGCGTGATCATTCATCTTTTAGGTTTAAATAGTGGTTGTTTATATTCTGTATTATGTGATGAGTTCTAATACTGATTTCTGTAGTGGTGGGAGGTTTGGATAAGTATACTGCTAAAGCACTTTGGTCATATAGAGTATAGTCACTAATAAACATAATGAAATTGATATTGTCTATGTGTTGTGCTAGAATGAGCTAAAATACAACTAGGTATAAACTAATACTATAAAAAAAAACAAATTACAAGTGGCACCAGACTCACTCTTGTAATTGCACTAAGGTCTAATATAATGAATTTATTGTTGCCTATGTACTGAGCTAGAATGAGCTAAAGTACAACTAGGTATAAACTTGTAATATAAAAATACAAATTAAAATGGTACTTGCAATTGCACTAGGGTCTGATATAGGTTGTTAACAAGATCAAGAGTATAACTAGATTTAAATTGACAAAATAAAATTCACAAACTAAAGTACCAAAAGAATAATAAGTAAAAAATAACAATGACAATGACTTGGTTATAATATGATAGTAAGATGGTAGACAGGTACACAGGTACAAAGGATAATATAAAGGTTGGAGTTGAATATACAAACTTGAAAATTTGACAACAAAATGTTATGAAAAGTATAAAATAATGATTAATGTACAAAAGTAAAACTGACTGGTAGTAAATATGGTGTTTAATAAAATTTTAGTAAGTAATAATGATTACAAAAAAAAAAAGTAATGTTTATTTCAAGTATTAAATTTTAAGAACAGTTATTTGGATTCAATATTGCACTGGTAGTTATACTAGAGGTTATTTGGCAGTACAAGGTATTTAAGATAGTAAATGTGGTATTAAAACAGGTTATGGTAATTAGACAAGTAATCGTAATTAAATGATGTCAAAAATGTTAAGAGTAAATTGTACTGATAGTAAACATGGTAATTAATTATTAATTTTAGTAATTAATATCAGTTAATAGTATTTAAAAAAATATGAGGTAGTAATATGGACAGAGAAAGTATCAATTCAGCTAATATTTAAGCAAACAATAGTAAATAAGAAAATTACATAAGGTGACTTATGCTTACTAGTAAAATCACATAATGAGGTAGTTGATTATTTAATTACTAAGAGATTGCACTATGAAATTTGAACAATAATGGAGCAAGACATACACTACACTACGTAGGTTTTTAGGTTGGACATTGTTTAGTTATTCTCAGTAAGATTGGTATCCCTGAGAAATCGTTATAGATCATTCTCATTCGTGATTGTGTACAGATCACCTACATTCGTTTTCCTAACTAGAATTTTCCCATCCCGTGTGAAGCATTGGTGTACTGTGTCATTATTGTCCCGCTTAAGTTTTCTGACTCTATACAGGAGGTTCTGACGTTTTTTGGTAAGACACACGTTTGTGTATACCTCTTTCTTTACTTTAATAGATGCAATTACAGTGGAACCTCAAAAATCGAACTTAATCCATTCCAGGAGCTAGTTCTAAATTCGAAAAGTCTGAAATTCGAAGCAATATTTCCCATAAGAAATAATGGAAATACAATTAATCCGTTCCAGAAACCCAAAAATAATACATTTTATAGAGATTAATTACAGTTTTACATACACACAAAAAATGCTATAGTCTTTAATTATGTATAGTAATATAAAATAATTGAAGATTGGTGATGGCATCTGGAAGATAGGGAGAAGAGAGGGAGTTGGGGTTATTGTTTGGAAGGAGAATCCCCCTCCATGAGGACTTCTGGTATCAAAGCCCTCTCTGGGGTTGCTTCCCTTCTCTGTATTTTAATGCCACTAGACCAGCTTGAGAGTCATTGGACCCCAGTCTCACAAAATAACTGTCTACAGTCCTCTGTTTCTGTCTCACAAAATAACTATCCACAGTCGTCTGTTTCTGTCTCACAAAATAACTGTCCACAATCATCTGTTTGTCTCACAAAATAACTCCACAGTCGTCTCTTTCTGTCTCACAAAATAACTCCACAGTCGTCTGTTTCTGTCTCACAAAATAACTGTCCACAGTCTTCTGTTTCTGTCTCACAAAATAACTGTCCACAGTCCTCTGTACATCCTGGCAAGCTCAACAAGTCCCACTCCAATCTCATACTTCTGTATTATTTCCTTCTTCACATCTATGGTGTTTCTCACTTTCTTTACCACAGGGGTACCGTTAGCAAGTTTCTTTGGGCCCATGGCAGCTTGTTTCACAGCCCCACAAGCACTAAACACAATTAAATAATCGTAAAATGTGTGAATGAGATCGCAGGTTAGTGTTCACTCAAGCATAAACGAAGCTAGACTGCTCACGGTGCCTGCACGGGGACGCGGACAGAGCGGGCCAGCGGACAGGTCCTGTATCTGGCAGTCCGAAATTTGAAACGCGTTTGATTTTTGGTACACAGTTTGTCCGAAAAAATGGTCTTATTTTCGAAACATTCGATATTTCGTACGTTCGATTTTCAAGGTTCCACTGTATTAAGTCTTTTTTCCTGTCATATGAGTGGAATCTAAGCATAACACTTTTTCTACCATGGGATCCTAGTAACTTGGCTTCCTTTATTTCTGATTCTGGTACTGTAACTTTTGCTTGGTCCTTTATGATCTGGAGAGTAATTTCTTTACTGTTCGTTTGGTTCATATCACTGGGAAAAAGTGGACTGCTAACTATTACTGCGTCCGATAATTTATCTTGTTCAGTTTTATCTTCTTGGAGAGCAAAGTAGTCACTGAACTGGTTATCTGAGTTGTTCTTCCATTCTTTTACCGCTTCTTCAACCTTTGTATTAAGAGATATTATTTGTTCTGCATGGCTATCTATGACTGTTTGGATGGTCTTGCCATAGTTAGTCATTCCTGGTGTTGATAACTTTTGTTCAAGACTGTGGATTTTGTTCTCGAGTTGTGTCATCCTGGTGTCTTGTTTTGTTAGCATCTCTCGAAGATTCATATTTTCAATAACTAAGGTGGAGATGCATGACTTTAGGGTATCTGGATCGTTGGTCATACCAGAGACTACTTGGTAGATTGAATCCGGGGAAGAGAGGGGTGGATGGGCTGGGGGCAGCCATGTTTGTTGTTATTGTTGTGGTGTCGCCTTGAGTACAGTTATTGTGTTCAATACAGTGAGTGTATATATATACATTATATACAGTTATTGGCTTCACAGCCACAAATGTTATTAGAAAAAGAAAAAATTATAAACAAAAAGAAAAAAGTATAAAATACATAAAATAAAGAAATGCGAGTCTGTGGAAATCGCTGATGTTGCTGCCACCCAGTCATTTTGGTCAACATTCTCGCTTTTGTATCTCGGTAAGTACTGATCAGGATTTTTTTTTTGTTTTATTACCTTCACAAAAATATACTCTTTAATTCTGTAAGAAAACTTTTTTTTTTTTTTTTTCAAAATTTCTTGGACACTGGGGCACCCCATCCGATTTTGCCTTTAGACCCTGAAAGGGTTAAGTGTATTATTGTAAGTTTCTTTTGTAAGTGTATTTTTAGGGGTTTGAAATGGCCTAACCTAATTTAAGTTATTCTTTATGGGAACAAATTCATCAGTAACAGCACTCGAACAACCTTCTAGAATGAATTATGGCCGAAACTCGGGTACCACTGTACATACAGAAAACAATGAGAAATAAATATAAAGCACTAATTTTAAATGGATAAATGAAAATTTAAATCATTTACCTTTATTGAAGACTCTTGTTGGCATATGCGAGAGGCAGGAGAGTTTGTTTGGAGGCAGGACAAGATAGTCCTGCAATATGACACTAAATATCACTCTACAGCTTATTTTTCTGTCACAATTTATCTAATATAGCATAATAAACAATATTAATTACATAGAAACATGATACAGTGGACCCCTGCATACCGTTGGCCTTACATAACGATAAATCCGCATACCGCTACTTTTATCGGTAAGATTTTGCCTCACATACCGCTAAAAAACCCGCTCAACGCTGTTCGCCCGAGACGCGTCTAATGTGCGCCCTTAGCCAGCCTCACATGTTCCGCCGGTGGCATTGTTTACCAGCCAGCCTCCGCGGTAACATCCAAGCATACAATCGGAACATTTCGTATTATACAGTGTTTCTGGTGATTTTATCTGCAAAATAAGTGACCATGGGCCCAAGAAAGCTTCTAGTGCCAACCCTACAGGAATAAGGGTGAGAATTACTATAGAGATGAAGAAAGAGATCATTGATAAGTATGAAAGTGGAGTGCGTGTCTCCGAGCTGGCCAGGTTGTATAGTAAACCCCAATCAACCATCGCTACTATTGTGGGCAACAAAAAGGATATCAAGGAAGCTGTTCTTGCCAAAGGTTTAACTGTGTTTTCGAAACAGAGATCGCAAGTGATGGAAGATGTTGAGAGACTCTTATTGGTGTGGATAAAATGAAAAACAGATAGCAGGAGACAGCATCTCTCAAGTGATCATAAGTGAAAAGGCTAGGAAGTTGCATGACGATTTAATTAAAAAATGCCTGCAACTAGTGATGATGTGAGTGAATTTAAGGCCACAAAGGTTGGTTTGAGAGATTTAAGAGGCGCAGTGGCATACATAGTGTGATAAGGCATGGTGAGGCTGCCAGTTCGGACCACAAAGCAGCTGAAAAATATGTGCAGGAATTCAAGGAGTACATAGACAGTGAAGGACGAAACCTGAACAAGTGTTTAATTGTGATGAAACAGCCTGTTTTGGAAGAAAATGACAAGCAGGACGTACATTACTCAGGAGGAAAAGGCACTCCCAGGACATAAGCCTATGAAAGACAGGCTTACTCTGTTGATGTGTTCCAATGCTACTGGTGATTGCAAAGTGAAGCCTTTATTAGTGATCACTCTGAAACTCCCAGACCGTTCAGACAAAAGAATGTCCTCAAGGCTAATTTGTGTGTGCTGTGGAGGGCAAACAGTAAGGCATGGGTCACTAGGGACTTTTTCTATGACTGGTTACACCATGCATTTGCCCCCAATGTGAAAGATTACCTAACTGAAAAGAAATTAGAACTTAAGTGCCTCCTTGTGTTAGACAATGCCCCTGGTCATCCTACAGACGTGGCAGAGCGACTTTATGGGGACATGAAATTCATTAAGGTGAAGTTTTTACCTCCTAATACCACTCCTCTCCTGCAGCCCATGGACCAGCAGGTTATTGCAAACTTCAAAAAACTGTACACAAAAGCTCTGTTTGAAAGGTGCTTTGTAGTGACCTCAGAAACTCAACTGACTCTAAGAGACTTTTGGAGAGATCACTTTAATATCCTCAATTGTGTAAACCTTATAGGTAAGGCTTGGGAGGGAGTGACTAAGAGGACCTTGAACTCTTCTTGGAAGAAACTGTGGCCAGAATGTGTAGACAAAAGGGATTTTGAAGGGTTTGAGGCTAACCCTGAGAATCCTATGCCAGTTGAGGAATCCATTATGGCATTGGGAAAGTCCTTGGGTTGGAGGTTAGTGGGGATGATGTGGAAGAGTTGGTGGAGGAGGACAATGAAGAACTAACCACTGATGAGCTGCTAGATCAACTTCAACAGCAAGAGGCCAGACCTGAGGAAACTGGTTCGAAGGAGGAGAGAGAAATTGAAGAAATTGTCTACTACAAAGATTAAGGAAATCTGTGCAATGTGCTGAAAGAGCAAACCTTTATGGATGAAAATCACCCTCACACAGCTATTGCAAGCCGTGCTGGTAACTATTACACTGACAATGTTGTGAAACACTTTAGGAAGTCCATAAAGGAACGAGAGGTACAGGCCACTATGGACATATATGTTTGTGCGACAGAACTCCAGTGACTCTGAAGCTGGTCCTAGTGGCATTAAAAAGAAGAAGGGAAGTAACCCCAGAAAAGGACTTGACACCTCAAGTCTTAATGGAAGGGGATTCCCCTTCTAAACACTAACACTCTCTCCTCCTCCCATCCCATCAATCATCACCAGATCTTCAATAAAAGTAAGTGTCATGTAATTGTGCATGCCTTTTTCAGTTTGTGTGTATTAAATTAATATTTCATGTGGTAAAAATGTTTTTTTTTCATACTTTGGGGTGTCTTGCACGGATTAATTTGATTTCCATTATTTCTTATGGGGAAAATTCATTCGCATAACGATAATTTCGCATAACAATGAGCTCTCTTGCACGGATTAATATCGCTATGCGGGGGTCCACTGTAATATACTCTTGATTGAATAAAACACGTCATTACATATGTCATGACTGGTGTTCTGTTGTGTTGTTGTTGGGTGTACAAAGGCCACTGAGAGCATAAGCATAAGCGGCAGCAGAGGCGGCGGTGTTTTCAGTTGCCCTATATACCTCAAACAACAATGGAGGAGTTAAGTTTCATGTCGTCATTTTTCTATCGCTTAATCACTTAACTTACTTGCAACACTGTTAATGCTACACTTTATCGCTGGCTGGCGCTATAGCCTTTATCGACTCGTGCTGCTTTAGTATTGTGCATATCGCTGAATCACTGAAGAAGGCACGTTCTCCCCTCCTTTGGTACTTTGCTACAATTTCTTTCTTCAATTCTATCATATTCTCACTTTCTTTACCAAAGGGCTGCCACTAGGAAGTTTCTTTGGGCCCATGGGGGCTTATTTCATTAAACAAGCACTAAACACAATTTATTGTGAAATGTTTGGATAAGCAACGCACGGTAATGTTCATTCAAGGATAAACAAAACTAGATTGGCTCACGATGCCTATGCACCTGCCCGCGCCTACATGGGCAGGTGGATGGGTCAGGTACGCCGGCCAAAACCCAGGCAAAACTCGGGACAAAATTTACCCGAAAAAAGTGGTCTAAACTTGAAGCGGATGATACTTGGGGTTCCACTGTTCTTAAATGTGAAATACCAAATAAAGTAATATATGTACACTACAGCATAGGCCAGCCATCACTAATCTGGCAATCAGTATTCTAATTCCATCAGAAATCAGGCATTAATTTCAGCTAGCATAATTTCAAATTTCCAGGTTGCCAACGCCAACCTGCCACTACTGCTGGGTGGTGGTACTTGCCACATAAGTCATTCCAATTTCTTTTTCTCCATTTATTATGATCTGCTCACTGTTAGGCCTAGCCATGGTTCCAATGAATAAACGAAATGCTCCTCGTTGTGCAAAGCACACACACCATACATTGTCCATAAAAGATAAGGTGGCTTGGAAGCCACTGTCAGTCGCCATGCACTCAGCTCACTCAGATAAGCTTAGACTGATAAATTTGGGCCTTCATATGAGAGATTAGGTCTGTGTGGTAAGTGTGCCCTATAAAAAAATACTGCAGCACAGTGAATAATGAGAATAAACTGCAGCAGTGTTTCTGGTATAAAACAGCGACTTGCAGTGTATTTTGGTATGGTTTTTAGTGGTTGTATTCTTGTATTTTTTGGGTATTGTTTGATAGAATAGAAGATATGTTACAGAAATAGATATGATTTTCATTGGTTTCACAATGGAAAGTACCTTGAAGCTGAGCTCAAAACAGCGGAAATGGTCGATTTTTGCTGATGTTCAAGAGTAAACAAATAACGTCACTACCCAATACTTGTCCAACTGGCTGGTCTAATACTCAGTCACAAATGGCTGACATTATTTATACAATTATTACAATAATGCAGTAGTCTGCATAACAGTAAATCCTATTTTTTGTGTGAATAAAATTCGAAATGGAAAGCAAGCGTAATACAGTGGAACCTCAAATTTCAAACTTAATCCATTCCAGGAGCTAGTTCTAAATTCAAAACGTCTGAAATTCGAAGCAATATTTCCCATAAGAAATAATGGAAATACAATTAATCCGTTCCAGAAACCCAAAAATTATTCACAAAAAATACATTTTAATAGAGATTAATTACAGTTTTACATACACACAACAAATGCTATAGTCTTTAATTATGTATAGTAATATAAAATAACATTTTTACTTACCTTTATTGAAGATTGGTGATGGCATCTGGAAGATAGGGAGGAGGAGAGAGGGAGTTGGGGTTATTGTTTGGAAGGAGAATCCCCCTCCATGAGGACTACCGGTATCAAAGCCCACTCTGGGGTTGCTTCCCTTCTCTGTATTTTAATGCAACTAGGACCAGCTTGAGAGTCATTGGACCCCAGTCTCACAAAATAACTGTCTACAGTCCTCTGTTTCTGTCTCAAAAAATAACTATCCACAGTCGTCTGTTTCTGTCTCACAAAATAACTGTCCACAATCATCTGTTTGTCTCACAAAATAACTCCACAGTTGTCTGTTTCTGTCTCACAAAATAACTCCACAGTCGTCTGTTTCTGTCTCACAAAATAACTGTCGCACAGTTGTCTGTTTCTGTCTCACAAAATAACTGTCCACAGTCCTCTGTACATCCTGGCAAGCTCAACAAGTCTCACTCCAATCTCATACTTCTGTATTATTTCCTTCTTCACATCTATGGTGTTTCTCACTTTCTTTACCACAGGGGTACCACTAGCAAGTTTCTTTGGCCCCATGGCAGCTTATTTCACAGCCCCACAAGCACTAAACACAATTAAATAATCGTGAAATGTGTGAATGAGATCGCAGGTTAGTGTTCACTCAAGCATAAACAAAGCTAACTGCTCACAGCGCCTGCACGAGGACGCAGACAGAGCGGGCCAGTGCACAGGTCCTGTACCCGGCGATCCGAAAATAGGGGCGCGTTCGATGATTTATTTATTTATTTATTTAGTAATTTGAGCATACATACAGAGGTACAAAAAAATACAGGTAAGAGCAACATGCCAAAGCCACTTACATGAATAGCATTACGGGCTGGCTTAAAATTAACTTAAGATTAACTAAGCAATGATGAAATCAGTGATAAGACATTATTGTAAACAGATAACTATAAAGCACAAATGAGTATTACAAAGACAGGTCATATGGTTGCATGCATTGCTGTACATTCAGTCGAATGGAGTATTCTGTTAGATTGGGTTTTAGGTTTAACATTTATGTGATAGAATTGTGAGAAACATTTAGGATATACAATTTATAAGTTCAGTTTATTCAGTATTTACGTATTTGGTTTTGGGTAAGTAAGTGATCTTTGAGAAGACTTGAATTTATAAACAGTAGTGTTTCTTTTATATTTACAGGTAATGAATTCCAGATTTTAGGGCCTTTTATGTGCAGTGAGTTTTTGCATAGCGTGAGATGGACACGAGGAACATCAAAGAGTGATCTGTGCCTTGTGTTATGGAGATGTTTGAGGGGAGGGTTAATATCAGAGTTAAGTGTTCTATGTATGTAATAGGTGCAATAATAAGTATGGATGTTTTGTATGGTGAGTAGGTTGAGTGTTTTGAATATTGGTGGAGTGTGCTGCCTGTAGCGAGAATTGTTAATCATTTCTAATTGCAGCCTTTTGTTGGGTAATTAGTGGTCTGAGATGGTTAATTGTTGTTGAGCCCCATGCACAAATTTCATAGGTGAGATAGGGGTAAATAAGAGAGTGATATAGGGCCAGGAGGGCTGACTGTGGAGCATAGTACCGTATCTTCGATAGTATGCCTACAGTCTTGGAAATTTTCTTAGAAATTTGTTGTATATGTGTATGGAAATTTGAGTCTATTATCAAGGTGGATTCCTAACAATTTCCCTCTGTTAGCTTTGTGATAGGTGATCCGTTTATCATTATGTTAAGAGGGACATCTGTAGCTCTGTTACCAAATTGAATGAAGTAGGTTTTGTCAATGTTTAGTGTAAGTTTGTTAGTCCTCATCCAGGTAGATATTTTCGTAATCGGTATTTACAGTATTGGCTAGTGTGACTGGGCTCGGGTGAGAGAAGACGTATGTAGTGTCATCTGCAAATAGTGTGGGTTTGAGTAATTGCGAAGCATTTGGTAGGTCATTTATGTATAGGAGAAAGAGAAGAAGGCCAAGGACACTTCCCTGTGGGACACCAACTGTAATTGGTTGTGCGGAAGAGCTTGCCCCATTTGCGTACACATATTGGCTTCTGTTGCTGAGGTATGACTTGAGGTAGTTGAGGGAGTGCCCTCTTATACCATAGTGTGACAATTTTATGTGGAGCAAGTCATGGTCAACTTTATCAAAAGCTTTACGTAAGTCAATGAAGATCCCAGTGGACTTCTTTTTTCTCTATTGCAGTGTATATATGTTCTAGCATGTGTATAATAGCATCATTAGTATTTTTATTAGGTGTGAATTCAAATTGGCAGGGGTTGAGTATATTTTGGGAGATGAGGTAGGAGTAGATTCGTTTATGAATTAATTTTTCGAAGATTTTTGAGAGAGGGTGTAAATTGGATATTGGCCTATAGTTATTCAACTCTGTTTGGTCTCCTCCCTTATGGATCGGGGTGACCCTTGCTATTTTGAGAACTGTAGGGAAGGTGGAGGATTCAATGGATTTGTTAAAGTGTGTTGCAATGATTGGTGATAGCACTTGTGACACTTTTTTGTAAAGGGTGGCAAGGTATTTAAATCTCCTGCCTTGTTTTTTAGTGCGTTGATAATAAGGGAGACTTCGTATGGGTTAGTCGGAGCTAGGAACAGTGTGTTCGGTAGTTGCCAGTGAGGTAGTCATTTGGTGGGGTACTTGGACTTGGGAATTTTATTGGCAAGGTTTTGTCCTATAGTGGAGAAGAAATCATTGAGTCTGTTTGCTGTTTCTGTTGGTGGGAGTTGGGGTTCATCTGATTTTGCTAATTTTATTTTGCTATTTCGTGATATCTTTTTTGTTCCCAGAATTTCTGATAGGGTTTTCCAGGTCTTTTTATATCACCTCGTAAGTTGGATAATCTGTTTCTCATAATACAATTTTTTTTGCCCTTCTTATCAGGCTGGTTAGGATTGACGAGTAACGTTTTGTTTGGTCTCTGGTTATGTGACCCATTCTGTACTGTTTTTCATATCGGTGTTTTGTATTTATGGTTTGAGAATGCTGGTGTTAGCCAGGGACTGTTCAGTCTCTTAGTTGTCATCTGTTAATTTTTTTAGGGCAGTGCTTGTTATAGAGGTATTGGGTCTTTTTTAGAAAATTATTAAACATTCGTCAATATCTGTATAGATTTCTAGCTCAGTGTGCCAGTCAATGTTTGTTACTGCTGTTGTGAAGTTATTAATGGCTGCCTCATTGTGAAGTCTGAAGGTGACTTTAGTAGTGTCTTGGGGTAATTTACCAAGAGCTGTTATGAGGAAAGTAGGGTAGTGGTCTGTGGTATTATCTGTAATTATGCCTGATTTTAAAGGGATATGGTGTTGGTCCAGATGTGGTCAAGTAGGGAAACACTAGTCTCCGTAACTCTTGTAGGTTTTGTTACTGTGGTAGCAACATGCAGTTACTCATTGTGTTTGTGAATTCAGTAACGTGGGGTCCTGGTCTTGCAGGAGATTTATATTGAAGTCACCTGAGAGTAGTAAGTGATCTTTGTTCATGCGTGCATCAGTTATCATACTTCCTAGTTTTGACTAAATTGGCTAATGTTTGACTGTGGAACTCTGTAGATGTTTATCAATGTGAGAGGTTTTTGTGGGTATTTGGATTTGAATTTAGCTATTATATATTCCCCATGTTCATCCCTTGTGCAAGTATTAGTGATACATTCTAGTTGGTCTGAGTAGTATATAGCTGTGCACCCCCTTGTTGATCTGTCCTACATTTGTGTATGGCTATGTAACCAGAATGGCATAGACATCTGTAGTATCAGGCTTTAGCCAGGTTTCAGCTAGTGTAATGATGGACATATTGGCATGCAAGGAATTGAGTAATGCTATGAGGTCATCATAATGCTTGCTTAAAGACCTGATATTGTAGTTAAAGACAGTTATGTTTTTGTTGGCTCTGAAAAGTGCCTTTGATTGTTCGCTGTGTAGTAATTACAGTAACTGTTTGATTCATTTAAGTCATTCAATAAGAGGTTGGTATCAGGATCAATGCTTGTAATCATAAGATTTGTAGTGAATCTACAGTTAGAATTAAGTATAAAACAAAGTAAATATTCTAAAGCTAAAAAATAGGACCTGAATTATTTAACAAATGTAAAAATAATGAGCTAAGGTAGTTTTTTAAAGCTAAAATAAAGGAGACAATATAAAAGGGACTAAAATAATTTGTGGTGAACAAATAAAGTGATGATCAAATAATGGAGCTTGGGAATATGATAGTAGGTAGTACTTTAAAGGTAAATCTTTATAGTTGGAATTATAATATAAAATTATACTATAAAAGGGACTAATATAAGTTGTGGTGAACAATAAAGTGGTAATCAAATAAATGAGCTTTGGAATATAATGGCAAAATAGTGAACTTATTACACTTTAGCACCTGAGAATAGCACCTTGATTATTTTAACAATTGTGAATATATGAACTAAGGTAGTTATATAAAGCTAAAATAAAGGAAAAATATATAAGGGACTAAAATTAAGTAATGGTAAACAAAGTTAAATGGACAGATAGTCACTGTGAAATAATATTGGTTTAGGAGTAAGATCTGATTTGTAATATTAAATAAGTTGATCAGTTTATTGCACAATAAAAAGTAAAAAAATGAGGTAGATGGTACTAGCTAGCAAAAGATAGTTTTGGTACTTGCAAAAAAGTAATTGGAATATACACTAATTGCACACACAATAAAAAGTGACTAAAAAAACAAGTTGTGGTAAACAAAATTAAATGGACAGGTAAGGACAATGAATAATATTAATTTGGAGTAAGATTTGACTTGTAACTTAAAATTATGAGCAATTAATAGCAGTAAGAAAGTAGAATAAAGTATTGGAGGTAGTTAGCATTAGCTAGTGATGAAAATATAATAATGCACAATATAATAGTAACATACACTATATGCACCACACGTATATATGTATTAACCCTTTGACTGTTTCAGGCCCCTCTCTGAAACTGTCATTCTATGTCGCTCAATTTTTGAAAAAAAAAAAATTATTTTTTCTTATGAAATGATAGAGAATCTTTTCCCGATGGTAATGACACCAAAAGTTCGATATTTGGTCGAAAACTCGTGGAATAATGGTCCCACGAAGTTAGCGGTCTCGGCGACATATGCGTATCAGCGATTTCGCCGACTTTGAGCCCAATTTTCAGCCAATTCCATTGTTCCAGTTGAACAAACTCATAGCTATTTCTTTAGAACTCCATTTTATCTATCAGCTGAGTACAAGAAACCTCCCATTTACTAATTTGTACTACCCAATATGGTGGTCAGAAATTGGCAATTTGGCCAATTTCACGCAAAATAAAAAAGATGCCAATTTCAAAATAGGGTCCAGAATAAACAAGGTAGACATTCGTGGCACTAAAATAACATATGCTCTGTTCATTAGTCACATCTCTAGGCCCCTCTTATATTATTATTGCTTATTTATTTTGATTTTTTATTCATACAAAAAATACAAATTTACTGTTATGCAGACGACTTGCATTATTGTAAAAATGGTATAAATAATATCAGTGCACTAGTGAAAGAATATTAGACTCCCTAGTTGACGTGCATTGGACGTGTGGTGTGATTATTTACTCTTCAACATTGGTAAAAATCGAACATTTTCGCCACTTTGAGCTTAGTTTCAAGGTCGTTTTCATCGTAAAAGTAATGAAAATCATCTCTATTTCTGTAATAGTTTTCCATTTTATCACCTAAGACCATGAGAAAACGCGAATCAACGATAATACTATACGAAAATACACCTCAAAGTCGGCGTTTTATTCCAAAAAAACGAACAGAGTTTTTTTTTTCTCATTACGCAATGTGTGCTGCAGGATTTTTTTATGTGTGCACACTGACCACACAGACCCATCTCAACATTGGCCTACCAGCTTTCTCCCACTTGATTGAAGCCGTAAATTATTGAGTAACAGTGGACCCCCGCTACATGGCATCACAAAATACGATAAGTTTTTTTTTTTTCCTAC
>NC_069425.1:23033540-23061503 GCF_026875155.1 Cherax quadricarinatus | reverse complement strand
TTTTTCCCCTTTTTTTCCCATGCAGTATTTTATATGTTGTTATCGGTCTCCCCAGACCCTCCTGTCCTCAGTGTCGTCAGGCCAATTTCCCTCAACCTTTCTTCGTAGGAACATTCCCCTTAGCTCTGGAACATAGTCTTGTTGCAAGCCTTTGCACTTTCTCTAATTTCTTGACGTGCTTGACCAGGTGTGGATTCCAAACTGGTGCTGCATACTCCAGTATGGGCCTGACGTAAATGGTGTACAGAGTCTTGAATGATTCCTTACTGAGGTATCGAACACTATCCTTAAGTTTGCCAGACGCCCGTACGCTGCAGCAATTATCTGATAGATGTGCACCTCAGGAGACATGCTTGTGTTTACTCACACCAAGGTCCTTTTCCTGAGTGAGGTTTGCAGTCTTTGGCCACCTAGACTATACTGGTCTGTGGTCGTCTTTGCCCTTCCCCGATCTTCATGACTTTGCATCTGACAGGGTTAATTCAAGGAGCCAGTTGCTGGACCAGGCTTGTAGCCTGTCCAGGTCACTTTGTATTCCTGTACTCACCTATTTGTGGTTGCAGGGTCGAGTCATAGCTCCTGGCCCCGCCTCTTCGCTGATTAGCTACTAGGTCCTCTCTCTCCCTGCCCCATGAGCTTTATCATACCTCGCCTTAAAACTACGTATGGTTCCCGCCTCCACTACGTCACATTCTAGGCTATTCCACGGTCTGACTACTCTATGACTGAAGAAATACTTCCTAACATCCCTTTGAGTCATCTGAGTCTTCAACTTCCAAGTGTGACCTCTTGTGTCTGTGTCCCTTCTCTGGAACATCCCATCTTTGTCCACCTTGTCTATTTGGCGCAGTATTTTATATGTCGTTATCATGTCTCCCCTGACTTCCTGTCCTCCAGTGTCTCAGGCCGATTTCCCTCAACCTTTCTTCATAGGACAATCCCCGTAGCTCTGGGACTAGTCTTGTTGCAAACCTTTGCACTTTCTCTAATTTCTTGACGTGCTTGACTAGGTGTGGATTCCAAACTGGTGCTGCATACTCCAGTATGGGCTTGACATAAATGGTTATACAGAGCCTTGAACGAATCCTTACTGAGGTATCGGAACACTATCCATAGGTTTGCCACGTGCCCGTATGCTGCAGCAGTTATCTGATTGATGTGCGCCTCAGGAGATATGCTCGGTGTTATACTCACCCCCAGATCTTTTTCCTTGAGTGAGGTTTGCAGTCTTTGGCCATCTAAACTATATTGTGTCTGCGGTCTTCTTTGCCCTTCCCCAATCTTCATGACTTGCATTTGGCGGGGAAATAAACTCAAGGAGCCAGTTGCGGGACCAGGCTTGTAGCCTGTCCAGGTCTCTTTGTAGTCCTGCCTGATCCTCATCCGATTTGATTCTTCTCATTAACTTCACATCATCTGCAAACAAGGACACTTCTGAGTCTACCCCTTCCATTATGTTGTTCACATATACCAAGAACAGCACAGGTCCTAGGACTGACCCCTGCGGAACCCCGCTTGTCACAGGCGCCCACTCGACACCTCGTCACGTACCATGATCGTTGTTGCCTCCCTGTCAGGTATTCTCTGATCCATTGTAGTGCCTTTCCTGTTATGTGTGCCTGACCCTCTAGCTTTTGCAGTAACCTCTTGTGAGGAACTGTGTCGAAGGGCCCTTCTTGCAGTCCAAAAAAATGCAGTCGATCCACCCTCTCTCTTTGTCTTACTTCTGTCACCTTGTCATAAAATTTAGTAGGTTTGTGACACAGGATTTTTCCTTCCCTGAAACTGTGCTGGTTGTCAATTATACACTTGTTTCTTTCCAAGTGCTCCACCACTCTCCCCCTGATGATCTTCTCCATGACCTTGCATACTATACACATTAGTGATACAGGTCTGTAGTTTAGTGGGCCCCAAAGTCTGTCTCTCTTTTTTTAAAAAATTGGGACTACTTTGCCATCTTCTATACCTCAGGGAGTTGCCAGTTTCAAATGATGTGTTGAAGATCTTTGTTAATGGCACACACAATATCTCGCTCCCTCTTTAAGGACCCCTGGAGAGTGTTGTCTGGTCCCACCGCCTTTGAGGTGTCAGTTCACATAGCAGCTTCTTCACCTCCTCCTTGGTTACATGTACCTCATCCAGCACTTGCTGGTGTACCCCCCTGTTCTGATTTCCTGGAGTCCCACTGGTTTCCACGTAAATACTTCTTTAAATCTCATGTTGAGCTCCTGACATACCCCTCGGTCGTTTCTTGTGAATTCCCCATCACCCTTCCTCAGTCTGATTTTCCTGGTCCTTGACTGTTGTTTTCCTCCTGATGTGGCTGTACAACAGCTTCGGGTCAGTCTTGACTTTAAATGCAAATGTCTTTTTCATATTGTCGCTGAGCCCCCCTTCTTATTTTGGGGCATTTTTTTTTTCCCGGGCTCTTGGGCCCTAATCCTTTATTTCCTGATTTCCTCTGTTTTTTTGTACCCTTTTCCCATTCTCTAGCACACCTATTTTTGCCTCCCTACACCTTTGGGTAAACCCAAAGGGACTCGTTTTTTCTTCCCATTTTCTTTTTCCCCCGGGGGAAAAAAACCTCTCCTCTCCCCCTTGCTTTTTTTTTTTGCCCCCGGGGTCCTTTCATTTTGAAATTTTTTTTCCCTGTCATTTCCCCCCCCCCTTTTTTAAAAATGCCCTTAAAGGGAAGTTCCTAAACCCTGAGAAGTTCCCCCTTTTGTGGGTTTTTTTAGTTTCCCACCCTATCCCTGTTTACTCTCTCCATTTGGGAGCTCAACTATGTAGTCGAACCCACAAACCACATGATCACTCCCTCCCGGGGGCCTTTATACTTTTGATATCCTCGATGTCAGAACTACTCAAGGGTGAATCCCCGGGGGTCCAGTCTTGCAGTTCATCCTCTCCTCTCTCTCTTTGTGTTTTAAAACATTTTTTGTGCATGGGGTTTTTCCAGTAACAAAAAACCATCATCTTGGCTCTCCATGTTTGGGGACCCCCAGGGGGTCCAGGTTTTCCCCGTCAATCTTTCCCGGGGATTGAAAAACAAACCCCTAAATAGTAACTTTGCTCCCCCCATGTGTGCTCTTTCCCGGCCACCTCGGGTAGGGTGGGCGACCCTTGCCCCGTTGCTCTCATATATTTTCTCTTGGCCTCCGCAGTTTTGTGGTGGGTTGTACATTACGGGAATTATCACCCTTTAAATCCCTCAAAAAGGGTTGTACCTACTAATAGTTTCCCCCTTTGCCCCCCCATCCTTCCTTCCATTTTCTTTAAAAACCCCCCTGGTTTTTTAAAGGGGAGTTGGGAACCCTCCACCCCCCCTCCCTCCCTCTGTCTTTTCCCGAGGATTTTTATATCCGGGTTTGGAAAAATTGAATCGTTATTATTTTTGGGAGTTTTGTTTCTGTGAGTGCAATTTTTGTCTGGGGATTCCCTTGATTCTTTCGGGGCCCCCCCCCATATAATTTTTTATTCCATCTGCTTTGTTAAAACCGCACCTTCAACCTTTTCTAAGGGCGTGGTCTAGGAGGGGTTTGGGGGGGGGGAAATGGGAAAACCTTTATAAGGAACTATGGGTGGGTTTCTGTTGGGGGGGGAGTTTTTGTGGTTTTGGGTTGGGACTGGGGGGGACCCCGGTTGGGAGGGGTTCTATAGGGAAACGTGACGGGGGCCCGTAAATTTGGGTTTTTCTTCCTGGGTCTGGGGGTTTCCTGTCGTCTTCTCCATCCCTCCCTTCCTCCTTTAGCCTTTGTACCCCTTCTCTCAGTTTCTGCCTTTTCCCTTTTTGTGTTCTGTCGCGGTTTTTAGAATCACCTTCCTTATGCCCGGGATGGGCCCCCTTTAAACATGCTTTTCCCCCTGCAAAGGGTCCTGTTTTTTAGTTGATTCTGCCTTTAAAGGGCACTTTCCCCACTGGCGGGGTTTTTTTTTTACAAACCCCCCTATTCTCCCGAAAATTTTCCAGTTGGTTCAGTGTCTTCTCCTATTGCTTTCATGATGTTTAAATTGTTTTTTTTCCCCCCCCTTGTTTTTTGTTTCATATTTTCCCCTTCAACTTCCTTAGCCCATACACAAAAACTGACCTACCTTTTCCCTTTTCCCATGCTACCCTGGACCCCCATTCAATTGATTTCCTCCCCTTGCAGCTTTTTTTTCTTAGTTTCACAGCTAATGTACGGGCTCATGGCCTTCATTTTTTCCCTTCTCGGCTTTCCCGGGCTCTGCTGTGGTCTGTTTGAGCTTCCACATATAGCTTAGCTCTTTCATTTACTACAGTCTCTCCTTGATAGAGGCTTCTACATGCAGTTTTGCTCCAGCCAGGTCTGACTTTCCCTACAGTCCCCTTATTTGTGACTGAGGTAGCAGTCTCTGTTGTCAATCCCAAAATGTTCTTTAGTTCTTTAGGCTGTTTCAGATTTTTTCAGATCCTCTTCTTAACTCTGTATCCTAGCCTCTTCTGCTTTGACTTGCACCTCCACTTCTGCTTTCCATATCTATCCTCTCTTCCATCCCATGCTAAGTTCTTTTAGTTGTCTTTTCCCATCAGTTCCTTTTTATGAGCTCGATTGCCCAATCTTCCTTTGCAGCTTCCTCCTCCTGTCCTTGTATTTTTCTTGGTTTGCTCTCTGGCAACCCATTTTTGTTTTATCCTGATTGCCTCAGAGTGGGAAAACCTATGTAATTTTGTGTGTTAGGTTAGTAGAGAGTGTATGTAGAGTGTGGGGGGGGGAGGTTAGAGGAGGAGCTGTGGTTATGTAGGAGCGGGAGTGGGGAGGGGGATTTTCGGGGAGGGAAATATGGGAGTGGGAAGGAGGGAGAATCAATGGGTGAGTGGGAGAGGGAGAGGGGGAAGGAGGAGAGAGGTGGGGAGGGGGAGGGTGAAAGAGGGCAGGGGAGGGGATAAGGGGAGGAGTGAGATGTCGGTGGGGAGGGGGAGTGTATGTTGAGCCTGAATGGTGTGTGTGTGTTTGAGTTAGTGCGTTTGTGGAGTGTGTGTGAGTGAAGTGTGTGCGTGAGTGTGTGTGTGTGTGTGTGGGTGTGTGTGTGTTGAGTGTGTGTTGTGTGTGTTGTGTGTGTGTGTGGGTGTGTGGTGTGTGGAGGTAGGTGAACTTGTGTGGTGGCTTATGTGGGAGTTCAGTGGTCCTTGACTGACCACACCTTCTTGTGACCTCTGACCCCCACCTCCTGGGACTTGACCTGCACCTACTTACAATGTTGCCTTAAAAGCTTGTCCTGGCCACCTAGCTTATAGTAGTTACCTCGCCTTGTTCCATTGAATTACCAATTGCTATTCCCTTATTGAATACTTGAGTGCCTATTTCTTATCGTGCTATGAGAGTCCATTCACAATCAGCTTGGGGGTTTAATTGGAACGCTGGAACACCCACACACCCACTCATAGGTCTGAATTCAGTACTTGCAATGCAGCTGTAGCAGCTGTAGATTGTCCAGCTCGATGTGACGTACCTTGGCGTAGATCCACTCAATTTTTCTCGTTTTAATAATGTAACCTATTCACTGTATTTCTCTCACTGGACACACGATTGTTTCACTTTATTAGCTTTCTTGGGTGACACGTGACAACATCGCCTTACCACCCACACTAGCCTGCCTGCTCTGACTGCACCACCACGGTTTACTTTCTGCATCATTTACAAAATTGTGGCTCTTCCCACACTTATGTGGCTCAGGCAGATTGTAAATCGCTTCCAGGATTGTTCACTACCCTAACACACTTTGCAACCCCTACAGAACACTTGGGTAGCCCTCAAAAACACTATATTCACGGAGCACGGAAGACATGACTTGCACGCTCGGTGTCCCTACTGTGTGTGTGTGTGTGTGTGTGTGTGTGTGTGTGTGTGTGTGTGTGTGTGTGTGTGTGTGTGTGTGTGTGTGTGTGTGTGTGTGTGCCTGTGTGTGTGTGTGGCTGTGTGTGTGCCTGTGTGTGTGTGTGTATGTGTGTGCCTGTGTGTGAGTGTGTGTGTGTGTGTGTGTGCGCCTGTGTGTGTGTGTGTGTGTGTGAGCCTGTGTGTACTCACCTAGTTCTCCACCTAGTTGAGGTTGCAGGGGTCGAGTCCAAGCTCCTGGCCCCACCTCTTCACTGGTCGCTACTAGGTCACTCTCCCTGAACCATGAGCTTTATTGTACCTCTGCTTAAAGCTATGTATGGATCCTGCCTCCACTACATCACTTCCCAAACTATTCCACTTCCTGACTACTCTGTGGCTGAAGAAATACTTCCTAACATCCCTTTGATTCATCTGTGTCTTCAGCTTCCAACTGTGTCCCCGTGTTGCTGTGTCCAGTCTCTGGAACATCCTGTCTTTGTCCACCTTGTCAATTCCTCTCAGTATTTTGTAAGTTGTTATCATGTCCCCCCTATCTCTCCTGTCCTCCAGTGTCGTCAGGTTGATTTCCCTTAACCTCTCCTCATAGGACATACCTCTTAACTCTGGGACTAGTCTTGTTGCAAACCTTTGCACATTTCTCTAGTTTCTTTACATGCTTGGCTAGGTGTGGGTTCCAAACTGTGCCGCATACTCCAATACGGCCTAACATACACGGTGTACAGGGTCCTGAACGATTCCTTATTAAGATGTCGGAATGCTGTTCTGAGGTTTGCCAGGCGCCCATATGCTGCGGCAGTTATTTGGTTGATGTGCGCTTCAGATGTGCCTGTTGTTATACTCACCCCAAGATCTTTTTCCTTGAGTGATGTTTGTAGTCTCTGGCCCCCTAGACTGTACTCCGTCTGCGGTCTTCTTTGCCCTTCCCCAATCCTCATGACTTTGCACTTGGTGGGATTGAACTCCAGGAGCCAGTTGCTGGACCAGGTCTGCAGCCTGTCCAGATCCCTTTGTATTTCTGCCTGGTCTTCGATCGAATGAACTCTTCTCATCAACTTCACGTCATCTGCAAACAGGGACACCTCGGAGTTTATTCCTTCCGTCATGTCGTTCACAAATACCAGAAACAGCACTGGTCCAAGGACTGACCCCTGTGGGACCCCACTGGTCACAGGTGCCCACTCTGACACCTCGCCACGTACCATTACTCGCTGCTGTCTTCCTGACAAGTATTCCCTGATCCATTGCAGTGCCTTCCGTTATCCCTGCTTGGTCCTCCAGTTTTTGCACTAATCTCTTGTGTGGTACTGTGTCAAACGCCTTCTTGCAGTGTATGAAAATGCAATCCACCCACCCCTCTCTCTCTTGTCTTACTGCTGTCACCATGTCATATAACTCCAGTAGGTTTGTGACACAGGATTTCCCGTCTCTGAGACCATGTTGGCTGCTGGTGATGAGATCATTCCTTTCTAGATGTTCCACCATTCTTCTCCTGACAATCTTTTCCATGATTTTGCATGCTATACATGTCAGTGACACTGGTCTGTAGTTTAGTGCTTCATGTCTGTCTCCTTTTTTAAAGATTGGACCACATTTGCTGTCTTCCATGCCTCAGGCAATCTCCCTGTTTCGATAGATGTATTGAATATTGTTGTTAGGGGTACACATAGTGCCTCTGCTCCCTCTCTCAGGACCCATGGAGAGATGTTATCTGGCCCCATTGCCTTTGAGGTATCTAGCTCACTCAGAAGCCTCTTCACTTCTTCCTCGGTTGTGTGTACTGTGTCCAGCAAATGGTGGTGTACCCCACCTCTCCGTCTTTCTGGAGCCCCTTCTGTCTCCTCTGTGAACACTTCTTTGAATCTCTTGTTGAGTTCCTCACATACTTCACGGTCATTTCTTGTTGTCTCTCCTCCTTCCTTCCATAGCCTGATTACCTGGTCCTTGACGGTTGTTTTCTTCCTGATGTGGCTATATAACAGCTTCGGGTCAGATTTGGCTTTTGCTGCTATGTCGTTTTCATATTGACGTTGGGCCTCCCTTCTTATCTGTGCATATTCGTTTCTGGCTCTATGACTGCTCTCCTTATTCTCCTGGGTCCTTTGCCTTCTATATTTCTTCCATTCCCTAGCACACTTGGTTTTTGCCTCCTTGCATCTTTGGGTGAACCATGGGCTCATCCTGTCTTTTCCATTATTCCTGTTACCCTTGGGTACAAACCTCTCCTCAGCCTCCTTGCACATTGTTGCTACATATTCCATCATCTCATTAACTGGCTTCCCTGCCAGTTCTCTGTCCCACTGAACCTCATTCAGGAAGTTCCTCATTCCTGTGTAGTCCCCTTTCCTGTAGTTTGGTTTCATTTGTCCTGGCCTTCCTGCTTCCCCCTCCACTTGTAGCTCTACTGTGTATTCGAAGCTCAAAACCACATGATCGCTGGCCCCAAAGGGGTCTTTCATATGTGATGTCCTCAATATCTGCACTACTCAAGGTGAATACTAAGTCCAGTCTTGTGGTTCATCCTCTCCTCTCTCTCTTGTAGTGTCCCTTACGTGTTGGTACATGAAGTTTTCCAGTACCACCTCCATCATCTTAGCCCTCCATGTATCTTGGCCCCAATGTGGCTCCAAGTTCTCCCATTCGATCTTCCTTGTGGTTAAAGTCGCCCATGATCAGGAGCTTTGCCCTGCATGCATGAGCTCTTCTGGCCACTGCAGCCAGTGTGTCAACCATCGCTCTATTGCTCTCATCATACTCTCGCCTTGGCCTCCTGCTGTTCTGTGGTGGGTTATACATCACTGCAATTATCACCTTGGGACCACCAGAGTGAAGCGTTCCCGCTATGTAATCACTTTCTTCTCCGCTGTCGCCTCTCTCCAGCTCATCAAAATTCCATCGGTGTTTGATAAGCAATGCCACTCCTCCACCCCCCCCTGTTCCTTCTGTCTTTTCTCAGGATCTGGTATCCCGCTGGAAAGATGGCATCTGTTATCATACCTGTAAGCTTGGTTTCTGTGATCGCTATGATGTCTGGTGATGCCTCTTTGACTCATTCGTGCCACTCCTCCCACTTGTTTGTTATTCCATCAGCTTTTGTGTACCATACCTTCAGTTTCCTTTCCAACACTGTGGTTTGGGGGGCCTGTGGGGGTGGGAGACCTGGTAGCATACTGTGGGATTCTATGGTTGAGGGTTGGGTGGAAGCTGTGGGTATGGATTGTATTGTGTGTTGGGATGGTGTGATAGGTTGTGGGGATCTGAGGATAGTTGTGTGTGTGCTTGCCCTTGCTGCTCTGTTCTGCTCTGACTGACCTCTGCTGGTTCCATCCTTGTCTCCTTTCCTAGCTCCTTTCGCTTTTTTGTCCTCTCCCTCAGCTGCTGTCTCTCTGTTTCTGTTCTGTCTCTGTCTAGGAACACCTTCCTGTACTCTTCCGAGCTTTTCAACCGTGGTTTCTCTTGGAAGATCCTGTTCCGCACTTTTTCTGTCCTGAGAATCAGCTTGATCGGTCGGTTTCTCCCCTTCAAGTACCCCCCTATTCTCTGAAAATTTACAATCTCATCCAAGTCTTCTCCCCCTATTTCCGTGATGATTTTCTCAATCTCCTTTCTTTCTTCCTGCCGTCTTTCAGTGTGTGTCCTTTCCTCTCTCTCCCGAAGCCCATGGATAATCACTGATTTTGCCCTTTCCTTCTCCCATTGCCTCTCCCTCTGTAACTCTGGTTCCTGTGTGTATGTGGTCATTTTCTCCCTTGATTTTTCCAGTGGCTCTTGGTAGCATGGCTGTGCCTCAGCATTCGACCTATCTCCCTCTCCATCTGCACCCATCTGCTCTTCCCTTCCACTCCCTGGCCCTTCTTTGCAGGCTGATATGACCTTAGCATAATTCATATCTCCTTCCTTCCTGTTCAGCCTCTCATCTTCGTATGGTGTGTCTTCTCTGGTCACTACCCCTGAGACTTGCTTCAGCCTGTTTACCTCAAATTCTAGGACCTTTACCCTGGCTACTGCAGTTTCAACTTGTGCCTCCCAATTCTTCGTCTCCTTCTCCAACCTCTTTTCCCATTTCACAGAGAGCTCTTTCTCCATTTTTTCAGAAAGCTCTCCTAATTTTCTCTCCCATTCTTGCTCTATCCTTTTCCACTGTTCCTCCATCCATTCCTCCCTACCAGTACCATTGTCATCTAATCCCTGATTCCTGCGAGTCCCAACCATTTTTTTTTTTTTTTTTTTAGTGAAAGAGAGAGAGAAAGAGAAAAAGAAAAAGGGGGAGAGAGTGAGAGATAGGGAGAGAGAGAAGGGGAGCCTAGAAGGAGGGGAAAAGAAGGGAAAAAAGGGGGAGAAAGTGAGAGAGAGGGAAAAGGTAAGAGAGAGGGGGGAGTGACATGGGAAGAGAGAGAGAGATAAAAGAAGAGGAAGAGAGAGAGTAAGAGAGGAAAGAAGAGAGAGGGAGGGAGAGGAGAGAGAAAGAGGGAGAGAGAGGAAGAGAGGAAGAGTGAGAGGAAGAGAGAGAGGATGAGAAAGGGGGAGAGAGAGGAGAGAGAGAGAGAGAGAGAGAGAGAGAGAGAGAGAGAGAGAGAGGAAGAGAGGAGAGGAGAGGGAGAGAGATGGGGGGGGGAAAGGAAGGGTTATAGGGTCACTTCACAGGAAGGTGTAAATCCTGTATGTGTGTGTGTGTGTGTGTCTGTATTATGTGTGTGTGTCTGTATGTGTATGTGTGTGTGTATGTGTGTGTGTGCATGCTGTTGTGTGTGTGTGTGTGTGTGTGTGTGTGTGTGTGTGTGTGTTGTGTGTGTATGTGTATGTGTGTGTGTGTGTGTGTGTGTGTGTGGTGTGTGTGTGTGTGTGTGTGTGTGATGTGTGTTGTGTGTGTGGTGTGTGTGTCATGTGTGTGTGTGTGCTGTGGTGTGTGTGTGAGGTGGGTGTGTTGTGTGTGTGTGTGCATGTGTGTTGTGTGTGTGTTGTGTGTGTGCATGTGTGTGTGCATGTGTGTGTGTAGTGTGTGTGTGCTGTGTGTGTGTGAGTGTTGTGTGTGTGTGTGTGTGTGTGTGTGTGTGTGTGTTGTGTGTGTGTGTGTCATGTGTGTGTGCTGTGTGTGTTGTATGTGTGTGCATGTGTGTATGTGTGTATGTGTATGTGTGTGTGTGTGTGTTTTGCTTTTGTATGTATGTAAGCATGAATGCATACATGTGTTGTATTATATACATGTATAGTCTTCTTCTCTCAACAAACCAGCTGTATCCCACAGAGGCAGGGTGGCCCAAAAAGAAAAACAAAAGTTTATCTTTTAACTTTAGTACTGTATACAGGAGAAGGGGTTACTAGCCCCTTGCTCCTGGCATATCAGTCGATATATGTATATATATGTATACACACACATACACACACACATACATATTCATATATACCTGGTACATAACAGACATACTCAGTACATACGTTCATATACACAAAATTATATGCACATTACATAAAATAAAATTCACAAATGGTTCTATGATAACTGAGGACAAATATAATATCAGATCTAATATCAATACCAAGGGCAGTAGGAGAAGCAAAACCATACATGATACAGAAAATGATACTTTCATTCTGAGGTGAGAGTAAACAAACACATAACTGACTGTTCACACACACACACACATAAGGTTTACAATACCCATTAAGACTATCCTGCCTCTACTACATTACTGACTGTTCACACACTCGTAAGGTTGACACTACCCATTAAGATTATCCTGCCTCTACTATAAAATCAAGAGCTACACAATGTGTCACTGTTAAAGTGTAAGTGTGATTCTAACTACAGGAGTGCACATGTGGTGACAGAAAACATACAAATAATTAATGTGAGACATCAGATGAGAAGTAAAATATCATTACTGGAGAAAGTTGTGAGATATGGGCAGATATGTAGGTATACTATAGTAGCAAAATTAGTGAGACACACTAAACAATAAAATATTTATTTTGTTAGTACTGTAAAATGATAATGTTCAGTGATGGCAGGTTAATGGGATGGGCTCTGCATGTGTAGGTAACAAGGTTTAGTAACGTGTTGGTCAGTCTCTGTGCAGGGCTCTGTTAGTTAACATGGAAGAGGTTTGTGATCAATCGTTGGGGGTGGTCTGTGTGTGGGCTTATGGAGTTGTCTGTTTGGACTTATGGAGTGGTGTGTGTGTGGGCTTATGAAGTGGTCTGTGTGTGGATTGGAGGAGTGGTGTGTGAGGGTTGGTGGAGTGGTGTGTGAGGGTTGGTGGAGTGGTCTGTGTTGTTTGGTGAAGTGGTTTGTGTGCGAGTTGGTGGAGTAGTCAGTGTGTGGGTTAGCAGAGTGGTCTGTGTGTGGCTTGGAGTGGTGGGCTTGGCTCTGTAATGGGTTGGATTTTGTGACAAAATGGGCTTTACTAGAGTTAGTATTTAAATCTATTATGGAGATTAATTGGTGGATGTTGTAGGATTATAACACTATCTTCAAACAGCTATATGGCTGCCCCCTCTAGTTCACAAGGAAGGGTTTATTATCACACTTTCAGATCTATGCAGCTTTCATTTTAATCACTAAGAAAAACCTTCATGAATTAATATGTAGAAAAAATTACTGCATTATATTGAAGCAGAAAGAGTAAAATTTTAATATGGTCTACAAAAGAAAAAAACACAACAGTGTTTCAGCATTTCTTTAAAAAAGCTATTCACTCTCAAAGTTGCATTGAGTAATCACCATACTGAGCTGCTGTATGTTTGATGCTGCAGGTTGAGGGAAGAGGCCTCAAAGATGTGATACTAGTTTTGCAACAGCTGTTACAAAGCTATTGCACACTGAATCAACAGGTGTCATGCCTTGAGATGATTAAGCTGAAAATTGGCAAGAGTCTTGCAACAGATATTCATTCTTCATATCCTCATACATTTTACCTCTCCTGCTGTAGTACAACTAAGGTTCTTGTATATTTTTGAATTAAAAGTCACATTCTCTATAGGTATTATCAATTAATAAAAAAAAAATATGTGGAGTTGGTGTTACATTGTAACATCCCAGTTACTGCGTCTACTCAAGTATAGTATAGACAACTTGTGAATGGAAGATCCACAGAATACTGTAGTCAGGCAGTAGAAGTACATTACACTGTTGTAGAAAGATCTCATTTCCAGTATGTGCTTTGTCAGGTACTGCCTACCTGCACTAAGCCACTTTACTAAAATTCTAAACAGAGTTTACTCCACCATAAATAATTCCTTTTAACTTGAAAGTGGGGTAAATTTCACCGTAAATTTCATTGGGGTAAATTTCACCTTAAGTATTAAGAGATCATAGATACAGTAAACTATACATTGTCCATTATTTTACAATCTTTTATTCACTTCAAAATAATAAAATTTTATTTATATGCTTTTAGTTTCAGACTCAATCAACTCCACAGGTACCATTTAATTTTTAATATTTTTAGCGGGAATGTTTTTTTCTTGCTCCTGTCCTTAATGCCTCCAGAGATACAGAATCTTCTTGGGTCTCTGTTCTCATTATCTCAATGTTTCTTGCAGAGCTTTTATTCACTGTTTCATCAGGCACACTTTCATTAAAATAGTCTCCTTCATTCACTTTACAATGCTGGTTTTCCATCTGGCATGTCCATATTCCACTACAGGTACCAGAAATTTTCAATAATTCTGCTGACCTGGAAATATCTTTTGTGCATTTAGTTATCTGTGTTTCTAAAGCACATTCTGTATCTTTTGAGTTTGGACTTTTCAATGATTTATTTTTTATTTGAGAGCAGTCTTTCTTATGCATTAATTTCCACCATTGTGATTTCAGGTTTTGAAGCACTAACTGAACTGAAAACCTTGTAGCGTCTTCAAAATGTTTATTATTCGGTTCATTTTCTTGAACAATTACTTCAAAGTCTTTATTCCTATTAACACTAAAAGATACTTTTGAATTTTTTGTCTTACTAACAACTTCTTGAGGCTCATGAGTTCTCAACTCATTAAAGTCAGTCTCCTGTGTTGATGTAAGTGAAATTTGATTATTTTCCAAAATAATTTTTTTATATGAATTTGTATGTAAATCTGTTTCTGTAATATTTTCTTTTGTTTTATATTGTTTTATATGGAATTCTGGTCCATACAATACAGAATCTTTAAATGAACCACTAATGTCATCTTGTACTATTTTTTCTCCTATGTTGAAGCAGAAATCTAATGTTTTACCTATGCTGGCCTCACTTTCTGTAGATCTATCAATACTGTAGGAACTACTAGCTCTTGCCAAACTTTCACTATGATAAAATCATCTGAGTAGATGATACCAATATTTTCCTTTGACTTTGTGAACATATCTAAATTACCAGTATGTTCCACATCAGCAATATTCTCTCCACTTTTCTTATTATGTACAACTGTATATCGGCACTGCTTATAGTCAGCTACATTTAACTGTTTCTTTGATGCATCACTGTTTGTACAATCTTTTCTTTCACGACAAACATCTTTGAAAGAATCTAATTTTGCTTCTGTATTGCCTTCATTGTCTGAGGTTTCAAGAAGTTCGTCACCAATATCCAAGCTAATATCATCATCAGGATTGGTTTTCATCCAGTCCTCAGTAGAGTCGGAGTTGCCCTCATTGGATGACAATGTTTAATGAGTCATCTGAAGTGTCTGTACCTGCAGTCTTGCACTTCTTATCTTTATCCCTAGCATCTGGAGGCTAATGATGAGAGACACATCAGGGACCATTTTGTAAAGAAATTATTAATAGAAAATATAGCCAAGAATAAGTAAGAAATAGTATTTAAAAAACTCTTACTTTCAAAAAGAAGAATACTGCAGAATGAAATAACATAACAATATGAGCAAGAAAAAATAATTTATCAGTTAAATATGAATAATAGTGCAGACTAAGAAAGAGGGCAAAGAACAGTAATAAGCTGTCACAATATTGGACAGTTTCACTGTATAAGAAAATTAAAATACTGCAATAGCTTAAGGTACTAGTGAATATAGGAACCTAGCTGTCTTAAGAACTTCCATGCAAAGAAAGCTAAGTGATTGCACTTCTCCAATAGTTACAAAGGCAGAAAAATTTGTACTTTAAGTAAATGGCATGCATAATAAAATTCCTGTTATGTGTTATAACACCAACAGGAATAACATGAAAGATGTGACCTTCCTTCTGAGGTACATAATCCATGGATATAAGAGCAGAGTTTTTCCCTAACGTAAGAAGTTCTTGTCTCGTTTGAGAAGCAGCAGCAGAGTAAATGAAGGATACATACCAGCTTGTGACTCTCCTCCAGGTGTTTCATGAGCACAGCCACCACCACATTGACCAGCACAAACTGAGCCATTAGTACAAACACAACAAAGAAGATGGGAGCCACAAATGGGTAGAGACAACAATTCTTGACACAATCTGGGCTGCTGTCACATTTGTCCCTCAGTGTATCCTGATGATGGTGCAAACAATCATTACACTCACAACCAGGTTTTCATAATAAATTATAATCTGTACACTCTTGTTAAATAGTAAAAAATACACACATTCAACAGCCCTGATAAATTTCACAAAGACATGACGTAAATGATAGAAAAAATTACTACAGTGGACCCCCGCATAACGATCACCTCCGAATGCGACCAATTATGTAAGTGTATTTATGTAAGTGCGTTTGTACATGTATGTTTGGGGGTCTGAAATGGACTAATCTACTTCACAATATTCCTTATGGGAACAAATTCGGTCAGCACTGGCACCTGAACATCTGGAGTGAAAAAATATCGTTAACCGGGGGTCCACTGTACTTAATATAAAAAACAGAACCAAGGCTATGACAAATACTATCTTTAAAGGATATCTAATTTTTTTTATTGATGTTTCAGAAGTTTCTTCATCCATCACCTAACTAAAAATATATAAAAAAGTGAAGCACAATTTTAAAAACATCAATTAATATTCAATGTATAGCATGAATTAAGTAACTCATCTAAGATGATTTAATCTATATGATTAACAACAAACATAAATTTATGTAACTTTTTGTAAAACATACATTTTGAACAAAATAAAATTTCAGAAGCAAATTGAATCATCTGATTTTGTTTTTAATACATTTTTTTATTATTATATTCACTAGCTCCTGAGTCTGAAATAAAAGAAGGCAGGTTACTAGGATCCCATGGTAGAAAAAGTGTTTTTGCTTAGATTCCACTCACATGACAGGAAAAAAAGACTTAATTATTGCATCTATTAAAGTAAAGAAAGAAGTATACATAAACGAATGTCTTACCAAAAAACGTCAGAACCTCCTGTATAGAGTCAGAAAACTTAAGCGGGAGAATAATGACACAATACACCAATGCTTCACACGAGATGGGAAAATTCTAGTTAGGAAAACAAATGTAGGTCAACTGTACACAATCACGAACGAGAATGATCTATCACGATTTCTCAGGGATACTAATCTTACAGAGAATAACTAAACAATGTCAACTTAAAAGCCTACGTTGTGTAGTGTACGTTTTGCTCCATTATTGTTCAAATTTCATTGTACAATCTCTTAGTAATTAAATAATCAACTACCTCATTTTGTGATTTTACTAGTAAGCATAAGTCACCTTATGTGATTTACTTATTTACTATTGTTCGCTTAAACATTAGCTGAATTGATACTTTCTCTGTCCATATTACTACATCATATTTTTTTAAATACTATCAATTGATATTACTTACTAAAATTAATAAATATCATTTTTATTAAAATTTCAATTTACTCTTAACATTTTTGACATTTAACCCTTTGACTGTCGAAGGGCCCAATCCTGAAGTTGCTCCTGGTGTCGCAAAATATTCGAAAAAAAAAAAAATTATTTTTTCTAATGAAATGATAGAGAATCTTTTCCCGATTGTAAAGACACCAAAAAAACGAAATTTGATGGAAAACTGACGGAATTACGCTCTCGCGAAGTTAGCGACTTCGGCGATATTTAAAAATCGGCAATTTCGCCCACTTTGAGCCCTATTTTCGGCTAATTCCGTTATTCCAGTCAACCAAACTCATAACTATTTCTTCAGAACTCTATTTTTTCTATCGATTGAGCACAAGAAACTGCCCATTTACGATTTCAAACTACCCAATAACATGGTCAGAAATTTGCAATTTGGCCAATTTCACGAAAATTAAAAAATAGGGACAATTTCAAAATAAGGTCCAGAATAAAACAATGCAGACATTCCTGGCTCTAAAATAAGATTTTCTTTGTTCATCAGTAAATGTCTCCAGGTCCCTGTGATATTACTCTTGCTTTTTATTTTGAAATTTTATTCAAACAAAAAATAGAAGATTTACTGTTATGCAGACTACTGCAATACTGAAATAATTGTAAAAATTACATCAACCCATTCATGACTGCGTATTAGAATGGCTATTTGGACATTTATTGGACAATGACATCATTTGTTTACTTTTGAACATCGGCAAAAATCAAACATTTCCTGTACTTTGTGCTCCATTTCCAGGTTCTTTTTATAGTAAAATTAATCAAATCACCTCCATTTCTATAATATAGTTTCCATTCTATCAAATGAGACCATGAAAACGAGAATACAACCACAAATACTATACAAAAAATAGACCACAAAGTCGGCATTTTAATTAAAAAAAACGGTCGGAGTTTTTTTTTTCTCATTATGCACTGCGTGCTCCAGGATTTTTTTTATGTGGTGCACACTGACCACACAGACCCATTCTCTCACATGTGGGCCTACTAGCTTTCTCCTGCCTGATTTGAAGCCGCTAGAATTTATGAGTATATATACGTCAAACACGGTACCTCACAAACGTATATATACGGCCGCGACAGTCAAAGGGTTAATAACCATTACTTGTCTAATTACCTTTACCTGTTTTAATACCACATTTACTATCCTAGATTACTCTTAATTACCTTGTACTGCCATATAACCTCAAGTATAACTACCAGTGCAATATTGAATGAAATAAACATTACTTTTTCACTTTTTTGTAATCATTATTACTTACTAAAATTTTATTAAACACCATATTTACTACCAGTCAATTTTACTTTTGTACATTAAACATTATTTTATACTTCCCATAACATTTTGTTGCCAAATTTTCAAGTTTTTATATTCAACCCCAACCTTTATATTATCCCTTGTACCTGTGTACCTGTCTACCCTCTTACTACATTTTTATAACCAAGACATTACCATTGTTATTTTTTTACTATTATTCTTTTGGTACTTTAATTGTGAATTTTATTTTGTCAATTTAAATCTAGTTATAATCTTGATCTTGTCAACAACCTATACCAGACACTAGTGCAATTGCAAGTACCATTTCAAATTGTATTTTTTATATTATAACTTTATATTATAATTCCTACCATCTGTCCATTTAACTCTGCTTACCATTACTTAATTTTAGTCCCTTATATATTTTCTCCTTTATTTTAGCTTTATATAACTACCCTAGTTTATATATTCACAATTGTTAAAATAATCAAGGTGCTATTCTCAGGTGCTAAGTAGAATAAGTTCACAATTTTGCCATTATATTCCAAAGCTCATTTATTTGATTATCACTTTATTGTTCACCACAACCTATATTAGTCCCTTTTATATTATAATTTTATACTATAATTCTAATTTTAAAAAAATTACCTTTATAGTACTACCTACTATCATATTTCCCAAGCTCCATTATTTGATCATCACTTTATTTGTATTAGTCCCTTAGCTCATTATTTCACATTTGTTAAATAATCCAGGTGCTATTTTTTAGCTTAAGACTATTTACTTTGTTTTATACTTAATTCTAACTATAGATTTTCACTACAAATCTTATGATTACAAGCATTGATCCTGATACCAACCTCTTATTTAATGACTTAAATGAATCAAACAGTTACTGTAATTACTACACTGCAGAACAATCAAAGGCACTTCTCAGTGCCAACAACAACATTTAACTATCTTTAACTACAATATCAGATCTTTAAGCAAGCATTACGATGACCTCATAGCATTACTAAATTCCTTACATGCCAATATGTCCATCATTACACTAACTGAAACCTGGCTAAAGCCTGATAGTACATATGTCTATGCCATTCCTGGTTACACAGCCATACACAACTGTAGGCCAGACCAACAAGGGGGTGGCACAGCCATTTTACTACTCAGACCAACTAGAATGTATCACTAATACTTGCACAAGGGATGAACATGGGGAATATATAATAGCTAAATTCAAATCCAAATACCTACAAAAACCTCTCACATTGATAAACATCTACAGAGTTCCACAGTCAAACATTAGCCAATTTAGTCAAAATCTAGGAAGTATGATAACTGATGCACGCATGAACAAAGATCACTTACTACTCTCAGGTGACTTCAATATAAATCTCTGCAAGACCAGGACCCACACGTTACTGAATTCATAAAACAATGAGTAACTGTATGTTACTACCAACAGTAACAAAACCTACAAGAGTTACAGAGACTAGTGTTTCCCTACTTGACCACATCTGGACCAACACCATATCCCCTTTAAAATCAGGCATAATTACAGATAATACCACAGACCACTACCCTACTTTCCTCATAACAACTCTTGGTAAACTACCCCAAGACACTACTAAAGTCACCTTCAGACTTCACAATGAGGAAGCCATTAATAACTTCACAACAGCAATAGCAAACATTGATTGGCACACTGAGCTAGAAATCTATACAGATATTGACAAATGTATTAATAATTTTCTAAAAAAAAACCCAATACCTCTATAACAAGCACTGCCCTAAAAAAACTAAACAGATGATAGCAAAGAGACTGAACAGTCCCTGGCTAACACCCAGCATTCTCAAATCCATAAATACAAAACCCAATATGAAAAACAGTACAGAATGGGTCACATAACCAGAGACCAAACAAAACGTTACTCGTCAATCCTAACCAGCCTGATAAAAAGGGCAAAAAATTGTATTATGAGAACAGATTATCCAACTTACGAGGTGATATAAAAAAGACCTGGAAAACCCTATCAGAAATTCTGGGAACAAAAAGATATCACGAAATAGCGAAATAAAATTAGCAAAATCAGATGAACCCCAACTCCCACCAACAGAAACAGCAAACAGACTCAATGATTTCTTCTCCACTATAGGACAAAACCTTGCCAATAAAATCCCAAGCTCAGATACCCCACCAAATGACTACCTCACGGCAATTACCCGAACACACTGTTCCTAGCTCCGACTAACCCATACGAAGTCTCCCTTATTATCAACGCACTAAAAAACAAGCAGGAGATTTAAATACCTTACCACCCCTTTTTATACAAAAAAGTATCACAAGTGCTATCACCAATCATTGCAACACTCTTTAAAAAAATCCATTGAATCCTCCACCTTCCCTACAGTACTCAAAATAGCAAGGGTCACCCCGATCCACAAAGGAGGAGACCAAACAGAGTTGAATAACTATAGGCCAATATCCAACCTACCTACCTACCTACCAACCCTACCTGAGAACTCTAGAACTGCAGACACATTCATCACCTTCAAAACTACCATTAGAAAACATCTTATCTCCCTGATACACCCCGTCAACTAACTACACAAATACCACCTGGTGGTTCACACTTACACTCGCTCACTCATTTGACCATAAACAGAAATATTAATCTCAGTCTTAAAATAATGAATCCTGTGATACTCCAATACTGAAACTATATACTGTGCCAAAACAAAAGCATTCACATTGCTAAACTCATAAACTAGTATTTAGTCACTTAGCCATAATACCAACTTACCTCATAATTTGTAATATTTTACATTTAAGAATAAAACTAAGTATGCCCGAAATGCCTAGCCATGCTAAGCATTCTAGTGGTACACTCTGTAATCACAATTTTACTACATGTAAACCAAACAATAACCAAATTTTCTGTAAACTCAGCATTGTAATCCTTATAGAGAATAAACTTTGAATTGAATTGAACTTACACCCTCTCTCAAAAATCTTCGAAAAATTAATTCATAAACGAATCTACTCCTACCTTATCTCCCAAAACATACTCAACCCCTGCCAATTTGGATTCAGGCCTAATAAAAATACTAATGATGCTATTATACACATGCTAGAACATATATACACTGCAATAAGAAAAAAGAAGTCCCATTGGGGATCTTCATTGACTTTTCGTAAAGCTTTTGATACAGTTGACCATGACTTGCTCCACGTAAAATTGTCACACTATGGTATAAGAGGGCACTCCCTCAACTACCTCAAGTCATATCTCAACAACAGAAGCCAATATGTGTACGCAAATGGGGCAAACTCTTCTGCGCAACCAATTACAGTTGGTGTCCCACAGGGAAGTGTCCTTCGCCCTCTTCTCTTTCTCCTATACATAAATGACCTTCCAATTACTCAAACCCACACTATTTGCAGATGACACTACATACGTCTTCTCTCACCCGAGCCCAGTCACGCTAGCCAATACTGTAAATACCGAATTACAGAAAATATCTACCTGGATGAGGACTAACAAACTTACCATAAACATTGACAAAAACCCACTTCATTCAGTTTGGTAACAGAGCTACAGATGTCCCTCTTAACATAATGATAAACGGATCACCTATCACAAAACTAACAGAGGGAAAATTCTTAGGAATCCACCTTGATAATAGACTCAAATTTCATACACATATACAACAAATTTCTAAGAAAATTTCAAGACTGTAGGCATACTATCGAAGATACGGTACTATGTTCCACAGTCAGCCCTCCTGGCCCTATATCACTCTCTTATTTACCCCTATCTCACCTATGGGAATTTGTGCATGGGGCTCAACAACAATTAACCATCTCAGACCACTAATTACCCAACAAAAGGCTGCAGTTAGAATGATAACAAATTCTCACTACAGGCAGCACACTCCACCAATATTCAATACACTAAACCTACTCACCATACAAAACATCCATACTTATTACTGCACCTATTACTACATAGAACACTTAACTCTGATATTAACCCTCCCCTCAAACATCTCCTTGCCAACCTCAAAAAGAACACATGACCATAACACAAGGCACAGATCACTCTTTGATGTTCCTCGTGTCCATCTCACACTATGCAAAAACTCAATGCACATAAAAGGCCCTAAAATCTGGAATTCATTACCTGTAAATATAAAAGAAAACACTACCTGTTTATAAATTCAAGTCTCTTCTCAAAGATCACTTACTCCCAAAACCAAATAAATATGAATAACTGAACCTTATAAATTGTATATCTTAAATGTTTCTCACAATTATATCACATAAAATGTTAAACCTAAAACCGAATCTAACTATTATTTTTTTAAATCACTACCTAACAGAATCCTTCATATGACTGAATGCAACCATATGACCTGTCTTTGTAATACTCACTTGTGCTTTATAGTAATCTGTTTACATTAATGTTTTATCACTGATTTCATCATTGCTTAGTTAATCTTAAGTTAATTTTAAGCCGGCCCCTAATGCTATGCATAGTATAAGTGGCTTTGGCATGCTGCTCTTATCTGTATTTTTTTGTACCTCTGTATGTGTGCTCAAATTGGAAATAAATAAATAAATAAATAAATAAAAAAAAAAATTTTAGCTGTAAATATCGACCGTAGTTCATAAACTCACATTTGTTAAAATAATTAAGGTGCTATTAGATGCTTAAGTGTATAACTGAATTATCTATTCTGTAATAATCCCTTTTTCTTTTAAATTTTTACATGTTTTAGGATAATTACAGTCTTATTCATAAGTCTAGTTGTAGATTCAATATAAATCTTATAATATTTTACTCAGAAAATCTAGTTTGTAAAATCACTCTCATCTTATGACTACAGGCATAGATCCTGATGTAAACTTTTTACTAAATGAATTACATGAATCAAACAGCAACTGTAATTACTATACAGCAGACCAAGCAAAGACATTACTCAGTTCAAACAATAACATAACCACCTTTTAAACTACAATGTCAGATCCTTGAGCAAACATTATGACGACCCTCACTGCATTACTCAATTTCCCTCATTCAAATTATTCAATCATCACACTCACAGAAAACCTGGCTTAAGCTGATATACAGATGTCTATGCCATTCCTGGCTAAAAGGCCATAAACAATTGCATAACAACCGCAAGGGGGAGGAAACAGCTTATACTACTCAAATCAACTCGAATTATAATTAAATCTTGCACAAGGGACAAACATGGAGAATTATCTAGCCAATTTAAATCAAAGATCTGCAAAAACTCCTCACTGATAACACACAGAGTACCACAGTCAACGATTTCCCACTTTAGTGAAAAACTAGGAAACAATTACTGATCACACATAAATAAAGATCACCTACTATAACAGGAGTTTTTCAACATAAACATACTACACGACCAGGACCCACAAGTAACAATTCATAAACACAATGAGCGACTACCTGTTGCTCCCAGCAATATCTAAACCTACAAGAATCACTGAGACAAGCATCTCCTTATAAGCCCACATTTGGACAAACACCATATCTCCTTTAAAATCAGGCATAATCACAGAAAACACTATAGACCACTACCCAAACCCTTTTCTCATAACTAATCTGGGCAAACTGCCACAAGACATTACTAAAGTAACCTTCAGACTACATAACGAGGACAGCAGTTAACAACTTTATAGCAGCTATGAATAACATCGACTGGCAAAATGAGCTTAAAAACATATAGAGTATGAATGAATGAAATAAATTTAATTTTCTAAAAAAAGCCCAAAGCCTCTATAACAAATGTGCCCCCAAAAAACTAAACAGATCACAACAAAGAGACTGAAAAATTTCCCAGGCTAACACCAAGCATCCTAAAATTTCCATTAACACAAAGCACAAGTATGAGAAACAGTATAGAATGGGTCAAATAACTAGAGAACGTCAAACGTTACTCGTCAGCTCTTACCAGCCTGATAAGAAGATCTAAGAAATTGTATTATAAAAAATAGGTTTAATAACATCAAAGGTGATATAAAAAAACCCCTGGAAAAACTCTATCTGAAATTCTTGGAACTTTAAAAAATTATCCAAAAAACAAAACAATTAAATAACAAAATCAGATGAACCCCTACTCACACCACTGAAATGGTAAAAAAAGACTCAATGTTTTCTTCCCCCACCATATGAAAAAATCTAGCGAACAAAATTTCCAAGCACAAACACCCGTCCATCATAGGTACCTCCTCATAGGTACCTACCCAAAATGCTATTCCTAGCTCCAACCAACCCAACAGAAGTTACGCTCATCATTTAAAAACCCTTAACCCTTTCAGGGTTTCGGGCCCTACTAGTACGGCTTACGCTAGGTTTTTTTGACGTATAGTACTCATAAATTTAGCGCCGTCAAATCTCGCGGAAAGGCTGGTAGGCCTAGATGTGAGAGAATGGGTCTGGTGGTGGGTGTGCGCAGTAGGAAAAAAATCTGGGACCCAGTGGTGCATTGTGGGAGCACCATCTTTGTAAACAATGTCCCCATGCCTCGCAGTAAGAAGTTTCTCACTCCTCGGCGAAATGGGACACTTTGTTCCCCAGTGACAGTTCTAATACAGATTGGAAGTGCCAGTGAAGATGAGTTCATGGTTTTGGTGAGGTTTTGACCGGAACTAATGACCATAAATCGGTAATTTGTGGGGAAAACCCAGACGACCCTCAGCCTTCCACCCCTTTGGGGCTGGGCCACTTTGTTCACGTTCAGTTGTTACCAGAATCAAAAAGAAAACTCCCATTTTCCCAAATCCCAAAACTCAGATGTGAGGATCTTGGGGATGATAGTGATAGTGAATATGAACTACAAGCTCTTCAAACTAGGGTTTCCCGTAGTGATAGTGAAGTGCAATATTCCCAGTGAAGTGTCAGTATATACGACGATATATGCGCTCTGGTAGTGTGCCATATGCTATTTCCCAAGGGGAAAGGAGTACATCTCAGAGTACATCCCCTGGCTGTACAACAGGAACAGACAGTGAAAATGACGATGATGGTGTTGCAATTGGGATGGAAAATGTGCATGGTGGTGGTAGTGGTGGTGCCAGCCGTGAGGCACCAGCAGTGGGCCATGCTGCCACCCACGCTGCTGCCTCAGCTGATCTACAACAAAGGCCACCATCCCCCCACCCACCCACCCACACCAGCCTCCACAACCACAACCTCCACAACCACAACCACCTGTCATTGTCCAGTACCCACCAGCAGACCGCACCTGGGATTGGCAGGAAGCTGTCAATTTTGTTCCAAATCCCCACCAGTTTGATGACAGCCAAAGTGGAATACGGCCATCCTGTACACTTGGGAACAATGCCAGTGAACTGGAATGTTTCGAGTTATTCTTTGACGAACCCGATGGAAAGTATTGTCATGGAAAGCAACACATACTACGAGTACACCATGGCAAACACAATACTTTCACCAAAATCATGTCTACACCAGTGGAAGGAGACAACAGGGACACAGGGACAAGGGGTCACAACTGGAAGCTGAAGACTCAGACGAGTCACAGGGACGTTAGGAAGTATTTCTTCAGTCATAGAGTTGTCAGCAAGTGGAATAGCCTAGCAAGTGAAGTAGTGGAGGCAGGAACCATACATAGTTTTAAGAAGAGGTATGACAAAGCTCAGGAAGCAGAGAGAGAGAGTGATCCAGTAGCGATCAGTGAAGAGGCGGGGCCAGGAGCTGAGTCTCGACCCCTGCAACCACAATTAGGTGAATACAATTAGGTGAGTACAACTGTGGCTTAGATGTATCTTTCTTTGCCACAATAATGCTTATGCCATACGTGTATAAGCACAGTGTGAAATCATACTGGTCAACAGACCGCCTGATTGCAACCCCAGGTTTCAGTGATATGATGCCAGTGAATCGATTTGTGCTACTATTACGTATGCTTCACTTCTCAGACAAAACCAGGCCTGACAGAAACAACAGGTTATGTAAGATTAAGCATGTGTTTGTGTATCTGAAAGAGAAATTCAATATGTATTTTTATCCCTTCCGGAAGCTTGTAAGTACATACCAAGCAGAGGAAATGCTTTGGTATAAAGTTGTTTGTGCTTTGTGATTGTTACAGTGGTCTGGTATTGGATATTATTGTGTACACTGGAAGTTATACATTGCAAAATACCAGGAAGTTATTGGGCATCTCTGGTGATGTGGCTAGAACAATGATGGAACCATATCTTGGTAAGGGGCATATATTATATAGAGATAAGGGGGGGTGTTAATGTTGCAGTTTAAAAACTGTAGTGTAAAGCACCCTTCTGGCAAGACAGTGATGGAGTGAATGATGGTGAAAGTTTTTCTTTTTCGGGCCACCCTGCCTTGGTGGGAATCGGCCAGTGTGATAAAAAAAAAAAAAAATAACTGGTATATCTGACATAGACAAGGATGTCAGCCACAGCACAGTGTCTTCCTTTGCAGATGACACCCGAATCTGCATGACAGTGTCTTCCATTGCAGACACTGCAAGGCTTCAGGCGGACATCAACCAAATCTTTCAGTGGGCTGCAGAAAACAATTGAAGTTCAACGATGAGAAATTTCAATTACTCAGATATGGTAAAGACGAGGAAATTAATCTTCATCAGAGTACAAAACAAATTCTGGCCACAAAATAGAGTGAAACACCAACGTCAAAGACCTGGGAGTGATCATGTCGGAGGATCTCACCTTCAAGGACCATAACATTGTATCAATTGCATCTGCTAGAAAAATGACAGGATGGATAATGAGAACCTTCAAAACTAGGGAGGCCAAGCCCATGATGACACTCTTCAGGTCACTTGTTCTATCTAGGCTGGAATATTGCTGCACACTAACAGCACCTTTCAAGGCAGGTGAAATTGCTGACCTAGAAAATGTACAGAGAACCTTCACGGCGTGCATAACGGAGATAAAACACCTCAATTACTGGGAGCGCTTGAGGTTCCTAAACCTGTATTCCCTGGAATGCAGGTGGGAGAGATACATGATTATATACACCTGGAAAATCCTAGATGGACTAGTACCGAACTTGCACACGAAAATCACTCACTACAAAAGCAAAAGACTTGGCAGACGATGCAACATCCCCCCAATGAAAAGCAGGGGTGTCACTAGCACGTTAAGAGACCATACAATAAGTGTCAGGGGCCCGAGACTGTTCAACTGCCTCCCAGCATACATAAGGAAGATTACCAACAGACCCCTGGCAGTCTTCAAGCTGGCACTGGACAAGCACCTAAAGTCGGTTCCTGACCAGCCGGGCTGTGGCTCGTACGTTGGTTTGCATGCAGCCAGCAGTAACAGCCTGGTTGATCAGGCTCTGATCCACCAGGAGGCCTGGTCACAGACCGGGCCGCGGGGGCGTTGACCCCCGGAACTCTCTCCAGGTAAACTCCAGGTAAACACAAGCCCCACACTCATTGATTTTTTGCAAGTGAACATGACAGATGTGTGTGGCACAGTGCGTGCAAATCGGAAACATATGCCCAAGTTTGACGCTGGCACTCGTAGAGGTGAGGTGCAGGCGTTTGCTGCCAATGACATCATGGCATTTTGGTGGCATGACAAACAAGATGTCACACTGTTGTCATCAGTTCACCCTAATGAAATGGCAGACACTGGCAGGCAGCATAGAGAAAGCAATGAACCCATTCTAAAGCCTGCAGCTGTGATGGACTACACCTTCTATATGCAATCAGTGGACAAATGTGACATGCAGATTGGGTTTGCTGATTGTGTTCGTAAGAATTATAAGTGGTACATAAAACTTTTTTTCCATCTTCTGGACATTTCCATGCTCAATGCTTATAATATGTATAAGATGAGGACCAGAAACAAACCACCATATGGCGAATTCTGTTTGTCTGTCATCAGACAAATAGTATTCAAGTCCCAAGGAACAGCACCTGCAATAGACCGCCCGCCAAATTTTCAACAACTTCCTTCTCGTTTGAAACATGGTGATCACTTCCTGGTAAAACTGCCGCTTAATGCTTTCAAGAAAAAGGCTAAAA
>NC_069425.1:22972897-23033040 GCF_026875155.1 Cherax quadricarinatus | reverse complement strand
GGGAAAAAAACCCAGAAAAGTGCTAACTCTGCTTGAAGAGGAGTAAAATATGACCCAGTTTTGGCTCTCTGAGACAGGAGCTAAGGTAAAGGGGAGCTTGACGACAGCAAAAAACAGACAAAAATTTTAGTATACCAGAAAAAACAAAGGGAGGGCGTGTTCATCTCATCTTTTGGCATCAGCTCTACCCTCATTTACCCTCTTTCAAACTCAGCACTACAGATTTTATCCCCCCTTATCTTTTTAGTCAGGGGTAAATTTTTATATTCAAAATTTTTTTTTTTCCCCAAAATTTTATTATTATTAATTTTTGTTTAAAGTATTATTAATTAAATTTTTATCATTACTATTCTTCTTCTTCCCCTCCTCCCCTCCTTTTCCTCCCCCCCCCTTCTTCCTCCTCCTCCTCCTTTTCTTCCTCCCCCTCCCCTCCTCCTCCTCCTCCTCCCCCTCCCCCCTTGCCTCCTCCTCCTCTTGCCTCCCCCTCCTCTTTTGCCTCCCCCTCCTCTGCCCCTCCCCCTTGCCTCCCCCCTCCTCTCCCTCCTCCTCCTCCCCCATTTTGGAAAAATTTTGAAGAGCTTTAGTTCATAATCACTATCTTTATCATCACCAATGTCAAAACTGAGTCTGGTTTTTGGAAAAATGGGGTTTTTCCTCTTTAATTCTGGACAAACTGAACACGGCCCAGCCCAGAGGGGGAAGGCGGGGGTTGTTGGGTTTTTCCTCACTATTACCCATATTAGGGGCATTATTTTCGGTCAAAACCCACCAAACCTTGAAACTCATTTTCACTGTCATTTCCTCTGTATTAGAACTGTCACGGGGAACAAAGGCCCCCAATTCGCCGGGGAGAGGGGAACTTTTTCCCCGCGGGGCCGGGGAAAAATTGTGTACTATGATGCATTCCCACAAATGCACCATGGGCCCCAGATTTTTTCCTCTGCGCACACACCACACCGATCCATTCCCCTCACATCTAGGGTTTTCAGCCTTTTTCCTGCAGATTTGAGGCCGCTAAATTTATGCTACTAGTCGTCAAAAACCCCTACGCGTAAGACTTCAGTACGGAAACCAAAAATCTCAAAGGGTTAAACCCACAAGCCTGGCTTTTCCCGCGAGACATATTATTAGCTCTGTGGGATTGGCAAATTAGCCTTGTCAAAATGGGTTGGGAAAAATATTTTAAATTTCCCAAAACTTGGCAAATTTCTAAGCCCACAAAAAAACCTTTTTGATTTATACAAATTGCAAAAGTTAACGTTTTTGACTCATTAAGTGTGTTTGATTTTCGGTTTGAAAGGAAATATTATGCTAAAAGGCAGGGAAACTTTTTTTTTTCCCCCAAAAAACAATCTGTATATGGAGTTTTTTCGAGGCTGGCTGTTGAAAGACATTTGTCCTGTAAAGCTAAATATTAGATATTTGGGGAAAAAACTTTGTGTTTGGCGAACGTATGGACCCGGGTATGTTTTTAAACCCAAACTTAATGCTTTGGGCCCATGTTTAAATTCCCATGGAGAAAGAATGGAGTCTAAATTCCATTCTTAAATGTTTTGAAAAACCAGGTTGAAAGAAAATTCAATTTACAGTATATAGGAAGGGCCCCTAATTTTGTTCAACATTTCAGACTTCCAACCATAAAAAAGAGTAACAAACAACAAACAAAATTTTTTTTCTTTGCAAAGGTTACAATGTGTGAGATTTACATTTTGAAGTGTTTAGTATAAAGAGCCATAACATGCCCGGGCATTTCAGGCAATAATCCTAATGCTTACAGACTAATTAAAACGCAGGTTAAAAAGTGGTAAATTTTAATTAGTCATTATTTACCTCATTACTACAGTGAGGTAACCAAAGTTTTATAATTAATAACATTTATAGTAGTGATATAGCACATAACAGATAACAGTATTACAATTAGTACAATTTGCAATGATACAACAGTACAATTTTAAGTATGTATTAATGTTTTAATTAAGTGGTCATAAATTTCTTGGGATTTTTTGAGTTGCTCCAAAGTGGTACGTTGATTTAGCATAGCTTTGGCATGGTTAATTTTGGGAGATGAGATGATTTTTAAGTATAGCCCTAAACTGATTTGTAGCAAGGAACCTTTTTGCTGGTTTAGGCAATGAATTCCAGATCTTAGGGCCCTTTATATGCATTGCATTTTTACATAGAGTGAGATGGACATGAGGGATGTTGAAGAATGTTTTGTGCCTTTTGTTATGCTTGTGTGTTTTGTTGTAGCTATCAAGGAGAAGTTTGAGAGGCGGGTTTATATTAGAGCTTAACCTTTTGAGGGGTCCAGACCCCCAATCTGAAAATTCCTCCGAGTCCAAGAATTTAAAAAAAAAAAATTTTCTTCTTATGAAATGGTAGAGAATCTTTTTCTAAGGTTAATAAAGCAAAAAGTACAAAATTTGATCAAAAACTGGTGAAATTACACTCTCGCAAATTTTGCTGTCAGCGATATTTACGCATCGGCGATTTTGCCCACTTTGAGTCCTATTTTTGGATAATTACATTGTTACATTAGAACAAATTTGTAGCTCTTTCACTAGTATATGTTCCATTTTATCTATTGAGCACAAGAAATTGCCCAGTAAACTATTTCAACTACCCGATAAAGTGATCAGAAATTGTTAATTTGGCCAATTTCACACAAAGTTCAAAATATTCCAATTTCAAAATAGGGTCCAGAATAAACAATGCAGGCATTCCTGGCATTAAAATAACATTTCCTCTGTTTATTAGTTACATTTCCTGCCTTTACAGATGAATTCCAGTTTGATTTTTTATTCATATTTTTTATTTACACCAAAAAATAGAAGATTTACTGTTATACAATATTGTAATAATTGTATAAATAATATCAGTGCATTCATGAATGCACATTAGACCCACTAACTGATGTGTACTGGACACATGACATGATTTGTTTACTCTTGAAAACTGGCAAAAATCAAACATTTCCACTAGTGTGAACTCAGTTTCAAGCTATTTTGAGTATTAAAATGAATCAGAATCATGTCTATTTCTGTAATAAATCTTCCATTTCATTAAATGATACCAAGAAACCACAAATACAGCCGTAAGAACCATACAAAAATGCACCACAAAGTTGCTGTTTTAACCCTTAAACGGTCCAAACGTATATATACGTTTCATTTGTCATTTATTCAACATTGGCACGATAGGCCTGAGTCGCCTAGACATGAGAGAATGGGTATTCACACTCAGTGTGTGCCGTATGAAAAAAATTGTGGATGCCTGGGTACCACATGCTCTTTTTTCCTATAAAAAAAAAAGATTTTTTTTTTCTCAATATATCCGAGGCACTGCGCAGGTGAATATATATATACGTCTGGACCATTTAACCCTTTGAGGGTCGGCAGGCTTTCTCAGAGACTTGTTCTCAGGGTCGCCCAAATTTCAAAAAAAAAAAAAAATTATTTTTTCTTAGGAAAAGATAGATTTTTTTTTTTCTAAACATTATAGGCTAAACAAAATTTTTTTACCATCATGGAGGCGTGAAGTTAACAGAAAATGCCCCATGTATGGTATCATCGTCGACTGCCGCCACCCTGTATTATTTGTTTTTGTTTTTTAGGTACTATTTTTTTATTTTTTTTTTCCAAGTTACTTTTATGGCCTGTGAAACCAATATTAGCACTATTTTAAGTTTTTTCTCTTTATGTATACACAATAACTCCACAAACACTGTTGTCCTTATATTGTTTATAATTGTTGTTTTCACACACAAACGACAAAATGTTGTTTTATCACTATTTTTCTATATTTTATATACACATATACAGTCACAGGGAATGTTTCTAGAAGTTCTGCAGCCTGTGGAAGTCTTTGAATACATGGTGTCATGCACAGTGGTGTTTTACACTCCTCACACATAAAACGAGTGTCTCTGCGTTGTTGTGGGCGTTTTTTTTGTATGTGTACAGACGTAACACCTCTTCTGAGCCTTTTTCTTGAAAGCAGTAGCAAGCAGTTTTACTAGGAAGTGATCACCATGCTTCAGACGAGAGGGTAGTTGTTGATAATTTAGTGGGCAGTCTATTGCAGGTGTTTGTTCGTTGTTACTTGAATACTATTTGTCTGATGACAGACAAACAGAATTTGCCATATGATGGTTTGTTTCTGGTCCTCATCTATACATATTATAAGCATTGAGAATGGAAATGTCCAGAAGATGGAAAGAGTTTTATGTACCACTTATAACTCTTGCGAACACAATCAGCAAACCCAATCTGCATGTCACATTTGTCCACTGATTGCATATTGAGGGTGTAATCAATCACAGCTGCAGGTTTTAGAATGGGTTCATTGCTTTGTCTATGCTGCCTGCCAGTGTCTGCCATTTCATTAGGGTTAACTGATGACAACAGTGTGACATCTCGTTTGTCATGCCACCGAAATGCCATGATGTCATTGGCATCAAACGCTTGCACCTCACCTCTACGAGTGCCAGCATCAAACCTGGGCATATGCTTACAATTTGCATGCACTGTGCCACACACATCTGTCATGTTCACTCACAAAAAATCACTAAGTGAGGAGCTTGTGTACCAGTTATCAGTATATAATATATGCCCCTTACCAAGGTAAGGTTCTATCATTGTTCTAACCACATCACCAGAGATGCCCAATAACTTCCTGGTATTTTGCAATGTATAACTTCCAGTGTACACAATAATATCCAATACCAGACCACTGTAACAATCACAAAGCACAAACAACTTTATACCAAAGCGTTTCCTCATGCTTGGTATGTACTGCTTGAAAGAGAGTCTTCCTTTGAACAGAATCAAAGACTCATCAATTACAAGCTTCCTGAAGGGATAAAATTACATATTGAATTTCTCTTTCAGATACACAAACACATTCCTAATCTTATATAACCTGTCGTTTCTGTCAGGCCTGGTTTTGTCTGAGAAGTGAAGCATACGTAACAGTAACACAAATCGATTCACTCCCATTATATCACTGAAACCTGGGGTTGCAATCAGGCGGTCTGTTGACCAGTATGATTTCACTCTGTGCTCATACACATGTGGCATAAGCATTATTGTGGCAAAGAAAAGATACAACTCAGCCACAGTTGTCTCCTTCCACTGGTGTAGATGTGATTTTGGTGAAAGTAATGTGTTTGCCATGGTGTACTCGTAGTCTCTGTTGCTTTCCCTGACAATAATTTCCATCAGGGGTTCATCAAAGAATAACTCGAAACATTCCAGTTCAGTGGCAATGTTCCCCAGTGTACAATATGGCCGTATTCCACTTTGGCTTTCATCAAACTGGTGGGGATTTGGAACAAAACTGACAGCTTCCTGCCAATCCCAGGTGCAGTCTGCTAGTGGGTACTGGACATTGACAGGTGGTTGTGGTTGTGGAGGTTGTGGTTGTGGAGGCTGGTGTGGTGGCTGGTGTGGTGGCTGGGTGGGGGATGGTGGCCTTTGTTGTAGACCAGCTGAGGCAGCGGCGTGGGTGGCAGCATGGCCCACTGCTGGTGCCTCACGGCAAGCACCATCACTACCACCACCATGCATATTTTCCATCCCAATTGCAATGCTATCATCGTCATTTTTACTGTCTGTTCCTGTTGTACAGCCACGGGATGTACTCCTTCCCCTTGGAATAGCATATGGCACACTACCAGAGCGCATATATCGTCGTATATACTGACGCTTCAATGGAGAATATTCCACTTCACTATCACTACAAGAACTGGTTTCAAGAGCTTGTAGTTCATATTCACTATCACTACCATCACCAATGCTCACATCTGAGTCCGGGATTTGGGAAAATAAAAGTTTCCTCTTTGATTCTGGTACAACTGAGCGTAAACAAGACGGCTCAGCACCAGAGGTGGAAGGCTGAGGGTCGTCTGGGTTTTCCTCACTATTACTGATATTATGGTCATTAGTTTCAGTCACAACCTCACCAAAACCTTGAAACTCATCTTCACTTGCATTTCCATCTGTATTAGAACTGTCACTGGGGAACAAAAGTGTCTCAATTTACCAAGGAGTGAGGAGCTTCTTACCGCGAGGCATGGTGGACATTGTTTACTAAGATGGTGTTCCCACAATGTGCCACTGGGTCCCAGATTTTTTTCTACTGTGCCACACCAACCACACACCCATTCTCTCACACCTAGGCCTACCAGCCTTTTCCCGTGAGATTTGAAGGCGCTAGAATTTATGCATACTAGTACATCAAAATCACTGGCGTGTAAGCTGTACTAATACGGCCGAAACCCCGAAAGGGTTAAGGGTTAATCCAAAAACACAGTCGCAGTTTTTTTCTCATTATGCACTGTGCTGCAGGATTTGTTTTATATGGTGCACACTTACTGCATAGATGCATTCTCTTATATCTAGGCCCTGGCATCAAAGCCGTAAAAATACGAGATTGACCCTCAAAGGGTGAATGTTCTGTATATAGTAGACCCTCGGGTAATGATTTTAATCCGTTCCAGGGAGCTTGCCTTTAACTGATTTTATCGTTAGCCGAATTAATTTTCCTCATAAGAAATACAGTGGACCCTCGCATAACGCTATTAATCCGTTCCTGAAAGCTCAATGTTAGGCGAATTAATTTTCCCCCTAAGAAATAATGGAAATCAAATTAATCCGTGCAAGACACCCAAAAGTATGAAAAAAAAATTTTTTTATCACATGAAATATTAATTTTAATACACACAAACTGAAGAAGACATGCACAGTTACATGACACTTACCTTTATTGAAGATCTGGTGATGATTGATGTGATGGGAGGAGGGGAGAGTGTTGATGGTCTTAGTGTTTAGAAGGGGAATCCCCTTCCATTAGGACTTGAGGTGTCAAGTCCTTTTCCGGGGTTACTTCCATTCTTCTTTTAATGCCACTAGGACCAGCTTCAGAGTCACTGGACTTCTGTCGCACAACATATCTGTCCATAGAGGTCTGTACCTCTCATTCCTTTAAGACTTTCCTAAAGTGGTTCACAACATTGTCAGTGTACAGGTTGCCAACACGGCTTGCAACAGCTGTCTGAGGGTGATTTTCATCCATAAAGGTTTGCACTTCAAGCCACTTTGCACAGATTTCCTTAATCTTTGAAGTAGGCAACTTCTTCAATTTCTCTCTCCCCTCCTCCAAAGCAGTTTCCTCAGGGGTGACCTCTTGCTGTTGAAGATGATCTAGCAGCTCATCAGTGGTTAGTTCTTCATTGTCCTCCTCCACCAACTCTTCCACATCCTCCCCACTAACCTCCAACTCCAAGGACTTCCCCAATGCCACAATTGATTCCTCAACTGGCATATGCCTCTCAGGGTTAGCCTCAAATCCTTCAAAATCCCTTTGGTCTACACATTCTGGCAACAGTTTCTTCCAAGCAGAGTTTCAAGGTTCTCTTAGTCACTCCCTCCCAAGCCTTACCTATAAGGTTTACACAATTGAGGATATTAAAGTGATCTCTCCAAAACTCTCTTAGAGTCAATTGAGTTTCTGAGGTCACTACAAAGCACCTTTCAAACATAGCTTTTGTGTACAGTTTTTTGAAGTTTGCAATGACCTGCTGGTCCATGGGCTGCAGGAGAGGAGTGGTATTAGGAGGCAAAAGCTTGACCTTAATGAAGCTCATGTCCCCACAAAGTCGCTCTGCCAAGTCTGTAGGATGACCAGGGGCATTGTCTAACACCAGGAGGCACTTAAGGTCTAATTTATTTTCAATTTGGTAATTTTTCACAGTGGGGGCAAATGCATGATGTAACCAGTCATAGAAAAAGTCCCTAGTGACCCATGCCATACTGTTTGCCCTCCACAGCACACACAAATTAGCCTTGAGGATATTCTTTTGCCTGAACGCTCTGGGAGTTTCAGAGTGATACACTAATAAAGGTTTCACTTTGCAATCACCACTAGCATTGGCACACATCAACAGAGTAAGCCTGTCTTTCATAGGCTTATGTCCTGGGAGTGCCTTTTCCTCCTGAGTAATATAGGTCCTGCTTGGCATTTTCTTCCAAAACAGGCCTGTTTCGTCACAATTAAACACTTGTTCAGGTTTCAGTCCTTCACTGTCTATGTACTCCTTGAATTCCTGCACATATTTTTCAGCTGCTTTGTGGTCCAAACTGGCAGCCTCACTATGCCTTATCACACTATGTATGCCACTGTGCTTCTTAAATCTCTCAAACCAACCTTTGCTGGCCTTAAATTCACTCACATCATCACTAGTTGCAGGCATTTTTCTAATTAAATCCTCATGCAACTTCCTAGCCTTTTCACTTATGATCGCTTGAGAGATGCTATCTCCTGCTATCTGTTTTTCGTTTATCCACACCAATAACAGTCTCTCAACATCTTTCATCACTTGCGATCTCTGTTTCGAAAACAAAGTTGCACCTTTGGCAAGAACAGCTTCCTTATTTGCCGTTTTCTTGGACACAATAGTAGCGATGGTTGATAGGGGTTTACTATACAACCTGGCCAGCTCGGAGACACGCACTCCTCTTTCATACCTAGCAATGATCTCTTTCTTCATATCCATAGTAATTCTCACAATTATTCCTGTAGGGTTGGCACTAGAAGCTTTCTTGGGGCCTATGGTCACTTATTTTGCAGGTGAAATCACTAAAAACGCTGTAATAATACGAAATGTTCCGATTGTATGCTTGGATGTTACTGCGAAGGCTGGCTTGTAAACAATGCCACCGGCGGAACAAGTGAGGCTGGCTCAGGCCGCACATGGATGCGTCTCTGACGAATCGCATTGAGCGAGGTTTTTTAGCGTAGGCGAGGCAAAATTTGAGCAATGAAATGTATCGCTAGGCGGATTCACGTTATGTGATGCCAACGTTAGGCAGGGGTCCACCGTAATGGAAATCCAATTAATCCATTCCAGACACCCAAAAGTATTAATTTTTTTTTTTTTTTTCACATGAAATATACATTTCTCTACACAAAAAACAATGAGACATGCAGAATAAATACATGAATAAATGACACTTACCTTTATTGAAGATTTATTGATGAGTGATCAGAGGGGGGAGGAAGGGAGATGATGGAGGTGTATTATTGTTCGTAAGGGAATCCCCTACAATAAGGACTTTTAGGTAGCAAGTCCTTTTCAGGGTTACTTCCCTTCTTTGTTTTTTAATGCCACTGGGAACAACTTGACTTTCACTGGACCTCTGTCGCACCAAAAATCTGTCCATAGAACTGTTTCTGGCGCTCCTTTAAGATTTCCCTAAAATGGGACACAACATTGTCATTGTAAAAGTCACTAGCACGGCTTGCAACAGCTGTGTCAGGCTGCATTTTTGTCCACATTGTACAAATTTCCTTAATCGTTGAAGAAGGCAACTTCTTCCATCTCTCTCTCCCCTACTCTAAAGCAATTTCCTCAGTTATGGTCTCTTGCTGTTGCAGATGCTCTTGCAACTCATCAGTGGCTAGCTCTTCATCGTCGTCCTCCACCAACTCTTCCACATCCTCGCCACTAATCTCCAACCCCATGGACTTCCCCAGTGACACAAAGATTCCACAACTGGTATAGGCTCCTCAGGGTTGGCCCCAAACCCTTCAAAATCCCTCTCTTGTGCACATTCTGGCCACAATTTCCTCCAAGCAGAGTTCAAAGTCCTGCAAGTCACTTCCTCCCAAGCCTTATCTATAAGGTTTATGCAACTGAGGATACTGAAGTGCTCTTTCCAAAACTCTCTTAGGGTCAATTAAGTGTCTGAGGTCACTTCAAAGCACTTTTAAAACTGCCTTTGTGTAGAGTTTTTTGAAATTTGAAATGACCTGCTGGTCCATGGGCTGGAGGAGATGAGTGGTGTTAGGAAGCAAAAACCTGCATGGAACTGACCGCCCTGGCTTGTAAACAATGGCACACTACCTGTACATAGCGGTCGGGCAGTTGCGGGCGGCCCAGGCCGTGCAGACACGTTCAGGACGAATGTCCTTAACTGAGTTTTTCATTGTTGGCCGAGCCAATATTTTTACGCAAAAATGCATCAGTATCCGATTTTATCGCTATCCGATGGCATCGTTACCCGAGGGTCCACTGTATATATAGAAGGCACAGTAATATGAGTGTATGTTTTGTATATTAAGTTCAAGCTCTTGAAGAGTGGTGGGGTGTTGTCTGGTGCAGGAATTGATCATCTGCACAGCACCTTTTTGTTGCATCATTACAGGTTTAACCCTTTGAGGGTTGGCCACGTACAAGTACGTCATTGAGGCTAGGGTCGGTCATGTACTTGTACGCCTAAATTCTAGCGCCTTCAAATCTGATGGAAGAAAGCTGGCAGGCCTACATAATAAAGAATGGGTCTGTGTGGTCATTGTGCACAGTATAAGAAAAATCCTGAAGCACGCAATGCATAATCAAAAAAAAACTTGGACTGTGTTTTTGGTTTAAAACAGTGACTTTCTAGTGTATTTTCATATGGTATTTATGGTTGTATTCTCGTTTCCTTGGTCTCATTTGATAGAATGGAAGATATGTTACAGAAATAGAGATGATTTTAATTGGTTTCACGATGACAAGTACCTTGAAATTGAGCTCAAAGTAGCGAAAATGATCGATTTTTGCCGATGTCCAAGAGTAAACAAATCAAGCCATGCATCCAATACACGTCAACTGGTGAGTATAATATTTTTTCACAAGTGCGTTGATATCATTTATACTGTTTTTACAATGATGCAGTAGTATACATAACAGAAAACCTTCTATTTACTGTGAGAATAAAAATTCAAAATGGAAAGCAAAAGTAATGTAAAAGGGGCCTAGAGACATGACTAATGAACAGATAAAATGTTATTTTAGTGCCATGAATGTCTGTCTTGTTTATTCTGGACCCTTTTACAAAATTGGCATCTTTTGAAATTTGTGTGAAATTGCCCAAATTGCCAATTTCTGACCACTTTATTGGGTAGTTGAAATCGGTAAATGGGCAGATTCTTGAGCTCAATCGATACAACAAATGACGTTCTTGGGAAGTAGCTATGATTTTAGTCAACTGCAACATAGGAATTGGGCGAAAGTAGGGCTCAAAATGGGCAAAATCACATACTCTGAGACTGCTAACTTCGCAAGAGCATAATTCCATAAGTTTTCCATCAAATTTCATACTTTTGGTGTCATTATGATCAGAAAAAGATTCTCTATCATTTCCCAAGAATTTTTTTTTGAAAGATTTTCGACCCTGAGAACAAGTTTGAGAGAGGGCCTGTCGACCCTCAAAGGGTGGTCGATCTCCAAGCACAAATACCAAACCAACCAAAATGACTTCTAACCAGTTTGAAGCAACTCCGAAATATTATATAACCTCAGGTCTATTATAACGTCTGCCAATCGATGAAATTTTGCTGTTTGAACCATTAATTGTAATATTGCTTTTTATTATGTGCAGCTTCAAAATTATTATTCGTATAAACTTCCACCTTGACTACCTCACATTAGTATTAAGATAAAATAAAGATTTATTAAAAAGTTAACCACACTTATCTTGTCTAGACTTAAGTAGTTATTATATATTCGGATAAGTCTGCCCAAAATGCCCTGGCATGATAGTGGCTTTCTTTGTACTTAACCCTTTGACTGTTTTGGTCGTATATACGTCTTACGAGCCAGTGTTCGGACGTATTAATACGCATAAATTCTAGTGGCTTCAAATCAAGCAGGAGAAAGCTGGTAGGCCCTCATGTGAGAGAATGGGTCTGTGGTCAGTGTGCACCACATAAAAAAAATCCTGCAGCACATGCGTAATGAGAAAAAAAAGCTCTGACCATGTTTTTGGATTAAAATGCCGACTGAGGTGTATTTTCGTGTAGTATTTATCATTGTATTTTCGTTTTCATGGTCTCACATCATAAAATGGAAAACATTACAGAAATGGAGATGATTTTGATAAGTTTCATGATGAAAACGACCTTGAAATTGAGCTCAAAGTAGCGGAAATGTTCGAGTTTTACCACTGTTCAGGAGTAAGCAAATCGCACCACACATCCAATACACATCAACTGAGGAGTCTAATATTCTTTCACTAGTGCACTGATATTACTTATACCATTTTTACAATAATGCAGTAGTCTGCATAACAGTAAATTTTGTATTTTTTGTATGAATAAAATATCAAAATAGAAAGCAATAGTAATGTAAGAGGAGCCTAGAGACGTGACTAATGAACAGAGGATACATTATTTTAATGCCAAGAATGTCTACATTGTTTATTCTGGACCCTATTTTGAAATTGGCATCTTTTTTAATTTGCATGAAATTGGCCAAATTGCCAATTTCTGACCACTTTATTGGGTAGTTCAAATTGGTAAATGGGCGGTTTCTTGTACTCAATTGATAGAAAAAATGGAGTTCTAAAGAAATAGCTATGAGTTTGGTCAATTGGAAAAACGGAATTGGCCAAAAACAGGGCTCAAAGTTGGTGAAATCGCCGATGTGTATATGTCGCCAAGACTGCTAATTTCGCGGGAGCATAATTCTGTGAGTTTTCAACCAAATTTCGTACTTTTGGTGTCATTACCATCAGGAAAAGATTCTCTGTCATTTCATAAGAATTTTTTTTTTTTCCAAAAATTTTGCAACAGAATGACAGTTTCAGAAAGGGGCTTGCAACAGTCAAAGGGTTAACTAATCAAAACTGTAAATACACATTGTAACCTTGCAAAGAAATAAAATCTTTATCTTTATCTAGATTAGGTAGATTAGAGAGTGGTATAGTGTAAGTAGTGCTATTTGGGGTACATAGTACTGTACTTTGGAAAGGATGCCTACTGTTTTGGATATATTTTGAATATGGGACTGAAATTTAAGATTGAAGTCAAGGTGAAGACCTAGAAATTTGCCCTTGGCATGTCTAGAAATGGGGAAACCATTAATCAATATGTTAAGTTGGATAGCTAAAGCTCTGTTTCCAAACATCATGAAGTAGGTTTTGTCTACCTTGAGAGTGAGTTTGTTGGTTTTATTATCCACATAGATATTTTCAGTAGCTGGTTGTTTACAGTGTCTCTAAGCATAGACCATAGTCAGGTTTCAGTGAGAGAAGACATATGTAGTGTCATCTGTGACTAGAACTGTTTAAGGAGTTGGGATGCGTTGGGGAGGTCACTGATGTAAATGAGAGTAGTAGGCCAAGGACACGACCTTTTGACACTCCAACAGCTACAGCCTGAGTAGCTGAGGAGTGTCTTTCTCACTGTTTCTGAGACCTTATTGAGTGTGCAGCCCAGAGTTTCTCGATGAAGAAATTAGGAAAATATCTGATATTGCCATGAAACAGCAGTACCTTAAGGAGTTTGTAGAATCAGCATTGCTTGCAGCTAGGAAAACTTATCATAGGACTGCACCCAGGATAACACCCCAGATCAAGAATGTGCTGGTTCTCCCATACAGTGAGAATTCATCTGTCCAGCCGAATGCCCTAATAAGATTCAACATATCATTTAGTTTTTAAGAATTCATGGACTGTTAAAAGCATTTTGATAAAGAATTCTCCTCAAAACTGTATTGGTGGTGTCTCTAGGATCAGTTGCAATGGCTGCAGCTTACCTTCTGTGGAACGGATCGGCAAACCTCTTGATGCTAGGATATCACAACATTGATATTAATAAGAACTGTGCAGGGTCAAATGCAATTTTCAACTAAATTAAAATCTACAATAACTCTGCAAATTGGTTAGAAGCCAGAGTTGTTCCTTGTTTCTCTCTGCTTGAATGAAATATTGTAAAAATTGGCAATTTTAAAAATATGACAACTTTATTTAAATAGTGGTGGCTTTTTCAAAATCAATAACTTTTAATGAAGGATTGTCCCAAATCGAAGTAGTTTCCTACCAGAACTTGCTGGATTACAAAAAGCAATCTACACTGAAAAATGAGTATCGTTTTCTGATCCCCCCAACTTATGGAAAAACCACATTTCCCCTAGGTGAATTGGGCCAGCCTCGGGAAATAGGAGGGTTTTCCTTTTTGCTGCTTCCCCTTTTTCTTTGCAATGAATTTTTCCCTAAGTAGATCCAATATTTTTTTGAGATTAGAATTGTTGTGGGTTTCAGTGCTTCTACTGCTATGTTTTAATATCTTGCCTTTCATCTTTTGGCCCCCTGACATGGTCTTTTTATGTACCATTCTACTTAGTTATTCCTACTCATTTCTGCCTTGAAAGCTCCTAATGTTCATTGTAACACAAAAGGCCCTAGAGCTACATTCATTTGTTCTTCCCCCTTCTTGTTTTGCAAGTTTTACATTATGGTGTGTACTTTAATATATATATATATATTAATATATATATTATATATTTATATATATATATAATTTTATATATAAAATATATTATTTTTAAATATAAAATAATATAAAATATATATATATATTTATGTATGTATGTCATGCCGAATAGGAAAAATTTACAATTTTGTTAAATCAATGCTGTTTTTTTCCCGAAAAAGGCAAGCAAAAAATTTTTTTGCAGTAATTTTGAAAATCATTCTGAACCAAACGAAAAGAATATATTTCATTGTGTTTTTTATTTTTAAAATTTTTTTAAACTTACTAAAATTATTTATTTGGTTAGGCTAAATTAAAATTTGTGTTGCATAAAAAAGGCTAGGAAAAGTTTCTAAGGTTCTTTGGTACAAAATTTTTAATTTTTAATTAACAAAAGAAAAAATAAATTTTTAAGTGTAAAAGGAAAATGTAAAAGGGTTTTTCATTTTAAATGACGATCGTCAACTTTTTGGTGTGGTGTGTGTGTGTCTGTGTGTCTTGGTGTGTATATATATATTATATTTATTTACCCATGGGGAAGTGGAAAAAAATCTTTCCTCCCTAAGCCTGCGTGTTGTTAAAATCAACAAAATGCCGGGAACAATGGGCTAGTAACCCTTTTCCCCGTAAAAATTACTAAAAAGAATAAGAAGAAAAAATTTCAAAGTGGGAAGTCTGAATGTGCGTGGTTTGTGCAAAAGATAAAAAAGAGATATTGTGGATGTTTTGAATGAGGAAAAAAAAGGATGTCCTGGCTTTAATGAACAAAGCTGAAGGGGGGGGAGAGTTTAAATGGAGAGGAAAAATGGATTAGGGCAGGGGTTTTAAATAGAGTTAGAGCTAAAAAAAGGAGTAGCAAAAATGTTTTAAAGGGTAAAACTTGCAGGGAAAAAAGGGGCTACAAAAAGATAAATTCAAGGTTATGTGGGTAAAAAGAAGATTTGGGTGTAAAAGTGGGTTATAGTAAGGTGTAGCACCTGGGGAAAAAAGGAAAAATGAAGGAGAGAGAGAGAGTTTGGGGAAAAGTTTGAGTGAATGCGTGGGGAGTTTTTAATCAAATGTTGGGGGTAATGGTGGTTGGGGATTTTTATTGCTAAAGTGGGTAAAATGTTTTTGGAGGGAGTAGTGGGTAAATTTGGGGGGCAGGGGGAAAGTAAAAGGGGGGCCTTTAATTGAGCTATGTGTAGAAAAAAAAATTTTGGAAAAGTAATACATATTTTTTGAAAAAGAGGGTAAATAAAAATTTCAAGGGATGATTAGCAGAATGAAAGTAGTTTTTTGATTATTTAAATTTGGGGGGTAAAAGGTTTAGGGTAGGTCCAGGGTGTACATGTTTAAAAAGGGGCAATGTTGTCAGATATTTTTTTAAAATTGTAGCTCAGTTAGAGTAAGGGAGAGGGAAAAGAGGAAGGTGGAAAAAAACAAAAAGTAAGAGGGAGGTAAAAGTTTTTAAAAACAAAGGGGAGGAGGAATTTTCGGGAGATATAAGCGATTTTGGCAAAAAGGTGGGAGTGCAAAGAGAGTAGTGGGGGGGTTTTGAAGGGGTTTGGAAATATTTTTAAAAATGCAGTATTAGAAGTGGGGGAAGTTTTGGTTAAGGGGGGTTTGGGGGGCGGGGGAAAAGAGGGTGTTGCAGCGAGGAGAAGGCTGGAGGCAGTGGAGATGTTATGTCTGGGGCAATTTTGGGTGTAAATTAAATGCAGGAATTGGTTTGGAAGTTGGGAGGGTGCGGGATTCCAAAACTGTTGAAGAGGGCTGGGGAAGGGTTGTTGAGGGGGTTTTCGGCATGTAGAGAGAATGGAGCGAAACAGATAACTTCAAGAGTGTATCAGTCTGTAGTGGAAGGAAGGCGGGGTAGGGGTGGGCTAGGGGGGGGTTTGGAGGGAGGGGTAAAGGAGGTTTTTGTGTGCGGGGGGGTTTGGGATTTCCAGCGGGCAGCATGAGCTTTTTTGATGGGTTGAAGGGGAGACAAAAGGTTTTTTACTTGACGTGCTGTTGGGTGTGACAAAGTAACATTTATAAAGGGGATTCGGGAAACCCGGGCAGGCCGGACTTGAGCCCTGGAGGGGGGAAGTACAGGCCTGCCTTAAGGAGGGGTGTTAATGTTGCTTTTTAAAAACTGTGTGTAAAGCACCCTTCTGGCAAACGTGATGGAGTGTGATGGTAAAAGTTTTTCTTTTTGGGGGCCCCCCCCTGCCTTGGGGGGAATGGGCCCAGTGTGAAAAAAAAAAAAAAATAAAAAAAAAATTTTTCAGCGTTTGGGGCCCGAACTGGCGGGCCCACCATCCCTTATCACATTGTATGCCACACGTTCTTAATTTCAGGGTCCAAGGCCAAATCTAAAGTCACGACCATGCCAGAAATTTTTAAAAAAAAAAAAAAAATTTTTTTTTTCTTACAAAATTTTAAAGAGCATTTTTTTTGTGAAGGTAATAAAACAAAAAAAATTAGAATCTGTCAGTACTTACGAGATACAGTCCCAAGAAGTTTGTAAAAAAATGATTTTTGGTGGCGGCAACTCGACAAATTCCACATACGCGTATTTATTTTTGTTGTTTTAGTTGTTTTTTTTTTCTTTTCCAAATTTTTTTTCATTCCTACAAATTTGGGGCCTGAGAGCCAAATGTATATAATTTATATATAAAAACCACTGTTTGAACAAATACCGCACTAAAGTTATTTATATTATTGTTTCCCCATGTTGTTTTTTACAATAAATGCACAAATTTTTTAAAATACTAAGTTTTATCAATTTTACATATTTCAACCTGGACAGGGTTTTTAGAACTGCTGGAGCTTGTGGAATCCTTGAAACAGGCACCATGCACAGAGACCTTACTTCCTCACAAAATAAACCCGAGTGTCTTTGCGTCTTTTGTTGCCGTCGTTTTGTTTGGCCAGAAAATGATCTCTTTAGCAAATTTTTTTTGATTAAAGGAAGTGTTTTATGAAATGATCACCTTCTCTTCTCAAAGCTTGGGGTATATTGTGATAAATTTCGAGGACCATGTTGTATTGCAGGGTTGTTACCTGGACTTTTTATAGTTGTCTAAACAGCAAACAAAATTCACCAACGGTGGTCTTTACCAGTCTTTTATTTGGACTATTTTGCTTTTACATTAAAATGTCCATGAGAGGAAAGAAAATTTTTTGTACCACTTGTAATCTTACAAACACAGTAAACAAAACCAATTGCATGTCACACTTGTCAACCAAGCGTTTTTTGTGTAAACAATCACGTCACGGGTTTCGAATACGTTTTAGTCACCGATCAATTTTGCCCTGTCTTGCTTTTTTCATTACGGAAAAATGGTTGTCAAAAAAAGTGACATCTCGTTTGTCATGCCACCTAATGCCATGATGTCTTTGGGGCGAAAAACCCCTGCACGTCTCCCACGAACCCTGGGGGGCCCTGGCATATTTTTTACGATTAAAAGCACTGTGCCACCACATCTGTCTTTTTCACTCGCATGAAATCACTGAGTAAGGGGTTGTTACCAGTTATCGGTTTTTTAAATGATGGCCCTTACCAAGATAAGGGGGCCATCATGTTTCTCACTACTCCCCTATATACCCAATAAATTTTGGTATTTTTAAATGTTTTACTACCCGTGTTACAACAATATCCAACACCAGGCCACTGTCACAATCACAGAGTAAAACTTTTATACAAAAGCGGTTCCTCTTGCTGGGTATTCTGCTTGAATGACAGTCTCCCTTTGAACAAAATAAAGACTCGTCAATTACAAATTCTTGAATGGATAAAAGTTATCCTGAACTTTTGTTGAGTACATGAAAACATTTCTAATTTGTAAAAACCTGTCATTTGTCAGGCCTGGTTTTGTAGAGAAGTGCAACAACGAAACGAAAGAAAAACCCTGTTCATGGATTTTTTCATAAAGGGATGGGGTAAAAATTAGCCGATCTGGGCCCCGTATGCTTTTATTTTAGCTTATGACGGGGCAAAAGCATTATTGTTGCAAAAAGCAAATATTTTTCTGCAACAGTGTCTCTTTCCACCTGTGTAGTTTGCTTGGTGAAAAGCGTATTTCCCATGGTGTAAAAAAATACTTATTATTTTCCCGACAATATTTTCCACAATGGTGGTAAAGAAAATTCAAAATTCCGTTCATTGGCCGTGGTTCCAAGGGGAAGGTAGGTAGAATTCCACTTTGCGAGTCATCAAAATGGTGGGGTGGGAACAAAAATTGGATTTTTCTGCCAACCCATACGTTTGCTGTGGATTTCTGGACATCATAGGCTGGTTGTAGGGTGGTTGTGGCGGGGTGGTGGGGGACGCTCCGCTTTTTCCCTTTAACTGAGGTCACAGCGTGGGGTTTCCCCCGGGGGCACGCGAGTCCGCAGGCGGTGCCACTACCACCACCCGCCCCCCTAACACCATCCACTGAGTCGTGCCCCTCCATGCCAAGTGTAGCCACATCATCCCACTATCATACCTAAAACGGGGGGGGCCAGGGATTATCCGGGATGTACTCGGGATTACTCTTTCCCCCCCGGGCACGCATGGGTACCTACCCGGCGCTGCGGCGGCGAACATACCGCGCTTCATGGTGGAAAAATGTTTCCCCACTATACTTCGAAATCGTTTTGAGCGCAATAAATACAACCCCGTCGAATCATCGTCATTACGAAGCAGAGGCCAGGCCACGGGAAAAAATTAGTTTTCTCTTACGTTTAGGAACACCCGACCCGGAGTCCGAGCCCAACCCGAGGTAGAAGGTCGAGGTGCGGGGGTTTTCTGCACTTTTTCGTATCCTGGGCATTTTTTTCGGTCACTAACTTATCAAAGCCGTAGAATTCGTCTTTATTTCCATTCCACGTGTCGAACTATCAGACAGGAAGAGGGAGTCCCCAAATTTTTCCCGGGGGGTGAGAGCTGCTTTCGACGAGACATGTGAACAAGGGTGACTGAGCCGGCGTTCCCCCAAAAGCTATGCAGGCGCCCAGATTTTTTTTTTACGGGGACACCCAGGGGCAGACCGTTTCTCATATGTAGGCCTAGGCGCTTTCGCGCTAAATTTTACGGCGCTAGAATTTTTTGGGGTGATCTAGTTTGGACACTCACCGACCCGCCCCTAGATCTACGGGCGGACCCTAAAAGGGTTTTTAAACTCTCAAACCACCTTTGTGGCCTTAAATTTTACTTTCCCCCACTGTTGCCGGCTTTTTTTAATTTTAAACCTGATGAAAATTCCTAGCCTTTTCCCATTGACGCTTAGAGATGTTCTCCCGCTAGTGTTTTTCATTTATCCACACCAATAAGTCCTCAAAATTTCCATACTTGCGATCTTTTTTTCGAAAACAAGTTAAACCTTTTGGGAAGAACAGTCCCTTGATTGCCTTTTTTGGTGCCCCCAATAGACGATGGTTGATTGGGGGTTTTTTGTAAACCTGACCAGGTCGGGGTTCGCACTCCACTTTCAACTTATCAATAATCTCTTTTTCATTCTATTGAATTCTCACCCTTATTTGGTTTAGGGTTGGCATAGAAGCTTTCTTGGGGCCCAGGTCACTTATTTTCCAGAAACAGCACCGAAAACACTGTAAAATACAAATTTTTCCCATTTTATACTTCGATTTTCCCGGGGGGCGGGAAACAATGGCCCCGGGCGGAATGGAGGCGGTGGGGCCACATTGGCGCTTCTCGGACGAAAAACGGTGAGCGGTTTTTAAGCGGTATGGGGGCAAAATTTTTTCGATTAAGCAAGCGGGAATGAGGATTAATCGTTATTTTGGGGCCATCGGTCTGCGGGGGTCCCCTGTTTATATATAATATATAATATATATATATATATATATATATATTTTTATTTTTTTCTCAAACTGGCCCCAATCCCACCAAACAGGGGGGCCGAAAAAAAAAACTTTCACCATCATTCACCCATCACTTCTTGCCATTAATAACTTCAAAAACAGCAGTAACAAACATTGACTGCACACGAGCTAGAAATCAAAAAGATATTAGATGTTTTTAATAATTTTCTTAAAAAAACCCAATACCTTTATAACAAGCACTGCCCTAAAAAAACTAAAAAAGATGACAGCTAAGGAGAACATCCCTGGCTAAAACCCCAAATTTTTAAATCCAAAATACAAAAAAAAACCGATAGAAAAACGTACAGAAGGGTCACTAACCCCAGACCAAACAAAACGTTTACTCTCTCCTAACCAGCCCGATAAAAGGGCAAAAAAATTTATTAGAGAAAGATTAACCAACTTACGAGGTATATAAAAAAGACCTGGGACCCTATCAGAAATCTGGGGGAAAAAAAAAAATACACGCATAGCGAAATAAAATTGAAAATCAGTAAACCCAACTCCCACCCAGAAACAGCAAACAACTCAAGATTTCTTCCCACTTAAAGGGCAAAACTTGCCAATAAAATCCAAGCTAATACCCCACCAAATGATCCTCCGGCAACTCCCGAACACACTGTTCCCGCTCCGCTAAACCCATACAAGTCTCCCTTATTATTTAACGACTGAAAAAAAGGAGGAGTTTAAATACCTTACCACCCTTTTATACAAAAAAAACGCACAAAAATACTATCACCAATCATTGCAACACTCTTTAAAAAATCCATTGAATCCTCCCCCTTCCCCCAGTTTTTCAAAATAGCAAGGTCACCCGACCCTAAAGGAGGAGACCAAACAGAGTTGAAAAACTATAGGCCATATCCAATTTAACCCTCTCTCAAAAAACTTCGAAAAAATTTTTCATAAACGTTACTTACCCCATTTCCAAAAATTTTAACCCCTGCCAATTTGGATTAGGCCTAAAAAAAATTTTCTGATGATGCTATTAACACACTAAACATATATCAATGCGGAGAAAAAAGAAGTCCCACTGGGGTCTTCATTGACTTACGCAAAGCTTTTGATACAGTTGACCCGCTTGTCCAGAAAATTGTCACCTATGGTATTGAGGGGGACTCCCTCAAGTCTTACCTCAGCAAAAGAAGCCAAAATGTGTACGCAAATGGGGCAAGCTCTTCGCTCAACCAAAACATTGGGGCCCCAGGGAAGTGTCCTTGGCCCCCTTCTCTTTCTCTATACATAACGACCTACCAATGCTTCGCAATTACTCAAACCCACACTTTTTGCAGATGACACTACATACGTCTTCTCTCACCCGAGCCCAGTCACGCTAGCCAATACTGTAAACACCGAATTACAGAAAATATCTACCTGGATGAGGACTAACAAACTTACACTAAACATTGACAAAACCTACTTCATTCAGTTTGGCAACAGAGCTACAGATGTACCTCTTAACATAACGATAAACGGATCACCTATCACAAAGCTAACAGAGGGAAAATTCTTAGGAATCCACCCCGATAATAGACTCAAATTTCATACACATGTACAACAAATTTCTAAGAAAATTTCCAAGACTGTAGGCATTACTATCGAAGATACGGTACTATGTTCCACAGTCAGCCCTCCTGGCCCTTTATCACTCTCTTATTTACCCCTATCTCACCTATGGAATTTGTGCATGGGGCTCAACAACAAGTAACCATCTCAGACCACTAATTACCCAACAAAAGGCTGCAGTTAGAATGATACAAATTCTCACTACAGGCAACACACTCCACCAATATTCAAAACACTCAACCTACTCACCATACAAAACATCCATACTTATTATTGCACCTATTACATACATAGAACACTTAACTCTGATATTAACCCTCCCCTCAAACATCTCCTTGCCAACCTCAGCAGAACACATGACCATAACACAAGGCACAGATCACTCTTTGATGTTCCTCGTGTCCATCTCACGCTATGCAAAAACTCAATGCACATAAAAGGCCCTAAAATCTGGAATTCATTACCTGTAAATATAAAAGAAACACTACCTGTTTACAAATTCAAGTCTCTTCTCAAAGTTCACTTACTCACTCAAAACCAAATAAATACTGAATAACTGTACCTTATAAATTGTATATCCAAAATGTTACTCAGAATTATATCACATAAATGTTAAACCTAGGACCCAATCTAACTTTGTTATTTTTTTATATACACTAGCTAACAGAATACTCCATTCTACTGAATGAACAGCAATGCATGCAACCATATGTGCTGTCTTTGTAATACTCATTTGTGCTTTATAGTTATCTGTTTACAATAATGTCTTATCACTGATTTCATCATTGCTTAGTTAATCTTAAGTTAATTTTAAGCCAGCCCGTAATGCTATGCATATAAGTGGCTTTGGCATGCTGCTCTTACCTGTATTTTTTTTGTACCTCTGTATGTATGCTTAAATTTCTAAAAAGGGTGCTTTACACTACAGTTTTTAAACTGCAACATTAACACCCCTCCTTCAGAGTGCAGGCACTGTACTTCCCATCTCCAGGACTCATATATATATATATTATATATATATATATATATATATATATATATATAATATATATATAATTTTTATATATAAAATATAATATATATATAATATATATATATATAATATATATATATATATAATATATATATATATAATATATATATATATATAATTATATATATATATAATATATATATATTAATATATATATATATATATAATATATATATATAATATATATATATATATAATATATTATATATAATATATATATATTTTATAATATATATATATATTATATAATATATATATATATAATATATATATATATAATATATATATATATATAATAATATATATATTTTATATATAAATATATATATATATATATATATATATATATATATACAGGAGGGCCCCACTTATACGGCAGGTTAGGTTCCAGGCTACCGCCGTAAAGCGGAAATCGCCGTAAAGTGGAACACCCTTTTTTTCCACTTATAAATGCATACAAACACTAGATAACAAGTTTACACTAACATATATTAAGTTAGCAATAGAACCAGGCATCAAAAAACAATAAAAAGGTACAATACACACATAGTGCACTCATTACTTACCTTAAAATATTTATAGTCTTAATCTAGGGTGAGACAAGTAGTATTTATTGTAAGAAATCAAGTGTGGTATGTATTGTAATAGCCAGGCTACCTCACCAGGCCACCCCACCCACACATACTATTCTATGATATTGAAGCATCCCAGAGCGATAAAATGTATATACAGTTCACTCATTACTTACCTTAAAATATTGTAGTCTTAATGTAGGGTCAGGAGTAAGTAAATGAGATAAAACGAATAAATGAGAGAGAGAAAGATGAGTACATGAGAGGTAACAGGCGCAGAGTTATGTAAACAAACCAGGCTCCCACATCTTATATTTATGTTTATTTATTCTATTGTGGGGTGTATTTATCATCTTTTTATGTTATGTATCGTGTTTATTATATAATTTTGAAAAAAATATCATGGATGGATTAATGAAAATGTGTTATTTACCGCAATATACGACATTTATGAGACTCGGTGAGTATTGTTATTATCACCACTTGTGCAAGTCGTCTGCTACCACATCTCACATTTATGTTTATTTATTCTACTGTGGGGTGTATTTATCTTATTTATATGTTTTGCATCGTGTTTATTATATAATTTTTGAAAAAAATATCATGGATGGATTAATGAAAATGTGTATATTACCGTAATATACGACATTTAATGAGACTCGGCGAGTATTGTTATTATCACCACTTGTGCAAGTCGTCTGCTCACATCTCACATTTGTTTATTTATTCTACTGTGGGGTGTATTTATCTTATTTATATGTTATGCATCGTGTTTATTATATAATTTTGAAAAAATATCATGGATGGATTAATGAAAATGTGTATATTACCGCAATATACGACATTTAATGAGACTCGGTGAGTATTGTTATTATGGCGTCACTTGTGGAAGTCGTCTGCTCACATCTCACATTTATGTTTTTTTTATTCTACTGTGGGGTGTTATTTATCTTATTTATATGTTATGCATCGTATTTATTATATAATTTTGAAAAAAATATCATGGATGGATTAATGAAAATGTGTATATTACCGTAATATACGACATTTAATGAGACTCGGTGAGTATTGTTATTATGGCGCACTTGTGGAAGTCGTCTGCTCACATTCACATTTATGTTTATTTATTCTACTGGGGGGTGTATTTATCTTATTTATATGTTATGCATCGTGTTTATTATATAATTTTGAAAAAATATCATGGATGGATTAATGAAAATGTGTATATTACCGTAATATACGACATTTAATGAGACTCGGTGAGTATTGTTATTATGGCGTCACTTGTGGAAGTCGTCTGCTCACATCTCACATTTATGTTTATTTATTCTACTGTGGGGTGTATTTATCTTATTTATATGTTTTTGCATCGTGTTTATTATATAATTTTGAAAAAAAATATCATGGATGGATTAATGAAAATGTGTATATTAACGTAATATACGACATTTAAATGACTCGATGTATGTAAGTTTATTTAGGTACAGGTATACATAAGTATAATTATCAGAGTATATATAAAATATGAAATAACTTTTAAAAACATTTGAAATTTTGGAGTTTCCAGACAAAATGGAGAGACTTAGTGCTTACTGAGCTCATCGAGAATGTAACAAACAGGGTGGGGCACGGTGACCGTATTAGAAAGTCAGGTGGGGGAGCCGTATAGTGAGTTTGGTCATAATTTGAAATGTCCGTATTAGCGGAACGCCGTAAAGTGAAACGCCGTAAAGCGGGGCCTTACTGTATAATATATGTATTTATATATATAATAAAATAATATATATATATATATAATTATATATATATATAATATATAAATATATATATATATAATATATATAATAAAATATATAATATATATATATAAAATATATATATATATAATATATATATATATATATATATATATATTATATATAATATATATATATATATATATATATATATATATATAATAAAATATATATATATATATATACACATATATCTTTTATATATACACATGTATATACAGTGGACCCCCGCATAACGATCACCTCCCAATGCGACCAATTATGTAAGTGTATTTATGTAAGTGCATTTGTACGTGTATGTTTGGGGGTCTGAAATGGACTAATCTACTTTACAATAATCCTTATGGGAACAAATTCGGTCAGTACTGGCACCTGAACATACTTCTGGAATGAAAAAATATCGTTAACATTTGATACTAATCCTGAGAGCTATCGAATGTCGAAAATATCGAAAGTCGAATTAATTTTCCCCATACGAAATAATGGAAATCAAATTAATCCCTGAAGACACCCAAAAGTATGAAAAAAAAATTTTACCACATGAAATATTAAGTTTAATGCAATAGAATAATTACAATAACAACAATAACAATAGAATAATTGACACTTACCTTTAATGAAGATCTGGTGATGATTGATGGGATGGGAGGAGGGGAGAGTGTCAAAGTTGTTACTGTTTAGAAGAGGAATCCCCTTCCATTAGAACTTGAGGTAGCAAGTCCTTTTCCGGGGTTACTTCCCTTCTTCTTTTAATGCCACTAGGACCAGCTTGAGAGTCACTGGACCTCTGTCGCTGTTCCTTTAAGATCTGTCTAAAATGGGCCATAACGTTGTCATTGTAATAGTCACCAGCACAGCTTGCAATAGCTGTGTTAGGGTGATTTTCATCCATAAAGGTTTGCAGTTCAACCCACTTTGCACACATTTCCTTAATTTTTGAAGTAGGCACAATGGAGTCCAGAACTGGCATAGGCTTCTCAGGGTTAGCCCCAAACCCTTCAAAATCTTTCTTAATTTCCATACCAATTCTCACCCTTTTTACCACAGGGTTGGCACTAGAAGCTTTCTTGGGGCCCATGGTGACTTATTTTGCAGAAACAAGCACCAAAACAGTGATAATATGGAGTGTACCGAATATATCCTTAGATGCGCGCACACTGGCTGGCTTGTAAACACTGGCACACATGAGGCAGTTCAGGCCACACGTGGACATGTCTTGTACGAATCGTATCAAATGTTGGGTTTTCCATCGAATGTCAAGGCAAAATTTTTGCGTTAAAATGCATAGAATGTCAGGTTTATTGAATATTGATGCCGTCGAATGTCGGGGTCCACTGTATATATTATATATATATTATATATATATATATATTATATTATATATATATATAACGTAGTTGTTTACGTCTGTAGGGTCACCACCTTTATGTATTGGTATAACCCTTGCTGTCTTGAGTAGTTTCAGGAAGGTGCTAGTTTCTAGTGACTTGTTAAAAAGTAATGAAATAGTATGCGAAAGGACATGGGCTGCTCGCTTGTACAATAATGATGGGACATGAGACAGGTTCCCCGAGTTATTTTTAAGTGACTTTATAATCTCAGTGACTTCGGTGGGTTCAGTTGGAACAAGATAGAAGGAATTTGGGAAATTCCTATCTAGATAGTCCCCGGCAAGGGCGTTGGTACGTGGGATTTTACTGGCAAGATTAGATCCTATGGTTGAGAAGAAGTCGTTTATCTTGTTAGCTGTTTCAGTGGGATGCAGTGATGTTTCATAAGGTTTAGTTAGGACAATATTCTTGTTTTTTTTTCAGTTTGTGGGTGCCCAGAATCTGAGAGTGTGTTTTCCAGGTCTTTTTTATGTCTCCTCTTGTGTCAGTGAATCTGCTGGTGTAGTACAGTTGTTTGGCTTTCTTTATTAATTTGGTGAGAACTGTTGAATGTTGTTTAAGAATATCTTTGTGTATTAAGCCCTGTCTATATTGCTTTTCATATTGGTGTTTCTTATCAATGGATTTCAGAATGCTGCTGGTTAGCCATGGGCAACCGAGCTGTTTATTCGTGATCTGTTTCGTTTTTATAGGACAATGTTTGTTGTATAGTCTAAGTAATTTGTTAAGAAAAATGTCTGTCCAATCGTCAATACCATTGGCCTTGGAGAATTCTATAGGCCAGTCAACAGAGACTAGGTCTGCTGTGAACTTTCTTATTGAGGCCTTGTCCTGGAGTCTAAATGAAACTTTGTTGTATTCCAGTGGTGGTTTACTAATGTTTGTTAAGAGGAAGGTAGGGTAGTGGTCTGTAGTGCTGTCTGTGATTATCCCTGATTTAAGGGGGGCTAGTATATTGGTCCATATGTGGTCTATTATGGTTGCACTTGTCTCTGTGAGCCTGGTTGGTTTAGTTATTGTTGGTATGAGAAGTGTGTTGTTCATATTGCTGATGAAATCATTTACAGGTTGATTATCTAGTAGGCCACGGTTGATATTGAAGTTTCCAGCTAAGAGAAGGTGGTGCTTGTTTCATTTGTCTGTTTGTTATTAGTGCCTTTAATTTCTCACTGAAATTTGGGAGTTCAATGTAGGAGAAATGTTTGATTCTTTGGCGATGTTAAGAGTAAACAAATGATGTCTCTGTCTTTTCCAATATGCAGTCATGAATTGGTTGACATTATTTATACAATTATTACAATAATACAGTAGTCTACATAACAGCAAATCTTCTATTTTTTGTGTGAATAAAAATTACAAATTATTTATATTGTAATGATAATAATACATATAATACGTAATAGTATAATAATATAATATGTAATATTAATATAATACGTATATAATAATACATTTATAATAATGTACTATATACTAATAATTATAATAATAAATGGCTTCAAAATGCCATCACTAGATGGGAGTGTTTACCACAACAAAGCGGGAGCGGTTGTGGCTGCCTCTACCTCTTACATAATGACATATTTTATTCATTCTAGAGCATATATCAGGTTTCTATGTTATTTATATTGTTTATTATGTCATATTAGATGAACAAACTCTCGTCCGCCAATGATACCACGGATACTGCCGATGATACTGCTGAGCTCAAAGTAGGAGAAATGTTTGATTCTTTGGCGATGTTAAGAATAAACAAATGACCTAAGAATATAAGAAATGGAGGAACAATGCAGAAGGTCTATTGGCCCATACAAAGCAGGTCCTTATCAAAACGATCTCTACCCAAAGATACCCAAGAAGTTACTCCCATACCCAATGACACCAATCTAACCCAGCCCCTCCCACTCAAATATTTGTCCAATCTCTTTTTAAAGCTACCCAAGGTCCTAGCCTCAATCACCCTACTGGGAAGATTGTTCCACGCATCCACAACTCTGTTAGAAAACCAGTACTTACCTATGTCTTTTCTAAATCTAAATTTATCCAACTTAAATCCATTATTTCTGGTTCTTACCTGGTTCGACACCCTCAGTACTTTATTAATATCTCCTTTGTTTATGCCCATCATCCACTTATACACTTAAATAATATCTCCCCTCAGTCTACCTCTCTCCACAGATTGGAGATTTAAGGCTTTAAGTCTATCTTCATACGGGAGATTCCTTACACAGTAAGTCATTTTAGTCATTCTTCTCTGTATGTTCTCCAATGAGTCTATATCCATCCTGTAGTAAGAAGACCAAAATTGAGCAGCATAATCTAAATGAGGCCTCACTAGTGATGTATAGAGCTGTAAAATAACTTCTGGACTTATGTTACTTATACTTCTTGAGATAAATCCTAGTAATCTGTTAGCCTTGTTGTGCACACTTTGTCATTGCTGTCTTGGCTTTAGATTTCTGCTTACCATGACTCCCAAGTCTTTTTCACATTCTGTATGATCAAGCTCTATTTCACCTAGTTTATAGCTTCAAGGGTTATTTTCCTTATCAAGGACTAGTACCTTACACTTATCCACATTGAACTTCATCTACCATTTTTTCAAACCAAGACATTAATTTGTCCAAATCCTCCCGGAGTTCATTGGAATCCTCCTCAGAATGAACATACGGCTATCTTTGTATCTCAGCAAATTCCCTCATGTCACTTGTAATTCCTTCATCAAGGTCATTAATGTAAGTTATGAACAACAGAGGGCCCAAAACTGATCCTTGTGGAATGCCACTAGTGACTAATCCCCATTCAGATTTGACCCCATCAGTGCAAACTCTCTGCTTTCTGTTGGTAAGCCATGCCTCTATCCATGCTATAACTTTACTTCCTATACCATGAGCTGCCACTTTTCTTAAGAATCTCTTGTGAGGTACTCTGTTGAAGGCTTTACTAAAATCCCAATAAAAAAATATCATATTCTTTTTCACTGTCTACTGCCTTAAATGCTCTACTGAAGAACGTCAGTAAATTTGTCAGGCAGGAATGACCTCTCGTGAACCCCCTGCTGAGATTCATTAATCATATTATGCTCTTCAAAAGGGGAATTCTAAAAATGTCAGCTATAATTTGATTCTAATAAAATTTTCCTACTATAGATGTCAGGCTTATTGGACAGTAATTTGAAGGGCCCGGACTTATCCCCTGATTTGAATATAGGAGCCACATTAGCTATTTTTCCACATCTCAGGCACAGCACCAGTAAGGATGGACGAATTCAACACATTCATTAATGGCTGACTAAGTTTTCCCTCTTACATTCTTTAAGTACACTGGAAAACAACTCGTCGGGTCCCGGGGACTTATTTTGCTTCAGTTTGTCTGTTTGATAACCATGTCCCTCGTGACAGTAATATTATTTAATTTGAATTCATCAGGAACTGAATTATCGTTAATTTCTGGAATCTTAATTATGTCTTCCTGTGTAAAAACTGACAAAAAATAGTCATTAAATAGGGAACACGTTTCCAGTTCATTATCCATCAGCTGTCCATTCTCAGTTTTCAGAGGTCCTACTTTTTCCTTCAACTTTGTCCTATACACTTAAAAGAACCCCTTTGGATTGGTCTTTGACTCATTAGCAACTCTAGTTTCATAGTCACATTTAGCCTTTATAATCCCCTTGTTTACTTCTCTTTTAAGCTGAACATATTGGTCAGTAAGGTTAACATCTCTCTTGATGTGCCTATAAATTCCCCTTTTCTTCCCTAATTTGATGCTTTAGCCTCCTGTTAACCCATTTTGGATTGTTTTTATTAGACCTAATTTGTCTCTGGGAAATGTATATACTCTGTGCACGTTGTACATTATTAACCCGTAAACAGTCCAAACATATATACAGTGGACCCCCGCATAGCGATATTAATCCGTGCAAGAGAGCTCATTGTTATGCGAAATTATCGTTATGCGAATGAATTTTCCCCATAAGAAATAATGGAAATCAAATTAATCCGTGCAAGACACCCAAAAGTATGAAAAAAAAATTTACCACATGAAATATACATTTTCCTACACACAAAGAGAAGGATACATGCACAATAGTAGAGTAGTACATGCACAATATATATTGTGCATGTACTACTCTACTAAATGAAGAATAAATGACACTTACCTTTATTGAAGATGCAGCAATGACTGATGAGACACTGTGTCCTGGGAGTGCCTTTTCCTCCTGAGTACTGTAGGTCCTGTTTGGCATTTTCTTCAAGAACAGGCCTTATCACACTGTGTATGCCACTACGATTCTTAAATCTCTCAAATCAACCTTTGCTGGCTTTAAATTCACCAATATGAGCACTAGTTCCAGGCATTTTTCCCTGTTCACCTGGGTGTTAGTCGACTGGTGTGGGTTGCATCCTGGGAGACAAGATTAAGGACCTCAATGGAAATAAGTTAGACAGTCTTCGATGACACTGACTTTTTTGGGTTATCCTGGGTGGCAAATCCTCTGGGGTTAATTGTTTCTTGGTATTCTCAATAAGCCACACCAACAACGGTGCTACAGCAGCAGCAGCAGCAGCTGACAGTGCTACAGCAGCAGCTGACAGTGCTACAGCAGCAGCAGACGATGCTACAGCAGCAGCAGACGATGCTACAGCAGCAGCAGCAGCTGACGGTGGTACAGCAGCAGCAGCAGCAGACGATGCTACAGCAGCAGCAGACGATGCTACAGCAGCAGCAGACAGTACTACAGCAGCAGCAGCAGCTGACAGTGCTACAGCAGCAGCAGACAATGCTACAGCAGCAGCAGACGATGCTACAGCAGCAGCTGACGGTGGTACAGCAGCAGCAGCAGCAGCTGTACCACCAATAGTAGCGATGGTTGATTGGGGTTTATTATACAACCTGGCCAGCTCGGAGACATGCACTCCACTTTCATACTTATCAATGATCTTTTTCTCCATCTCTATAGTAATTCTCACCCTTATTGCTGTAGGGTTGGCACTAGAAGCTTTCTTGGGGCCCATGGTCACTTATTTTGCAGATAAAATCGCCAAAAACACTGTAATAATACGAAATGTTCCGATTGTATGCTTGGATGTTACCGCGGAGGCTGGCTGGTAAACAATGCCACTGGCGGAAAATCTTGGCGATAAAATGTAGCAGTATGCGGATTTAACGTTATGCAAGGCCAACGGTATGCAGGGGTCCACTGTATATGTTTTTTCAACATTTGAAAGTATGTAAAAAAAGTAGATCTTCTTTTTGTTTTTCGACATTTGAAAATGTGTAAAAAACTTTGATCTACTTTTTTTTTTGTTATATTTGAAAATATGTAAAAAAAACTTAGATCTACTTTTGTAGCACTACACATGTGAATGTAGATTTGCTTGGACCATTTACGGGTTAAGAAAGAAATCATAAACACAGATCCCTTCATAATTGTAAGTATGATCATCATCAATAAAATCATTAGCTAGATTACCCCAATCGAGATTAGACAGGTGCGCCCTAAGTCCATTAAAATTGGCAGAACGAAAATCAGGGACTTTTACCGTATTATCATTATTCTTGTATTCCCAATTAATGCTAAAAGTGATGGATTTGTGATCACTTGCGCCAAGCTCTTCACGGATCTCCAGATTATTTACGAGTGTTTCCTTATTTGACAATACTAGGTCAAGCAAATTATTACCCCTGGTAGACTGTCACACACTGCTTCAGAAAACAGTCCTGAACTGTTTCCATAAAGTCACTGGACTCCAGATTACCAGTCAAAGAAGTCCAGTCAATTTGACTAAAGTTAAAATCCTCTACTATTGCTACGTTATTGTGTCTAAAAGCCCTAATAATTTCGTCCCAAAGAAGTCTCCCTCTATCATGATCCAAGCCTGGAGGTCGGTATTTACACCTAGAATTAGTTTTCTGACCTTCTACAAACTCTCCCCAAACAGATTCTATTACTATTCCATCTATTTTATATCTGTTTTATGCAACAATTAGTATTTTCTTGAACATATAAGCAAACTCCTCCCCTTTCCCATTACATCTATCAACATGGAACAACTTAAACCCTTCAATATTACACTGAAAATCATATCCCAACTCTTTAACCCTTTGACTGTTTCAGGCCCTTTATGAAACGTCATTCTATGTCGCTAAATTTTTGAAAAAAAAAAAAAAAAAAAATTTTCTTATGAAATGATAGAGAATCTTTTCCTGATGGTAATGACCCCAAAAGTTCGAAATTTGGTCGAAAACTCATGGAAATTACGCTCCCGCGAAGTTAGCGGTCTCGGCGACATATGCATATCGGCGATTTCGCAGACTTTGAGCCCTATTTTCTGCCAATTCCTTTGTTCCAGTTGACTAAACTCATAGCAAATTTCTTTGAACTCCATTTTATCTATCAGCTGAGTACAAGAAACCCCCCCATTTTACCAATTTGGATACCCAATATTGTGGTCAGATTGGCAATTTGGCCAATTTCTTGCAAACTAAAAATGATCCCAATTTCAAAATAGGGTCCAGAATAAACAAGGTAGACATTCTTGGCACTAAAAACATATCCTCTGTTCATTAGTCACATCTCTAGGCCCCTCATATTATTATTGCTTTCTATTTTGATTTTTTATTCATACAAAAAAATGCAAAATTTACTGTTATGCAGACTGCTGCATTATTGTAAAAATGGTATTAATAATATCAGTGCACTAGTGAAAGAATATTAGACTACCCAGTTGATGTGTATTGGACGTGTGGTGTGATTTGTTTACTCCTGAACATTGGTAAAAATCGAACATTTCCGCTACTTTGAGCTCAGTTTCAAGGTCGTTTTCATCGTCTAAGTAATGAAAATCATCTCTATTTCTGTAATATGTTTTCCATTTTATCACCTAAGACCATGAAAACGCAAATACATTGATAAATACTATACGAAAATACACCTCAAAATTGGCGTTTTAATCCAAAAAAACGATCAGTTTTTTTTTTCTCATTACGCACTGTGTGCTGCAGGATTTTTTTATGTGGTGTACACTGACCACACAGACCCATTCTCTCACATGTGGGCCTACCAGCCTTCTTCCGCTTGATTTGAAGGCGCTAGAATTATCGAGTATATATACGTCTGAAACACTGGCTCGTAAGACATATATTTTTTTTATTTTTTTATTATCACACTGGCCGATTCCCACCAAGGCAGGGTGGCCCGAAAAAGAAAAACTTTCACCATCATTCACTCCATCACTGTCTTGCCAGAAGGGTGCTTTACACTACAGTTTTTAAACTGCAACATTAACACCCCTCCTTCAGAGTGCAGGCACTGTACTTCCCATCTCCAGGACTCAAGTCCGGCCTGCCGGTTTCCCTGAATCCCTTCATAAATGTTACTTTGCTCACACTCCAACAGCACGTCAAGTATTAAAAACCATTTGTCTCCATTCACTCCTATCAAACACGCTCATGCATGCCTCCTGGAAATCCAAGCCCCTCGCACACAAAACCTCCTTTACCCCCTCCCTCCAACCTTTCCTAGGCGCCCCCTACCCCGCCTTCCTTCCACTACAGACTGATACACTCTTGAAGTCATTCTGTTTCGCTCCATTCTCTCTACATGTCCGAACCACCTCAACAACCCTTCCTCAGCCCTCTGGACAACAGTTTTGGTAATCCCGCACCTCCTCCTAACTTCCAAACTACAAATTTTCTCTGCATTATATTCACACCACACATTGCCCTCAGACATGACATCTCCACTGCCTCCAGCCTTCTCCTCGCTGCAACATTCATCACCCATGCTTCACACCCATATAAGAGCGTTGGTAAAACTATACTCTCATACATTCCCCTCTTTGCCTCCAAGGACAAAGTTCTTTGTCTCCACAGACTCCTAAGTGCACCACTCACTCTTTTTTCCCTCATCAATTCTATGATTCACCTCATCTTTCATAGACCCATCCGCTGACACGTCCACTCCCAAATATCTGAATACGTTCACCTCCTCCATACTCTCTCCCTCCAATCTGATATTCAATCTTTCATCACCTAATCTTTTTGTTATCCTCATAACCTTACTCTTTCCTGTATTCACCTTTAATTTTCTTCTTTTGCACACCCTACCAAATTCATCCACCAATCTCTGCAACTTCTCTTCAGAATCTCCCAAGAGCACAGTGTCATCAGCAAAGAGCAGCTGTGACAACTCCCACTTTGTGTGTGATTCTTTATCTTTTAACTCCACGCCTCTTGCCAAGACCCTCGCATTTACTTCTCTTACAACCCCATCTATAAATATATTAAACAACCACGGTGACATCACACATCCTTGTCTAAGGCCTACTTTTACTGGGAAAAAAATTTCCCTCTTTCCTACATATATATACGACCAAAACAGTCAAAGGGTTAAATCATACCATGTTTCAGTTAATGCAATGACATCAAAGTTCCCAGCACATGATACCAAATGTAGTTCATTAATCTTATTTCTTGCACTTCGACTGTTAGCATAAAATACTATCATATGTTTTTCATATTCACCTTTGCTTATACACATTTCTGAAATTATCATTACCCAGCATTATTCCATGACTGTTATTATTAAGATTCATAATATCAAAGCCTAAGTCAGTATATCCATACTCATTACTTTTCATTTCTAAACCCATACCTCTAACTAATCCTAGTTTAAAGTCCTAACAACCCCCTCAACTGAGCTAGCAAGAAAACCCACACCTGCCCTGGATAAGTGAATCCCATCCCTGGCATACATGTTATTTTGGCCATAGAAGTGGTCCCAGTTGTCAGTGAATGGTACTGCATTATCCTTACAGTGTTTGTCCAGCCAACAATTAATACCAATTGCTCTGGACCATTCATTTCCAACCCCCTTTATTTATTTATTTATTTATTAATTTGAACATGATACACTGAAGTACAAAAAATACAGTGGTTAAGTGTAACATGCCAAAGCCCCTTGTATGCAGAGCATTATGGGCAGGCTTAAAATTAACTTAAGATTAACTAAGCAATGATATATTTAGTGGTAAACATTATTGTAAACAGGTAACAATTAAGCACAAATGAGTATTTCAAAGACAGGTCATATGGTTATTTACTGTGTTGCTGTGCATTCAGTAGAATGGAGTATTCTGCTAGGTAATGTAATTAAAAATAACAAAGTTTGATTGGGTCACATATTTTTCATATGCCACATATAACAGGGCACCCCCCTTCTTCCTAATTATGTCTGTTGCTGTCCTGAACCTTCTAACTAAATCCTCACTTCTATGCTTGCCTACATCATTGCCTCCAGCAGTGAGGCAGATACAATGGACCCCCGACTTATGGTATTAATTCGTTCCAGAAGTCTGTTTGGGTGCCATTGCCGAACGAATTTGCTCCCGTAAGGAATATTGTAAATTAGATTAGTCCGTTGCAGACCCCCAAAAATACACTTACAAAAATACACTTACATAATTGCTTAAGTTGGGAGCTGTTTGTAAGTCGGGGGCCCACTGTATTAGGATTGATCCCATTATCGTTAATGATTAATAACTAACAATAAATAACAAAAAAGGCACAATACCGTGACTGGAACGATACACGAATAACCCGCACATAAAAGAGAGAAGCTTACGACGACGTTTCCGTCTGACTTGGACCATTGACAAAGTCACACTGTGACTTTGTCAATGGTCCAAGTCGGACCGAAACGTCATCGTAAGCTTCTCTCTTTTATGTGCGGGTTATTTGTGTATCGTTCATGATGCTGTCAAGCTGACTAACAATATGCTCCATCCCAACCCTAGGAAAGCAAAACCTCTGTCACCTACTCCTATCCTTCAAGCATAAAGCCCTATCCATATACCTAACCTGGCTATCCCCAACAACATTTCTACCTTCCTTGGTGTTGCTCATCGTGACGTTCCCAGTAGTCGACTCACATTCCTCAGGTAGCACGGAGAATGCATTAGATGTTTCCACAGCAGTCTCTTTCTTCTTCATCGTTTCTATCTTTCCATCGTCCTCTTGATCATCAACTTCGTTCCATGCTGTCCAGCCACTGTCCAGGTTTCCTTCTTGACCTGAGGACTCACAACAGGAGGACTACACCACAAATCCTCTTGTTTTCCTCAGTCAATCGCCATATCTCTATCTTCGCTACCCTCAATTCCTTCTTAAGGTGCTCGATGGAGGGCATCTTGGTTCAGTTCAGAGAGCACACAAGACGTGTCTTCACAGAGTTAAGTACAGGTCACCACTAAGTTTACCCGTAAATGGTCCAAACATATATATACGTTCACTACCCCAGTGCCCCGAATATTTTGAAAAATAATAAAATCGTTTTTGTTTATTGAAAAAAGGAGCACATTTTTCTAAGTGTTATAGGATAAAAAAAAAAAATTTAGGGTCAGTACTTACTGAGATATAAGGCCGAGAAGTTGGCACTGGATGCTCACGTGACAGCAACATCGAATCCTGCCGCTTGCAGGAGTGTTGCCAATATACCTTTTTTTTCTATTTTTCATATTATTTTATATAATTTTAATGTTCTGATAATTACAATTTATAGTAGTTCTTGTCATTTCATAATCAATCTTTGTTCTGACACTAGTACAGTGGACCCCCGGTTAACGATATTTTTTCACTCCAGAAGTATGTTCAGGTGCCAGTACTGACCGAATTTGTTCCCTTAAGGAATATTGTGAAGTAGATTAGTCCATTTCAGACCCCCAAACATACACGTACAAACGCACTTACATAAATACACTTTCATAATTGGTCGCATTTGGAGGTGATCGTTATGCGGGGGTCCACTGTATTAGGTACTGAAATTGTACTCACATTATCACAAACACTGACAGGTGGACATTTGCACCTGCCTTGATCATTTACTATTGTCTTGGAATATATACAAAGTACACCTACCATCCGACTTATGACCTGCTCGACATATGACGACTTACGACCGTGTTTTTTATGCCAAATTTCTGGGAAATAAACAAGTCCACCCCTGACGCTGACATGATAAGATGAGATAACATTTGATAAGAGCTGACGTATGATAAGCATTCACGAGGGTGCAGTGATAAGACTTGATAAGAAAAGATTAGGGCCTGGCTTTGCTTTTGCTGGTACACAAACATGTCCATCTATTTGTCTGTCTGTCAAGCTCCCTGTCTATCCGTCTAGCTCTCTGTCTCAGAGAGAGCCACAAGATTGCATCGTCATCACATTTACTCATATCTTCAAGCAGAGTATAGCACTTTGTCTGGATTTTTTGGGTTTTCCTAGGTAATTTACACTATGTATACTTGTATTTATGTGTACCTGTGAGACAGAGACAGACAGAAAGAGATAGACAGGGATAGACAGAGACAGATAGACAAAGATAGACATAGAGATAGAGCCAGGCCACCAGCAGCTGGCCAGCCTCACAGCTGGCCGCCATGCAGCTGTCCAGCCAGCTAGCCAGCCAATCAGTCAGTCAGCCAGCCAGGCAGCCAGCCAGCATGCCAGCCAGCCAGAATTGTTTCTCTTTATTTAGGGCATAGGTTAAAAGACATTCTGAAAGGGTGTTGCACAAATATTGCACATGGGTTATTATCGAGGCTTTTTGAATGTTTCTTCGACCACTTGTGGCCACATCCACCTCAAAGCCACTAAACTCAGGGTCAAAATCACTTTCCTCTTAACCCTTAAACTGTCCAAGCAGATCTACGTTCACATGCGTAGTGCTCCAAAAGTAGATCTATGTTTTTTTTACATATTTTTAAAATAAAAAAAAAAAAAAAAGGTAGATCAAAGTTTTTTTACACGTTTTCAAATGTTGAAAAAAACGTAGATCTATGTTTGGACAGTTTAAGGGTTAAAGTGGGAATGTTACTACTACATGACATCAGTGAATCCCAGGTGTTTATTACGCTGTTTGCTCTAGCTGGCACTCATTTGAACTGGTGCTCCCACAAGGTACTAAGTGGTCCCAGATTTTTTTAATACTGCACACACTGAGTGTTAGGACCCATTCTATGCTGACAAGGCATCTCAGGCCAGTCGTGCCAAATTTGAAGGCAGGAAAAATAAAACGTATGTATATGTTTGGGGCACTAGCGGTAAAAACGTATATATATGTTTGGACCGTTTATGGGTTAAGTACAGGTCACCACATCACTGTCTGTTCCAATATGCAGTCATGAATGGGTTGACATTATTTATACAATTATTACAATAATGCAGTAGTCTGCATAACAGTAAATCTTCTATTTTTTGTGTTAATAAAAGTTACAAATTATTTATATTGTAATAATAATAATACATATAATAATAGTATAATAATATAATAATAATGTACTATATAATAATAACTGTAATAACAGACAGCTTCAAAAGGCCATCACTAGATGGCAGTGTTTACCACAACAAAGCGGGAGCGGTTGTGGCCGCCTCTACCTCTTACATGAATGACATATTTTATTCATTCTAGAGTATTTATCAGGTTTCTATGCTATTTATATTGTTTATTATGTCATATTAGATGAATTGTTATAGATAAATAAGCCCTAAAGTTGATATTAGGGAAATTATTGAATTTCACTGTAATGGACTAATTGCATTTCAATTAATTTAAAGGAGGAAAATTGACTGCAAATGAGCAAATCCAGATGCGAGCAAGGTCACGGAATGGATTAAACTCGTGAGGGGAGGTTCCACTGTATATATATATTTAAATATTTATACATATATACAGTAGGGCCCCGCTTTATGGCGTTTCACTTTACGGCGTTCCACTAATACGGTCATTTCAAATTATGACCAAAACTCGCTATACGGCTCCCCCCACCTGACTTTCTAATACGGTCACCGTGCCCCACCCTGTTTGTTTACATTCTCCGTGAGCTCAGTAAGCACTAAGTCTCTCCATTTTGTCTGGAAACTCCAAAATTTCAAATGTTTTTAAAAGTTATTTCATATTTTATATATACTCTGATAATTATACTTATGTATACCTGTACCTAAATAAACTTACATACTGTGCTGGCGTGCAGGTACACATTAAAATCGGTAACAGTGTCTTATGTCTCCAGACGTCATATTAGTAATGATGATAATAATCATCGAGTCATTTAAATGTCGTATATTACGTTAATATACACATTTTCATTAATCCATCTATGATATTTTTTTCAAAATTATATAATAAACACGATGCATAACATATAAATAAGATAAATACACCCCACAGTAGAATAAATAAACATAAATGTGAGATGTGGTAGCAGACGACTTGCACAAGTGACGCCATATTAGAAATGATAATAATAACAACAATACTCACCGAGTCTCATTAAATGTCGTATACAGTGGACCCCCGGTTAACGATATTTTTTCACTCCAGAAGTATGTTCAGGTGCCAGTACTGACCGAATTTGTTCCCATAAGGAATATTGTGAAGTAGATTAGTCCATTTCAGATCCCCAAACATACACGTACAAATGCACTTACATAAATACACTTACATAATTGGTCGCATTCGGAGGTGATCGTTATGCGGGGGTCCACTGTATTACGTTAATATACACATTTTCATTAATCCATCCATGATATTTTTTTCAAAATTATATAATAAACACGATACATAACATAAAAAGATGATAAATACACCCCACAATAGAATAAATAAACATAAATATAAGATGTGGGAGCCAGATAACTTGTACAAGTGATGGCAAGAATAACATTTTCTCTAATCTAACATAAGAGAAAATGTGTTACTGGGGGTAACTGTAGAAAATTATTCCTTTCGTATGTAAGTTTATTCATGTATACACAAATACAGTTACATAGATTATCATACATAACAACATATGTGTAGAGAACCTAGGATAACCCAAAAAGTCAATGTGACTTTTTTCCAATTTCCTTCACTCAGAGCTTCATTTCTTTCTCAAAATGATGTTACACGAGAATGAAGTGTTCTTCTTTATTAATTCTACCGTATCAATGTAGAGACAACCTGTACACAATGTAACTTGTACACAAACCAAAAAATGTACACTGTTTGTTTACAAAACTTACGTTCACTGGTTTGTTTACATAACCTGCGCCCGTCCCCTCTCATGTACTCATTCTTTCTCTCTCCATTTATTGTTTTATCTCATTTACTTACTCCTGACCCTACTTAAGACTACAAATATTTTAAGGTAAGTAATGAGTGAACTGTATATACTTTTTATCGCTCTGGGATGCTTAAATATCATAGAATATATGTGTGGGTGGGGTTGGCCCGATATGGTAGCCCGGCTGACTACCATACATAACCCACACTTGATTTTTTTCAATAAATACTACTCATCTCACCCTATATTTTTAAGGTAAAATAATGAGTGAACTGTATATACAGTTTATCGCTCTGGGATGCTTAAAAAGTTTATAGAATAGTATGTGTGGGTGGGGTGGCCGGTAAGGTAGCCTGGCTGATTACCATACATACCACACTTGATTTCTTACAATAAATACTACTTGTCTCACCCTAGATTAAGACTATAAATATTTAAAATAAGAAGTGGGGTGCACTATGTGTGATTTTACTTTTTTATTGTTTTTTGATGCCGGGTTCTATTGCTAACTTAATATATGTTAGTGTAAACTTTTTATCTAGTGTTTGTATGCATTTATAATGGAAAAAAAGGGTGTTCCACTTTACGGTGGTTTCCGCTTTACGGCGGTAGCCTGGAACCTAACCTGCCGTATAAGTGGAGCCCTGCTGTTACATATATGAAACCTTGGTTTTTGTTTTTAACCCCTTTCAGGGCCGGGGCCCCTCCCCAAACCTATTTCAGGGTCGGTAAATATCCGAAAAAAAAAATTATTTTTTCTTACGAAGAGGTAGATTTTTTTTTTCTAAATTTTATAAGCTAAAAAAAAAAAATTGCCATCAATACTTATGGAGATATGGAGGCGTGAAGTTGACAGAAATTGAACCGCATACAGCAACATCGCCGACTGCCAGTCACCCAGTAATAGTTTATTTTGCTTTTCTACTTTTTTCTTTTATTTTTTAATATTTTTTCAAGTAACTTTTATGGCCTCTGAGACCAATATAAAGACTATTTGGTATATATTCACTCATTGTACATTACACAATAACAGCACAAACTTTGCTGTCATTACATTATTTACAAAACATTTTTACAAAAACCAACAATAAAAAATGTTGTTTATTACTATTTTTCTATCATATATATACACATATAAAGTCACTGGACAGGTTCCTATAACTACAAGAGGTTCTGAGATGAGGTGCTTTTTAACAATAGCTCTAAACTAGTTGGCAGACAGGTAACCTTTCAGTGTTTCGGGCAATGAATCCCAGATCTTAGGTCCTTTTATGCGCATTGAGTTTTTGCATGGGGAGATTTGGACATGGGGATGTCAGAGTGTTTTTTGTTTTGTCTTGTAGTAGTGTGGGGGTGAACTTGTAAATATGCTGAGTCACTGGTGTGTCCTGTGTCACAATGATGCATCATACCACCACTCACTAACCTCACTGCCTTCCACAGCACATCCCTTCCTCCCCACACACCTACCTTCCTTCCTTTCCTTCCTTCATTCCATCCTCTCATCTCTTTCTACCTACCTTCCCTCCTCCTTCCTCTCATCTCTTCCTACCTACTTTCCCTCCTTCCTTCTTTCCCTACTTCCTTCCCTCCCTCCTTCCTTCCTTCCCTCCCTCCTTTCTTCCATCCTTCCTTCCTTCCCTCCCTCCTTTCTTCCTCCAAATAACTTTTCTGGCCTGTGAGACCAATATAAGGTATATTGAATGTATATTCACTCGTTGTATGCAACACAATAACCGCACAGTTATTATATTGTTTACAAAACATGTTTACACAAACCAACAATAAAAAATGTTGTTTATTACCATTTTTCTATCACATATATACACATATAAAGTCACTGGACACTTCCCAGAACTGCTACAGCTTCTGTAAAGCTCGTAGTTGTTGTGTGGGGGTGGACTTGTAAATATGCTGAGTCACTGGCCTAATTAGTGTCACAGTGACAAATAACACCACCCTCACTGCCTGTCAACACCCATCCCTCCCTCCCCACCCCACCAACCTACATGGAAATAAGTCACTGTCTGATTTTTTTGAGTTATCCTAGGTTGATGGTCTCCTTCCTTTCTTCCCTTCTTCCTTTCTCCCTTTCTCCCTTTCTTCTACCTTCCTTCCTTCCTTCCTTCAGGTTGGTTTCCTGGGCATTGCTTTCGGTCACAAACTCCTCAAAACCATGAAATTCATCTTCACTGACACTTCCATCTGTGTTTGAACTGTCACTTGGGAACAAAAGAGCCCCAATTAGCCGAGGAGTGAGGAGTTTCTTACAGCTAGACATAGTGAACAAGGTGTAATAAAATGGCTTTCCCACATTGCACCATTGGGTCCCCGATTTTTTTTATACCACGCACACTGACCATGGAGACCCATTCTCTCACATCCAGGACTACCAGCCTTTTCCTGCTTGATTTGAGGATGCTAGAATTTATGCGTACTAGTACGGCACCAACCCAGGCGCATAAGCCATACTAGTACAGCACCAAAACCCTGAAAGGGTTAATTCGCTCCAGAGAGTCTGGCAAAAACCCAATTCAACGAAAACTGAAGCAATATTTCCCATAGGAAATAATGTAAATGCAAGTAATCCATTCCAGACACCCAAAAATATTAACAAAAAATACATTTTATAGAGAGTAACTATAGTTTTACATACCAAAAACAGTGAGAAATAAATATAAAGCACTAATGAAATGGATAAACATTTAAATCACTTTTACCTTTATTGAAGACTCGTTGGTGTATGGAAGATGGCAAGGAGGAGAGATTATCTTTACCACCATCACTACCACCCTCTGCCACCATTGAATTCTATCGTGTTGCTCTCCTTCTTTATCAAAGGGCTGGCACTTGGAACTTTCTTCGGCTCCATGGTGGCTTATTTAGTAGTCACACTGAATAAACAAGTACAAAAAACAATGGATGATTACAAAATGTTTCGTATGAATGTGCAGGGTAATGATCACTTGACGAGAAACAAAGCCAAACCGACTCAGAATGAGTGCATGGGATGCTCTGTGTGGGCATGGGCAGACAGACATGTTCAGTACGGCAGACGAAAATTGAGGTGATGAATGAAAACTGGGGCAATATTTTGACGAAAAAAGTTGTTGAAAACCGAATTCATTGAAAACCAGGGCAAACAATAACCGAGGTTCCAACGTATACAGCCTCTCCTCACTTAACGACGGAGTTCCATTCCTAAGACCTCATCGGTAAATGAATTCCTCAGTAAGTGAGGAGCATGGGTTTGTATCAACCATTGTTTTAATGTCACCTTTGCACCATTTACAGTAGGGCCCCACTTACATGGCAGGTTAGGTTCCAGGCTACCACCATAAAGCGGATATCGCCATAAAGAGGAACACCTTTTTATCCACTTATAAATGCATATGAATACTAGATAAGTTTACACTAACATATATTAAGTTAGCAATAAAACTAGGCATTAAAAAACAATAAAAAAGTAAACTACACAATTAGTTCACTCATTACTAACCTTAAAATATTTGTAGTCTTAATTTAGGGTGAGATGAGTAGTATTTATTGTAAGAAATCAAGTGTGGAATGTATGGTAGCCAGCTGGGCTACCATACCATACCAGGCTAACCTACCCACACATATAGTCTATGACATTTAAGTGTCCCAGAGTGATAAAATGTATAAACAGTTCACTCATTACTTACCATAAAATATTTGTAGTCTTAATGTAGGGTCAGAGGGGAGTAAATGAGGAGAGAGAGAGAGAATGAGTACATGAGAGAGGACACTCGCGGAATTATGTAAACAAACCAGGTGAACACGAGTTTTGTAAACAAACCAGGTGAACAAGTCTGGTTTGTGTACAAGTTACATTGTGTACAAGTTGTCTCTATGTTGATACGGTAGAATAAATACAGAGGAACACTCCCATTCTCATGTAACACCATTTTTAGAAGAAATGACGCTCTGAGTGAAGGCATACGAAAGGAATAATTTTCTACAGTTACCCCCAGTAACACATTTTCTCTTATGTTGGACAAGAGAAAACATTATTCTTGCCATCACTTGTACAATACAAAAATAACCCGCACATAGAAGAGAGGAGCTTACAACGACGTTTCGGTCCGATTTGTACCATTTACAAAGTCACATAGTGTGACTTTGTAAATGGTCCAAGTCGGACCGAAACGTCATCGTAAGCTCCTCTCTTCTATGTGCGGGTTATTTGTGTATCGTTCCAGTCACGGTATTGTGCCTTTTTTTGTTATCACTTATACAAGTTGTCTGGTTACCACATCTCATATTTGTTTATTTATTCTACTGTGGGGTGTATTTATCATCTTTATATGTTATGTATCGTGTTTATTATACAATTTTGAAAAAATATCATAATGATTAGTGAAAATTTGTACATTAACGTAATATACGACATTTAATGAGACTCAGTGATTATTATTATTATTATTATTATTATTATTATCATTACTAATATGGCATCTCGAGACATAAGACACTCTTACTGATTTTAATGTGTACCTGCACGGTAGCACAGTGTGTAAGTTTATTTAGGTACAGGTATACATAAGCATAATTATTGGAGTATATATAAAATATGAAATAACTTAAAAAACTTGAAATTCTGGAGTTTCCAGACATAATGGAGAGATGTGATGCTTACAGAGCTCACAGAGAATGTCAACAAACCGGGTGGGGTGCCGTGACTGTATTAGAAAGTTAGGTGGGCCGTAAAGCAGGGCCCTACTGTATAGCATTTCTGGTATATTTTTAAATAATTATACAGTAGTGTACTGTGTATTGTAATAAACAGAATAGAGGAAATCAGCTCTAACATACATTATTTAGGTATGAATACTGGTCACAGAGCCTGTCATAAGTCTGAGTCGTTGGTAAACAAATACGTCGCTAAGTGAGGAGAGACTGTATACATTGTGTGTGTGTGTATATATATACAGTGGACCCCCGCATAACGATTACCTCCGAATGCGACCAATTATGCAAGTGTATTTATGTAAGTGCGTTTGTACGTGTATGTTTGGGGGTCTGAAATGGACTAATCTACTTCACAATATTCCTTATGGGAACAAATTCGGTCAGTACTGGCACCTGAACATACTGCTGGAGTGAAAAAAATATCATTAACCGGAGGTTCACTATATATATATATACATGTATATATATATATATATTATATAATATATATATATATATATATATATATATATATATATATATATATATATATATTATACACACATATATTTATATACAGTAGGACCCCGCTTTACGGTGTTTCACTTTACGGCATTCCGCTAATACGGTCATTTCAAATTATGACCAAAACTCGCTATACGGCTCCCCCACCTGACTTTCTAATATGGTCACTGCGCCTGTTTGTTTACATTCTCTGTGAGCTCAATAAGCACCAAGTCTCTCCATTTTGTCTGGAAACTCCAAAATTTCAAGTGTTTTTAAAAGTTATTTCATATTTTATATACACTCTGATAATTATACTTACGTATACCTGAACCTAAATAAACTTACACACTGTGCTGGCATGCAGGTACACGTTAAAATCAGTAAGAGTGTCTTATGTCTCCAGACGTCATATTAGTAATGATAATAATAATCATCGAGTCTCATTTAACCCTTTGACTGTTTCAGGCCCCTCTCTGAAACTGTCATTCTATGTCACCAAATATTCGAGAAAAAAAATTATTTTTTCTTATGAAAATGTTAAGATTATTTTTCTGAGTGTTTTAGTCCAAAAAAAAATTTTTTGCCATCAGTACTTACCGAGATATAGAGCCGTGAAGTTGGCAGAAAATGAGCCGCGTATGGCAACAGCGGCGACTGCCGCTCACCCGGTAAACTTTAGTTTACTTGTATTTGAAGGTTTTTTGTTTTTTTCACTATTTTATTTTTTCACATATGTGGCCTATGAGACCAAAGTAAGGTGCATTGTACATATACTATACACTCGTTGTATACAACACAATAAGCACACAAACATAATTATCAATATATTGTTTACAAAACTTGTTTACAAAAACAAACAATACAAAAAATTGTTTATTACTATTGTTCTATAATATATATACCAATATACAGTCACCGAACATATTCCTAGAAGTTCTGCAGCTTGTGGAACTCTTTGAAACATGTTGTCATACACAATGGTGTTTTACACTCTCACACATAAAACCAGTGTGTGTGCATTTTTGTGAACTTTTTTTTTATGTGCAAAGACAAAACACCTCGTCTGAGCAGTTTTCTGCAAAGTATTAGCAGGCAGTTGTGTTATGTAGTTATCCTAGGTAAATGGTCGTGTGTCATTCCTTCCATCCTACTTTCCTGATGATGCAGTCTTGTGGCTTCTCCTTCTCCTTCTTCTCCTCCTCCTCCTCCTCCTCCTCCTCCTCCTCCTCCTCCTCCTTCTCCTTCTCCTCCTCCTCCTCCTCCTTCTCCTCCTCCTCCTCCTCCTTCTCCTCCTCCTCCTCCTCCTCCTCCTCCTCCTCCTCCTCCTCCTCCTCCTTCTCCTCCTCCTCCTTCTCCTCCTTTCTCCTCCTCCTCCTTCTCCTCCTCCTCCTCCTCCTCCTCCTCCTCCTCCTCCTCCTCCTCCTCCTCCTCCTCCTCCTCCCCTCCTCCTCCCTCCTCTTCCTCCCCTCCTCCCCCTCCTCTTCCTCCCCTCCTCCTCCTCCATTGCTTTTGGTCTCAAACTCCTCGACATCATGAAATTGATCTTCACTGACACTTCCATCTGTGTTAGAGCATCACTTGGGAAGAGAAGAGTCCCAGATTTGCTGGGGAATCACATATTTCTTACCGCTAGACATGCTGAAAAAGGACAACTGAAATGGCATTCCCACAATGCACCACTGGCTCCCCGATTTTTTTTATATGGTGCACACTGACCATGGAGACCCATTCTCTCAATGTGGGTCTACCAGCTTTCTCCTGCTTGATTTGAAGCTGCTAGAATTTATGCGTATAAATACATCAGAAACATTGGCTCGTAAGACGTATTTATACGTCGGAAACAGTCAAAAGGTTAAATGTCATATAATACGTTAATATACACATTTTCATTAATCCATCTATGATATTTTTTAAAAATTATATATTAAACACGATGCATAACATATAAATAAGATAAATACACCCCAAAGTAGAATTAATAAACATAAATGTGAGATGTGGTAGCCAGATAACTTGTACAAGTAATGCCAAGAATAACATTTTCTCTAATCTAACATAAGAGAAAATGTGTTACTGGGGGTAACTGTAGAAAATTATTCCTTTTGTATGTATGTAAGTAAGTTTATTCAGGTATACACAAATACAGTTACATTAATTATCATACATAACAACATATGTGTAAAGAACCTAGGATAACCCAAAAAAGTCAGAGTGAATTATTTCCATTGCCTTCACTCAGAGCATCATTTCTTCTCAAAATGATGCTACATGAGAATGGGAGTGTTCTTTATTTATTCTACCGTATCAATGTAGAGACAACCTGTACACAATCTAACTTGTACACAAACCAGACGTATACACTTTGTTTACAAAACATACCTTCGCCTGGTTTGTTTACACAACTCTGCGCCTGTCCTCTCTCATGCACTCATTCTTTCTCTCTCTCATTTATTCGTTTTATCTCATTTACTTACTACAAATATTTTAAGGTAAGTGATGAGTGGACTGTATATACATTTAATCGCTCTGGGATGCTTAAATATCATAGAATAGTATGCGTGGGTGGGTTGGCCTGGTATGGTAGCCCGGCTGGCTACCATACATACCACACTTGGTTTTTTACAATAAATACTACTCATCTCACCCTATATTTTAAGGTAAGTAATGAGTGAACTGTATATACATTTTATCGCTCTGGGATGCTTAAATATCATAGAATAGTATGTGTGGGTGAGGTGGCCTGGTATGGTAGCCTGGCTGACTACCATACATACCACACTTGATTTCTTACGATAAATACTACTTGTCTCACAGAAGATTAAGACTAAATATTTTAAGGCAAGTAATGAGTGCACTATGTGTGTATTGTATTTTTTTATTCTTTTTTGATGCCTGGTTCTATTGCTAACTTAATATATGTTAGTGTAAATTTGTTATCTAGTGTTTGTATGCATTTATAAGGGAAAAAAAGGGTGTTCCACTTTACGGTGATTTCCGCTTTACGACGGTAGCCTGGAACTTAACCTGCCACATAAGTGGGGCCCTACTGTATATATATATATATATATATATATATATATATAATAATATATATTTATATATAATTTTATATATATTTATATATATATTATATATATATATATATATATATTTATATATATATATATAAAAATATAATATATACATATATATATATATATATATATTTAATATACAGTGGACCCCCGCAATAACGATTACCTCCGGATGTGACCAATTATGTAAGTGTATTTATGTAAGTGCTTTTTGTACTGAAATGTTTGGGGGTCTGAAAGGAAAAAATCTACTTCACAATATTCCTTATGGGAATAAAAATTCGGTCAGTACTGGCACCTGATCATACTTCTGGAGTAAAAAAAATATCATTAACCGGGGGGTCCACTGTATATATATATATTATATATATATATATATATATATATATATATATATATATATATATATATATATATATATATATATACATGTATATATATATATATATATATAATATACATGTATATATATATATATATATATATATAAATATATAATATATACATGTATATTATATATATATATATATATATATAATATAAATTTTATATATATATATATATATATATATAATATATATTATATACATGTATAAAATATATATATATATATTATATATACATGTATATATATATATATATATATATACATGTATATATATATATTATATATATATATATATATATATATATATATATATATACATATATATATATTACATTTTATATATATATATATATATATTTTATATATATATATATATATATATATATATATATATTTATATATTTATATATATATACAGTGGACCCCCACTTAACGATGACCTCCAAATGCGGACCAATTATGTAAGTGTATTTATGTAAGTGCTTTTGTACGTGTATGTTTGGGGGTCGAAATGGACTAACGTACTTCACAATATTCCTTATGGGAAAAATTCGGTCAGTACGGCCCCTGAACATACTCTGGAATGAAAAAATATCGTTAACCGGGGGTCCACTATATATATATATATTTTATATATATTATATATATAAATATATATATATATATATATATATAATATATAATATAAATATATATTACATATATACTATATACATATATATATATTATATATATTTTATATATATAACATTATATATATAAAATATACAGTTGAGCCCCGCATAACGATTACCTCCGAATGTGACCAATTATGTAAGTGTATTTATGTAAGTGCATTTTTACGTGTAGTTTGGGGGTCTGAAATGGACTAATCTACTTCACAATATTTCTTATGGGAACAAAATTCGGTCAGTACTGGCACCTGAACATACTTCTGGAGTGAAAAAATATCGTTAACCGGGGGTCCACTGTATATATATAAAAATATTATATATATAAAATATATATATATATATATATATATATATGGTTTAGAAAGACACGTAAGCAAACACTATAACATATTTATTAAAAAAACGTTTCGGTCCTGGACCGAAACGTTTTCTAATAAATATGTTATAGTGTTTGCTTACGTGTCTTTCTAAACCAACTTGTCGGTATTTATTACCAAGGTTTATAACATATATATATATATATATATAATATATATATATATATATATATATATATATATATTATATATATATATATTATATATAAAACATATATATATTATATATATACATATGTTTAAAAATATACATATATATATAATATATATATATATTTTATAAAATATATATATAATATATATATATATAATAAATATATATATATTATATATATATAATATATATATATATATATATACATAAATATATATATATATAAAATACATACATATATATATATATATATTATATATATACATACATATATATATATATATATATATTTTATATATATATACATACATCTAGGTTTTTCTCCTTTTTCTAAATAGCTCTTGTTTTTTTTTTAATTCTTCTATTGTCCATGGGGGAAGTGGAAAAGAATTTTTCCTCCGTAAGCCATGCGTGTCGTATGAGGCGACTAAAATGCCGGGAGCAATGGGCTAGTAACCCCTTCTCCTGTATACAATTACTAAAAAGAGAAGAAGAAAAACTTTATAAAACTGGGTTGCTTAAATGTGCGTGGATGTAGTGCGGATGACAAGAAACAGATGATTGCTGATGTTATGAATAAAAAGAAGTTGGATGTCCTGGCCCTAAGCGAAACAAAGCTAAAGGGGGGTTTAGGAGAGTTTCAGTGGGGGGAAATAAAGGGATTAAATCTGGAGTATCTGAGGGGAGTTAGAGCAAAGGAAGGGGTAGCAGTAATGTAAATGATCAGTTATGGAAGGAGAAAAGAGAATATGAATGTGTAAATTCGAATTATGGGATTAAAGTTAAAGGGTTGGATGCGAGAAGTGGGTCATAATAAGCGTGTATCCCACCTGGAAAAAGAGAGGAATGCAGAGGAGAGAGAGAGATTTTGGGAGATTTTAAGTGAAGTATGGGACCTTTGAACCAAGTGAGAGAAAATTGTGGAGGGACTTGAATGCTAAAGTGGGGAGTTTTTTTTTTTAGAGAGGGTGGGGTAGGAAATTTGGGGGGTCCCAGGTGTAAATATAATGGAGCCCTTTGATTAAACTTTTTTTAAGAAAGGGGGTTTAGTTTAGGTAATAATTTTTTAAGAAAAAGGGGATAAAATAAGTATACCGATATGTGTAGGGCAAAATGACAGTATTTTGTTGGTTTTATGTATTGGTAGATAAAAGACTGTTGAGTGACTTCAGGATGTACATTTTTTAAGGGGGGCCACAGTTTTAAATAATCCTTTCTATTTGTAGCTAACTGAGGAAAAGGTAGATGGGATACAAGGAAATGAAGCATCAGGGAAGAGAGAGGTAAAGGTTTAAAAAACTAAAAGAGGAGGCATTTTAGGGTAAATATAAACAGCTTTTTGGAGGATGATGGGCTAATGAGAGCATGGCAATGGGGTCAAAGGGGGTTGGGGTGGGTTTAAAAAATGAGTGTAGGGGTTTCACAGAAGTTTGGGGTTTACGGGAAAAGTGGGTGGAGGGAAGGGGAGCGTTTTGGGGGAATGAGATGTAAAGAGATAGTGGGGAGAAAAATTAGCATATGAGAATTTTTTTAAAAAGTAGAAGTATGAAAGGGAGGAAAGTATATGGAGAAAAAAAAGAGAATTAAAGAGAGTGGTGAAGAATTAAAAAGGAGCAAATAAAGTGGGGAGTTTTATCAACAAATTTTGTTAAAATAAAAAAAAAGTTTTGGAGTGAGTTAACAAGAAGAAAGCAGAGAAAAAATGGATTTGTATTTAAAAAAATAGGAGAGGGGGTTTTTAAATGGAGAGTTAGAGGTATTGGGAAGAGGGAAAAGGAAATTTTGAGGTTTTGTTAAAAGTATGAAGATAGGGAAGCTGTGATTTCGTGTATAGGGAAAGGGAGGAATAACATTTGTAGGAGTGGGGAAGACCCAGTTGGGGTTTGGGGGGGAAGTTCGTGAGGCAGTAGGAAAAATGAAAGGGGTAAGGCAGCCGGGTTGAGGAAAAGATAGAAATGTTTAAAAGCAGGTGGGAAAAGTTTTGGAGGGGTTGGGTGCAATTATTTAATAAATGTAGGGGAAGAAGGTAAGGTACCTAGGGATTGGCAGAGACAGCATAGTCCTTTTGTATAAGGAAAAAAAAAGGGGAAAAAGAATGAAAAAATTTAAATAGGGGAAATAAGTCTGTTGAGGTACCGGTAAATGTAGGGTGATTTTAAAATTTGAAAGAATTAAGAGAAAGGAAATAGGAAGCAGTGAACAAGGAGGCTTTGGGAAAAGGGTGGGGGGTGTGTACCAGGTGTTTACAGTAAAAACATAAAAAGTGAAAAGTATTTGAAAAAGGCTAAAAGGTCTTTGGGGCTTTTATGATTGGAAAAGGCGTATGACAGGGGGATGGGGGGGCAATGTGGCAGATGTTGCAATGTATGGGTAGGGGGTGGGTTTTACTGAAAGCAGTGAAGATTTTTTACGAGGATATGAGGCTCAAGTTAAGTATGGGAAAGGGGGGAAATTTTTCCCCAGTAAAGTGGGCCTTAAAAAGGATGTGTGATGTCACCTGGTTTTTTTTAATTTTTTTAGGGGGTTGTAAGAAAGAAAAATGCGGGGGTCTTGGCAAGGGGCTGGAGTTAAAAGATAAAAATCACCACAAAGTGGGAGTTGTCACAGCTGCCTTTGCTAATGAAAAATTGCTTTTGGGAATTTAAAAGGAAGTTGCAGAGTTTTGGGGGATGAATTTGGTGGGGTGTGCAAAAAAGAAAATTAAAGGGTGAAACAGAAAAGAAGGTAAGGATAAAAAAAAGATTAGGTGAGAAAGATTAATATCAGATTGGGAGGGAGAGAGTAGGAGGAGGGAACGTATTCAGATATTGGGGTGGACGTGTCAGCAGAGGGGTCTATAAAAGTGAGGTGAACAAGAATTGTGAGGGAAAAAGATGATGGTGCATTTAGGAGTCTGGGGAACAAAGAACTTGTCCTTGGAGGCAAAAAAGGGGAATGTATGAGAGATAGTTTCCCAACGCCTTATATGGGTGTGAAGCGGGGGTGATGAATTTTCAGCGGGGAAAGGCGGGGGCAGGGGAATGGCTGGGGGCAATTGTGGTTGAATAAAATGCAGAAAATTCGTAGTTTGGGTTAGGGGGAGGTGGGGGATTACCAAAACTGTTGTCCAAGGGCTGGGGAAGGGTTTTTTTGAGGTGGGTTCGGACGTAGAGAGAAGGGGAGCAAAACAAAAAGACTTCAAGAGTGTATCAGTCGTATGGAAGGAAGGCGGGTAGGGGTCGGCCGGGGAAGGGGTTTGGAGGAGGGGGTAAAGGGGGTTTTGTGTGGAGGGGCTTGGACCCCAGCGGGCATGCGTGAGCGTGTTTGATGGGAGTGAATGGAGACAAGGGGTTTTAAAATTACTTGACGTGCTTTTGGGGAGTGTGAGAAAAAGAAACATTTATAAAGGGGATTCGGGGAAACCGGGGCCGGGACTTAAAGTCGGGAGATGGGAAGTACAGTCCCTCCTCTGAAGGAGGGGGGTTTAATGTTGCAGTTTAAAAACAAATGTAAAGCACCCTTTGGGAAACAGTGATGGAGTGAATGAGGTGAAAGTTTTTTTTTGGGCCCCCCCGCCTTGGGGGGAATCGGGCCTGTATAATAATAAAAAAAATAATATAATATTTTTATTTTTTATATATATATATAAAATATTTTTTATTTTATTTTAAAAATATATATTAAAATTTTATATAATATTTTTTATATTTATTAAAAAAATATTAAAAAATTAATTTTATAATAAAATATATTATAATTTTATTATATTTTTATATAAATATTTTTATATATATATATAATATATATATATTTAAAATTTAATATATTAAAAATAATTAATAATAAAATAATAATAAATATATATATAAATATATATATATAATATTATATAAATATTAAATATATAAATTTAAATTAAAAAAAATAAATTAATATATTTTTTATATATATTAAAATATATATATAAATTTTTATATATTAAAAAAATTTTTTATTTATTTTTTTTTTTTAATATAATTATAATATATATATATATAAAATAATATATATATTATAATAAAAAAATATTTAAAAATATATTATATATATATAAATTTTAAAAAAATTTTTGGGCCACAAACATATAAAAATTTTTTTTTGCGGTTTTTGGCCGGACCCAAATTTTTAAAATTTGTTATGGTTTTCTTACCTTTCAAAAATTCTTTTTTTTCCAAATTTATAAAATTTTTATTTAAAAAAATTTTATATTATATATATATATATATATATATAATATATATTATATTAAAAAATATATAATTTTAAAAAAAAAACAAACAAACATTAAAATTTTTGGCCGCCCCCCCAAAATTTTTAAAAATTTTTTATTTTCCCACTGTCTTTTTAAAAAATTTTTAAAATTTTAAAATTATAAATTATATATATATTTTAAAATATATATATATATATATATATTAATAAAATTAATATATAATATTATATATATTAAAAAAAAAAATTATATATATATAATTTTATATAATAATATTTTATATTACATATGTTAAAAAAACATATTTTTTAATACTATTTAATAATTAATATATTTTTATATTAATATATATTATAATTATATAAATAAATTAATAAAAAAAAATAAATTTTAAAAAAAATATATATAAATTTTAAAAAAAATAATATAAAAATTTAATAATATATATATAAATAAAATATATATTATTATATTAAATAAAATAATATATATATATTTAAAATATTTTTATATTATATAAATTTTTTAAAATATAATTTTTATTTATTTTATATATATATATTTATTATATATTAAAAAATTAAAATAAAATATTTTTATTATAAAAATTATAAAATTTATATATAAAATATTTAAAATTTTTATATTTTAAAAAAAAATTTTAAAAAAATTTTTTTTTAAATTATATATATATATTATAATTATATATAATATATATATTATTAAAAATTTTAAAAATAATTTTTATTATATATTATTATATAAATTTTTTTTTTTAATATTATATATATATATATAAATATATTTATTATATTTAAAAAATTATTAATATATAAAAATATATTTTTTAAAAATAAAATATAATTAAATAATATATATATTATATTATATATATATATTATATAAATTTTAATAATATAAAATTTTTTTTTTAAAAAAATATATATAATAATATATATATATAAATATAATATATATAAATTTTTTATATATAATTTTAAATTTAAAAATATATATTATATATATAATTTAAAATAATTAATAAATATTATATAAATTAAATTATATAAATAAAAATATAATATATATATAAAAAATATATATAAATATATATAATATATAATTTTTATTATATAATATATATTAAAAATTTTTAATTAATTTTTTTTTATATTTTTTTTATATAATATATAATTATTAAATATTTAAAAATATATATATATATATATAATAAAAAATTAATATTTTATAATTTTTATATATATATTAAAAATTTTATATAATATATATATATATATAAAATATATATAAAAATATATTATATATTTTAAAAAATATATATATATATATAATATTTATATATATTTTTTTTTATATATATTAAAAAATAATTTTTTTTAAAAATTATTATTATATAAATAATATATATTTTTTTAAAAAATTTTTTTTATTATTATTTTTTCCCCCCCCTCCCAATAAAGTTTTCCCCCTCCCAAAAAACCCCCTTAATAAAAATTTTTTTTTTAAAAAAAAAATAAAAAAAATTTTTAAAAATTTTTAAATTTACAAAAAATAAAAAAAAAAAAAACAAACCCTAGGATTTTTATTTAAAAAAATAAAGTTTTTGGGGAGGGGTTTTTTAAGAAAAAATTTGGGGGATTATCAAGCCCGGGGACAAACACCCCCCCAAATAAATTTTATTAATTTAATCATTCCCAACTAAAATATTTTTATCTTATTATTAAAAAAATTTTACAATAGGGCGGAGTAAAAATGAGAAAAAGAAAAATGAGAGAAAGAAGGTTTATGAAAAAGAAGGGAAGTTTGTAAACAAAACGGCAATGTTTTGTAAAAAAAAAGTTCACATTGGTTTTTGAAAAGCCTCATTTCTGTAGAAAATGGGGAAATCCCTTTTAGTAAAATTTTTGGGAAAAAACCTCTGGTGAAATTTTTTTTAAAACCCTGTTTTTTTTACAGGTTTTTAAATTTTCTTTTTTAAAGATTTTTATAAAAGATTTTTAAAACCGAAAAATTCTTAAAACCCCAAAAAAAAAAATTTTTTCTTTCCCCTAAATTTTTCTTTTTTTTTGGGGAAATATTTTTGGGTCCCTTTCAATTTATTTTTTTTTCTATTTTTGTTTTTTTATTCTATTTTTGGGGTTTTTTTATTTTTTTTTTTTTAAATTTTAAAATTTTAAAAATATATGGTTTATTATAAAGTTATATTAAAAAAAAATTTATGATTTGATAGAAATATTTTATTTTTTTCAATCGGGCCCTTTCCCAATTTTAAATCTTTTTATTTTATTTTTTTTTGGGGTTATTTATAATTTTTATTTTTTGGGTTTTTTAATTTTTAAAAAATAAATGAATTAAAAAAAATTGGGAATTTAAAAAAAAACTTTTAAAAAAATGGGAAAAAATCATTCTAAATTAAATTTGGAACTAAAACCCCCAAAATTTTTAAATTTTAAGTGTATATAAAAATTTTTTAATTTTTTTTAAATAATATAAAAATTAAAAATTAAAATTTTAAAATTTAAGAAAATAAAATTTTTTGGGTTCCGAAATTAAAAACGGGTGGGGGGGGACCGTTTAAACATGGGGGGGTGACCGGGGTTTTTTCCCCTTTTGGAAAAACCGTTTTGGAAAGGGAAAAAAACCTTTTAAACGGGGGCCCCTAGAATTAAAAAATTTTTTTAATATTATAATATATATATTAAATAAATATATTTTATTAAAATAAATTTTTAAAAAAAATTCTTTAAAAATCTTTTGGCCCCAAAAATCGTCTCCCGAATTCCATTTAAATGCCCGATTTTTAAATTGCTCGCAATTCGTTCCTTTGGCCTTTCAGCTTTTCCCTTTTGACCCCCCTGGGCCTTTTCCCAAAAGTCCTTTTTCCGTAAAAACCCCTTTTTTGTTTTCAAAAAAAATTTTAAAAAATACCTTTTTTTAAAAAAAAGTGCAAAAATGCCTGGTTAAAAAAACATTTGAAGGTTTTTAAAAAAAATTTTTTAAAAAAAAAATTTTTAAAAAAAAAGGGGTGTGGTGTGGGGAGATTTTTTGAAAGTTAAGTGGGTGATGGGGGGTTGGGAAAATTTTAAAAATGAGGGGGTTGAATGGGGTAAAGGGGGGGTTTTTTGGAAAGGGTTTAATTTTTTTTTATTATTTAAGGGAAACCCAACCCCCCCTGGGTTTTACCCCCAAAACCTCAGTGGGGGTTAAAACCAAAACAACCAAACCGAATACAAAAAACTTTTTTAGGTAAAATGTTTATTTTAATTTTTTTTTTATTTTTTATTTATTAATTTAAGTATTTAAGGAATTTAAAAAAAAAAAAAATAAATTTTCCACCCCTCCCCCCCAAACCTTCAAAAAAAAAAAAAGGAAAAAGAAGGGGGCCCATTTGGCCTCCCCCCAAAAAAACCCCCCCAAACAAACCCCAACAAAACCAGGACCACCAAAAAACCCCCCCATCAGTTTTATCCAACCAATTTTAAAAATTTTTAAAAACCCTTTTTTAAAAAAAGAAAAAAGGGGGAAAAAAAAAACCTTTTTCCCCCAAGCCTTTGGGTCCAACCCCTCAAAAAACCCAAAAAACCCAGGCCAACCACCAAAAAACCCCCCACATTTTTATCCAACCCAAATTTAAAACCCCCCAAATTTTTTTACCCCTGGGAACCTTTTCCCCCAAAAACCCCCTTCCAATGTTTTTAAATTTAAATTTTTCTTTAAATTTATTTGGTTCTTTCGATTAAATTATTTTTCTGGGGGTACCCCCAATATAACCTAGGAGGGGGCCCCTTAAAAAATAACCCCTTTTTTTCCCCTCCCATTTTTTTCCCCCTTCAAAAAGGGCTTCATATTAACATTTTTTTAAAAAACTTTTTAAAAAAAAAAAAATTTTTTTTTATCTTTTTGGGGGAAAAAATTGGTTTTATTTTTCTTTTGGGGAAAATTTATTAAAATTCTTTTGAAAAGTATTCCAAACTAACGATAATTTTCCCGGGGTAATTAAGGGTTTTAGACCCTGGAAAAATGCCTTGTAAACCTCAAAAAAGAAAATTAAATTAAAGGGGAATGGAAAAAGAAAGGAATTGGGCACCCCCAGCCTTGAACCCCAAAAGGTTGAGCTCCCATTTCAATTTAAATTACCTTTTTAACCCTTGACCATTGGGGAACCCCTTTTTTTTAAAAAAAGAATTACCCAGAAAAGGAAAACTAACCCTTTATAGAAGGGGATTTGGGCCGCAAGTCAAACAGGGCATGTTTTCCCCTTCATTAGATTTGAGGGTTTTTGTCAAATTCCCCGCACCAGGCGTTGAGATCCCCAAAATTAAAAACCCCGATTGGGTAAAAGGGGGAAACCCCAAACCCGAAAAAAACGTTGACGGGGGTCCAAAAAAAAAAGTTTAAAATGTTCATGTGGAAAAAAGGGTAACCTTTCCCCTTTGGGAGGGGGAACCCTGGGGAGGGGATTTTTTTGCGGGCCCTCGTTTCCTGCCCACCCACCCACCCGGGTTGCCCCTTCGACTGGCCCTAACTTCCGCCTTTTTTTGCGGGAGTGAAGCAGTAAAGGTTGGACCGTTTTTTTTTCTGTTCGGGGGTTTAAACGAGGTAAAACAACAAGAGGGGATCAAAAATGGATGCCCCCCCAAAGGGGCCCCCCTTTCAGATCTGAGGCAGCCAGAAGCGTTCAGATGGTATCCCCTTTAAGCCCGGGCAGACGGGAAAGGGGTGGGGTTAAATGATCTACCTTGGGTGATACCTATCTTACACCGGGAGGAAGAGGGGTAGTGCCAGCTTGGGGGTCCCAAAAGGGGAAAAATGAGCCCCATCATTATATTTTTTTCCCATGGCCTCCGGGGGAAAAAAAAAAATCTTAAATTCCTTAAGGAGGAAAAAAGCTCAAAGTAACTAGGGGGCCCAAGGAAACTGTTTTTTTTCCACAGCTCATGCGGCTGTTAAAGGGTAATCCCGCTGTATTTTGGGCACACCCCCCGCTCCAAGGAGCTGGAGTTTTTTTTTTTTGAAAAAAAAAAATGTCTTATACCCCCTTTATATCAACAATGATTAAAAAAATTTTTTTTATTATAAAAAAATAAATTTTTTTTTAAAAAAGAAAAAGGGGGTGGTAGGGGGGTGGAATATTTAAAGGTTCAGGAAGAAATCCAAATATTTTTTTGAAGCCTTTTTACATTTCCCAGGCTATGGTCCCACAATTTACACCCGATGGCCCCCCTATAAATTTTTTAATAATTTAACCACAGGGGAAACCCCTTTATCACGAATGCTTCTGAACAAAAAAAAACAGTTCACAAACAAAAAAATTCGCCAAATTTTTGCATCTGCCCACAAACACGTAATCGGGTGCTGAACAAACATAGCCACGCCAAGTTTCACATTCTGTGCCTTTTTTTTTTTTTTTTTTGGCATGTGCCAGTTTT
>NC_069425.1:22947897-22967897 GCF_026875155.1 Cherax quadricarinatus | reverse complement strand
AGTTCAAAGTACAGGAAATGTTTGATTTTTGCCAGTGTTCAAAAGTAAACAAATGATGTCATTGTCCAATGTCCAACTAGCCATTCTAATATGCAGTCATCAATGGGTTGACATTATTATACAATTGTTACAATATTGCAGTAGTCTGCATAACAGTAAATCTTCTAAATTTTGTTTGAATAAAAATTCAAAATAGAAAGTAAGAGTAATATCAGAGGGGCCTGGAGACATAACTGATGAACAAAGAAAATGTTATTTTAGAGCCAAGAATGTCTGCATTGTTCATTCTGGGCTCTATTTTGAAATTGGCATATTTTTTTAATTTGCATGAAATTGGCCAAATTGCCAATTTCTGACCACTTTATTGGGTAGTTGAAATCGGTAAATGGGCGATTTCTTGTACTCAGTCAATAGAACAAGTGGAGTTCTAAAGAAATAGTTAAGAGTTTGGTCAACTGGAACAATGGAATTAGCCGAAAATAGGGCTCAAAATGGGGGAAATTGCCGATTCGTTAATATCGCTAAGGTCACTAACTTCGCGAGATCATAATTCCGTAAGTTTTCCATCAAATTTCGTACTTTTGCTGTCATTACCATCGGAAAAAGATTATCATTTCATAAGAAAAAATAATTTTTTTTTTTTAAATTTTTGCGACACCAGGAGACACCTCAGGATTTGGGGTTGCAACAGTCAAGTGGTTAAAATTAAGTCCTTTCTAAAATTTTCTCTTTTATGTTTAAAAACATTTTTTTTCAATTATGTTAATGTGAAAATTAATAATTTTGTACCAAAAGAACCTTAGAAAACTTACCTAACCTTATTATTACAGGTGCAATTTAATTTAGCCTAATCCAACTAAATATATTTTAGATAAGTTTACAATAATTTAATAATAAATTATTGTAAACTTATCTAAAATAATGAAATACATTGTTCTTTTAGGTTCAGAATAGTTTTTGCAAAAATTACTGCATACACAAATTTTTGCTTGCCTTATTTGTCAAGAAGAGCATTGCTATTTAAGCCAAAATTGCAAGTTTTACCCGTTTGGATATATATATATATATATATATATATATATATATATATATATTATATATATATATATATATATATATATATTATATATATATATATATATATATATATATATATATATATATATATATAATTTGAAGTTACTTAAGTTTTGTATAAAACTTCGTGATGTGTCCTGGGTTCAGAACACATGGTGGTAATGAAGTATGAATGATGATAGTTTTGATTCTGTATGTTCTTGAGACCTGAGTTGTTTGTAATAACAGATGTTGATATCAGTCTTGACTTCTCTTAAGAGCTATAAAGACAGTCACATTCTCATTAATTATTGGTTACTCTTCTTCATTCTCTCTTCTGGGTAATGCATAATAGCAATTAGTTGCATTAATATTATGTATAACATTATATCTTATAGTGTATGTCAATTAATTATATAGCTATACAGTAAATATATAAAATACAAAGTTATTGTGATGGATGTATATAGGTTGGAAAGTTTATAAAATATGTTTTATAATTGCAATATAAGGCAGAGCTGTGATTAGCAATACAATTATCAAGCAGTAATAATAGCTTAACTGAAGATGTAGAAGGATGTTGACATGCATAGTGTGTGGGGTACAAGTTACTGAGAGAGCCACCAGGAGCATCACATATCTTCTATTCCTTTTATGAACAAGAATGAGGAGAACATAATTATTTGATTAACAAACTATCATGTGGTGCTATACACAAATAACCTGCACTTAGAATGGAGAAACTTATTTACAAAGTTTTAGTTTGACTTTGACTATTAGCAAGTCAAGCTTATCACTGGTGATTTGTCAATAGCTCAAGTCAGACTGTAGTGTTGCCAGTGTTTCCCTTTAACAAATGCAGATTATTTGTGTATTGTTCCTGCCATGGTATTGTGGTTTTTTAGTCTTTACATCATGGTGCTTCATCGCAGGTGTTTCCAAGTCAACAGCTTCCCTTGTTATTTATGTTTAAGAGCTTTTTTTGTCTTGTAACTAAATGAGGCATACAGCTGTGGTGAACATTTGTATTAAATGAAGGTTTAGTTAAGAGTATATAACTGTGTGACACAGGAGAGAAAGCCAGTACAGCCTTCACTATCAAAGAGCAAAGTAATACACGTGATCCTTTAGAGGTGGACATTCCTTTTCAAATGTTTACCGAATTTGCTCTTTATCTGTGTACTTGCACAAAATTTCATGTGCAACATCTAGATTAAAGTAATTATAAAGATTTATGAAATACAACAGTTCAGAGTTGGTGTGTACTGAATTATAAATTTTAAATTGTATTGCTAGCCATTTGAGAATTTTCATTAAAGAAACTTGTTAAAATTTAACATATTAAAAAATGTGGACACTTGTAACTTTACCACACCAATATTCATACTATATGTATATTTCAAGTAAACCTCACCATCAGGCTCCACAAGGTAGCCTCTTATGTAAAATTACACAACTGAAGTAGTACTGCATAATTTCTGATGTATAACATTTTTGTGACCTCAAAATAAGAAGTATCTCCTGGTGCACTCTAAATGACAGGAAACAGTGCTTTTATTCAACCCACAAATGTTGAAGCTTCACTTACAAGTCAAAATTCATAACTTCTTGATATTAGATACTTTACTGAGCAGCCAATATCTGTAAAATACACATTCTGAACATTTTAATAAACCTGCCATACATCTAGCTATGTCAAAGAAATGCAATTAAGTTTAAGCGGTAATAAATGACTGTAAATGAATAAGCAGAAAGGTGGATGGGAGGCTCAAAACATGGCCCTAGTGGTGGCAGGCCCAGTGCTTTACTGCTGAGCTACAAGGTTTCTAATAGGGAAGATCCAAAAACAAAACTTCTGTTTGTCTCTGTCAGTGGCACCATCTGCGACCCTACAGCCTCGGTTCTGTTTCTGATTCTTTTCTATTAGAAGCCCTGTAGCTCAGCAGTAAAAGGCTGAACCTGCCACCACCAGGGCTATGGTTCGAACCTACCATCCATTTTTGTTTATTCACTTACAGTAGTTTTTCATGAATTAAATTGAGTTAAAAACTATATGGCTTTGGTGGAGGTAAGGCTAGATTAACTGTTGAAACTACTGGAGCTGTAAGAAAGAGACAGTAGGGTCACAGATGGTGCTGCTGCCAAATATATGAACAGAAGTTCTGTAGCTCAGCAGTAAAGCAGAGTCATGGTTTGAAACTACTGTGTGGTGTAAATATTTTGCAAAATATTCATAATTTAGAAACTAGGTGGTGAGGAGTTACTATAGGTATTATCCAGAATGCTGATGAGGGTTTGTTGAGGTGGATTGGTCATTTAGAGAAGATGGAGCAAAGTAGAATGACTTGGAGGGTGTATAAATTATAGTGGAGGGATGGGGTAGGGGTCATCCTAGGAAGGGATGGACAGATGTGGTAAAAGGTTTTGTGTGCAAGAGGCATGGAAATATAACAGGCTTGTGTGAGCATGTTAGATAAAAGTGAAGACTTGATGAGCTGTTGGAGTGTGAGTAGGGAAACATTTTGTGAATGCATTCAGGAAAATAGATTAGCCAGACTTGAATCCTGAAAGTGATTTTTTTTTTTTTTTTTTTTTTTTTTTTTTTTTTTTTGACGCAGTGGTTGTCTCCCACCAAGGCAGGGTGATCCAAAAAAGGAAAAACATTCACCATCATTCACACATAATCACTGTCTTTGCAAAGGCATGCAGATATGACAATTCAGATGTCACTCCAAACAGCAAATATCCCAAATGCCTCCTTTAAAGTACAGGCATTGTACTTTCCACCTCCAGGACTCAAATCTGGCTAACCAGTTTCCCTGAATCCCTTTACAAAATATTACACTGCTCACACTCCAAACAGCTTGTCCAGTCCCAAAAAACATTTGTCTCCATTTACTCCTATCTAACACTCACACATGCCTGCTCTGTGCCCAAGCCCCTTGCACACAAAAACCTCTTTTACCCCCTCCCCCCATCCTTTCCTAAGACGACCCCTACCCTGCTTTTTCTCCACTACAAATTTATACACCCTCCAAGTCATCCTATTTTGCTCTAGCCTCTCTAAATGACCTGCTCACCTCAACAACCCCTCCTCAGCCATCTGAAATATACTTTTAGTAACTTTACACACCCCCTCCTAATTTCCACATTACGAATTCTCTGCATAATATATACACCACTCATTGCCCTTAGATACGACATCTCCACTGCCTCCAGCCTCCTCGCTGCAACATTCACAACCCATGCTTCACATGCTCGTGCACACTTGATGGAAGTCCAGGCTCATATGGAGCAAAATAGACTGACTTGGAAGGTGTATAAATTTGTAGTGGAGGGGTAGGGGTCATCCTAGGAAAAGATGGAGGGAGGGGGTAAAAGTTTTTTGTGTGCAAGGGGCTTGGACATACAGCAAGCATGTGAGCATGTTAGATAGAAGTGAATGGCAACAAATGGTTTTTGGGACCTGATGAGCTGTTGGAGTGTGAACAGGGTAATATCTTGTGAAGGGATTCAGGGAAACCAGTTAGATGGGCTTGAGTCCTGGAGGTGGGAAGTATAATGCCTGCACTTTAATTTAGAAGGGGTTTGGGATATTGGCTGTTTGGAGTGACATCTAAACTGTCGTACTGGGTGCCTCTGCAAAGACAGTGATTATGTGTAAATGATGGTGAAAGTGTTTCTTTTTTGGGGTCACCCTGCCTCAGTGGGAGATAGACGATATATTATATATATATATATATATATATATATATATATTATATATATATATATATATATATATATATATATATATATATATATATATATCTATCTATCTAGCAGATATAAGAACATGGTTAGATATTACACATCCAAAAGTGACACACAGTGTATTATATAGTACTGATTTAATGTAAGAGTGGTAGTTACTGTGATTTGTGTAGCTAAGTACTGACACCTTTGAAGTGAGCATCATATAGGAGTTCAAATATAGTTGTGACCAACTCAGTCATGTCTTTTGGTACACAGTTAAGAGGTTAGACAAAGACTGCACCTTACACCCACCATTGCCTACAGGTAATTACATTCATTGGTAGTACATCTGAGCAATTAACTTTATAGTTATCATGATTCTTATAGTTTGGATTATATTCTGTATGAGTTACTGTAGGGTGAGCTTCAATTTTTGCAGGCTGTTTTTCTCACTGTTTTTAAATAGGAATGGGTATGTAAGTAAAAACAAAGTTCATGACAATCACTGGTGGAAGGATACAGGGAATTTTCATCAAAGCTGTTTCATATGTATGGCAATCTAACATGCAACTTTTATTACCTGTGCCTAAGATGACAGTTTTCTAATTTATGCTGTTTTCATCTACAACTCTGATTTTTGTTTTAGACTACATACCTAATTGTGTAAATCTTCAAACAAAAACCCAGTTCCTACTGCCTGTTGTTCCTCTTTCATGTTATACTTAAACCCATACAGGAAACCAAGCTGATGAAAAGAAGTGGCTAATGTGTATTCTACACCTTACGAGTGATGTATTATTTTAAGTGATGAAGTGTAGGTAGCCTTTCCATATCACTGATCAAGCGACATTTTTCATCCCTCCCTACAGCCTCGGTAAGGTTCCCATTTTTCATCTGTTTTCATATGTTTCAAGGAAATTACGTTTTAAAATGAAAACATTGCTGCTGAGCTATAATATGAAAGAGTTGAGTTGATCTACATTGCAGAAACATGAATAATGTACTACATATTACTATGTTTAACTAGGTAATTTATCATTATTGTTAATGGTATCATGGTGAAAAGTGAAACCTTCACTGAGGCATGGTATGACTTGTTGCCTAACTCATTGGTGCATGTAGACTTGAAATTTTATGTTCAGGAATTTTCTTTTGAAATCTAATAATGTAATTTTTAGTACTATCTAGATTAAAAGGAAATTTAGAATGACAGATAGTGTACATGTGATATGAATGTCCCCTTCATGAAGCACAATAGTGGCAATAAAATGTAAGTGGTTACCATGATATACATATGATTATTAGAATAATATGAAGAGGTGCATAAACTCATATTTTAACTGAGGAATACTTAGTCACTTTTGAGATCTAAAATATACAAATTATAAGAGTGTATTTTAATGTGGATCCTTTTTTTTAAGTAGATTAATTAATTAAAGAAATGCTTGTGCTGAAACACATGCAGCAGATATTACTAGTTAATAAATAAGCTGAAAAGATTACCATTAAGTTCCCACATAGAAATATTGGTGCCAAGCTAATGAATGTTCTATTTGTATGTTTTCTTCATCTGCTTGTCAGTAACCAGATTCCAGTTTTTTTCATAAAAGTAGTATACATTTAACACTTTTAATTTTCTTTGTAAACTTTCTTAGGATCTTAGATGTTTATTTAAATGTTATAATTTTATTGGACAACAGTTACAGTTTTGCAGGACTACAATGTATATCTGCTTGGGCAGTAATATATATATAATATATATAATATATATATATATATTTAATATATATATATATATATATATATATATATATATATATATATATATATGTATATATATATAATATATATTATATATATTATATATATATATTATATATATATTATATATATTATATATATATATATATATATATATGTATATATATATATATATATATATAATATATATATTATATATATATATTATATATATAATATTATATATACGTCATGCCGAATAGGTAAAACTGGTCAATTAGCAACAACTCATTTAAAATTAAGTCCTTTCTAAAATTTTCTCTTATACGTTTAAAGATAAGATATATTTTTTTCATTAATGTTAATGTAAAAATTTATAATTTTGCATCAAAAGAATCTTAGAAAACTTACTTAACCTTATTATAACAAGAACAATTTACTTTAGCCTAACCCAACTAAATATATTTTAGATTTGTTTACAATGATTTAATACTAAACAAACACAGTGAAATATATTTTTTTCGTTAGGTTCAGAATGATTTTGGCGAAATTGCATACACAAATTTTCGCTTTTCTTATGTGGCAAGATGAGCGTTGCTATTTAAGCCAAGATCGCAAGTTCTGCCTATTCGGCACGACATATATTATATATATATTTATATATATATATATATATATATATATATATATATATATATATATATATATATATATATATATATATATATAATATATTATATATATATATAATACATACATACATACATACATACATACATACATACATACATACATACATACATACACACACACACATAGTGGAACCTCTACTTACGAGGGCATCCACGTGCGAGCTTTTCCAGATACAAGCAGCTGCTCGGTCGATTTTTTGCTTCCAGACGTGAGCAAAATTTCCAGATGCGAGCAGGCCTCAAGGGAGGTTGACACTGGTGAGGAGGCTCTTGATCTAGGGAATTGGATCTCAGTTGTTTGTTGGACTATCTTATTGAAACTTGGGCAATGTATGATGAAAAGATGCTTCTTAACGTACACCAAAAATGAAAGAAACCGGACCATAAATAACGGAGTTCATTTCTCAGCCATTAGCCTCCCCTTAGCAGTATATTTTTGTATGGTTTTATGGTTGTATTCTCTTTTTGTTTGGTCTCTTGTGATAGAATGGAAGATATACTACAAAAATAAATATGATCTTAATTGGTTTCACAATGAAAAGTACCTTGAAATTGAGCTCAAAATAGCAGAAATGTTCGATTCTTTGGCGACATCAGTGGTAGACATCATGAGGTAGCAGTGGCAGACAACATGAAGCAGCAGTGGCAGACAACATGAGGCAGCAGTGGCAGACAACATGAAGCAGCAGTGGCAGACAACATGAAGCAGCAGTGGCAGACAACATGAGGCAGCAGTGGCAGACATGAAGCAGCAGTGTCAGACATCATGAGGTAGCAGTGGCAAAGTGTAGCATTAAGAGTGTAGCAATTAAGTGAAGCATTAAGAGTGTGGCACTTATAAGTCACTCTGTCTGACTTTTTTGGGTTATCCAAGGTTCTCTACACATGTAGTCAGGAGCAGGAATGGCCTCTGTGGTGGCCCTACAAACCCCAACAACAATGGCTGCTGTCACCACCACTAGCCACATACCTAATTACATGTATTTTATTCATTCTAGTGTATATATCATGTTTCTATGTTATTAATATTGTTTATTATGTCATATTACATGAATTGTGATAGATAAATAAGCTGTAGAGTTGATATTAGGGAAATTATTAAAGTGTTTTCTCGTGCCTGGAATTCCACTGGAACGAATTAATTCCATTTCAGTTAATTTAACCCTTTGAGGGTCAACAGGCCCTCTCTGAAACTTGTTCTCAGGGTTGGCCAAATTTCTAAAAAAAAAAATTATTTTTCTTATGAAAAGATAGAGAATCTTTTCCCAATCATAATGACACCAAAAGTATGAAATTTAATGGAAAACTTACGGAATTATGCTCTCGCGAAGTTAGCGGTCTCGACAATGTTTATGCATCGGCGATTTTGTCCACTTTGAACCCTATTTTCGACCAATTCCAATGTACTAGTCGACAAAAATCATAGCCATTTCGCTAGAACTCCATTTTTTTTATCGAATGAGTACAATAAACCACCCATTTACCAATTTCAACTATCCAATAAAGTGGTCAGAATTTAGCAATTTTGCCAATTTCAAACAAATTTCAAAAGATGCCAATTTCCGAATAGGGTCCAGAATAAACAAGAGAGACATTCCTGTTCGTTAGTCACATCCCCAGGCCCCTCTTATATTTCTTTGCCTTTCCACTTTGAATTTTTATTCTTACAAAAAATAGAAGATATACTGTTATGCAGACTGCTGCATTAATGTAGAAATGGTATAAATAATATCAGCGTACTTTTGAAAGAATATTAGACTCACCAGTTGACGTGTATTGGACGCTTGGCATGATTTGTTTACTTTTGAACTTTGATAAAAATCGAACATTTCTGCTACTTTGCGCTCAATTTCAAGGTACTTTTCATTGTAAAACCAGTCAAAATCATCTCAATTTTTGGAATGTGTCTTCCATTCTATAAAATGAGACCAAGAAAAGTAGAATACAACAATAAATACCATACGAACATACAGTTCAAAGTTGCTGTTTTATTCCAAAAACATGGTCAAAGTTTTTTTTTCTCATTACGCACTGTGTGCTGCAGGATTTTTTTTTATACTGCGCACACTGACCACATAGACCCATTCTTTCATATGTAGGCCTACCAACTTTCTCTCACCAGATTTGAGGGCGCTAGAAGTTAGGTGTACTAGTACATCAAAAACTCTGGGTCGTTAGCTGTACTAGTACAGCCGAAACCCTCAAAGGGTTAAATGAGGAAAATTGGCTCTGCAAACGAGCAAATCCAGTTGCGAGCAAGGTCATGAAATGGATTAAACTCGTAAGTAGAGGTTCCACTGTGTTATATATATATATATATTATATATAATATATATATATATATGTATATATATATATATATATATATATATATATATATATATATATATATATATATATATATATATATATATATATATATATATATATATATATATATACATATGTATATATAATGTCATGCCGAATAGGTAAAACTTGTGATTTTGGCTTGAATAGCAACGCTCTCCTTGTCGAATAAGGCAAGAGAAAATTCGTATATGCAATAATTTCACAAAAATCATTCTGAACCTAACAAAAAAAAAATATATTTCATTGTGTTTGTTTATTGTTAAATTATTGTAAACTTATCTAAAATATATTTAGTTAGATTAGGCTAAATTAAATTGCACTAGTTATAGTAAGGTTAGGTAAGTTTTCTAGGGTTCTTTTGGTACAAAATTATTAATTTTCATATTAACATAAATTTAAAAATAAATTTTTTCATTTAAGCGAAAATTTTAGAAAGAACTTCATTGACCAATTTACCTATTCGGCACAACATGCATGCATGCATATGCATATATATATATTTTATATTTTATATATATATATATATATATATATATATATATATGTGTGTGTGTGTGTGTGTGTGTGTGCAGCCTCTCCTCACTTAGCGACGTAGTCATTTACTGACACCTTGGACTTACGATGGGCTCTCTGACCAGTATTCATACCTAAATGTATATTAGACCTTATTTCCTCTATTCTCTTTGTTTCAATATACGTACAGTATAAACATCTAAAAATATACCAGAAATGTTACCACAAACCCACTACACTACAATTATAGTATGCTCCTCAATTAGAGATTAATTCGTTTAACGTGGTCTTAGGAACTGAACTCCATCGTTAAGTGAGGAGAGGCTACAACTAAAAAGTGATCTGATATATCTGTGGCCCCTCTATAAACATGTACATCCTGAAGTCTACTCAACAGTCTTTTATCTACCAATACATAATCCAACATAATCCCCCAGGCAAGCTGCAGCTAGCCTGGGGGATCAAACCAGTGCTGTTTTAGCCCATCTCGTGGGAAGAGAGCAAAAATTCACGATGCTCTAAACCACTGGATCATACAAATAACACAAGCCTAGCAAACTAGGCTTGCTTCATGTTGCGAGGACATATGATGGTGTGGTTGCCTCGGAGCTAATTTCATTCTACTCCCTGTTTGGTGTACTCTTTACAAGCAGTACACATATTACTGTAACCACGAGGCTAGTACACCAAACAGGGAGTAGAATGAAGTTAGCTCGGAGGCAACCACACCATTGTACATCCTCGCAACATGAAACAAGCCTAGTTCGCTAGGCTCATGTCGTTTGTATGGTCCAGTGGTTTAGAGCATCGTGAATTTTTGCTCTCTTCCCACAGGGCGGGCTAAAACAACATGGGTTTATATATATATATATATATTTATATATATATATATATATATATATATATATATATAATATATATATATATATAAAATCAGGATCAGTTATGGATGGAGAAAAGAGAATATGAATGTGTAAATTCAGGGATTATGTGGATTAAAGTAAAGGTTGGATGCAAAAAGTGGGTCATAATATGTGTGTATGCACCTGGAGAAGAGAGGAATGTAGAGGAGAGGAGAGAGAGAGATTTTGGGAGATGTTAAGTGAATGTATATATATATATATATATATATATATATATATATATTATATATATATTATATATATATATATATATATTATATATATATAATCAGGATAGTTATGGAAGGAGAAAAGAGAATATGAATGTGTAAATTCAGGGATTATGTGGATTAAAGTGAAGGTTGGATGCAAAAAGTGGGTCATAATATGTGTGTATGCACCTGGAGAAGAGAGGAATGTAGAGGAGAGAGAGAGATTTTGGGAGATGTTAAGTGAATGTATAGGAACCTTTGAACCAAGTGAGAGAGTAATTGTGGTAGGGGACCTGAATGCTAAAGTAGGAGAAACTTTTAGAGAGGGTGTGGTAGGTAAGTTTGGGGTGCCAGGTGTAAATGATAATGGGAGCCCTTTGATTGAACTTTGTATAGAAAGGGGTTTAGTTATAGGTAATACATATTTTAAGAAAAAGAGGATAAATAAGTATACAAGATATGATGTAGGGCAAAATGACAGTAGTTTGTTGGATTATGTATTGGTAGATAAAAGACTGTTGAGTAGACTTCAGGATGTACATGTTTATAGAGGGGCCACAGATATATCAGATCACTTTTTAGTTGTAGCTACACTGAGAGTAAAAGGTAGATGGGATACAAGGAGAATAGAAGCATCAGGGAAGAGAGAAGTGAAGGTTTATAAACTAAAAGAGGAGGCAGTTAAGGTAAGATATAAACAACTATTGGAGGATAGATGGGCTAATGAGAGCATAGGCAATGGGGTCGAAGAGGTATGGGGTAGGTTTAAAAATGTAGTGTTAGTGTGTTCAGCAGAAGTTTGTGGTTACAGGAAAGTGGGTGCAGGAGGGAAGAGGAGCGATTGGTGGAATGATGATGTAAAGAGAGTAGTAAGGGAGAAAAGTTAGCATATGAGAAGTTTTTACAAAGTAGAAGTGATGCAAAGAGGGAAGAGTATATGGAGAAAAAGAGAGAGGTTAAGAGAGTGGTGAAGCAATGTAAAAAGAGAGCAAATGAGAGAGTGGGTGAGATGTTATCAATAAATTTTGTTGAAAATAAGAAAAAGTTTTGGAGTGAGATTAACAAGTTAAGGAAGCCCAGGGAACAAATGGATTTGTCAGTTAAAAATAGGAGAGGAGAGTTATTAAATGGAGAGTTAGAGGTATTGGGAAGATGGAGGGAATATTTTGAGGAATTGTTGAATGTTGATGAAGATAGAGAAGCTGTGATTTCGTGTATAGGGCAAGGAGGAATAACATCTTGTAGGAGTGAGGAAGAGCCAGTTGTGAGTGTGGGGGAAGTTCGTGAGGCAGTAGGTAAAATGAAAGGGGGTAAGGCAGCTGGGATTGATGGAATAAAGATAGAAATGTTAAAAGCAGGTGGGGATGTAGTTTTGGAGTGGTTGGTGCTATTATTTAATAAATGTATGGAAGAGGGTAACGTACCTTGGGATTGGCAGAGAGCATGCATAGTTCCTTTGTATAAAGGCAAAGGGGACAAAAGAGAGTGCAAAAATTATAGGGGGATAAGTCCATTGAGTATACCTGGTAAAGTGTATGGTAGAGTTATTATTGAAAGAATTAAGAGTAAGACGGAGAATAGGATAGCAGATGAACAAGGAGGCTTTAGGAAAGGTAGGGGGTGTGTGGACCAGGTGTTTACATTGAAACATTTAAGTGAACAGTATTTAGATAAGGCTAAAGAGGTTTTTGTGGCATTTATGGATTTGGAAAAGGCGTATGACAGGGTGGATAGGGGGGCAATGTGGCAGATGTTGCAGATGTATGGTATAGGAGGTAGGTTACTGAAAGCAGTGAAGAGTTTTTACGAGGATAGTGAGGCTCAAGTTAGAGTATGTAGGAAAGAGGGAGATTATTTCCCAGTAAAAGTAGCCCTTAGACAAGGATGTGTGATGTCACCGTGGTTGTTTAATATATTTATAGATGGGGTTGTAAGAGAAGTAAATGCGAGGGTCTTGGCAAGAGATGTGAGTTAAAAAGATAAAGAATCACACAAAGTGGGAGTTGTCACAGTTGCTCTTTGCTGATGACACTGCTCTTGGGTGATTCTGAAGAGAAGTTGCAGAGGTTGGTGGATGAATTTGGTAGGGTATGTAAAAGAAGAAATATTGAAAGTGAATACAGGAAAGAGTAAGGTTATGAGGATAATAAAAAAGATTAGGTGATGAAAGATTGGATATCAGACTGGAGGGAGAGAGTATGGAGGTGGATGTATTCAGATATTTGGGAGTGGATGTGTCAGCAGATGAGTCTATGAAAGATAAGGTGAATTTTATTTTTAGCATACATACAGAGGTACAAAAAAATACAGGTAAGAGCAGCATGCCAAAGCCAATTATATGCATAGCATTATGGGCTGGCTTAAAATTAACTTAAGATTAACTAAGCAATGATGAAATCAGTGATAAAACATTTTTGTAAACAGATAACTATAAAGCACAAATGAGTATTACAAAGACAGGTCATATAGTTGCATGCATTGCTGTACATTCAGTCGAATGGAGTATTCTGTTAGGTAGTGTATTTAAAAAAATAACAAAGTTAGATTGGGTCCTAGGTTTAACATTTGTGTGATATAATTGTGAATAACATATAGGATATACAATTTATAAGGTTCAGTTATTCAGTATTTATTTGGTTTTGAGTGAGTAAGTGATCTTTGAGAAGAGACTTGAATTTATAAACAGGTAGTGTTTCTTTTATATTTACAGGTAATGAATTCCAGATTTTAGGGCCTTTTATGTGCATTGAGTTTTTCCATAGCGTGAGATGGACACGAGGAACATCAAAGAGTGATCGGTGCCTTGTGTTATGGTCATGTTTTCTGTTGAGGTTGGCAAGGAGATGTTTGAGGGGGAGGGTTTAATATCAGAGTTAAGTGTTCTATGTATGTAATAGGTGCAGTAATAAGTATGGATGTTTTGTATGGTGAGTAGGTTGAGTGTTTTGAATATTGGTGGAGTGTGCTGCCTGTAGTGAGAATTTGTTATCATTCTAACTGCAGCCTTTTGTTGGGTAATTAGTGGTCTGAGATGGTTAATTGTTGTTGAGCCCCATGCACAAATTCCATAGGTGAGATAGGGGTAAATAAGAGAGTGATAAAGGGCCCGGAGGGCTGACTGTGGAACATAGTACCATATCTTTGATAGTATGCCTACAGTCTTGGAAATTTTCTTAGAAATTTGTTGTATATGTGTATGAAATTTGAGTCTATTATCAAGGTGGATTCCTAAGAATTTTCCCTCTGTTAGCTTTGTGATAGGTGATCTGTTTATCGTTATGTTAAGAGGTACATCTGTAGCTCTGTTACCAAACTGAATGAAGTAGGTTTTGTCAATGTTTAGTGTAAGTTTGTTAGTCCTCATCCAGGTAGATATTTTCTGTAATTCAGTGTTTAAAGTATTGGCTAGCGTGACTGGGTTCGGGTGAGAGAAGACGTATGTAGTGTCATCTGCAAAAAGTGTGGGATTGAGTAATTGCGAAGCATTTGGTAGGTCATTTATGTATAGGAGAAAGAGAAGAGGGCCAAGGACACTTCCCTGTGGGACACCAACTGTAATTGGTTGAGCGGAAGAGCTTGCCCCATTTGCGTACACATATTGGCTTCTGTTGCTGAGGTATGACTTGAGGTAGTTGAGGGAGTGCCCTCTAATACCATAGTGTGACAATTTTACGTGGAGCAAGTCATGGTCAACTGTATCAAAAGCTTTACGTAAGTCAATGAAGATCCCCAGTGGGACTTCTTTTTTCTCTATTGCAGTGTATATTGTTCTAGCATGTGTATAATAGCATCATTAGTATTTTTATTAGGCCTGAATCCAAATTTGGCAGGGGTTGAGAATGTTTAGGGAGATGAGGTAGGAGTAGATTCGTTTATGAATTAATTTTTCGAAGATTTTTGAGAGAGGGTGTAAATTGGATATTGGCCTATAGTTATTCAACTCTGTTTGGTCTCCTCCTTTATGGATCGGGGTGACCGTTGCTATTTTGAGAGCTGTAGGGAAGGTGGAGGATTCAATGGATTTGTTAAAGAGTGTTGCAATGATTGATGATAGTACTTGTGACACTTTTTTGTATATAAAGGGTGGTAAGGTATTTAAATCTCCTGCCTTGTTTTTTAGTGCATTGATAATAAGGGAGACTTCGTATGGGTTAGTTGGAGCTAGGAACAGTGTGTTCGGATAGTTGCCAGTGAGGTAGTCATTTGGTGGGGTATCTGAGCTTGGGATTTTATTGGCAAGGTTTTGTCCTATAGTGGAGAAGAAATCATTGAGTCTGTTTGCTGTTTCTGTTGGTGGGAGTTGGGGTTCATCTGATTTTGCTAATTTTATTTCACTATTTTGTGATATCTTTTTGTTCCCAGAATTAGAATTGATGAGGGGAAAAGGGTGAGCAGTGCACTTAGGAGTCTGTGGAGACAAAGAACTTTGTCCTTGGAAGCAAAGACAGGAATGTATGAGAGTATAGTTTTACCAACACTCCTATATGGATGTGAAGCATGGGTGATGAATGTTGCAGCGAGGAGAAGGCTGGAGGCAGTGGAGATGTCATGCCTGAGGGCAATGTGTGGTGTGAATATAATGCAGAGAATTCGTAGTTTGGAAGTTAGGAGGAGGTGCGGGATTGCCAAAACTGTTGTCCAGAGGGCTGAGGAAGGGTTGTTGAGGTGGTTCAGACATGTAGAGAGAATGGAGCGAAACAGAATGACTTCAAGAGTGTATCAGTCTGTAGTGGAAGGAAGGCGGGGTAGGGGTCGGCCTATTAAAGGTTGGAGGGAGGGGGTAAAGGAGGTTTTGTGTGCGAGGGGCTTGGACTTCCAGCGGGCATGCATGAGCATATTTGATAGGAGTGAATGGAGACAAATGGTTTTTAATACTTGACGTGCTGTTGGAGTGTGAGCAAAGTAACATTTATGAAAGGATTCAGGGAAACCAGCAGGTCGGACTTGAGTCCTGGAGATAGGGAGTACAGTGCCTGCACTCTGAAGGAGGGGTGGTAATGTTGCAGTTTAAAAACTGTAGTGTAAAGCACCCTTCTGGCAAGACAGTGATGGAGTGAATGATGGTGAAAGTTTTTCTTTTTCAGGCCACCCTGCCTTGGTGGGAATCGGCCAGTGTGTTAATAAAATATAATAAAAAAATATATATATACAGTGGACCCCCGGTATTCGATAAATCCAGTATTCAATGCATTTTAACACAAAAATTTTGCCTCGGTATCCGATCAGAAACCCGGTATTCGATGCGATTTGTACAAGGCGTGGCCACACTGCCTCGTGTGTGCCAGTGTTTACAGCCAGCCAGTGTGCGCGCATCTAAGGATACATTCAGTGCATTCTATATCAGTTTTTGGTGCTTATTTCTGCAAGATAAGTCACCATGGGCCCCAAGAAAGCTTCTAGTGCCAACCCTGTGGTAAAAAGGGTGAGAATTAGTATGGAAATTATGAAAGATTTTGAAGGGTTTGGGGCTAACCCTGAGAAGCCTGTGCCAGTTGTGGAATCCATTGTGCCTACTTCAAAAATTAAGGAAATGTGTGCACAGTGGGTTGAACTGCAAAACTTTATGGATGAGACTCACCCTAACACAGCTATTCCAAACCGTCATGGTGACTATTACAATGACAATGTTGTGGCCCATTTTAGACAAATCGTAAAGGAACGGGAGGTACAGAGCTCTATGGACAGATTTGTTGTGCGACAGAGGTCCAGTGACTCTGAAGCTGGTCCTAGTGGCATTAAAAGAAGAAGGGAAGTAACCCCAGAAAAGGACTTGCTACCTTAAGTCCTATTGGAAGGGGATTCCCCTTCTAAACACTAACGCCATCCACACACTCCCCTCCTCCCATCCCATCAACCATCACCAGATCTTCATTAAAGGTAAGTGTCAATTATTCTGTTATTATTATTCTATTGTTATTGTTGTTATTGTAATTATTCTATTGCATTAAACTTAATATTTCATGTGGTAAATTTTTTTTTTCATATTTTTGGGTGTCTTGCATGGATTAATTTGATTTCTATTATTTCTTATGGGGAAAATTGATTCGCTTTTCGATATTTTCAGTATTCGATGAGCTCTCGGGAACGGATTAATATCGAATACCGGGGGTCAACTGTGTGTGTGTGTGTGTGTGTGTGTGTGTGTGTGTGTGTGTGTGTGTGTGTGTGTGTGTGTGTGTGTGTGTGTGGTTATAGTATGTATGTATGTACAGTGGACCCCGCATAACGATTACCTCCGAATGCGACCAATTATGTAAGTGTATTTATGTAAGTGCGTTTGTACGTGTATGTTTGGGGGTCTGAAATGGACTGATCTACTTCACAATATTCCTTATGGGAACAAATTCGGTCAGTGCTGGCACCTGAACATACTTCTGGAGTGAAAAAATATCGTTAACCGGGGGTCCACTGTATATATATATATATATATATATATATATATATATATATATATATATATATATATATATATATATATATATATATATATATATATATATATACACAGTGGACCCCGCCTTACGATATTAATCCGTTTCTGAGAGCTCATCCTAAGCCAAAATTATCGTAAGGCGAATTAATTTTCCTCATAACAAATAATGGAAATCAAATTAATCCGTTCCTGACACCCCAAAGTATGAAAAAAAAATTTTTTTACCTCAGGAAATAATAATTTTAATACACACAAACTGAAGAAGACATGCACAATTACTACTCTACTACGAATAGAATACATGACACTTATCTTTATTGAAGATCTGGTGATGATTGTTGGGATGGGAGGAGGGGAGAGTGTGGAAGTTGTTATTGTTTAGAAGGGGAATCCCCTTCCATTAGGACTTGAGGTATCAAGTCCTTTTCTGGGGTTACTTCCCTTCTTCTTTTAATGCCACTAGGACCAGCTTGAGAGTCACTGGACCTCTGTCGCACAACAAATCTGTTTATAGAGCTCTGTACCTCCCGTTCCTTTAAGACTTTCCTAAAATGGGCCATAACATTGTCATTGTAATAGTCACCAGCATGGCTTGCAGAAGCTGTGTCAGGGTGATTTTCATCCTCAAAGGTTTGCAGTTCAACCCACTTTGCACACATTTCCTTAATCTTTGAAGTAGTCAACTTCCTCAATTTCTCTCTCCCCTCCTCTGAAGCAGTTTCCTCAGGTCTGGCCTCTTGCTGTTCAAGATGATCTTGCAGCTCTTCAGTGGTTAGTTCTTCATTGTCCTCCTCCACCAAGTCTCCCACATCCTCCCCACTAACCTTCAACCCCATGGACTTTCCCAATGCCACAAGAGATTCCAAAACTGGCATAGGCTCCTGAGGGTTAGCCCCAAACCCTTCAAAATCCCTTTCTTCTACACACTGTGGCCACAGTTTCTTCCAAGCAGAGTTCAAGGTCCTCTTAATCACTCCCTCCCAAGCCTTACCTATAAGCTTTACACAACTGAGGATGCTAAAGTGATCTTTCCAAAACTCTCTTAGAATCAATTGAGTGTCTGAGGTCACTTCAAAGCGCTTTTGAAACATAGCTTTTGTGTAGAGTTTTTTGAAGTTTGAAATGCCCTGCTGGTCCATCGGCTGCAGGAGAGGAGTGGTATTAGGAGGCAAAAAACTTGACCTTAATGAAGTTCATGTCCCTAGAAAGTCGCTCTCCCAAGTCTGAAGGATGACCAGGAGCATTGTCTAATACCAGGAGACACTTAAGGTCCAATTTCTTTTCCATTAGGTAATTTTTCACAGTGGGGCCAATGCATGGTGTAACCAGTCATAGAAAAAGTCCCTAGTGACCCATGCCTTACTGTTTGCCCTCCACAGCACACACAAATTAGCCTTGACAACATTGTTTTGCCTGAACACTCTGGGAGTTTCAGAGCGATACACCAATAAAGGCTTCACTTTGCAATCACGACTAGCATTAGCACACATCAGAAGAGTAAGCCTGTCTTTCATAGGCTTATGTCCTGGGAGTGCCTTTTCCTCCTGAGTAATGAAGGTCCTGCTTGGCATTTTTTTCCAAAACAGGCCTGTTTCATCGCAATTAAACACTTGTTCAGGTTGCAATTCTTCACTGTCTATGTAATCCTTGAATTCCTTCACATATTTTTCAGTCGCTTTTTGGTCCGAACTGGCAGCTTCACCATGCCTTATCACCCTATGTATGCCACTATGATTCTTAAATCTCTCAAACCAGCCTTTGCTGGCCATAAATTCACTCACATCACCACTAGTTGCAGGCATTTTTCTAATAAAATCCTCATGCAACTTCCAAGCCTTTTCACATATGATCGCTTGAGAGATGCTCTCTACTGCTATTTGTTTTTCGTTTATCCACACCAATAACAGTCTCTCAACATCTTTTATCACTTGCGATCTCTGCTTCGAAAACAAACTTGCACCTTTTGCAAGAACAGCTTCCTTGATTGCCATTTTGTTGGCCAAGATAGTAGCGATGGTTGATTGGGGTTTGGTATACAACCTGGCCAGCTCCGAAACACGCACTCCACTTTCGTACTTAGCTATTATCTCTTTCTTCATTTCCATAGTAATTTTCACCCTTTTTACCACAGGGTTGGTACTAGAAGCTTTCTTGGGGCCCATGGTGACTTATTTTGTAGCTACAAGCACTAAAAAACACTGTGATACTATGAAATGTACTGAATGTATGCTTAGGTGCGACCGCATTGGCTGGCTTGTAAACACTGGCATGCCTGGGGCAGCTGAGGTCACGTGGGACATGTCCCAGACGAATCACATGAGGCGAGTTTTTTATCATGAGGCAAGGTAAAATTTTTGCGTTCAAA
>NC_069425.1:22910397-22942897 GCF_026875155.1 Cherax quadricarinatus | reverse complement strand
AAAACTGAGAGAAAATAATTATTTAAAATTGAGCACATTTCGTTCTCTTTGTCAGTAAGATGCCCATAGTTATTTTTAAGGGGCCCCATCTTAACTCTAACTTTTGTTCTATACACCTGGAAAAAACTTTTTGGGTTAGTTTTCGAATCCCTAGCAACTTTAAATTCGTACTCCCTTTTAGCTTTTCTTATCCCCTTTTTAACATTCCTCTTAATGTGAATATACTGATTCATAAGATGACCCTCACCTCTTTTGATATGTCTATAAATTCCTTTCTTCTGCCCTAAAAGATATTTGAGCCTATTATTAATCCATTTTGGGTCATTTTTATTCAATCTAATTTCTTTATATGGGATAAATGTTCTTTGGGCAGCATGTACATATAGTGTTCAGAAAGCTGTCATATTGATAGCTCTCTTCGTTGCCCCAGTCAACAGATGATAAGTGTTCTCTAAGCCCACTGTAATCTGCTAAGTGAAAATCTGGGACCATTACTGAATTATCCCTACTGTCATACTTCCATTCTATGCTAAAGGTAATTGATTTGTGATTGCTTGTGCCGAGTTCCTCTGTAATTTCTAAATTATTAACAAGGGTTTTCTTGTTTGCCAGAACTAAGTCAAGCAGGTTATTTCCCCTTGTAGGCTCTGTCACAAACTGCTTCAAAAAACAGTCCTGAACTACTTTTAAGAAATGTATCATATGGCGGATTTAACATAAGGCGATGCCATTGTAAGGCGGGGGTCCACTGTATATATATGTATACATATACATGTATATATATATATATATTAATATATATATATATATATATATTATATATATATATATATATATATATATATATATATATATATACATAGTATAATTAAAATATACAAGCTCTCCTCACTTAACGACGTAGTTCTGTTCCTAAGACCACATCAGTAAATGGCATACTATAATGGTAGTGGGTTTGTGTCGACTATCATTGATATTGTTTTAATGTCACCTTTAATGTTCACCATTTATAACATTCATGGTATATTTTTAAATGTTCATACAGTAGTGTACTGTATATTGTAATAAACAGAAGAGGAAATCAGCTCTAATATACATGTATATTATTTAGTCGTGCATGCTGGTCAGAGAGCCCGTTGTACGTCCGAGGCCAAAAAATGCGAAGAAACACGAAATAGTTTACACTTCTGGCAGGTCATATTTGTTTGGTCGACTGCCGAGCTTTGTTCGAGTAGGAAGCTGGTCGTATACTGAGGTTCCGCTGTATATATATTTATATAATATATTATTATATATATATACATACATACACACACACACACACACACACACACACACAGCACCTACCTTGATGGGTGTCGCACACTTCTTATGTTATCAATTTGTTCAATAGGACATGGTGTGCAGGCAATGAGTTTTTTTTTTTTTATTTATGCTTGTAAGTTGTAGGGAACAACACTGGTAGAACTTTATTCATATCTTCACCAGTCCAAATTAATAATTTCATAGTACTTATTACTCTTTAAACAGTGTCTCATTTCTATTCTCATTATTTATTATTTTTAAGGAATATTGAGGTAAATATATATTTTTGCTTAAATAATGGTGGAATATTTTATTTGCTAAATATAATTTTAACATTATTCATATAAGTATCATAATGCTATGTTAATTTCATCCTTGATGCAAAAGTTTGTTAGTAAAATGTAGTGTTGTAATAATGAAGAATTATTAGTTATTTTGAAGCATGGAAAATAACAAACAAATAAAAGTAAATTTGCAGATTTAAAAGTACTTTTGCAAACTGAGGTAATTTAGCATTTAGGAGTGCCAATAAATAAACCTTAACTGATGCAAGTAATGAATAGTCTTACTCAGCTGGCTTATTATAATATTTATAATAAGCCAGGTGCTATATAACCCCTAAAGGTTTATATAGCACCTGAAAATTAATGGGAGGCAAACAAGTTCACTCCAAAAGAGATGAGGACAGGTACAACTTCTTGGCTCGAAAGCCAAGGAGAGCATCAAGGAGCCTCCTTGATGGGTTCTTGCTGGAAGAGGCATTTTGTACTACACCTCGGCTAATGGACAGCAGCAAGCCACTTACGATAGAGGATAAAGTTTTAAAGTTTCAGAAGCATGTGGATGCTGCATTACCCACATGGGTTTAGCACGTGGATGAGTCACCTGCAGACTATCAGGTTTTTAAATATCCATATACAGTAGACTTGAGTCCTGGAGATGGGAAGTACAGTGCCTGCACTTAAGGAGGGGTGCTTATGTTGCAGTTTTATAACTGTAGTGTAAGCGCGCCTCTGGCAAGACAGTGATGCAGCGAATGATGAAAGTTCTTTTTTGGGCCACCCTGCCTTGGTGGGAAACAGTTTGCCAATGTGTTAATAAAATAAATATACAGTAGAACCCCGATATCCATGGTTTACGGTGACCCAAAAGCACCTTTTAATTTTACATAATGGCTCTAAAGTGCAAATGTAGAGATGCTCGCAGTTCTTCAAAGCCTAAGAGAATTTATGAAGTGCTTCCCATCAGTGAGAAAGTGATAATTCCCCATTTATTGTTCATAATTTTTCAATTAAACTTCAAAATAGGTATGTATAGGACTTATATATAGGGTTTGTTACTATCCATGGCAGGTCCTTGAAACATATCCCCTGTGGATAAGGGGGTCCTACTGTACATAGCAAAATAATAAAAAATAAAAATAAAGTCCTGTCAGTTGGTATTTAATATAGTGAAACAAAGGAAAAGGTGAAGAAAAATGTTAATATCACTGAAAAGACTGAGCAAGATGTGTGTGTGTAATATGTAATTTTCACCATACTTGAATTTTTAGAATGGAAAAAATTACACACAAAAATATAAAATGAATAATATTGAAAATTATGTAATAGTCAGAGACAAGAGATGTGCACATTTATCTGGTTTAGGTAAAAACCCATTGTAAGTCAAACTTCAGCAGCATTAAAGAATATATACAGTATTTTCCTTCAATATTTTATCATGAAAAACGTATGAAATCCTAAATTGTTATTAAGGAAAATACTGAAAATGCATATAAAACTATACAGTGGAACCTCAATTTAAGAGTTTAATCCGTTCCATGAGCTAGCTCGTAACTCAATTTGCTCGCACATCATATAAATTTTCCTCATTTAAATTAATTGAAATGCCATTAATCAGTTCCAACAGAATTCCTGCTCTCTGGAGGCAGGACAAAATACTTCAATATGATGCTAATATCAACTCTATGGCTTATTTATCTATCGCAGTTCATCTATGGCATAAACAATATAAATAACATAGAAACATGACATTTTATTCATTCTAGAGTATATATTATGTGATGAATGGTGGTGGTGGCGGCCATTGCCACTACCTCACTGGCCATATCTTCCCATGCTCTTATTATGAGAGAAAACAGAGTGTTTGTGAGGCTAACTGCACTAGATCACTAGTTTCATAAGGAAAACACTGAAATAATGTATTTATAAATAAGAAATATTGTATAAAAACACATTATAATGTAAAGAAATAAACTGGTTTTATAAAGTGTATGTACATATTTCCGGGGAAGAGATGGGGGTGGGGTGGAAGATGGCGAGTGATGTCCTAACCCCACAACCCGCACCTATTTTTTTAAAGAACACAAAAAAAAGGAACACTGCAACAGGCTATGATCCATGCGGAGCAGGTCCATCCCCCTTTTCCCCCAATAGAATGACCCCCCCGGGGGTTTGGGGGGTGGACCCACAGCAAAAGCTGTCGGTCCAACTCACCCCACCCACTCATGTTTTATTAACCCTTTTTTTAAAATACACAAGTTTTAGCTGTTTAAACTGTACCGGGATTTGGTTCCATCATCCAGGGGCTCTATTACCAAACCCAGTGCTTTCCTTATCCCTTCCTGAATCTGAATTTTTCCAACTTGAAACCATTGCTGCGGCCCTGTCTTGGCTGGAAATTTTCAGCCGCTTTTTACACCCCCTTTATTTTTTCCTGTTTTCCATTTATACACCCGTTTCATATCCCCCCTAATTCTATGGGCCTTATATGTGTTTTTATGCTTAATTTCCCATGGAAATCATCCTCTTTTTCTTTCCCCCACTGTCCTTTGCACTTATTTTTCTTGGGCCCATGGTTAGAAAAAAGAAATTTGGGCAAATAGTGAAATAATGAAAGCAGGCAAAAATCTTCCACAGTGAGGGAAAACAGTGTGGCCCCAATAGTGAATTTACTATTATTTTTATTATATTATATTGTATTATTTTTATTATTATTTTTTTGTATTAGTTATTAATTTAGTGAACTGGAGAAGTCCAATTCCCTGTCAAACCCCCTCTTCAGCATCAGGGAACCTTGATGCTGGTGAGGGGTTTGGTCTAGGGAATTGGATCTGTGCTCCAGTTCCATATTAATAATAATAATAATGAGTTTCAGCTCCCTCAATTAAAAATAATTTTTGTAATAATAATCATAGTTATTAAGAGGGATACTAGTAGTACAAGGTATTGTAATTGGGTGTACATCCAAAGTCGTTGTATGCAGAGCATTATGGCAGTTAAAAAATTTAGTAGTTTAAAACTAAGTATAATAGATTAAATGGTTAAAACATTTCAATTTTGAAGTTTTAAAATTTTAAAAAATTTTTGTAGCTTTAAAAGTCCACTTTAAGGGGGTCTCCTTGCAGTGGTAAAGAGGTGTCATTTCTGGGTTTTGGACTCTTGGTCTTCTTCCTCCAACTGAACAAATTTCCCCCCTCCCCCTTCCCTCCCCATTCCCTTTCCCCCTCCCCCCCTCCCTTGTTTCGTCCCGTTTGTAGCCTTGGGGTCCCCCTTGGTTTAAAGTTTTTGGTAGGGGTGGGTGCCAGGGTTTGTCCCACTCTGTGAGGCCCCCTGGGGGGTTTTGTTGTGGTTTGCTGTAGAATTGAATTACCTGAAGGTGCCCTGCCCCTTTCCCAGATTTCCGGGGAAAAGGCGGGGATACCCTTCGGGTAATGGGTGTATCTTCGGAAGTCCCTGTTATTTTGGAAGGGGCTGTTTTGTGGGGGGCTTCAAACCCCCCTTTCTTTTGCCCCGCTACCCCAGAACGTTGGTTTACTGGCTGAAGGGTAGGGTATGGCACGGTTTCCCACGTGTTCTTACGCCGGTGGGCTCGAGGCATTTTTCGGATGGGGCAAGTTTCGGCCCCTCCATGCAAGTCCCTCTCTGTCCTTTTTTTCTTTTTTTTTTTTTAAAATAACAAGAAAGGGATATCACAGGATGCACTATTATTATGGGTCTTCACCCAGTAAAACCCCTTCCCCTTTCCCAGGCCCCTTTCTCACCCCCCTGTTCTGACCCAGATTCATTATCAGTCTTTTCTTCAACTTTCTCATCCCCTTATCCTTTCTGCCGGTGACGCTTGTCACTTGCTTCAGGTGCTGCGGGACACTTTTTTTCGTTCAATTTGCTACTTCTGACACCTTTACAAGCGCCCGGTTCCCCAATTACAGTGAAAGGGTTTTTCGGATCCCCCGCCTCCCTGGGGTCAGATTGCCCACTGTACTAACCTAAATGTCCAAGAAACCTATGATAACGTTCGTCGATGATGTCATAAATGATCTACATGACACTCACACCTTTGCATACAAGCTAACGAGTGTGCAAAGGGGTTTCTGTCTGATCATGGAATTGTTAATTTTTAAAGGCAGTTGGGCCCAAAAAATATTTTTCTCCCTTTACGAAGCGTGCCGTGTATAATGTACAGAATTCAGACAAGCTCAGTCTCCCCCAATCATTTCCATAGAAAACATACCAGCCCCGTTGTAAGATGCTACTTTTTTTTTTTTTTTTCAGTGGTACTGTGGTCTTACTGGCCCCATTGTACCAAGTTCCCTCTTCCCCTGGTCCCCCCTCCCATCTTCTGTGTTGCCCTCCAACCTATTTCCCTTTCCCCTTTTACATTGCAGACTCTTCCCCCCCGCCAGCGAATTCTCTGGCTCATACTCCTCCCTCCTCAGCCTCTTCGGTTGCTTTCTGTTACTTGACTTTTTTGCTTGTCCCCTGTTCTGCATTATGGCATTCGTTTCCCTTTATAACTGACACGTTGACACTTCCCCAGCTATATAGCGGAGATCCCCCCCAGGGACACAGGCACCTCCTTCTACCCCTTCTATTTCACGCCCCATGCAACAACTTTTCCTCTGAAATATTCTAATTCTAATCCTTATTTAAAAACCTAATGAAACACCACTACATCCCATGACACAGCTAACAAGAAAACGACTTTTTCCCAAAACCTGGATCAAATCTCCCCAAATAAAATCCACATACAAATGCCTATGCCGGGGACTCCCTAGAGGGGAATTTCCCCAATTTCCCCTTTATCTTGCACCAACGGACCCCTCGGAAGTAGAGATTAAAAAGTCATTAGAAAAAACTAAGGAATCTGTCTAATGTCCCAATTACTGTACAAAGCGAGCGGCCCTATCCTTTGCATGTTTTTCATTACTTTTTAACAAGTCACTAGAAAAAGCACCTTCCCGAAACTACTAAAGATGGCAAGGGTTACACCAATAATAAAGGGGTGCCCCACAGATTTAAAACAACTAAGGCAATTCAAACTTACTTTTTGCTACCCAAAATTTTTGAGAAACTCGTGACAGGAATATTTCTTTATAACAGCAAAAAAAAAATAAAATTGATGAGGGAAAAAGGTGAGTGGTCCCTTTAGGAGTCTGGGGAGAAAAAGAATTTGTCCTTGGAGGCAAAGAGGGGAATGTATGGATATAGTTTTACCAACGCTCTTATATGGGTGGGGAAGTGTGGGTGATGAATGTTGCGCGAGGAGAATGCTGGAGGCAGTGGAGATGTATGTTGAGGGCAATGTGTGGTGTAAAATATAAACAGAGAATTGAGTTTTGGAAATTAGGAGGAGGTCGGGTTACCAAAACTGTTGTCCAGGGGCTGAGGAAGGGTTGTTGAGGTGGTTCGGACATGTAGAGAGAATGGAGCGAAACAGAAAGACTTCAAAAGGTATCGTCTGTAGTGGAAGGAGGGGGGTAGGGGTCGGCCTAGGAAAGGGTTGGGGGAGGGGGTAAAGGAGGTTTTGTTTTTGCGAGGGGCTTGGGGCTTCCAGCAGGGATGCGTGAGGTGTTTGATAGGAGTGAAAGGAAACAAATGGTTTTTATACTTGATGTGTGTTTGGAGTGTGAGAAAGTAAAATTTTTGAAGGGGTTCAGGGAAACCGAGGACGAACTTTAGTCCCGGAGATGGGAAATTCGTGCCTACACTCTGAAGGAGGGGTGTTAATGTTGCAGTTTAAAAAATGAGTGAAAGCCCCTTTGGCAAGACAGTGATGGAGTGATAAGGTGAAAATTTTTTCTTTTTGGGCCACCCTGCCTTTGGGGGGAATCGGCCCCGTGTGATAATAAAATAAAAAAAAAAATACTAACCCTGCCAATTTGGATTTAGGAAAAAAAAGCACTAATGTGGTGCTTTTTTTTAGTTTTTGATATTTACTTTGTTTTTTCTTTAATTTAAACTATAGATTCCTACAAATCTTTGATTTCAAGCATTGATCCCGTACCAACCCCTTATTTATGACTTAAATGAATCAAACAGTAACTGTAATTTCTACACTGAGAAAAAATCAAAGGATTTTCAGTGCAACAAACATAAATATATTTAACTACATATAGATCTTTAAGCAAGCTTACGATGCCTCATAGCATTACTAAATTCCTTAATGCCAATATGTCCATCTTACACTAAAGAAACCTGGCTAAAGCCTGATAGTACAGAGTCATGCCATTCTGGTTACACAGCCTGTAGGCCTGATCAAAAAAGGGGGGGGACAGCCATTATACTCAGACCAACTAGAATGTATCACTAATATTGCACAAGGGTTTAACATGGGGAATTTAATAGCTAAATTCAATCAAAGTCCTACAAAAAAAACCCCTTTACTTTTTTAAACTCTCAGAGTTCCACAGTCAAAAAATTAGCCAATTTAGTCAAAATTAGGAAATATGATAACTGATGCAGCATGACAAAGATCCTTACTACTTCAGGTGACTTCAATATAATCTCCTGCAAGACCAGGGCCCACACGTTTCTGAATTCACAAAAACAATGAGTAACTGTATGTTATACCCAAAAGTAAAAAACCTACAAGAGTTACGGACTAGTGTTTTCCCCCCTTGACCACATCGGACCAAAAACCTTCCCCTTTTTAAAACAGGCAAATTAAGAAATACCACAGACCACTACCTACTTTCCCCATAACAAACCCTTTGGTAAATCCCCAGACACTAAAAGTCCTTCAGTTTCCAATGAGGAGCCATTAATAATTCACAAGCAATAGAAAAAATTTATTGGTCACTGAGTAGAAACCTATACAGTATTGACGAATGTTTAATAAATTTTTTAAAAAAAAAACCCCCAAAAACCTTTAACAAGCCTGCCTAAAAAACTAAAAAAGATGAAGCAAAAAGACTGAAAAGTCCCTGGCTAACACCCGCATTCTCAAAACCTAAATAAAAAAACCCAAATGAAAAACAGACAGAAAGGGGCACATAAAAAGAGACCCAAAAAAAACGTTATGTCAATCCCAACCAGCCTGATAAGAAGGGCAAAAAAAAATTTATTATGAAAAGATTTTCCAAATTAACCAGGTGATATAAAAAAGACCTGGAAAACCTATCAGAAATTTGGGAACAAAAAAGATATCACGAAAATAGCGAAATAAAAAAGCAAAATCAGATGAACCCAATCCCAAACCCAAAAGAAACAGCAAACGACTCAATGATTTCTTCTCCACTTGGACAAAAACCCTTTCCCAATAAAAACCCCAAACTCGATACCCAAAATGCTACCTCCCGGCAACTACCCCAAACACTGTTTCCTGCTCGACAACCCCTACGAAGTTCCCCTTTTTATCAAGCACTAAAAAAAAAAGGAGGGGATTTAAAAAACCTTACACCCCTTTTTTATTCAAAAAAAGTGTAAAGTGCTTCAAATCATTGCAAACTCTTTAACAAATCCATTTTAATCCTCCACTTCCCCACAGTATCAAAATAGCAAGGGTCCCCGATCCCCCGGAGGAGACCAAAAAAGAGTGAATAATATAGGAATATCCAATTACCCCCTCTCTCAAAAATCTTCGAAAAATTAAACATAAACGAATCTACCCACCTTATTCCCCAAAAAAAATATCAACCCTGCCCAATTTGGGTTCAGGCCTAATAAAAATACTAAAAATGTTTATACACATGCAGAACAATATACCTGCAAAAGAGAAAAAAAAAGTCCCACTGGGGGTCTTCTTGACTTACGTAAAGCTTTTGTACAGTTGCATGACTTGCTCCCCGTAAAATTTTTCCCCTATGGTATAAGGGGACTCCCTCAACTACCTCAAGTCTTCCTCGCAACAGAAGCCAATATGTGTACGCAAATGGGGCAAACTCTTCTGCCCCAACCCAAATTTCGTTGGTGCCCAAAGGGAAGTGTCCTTGGCCCTCTTTCTTTTCCTATACATAAATGACCTTCCAAAGTTCGCAATTACTCAAAAAAACCCCACTATTTTCAGATGGGCACAAATAGTCTTCTCTACCCGAGCCCCGTCAGTAGCCAATATGTAAATACCCAAATTTAAAAAAATATCACCGGTGAGGACTAAAAAACTTAACTAAAATTTACAAAACCCACTTTTCGTTTTGGTAACAGAGTACAGATGTCCCTCTTAAAATAATGTAAATGGGTCAAACCATACAAAAAAAACAGAGGGAAAATTCTTTGGAATCCCCTGATAATAGATCAAATTTCTACAATATACATCAAATTTCTAAAAAAAATTTCCAAGGGCTGTGGTACTATCGAAAGATACGGTACTATGTTCCCCGTCCCCTCCTGGCCCTATATCACTCCTTTTTACCCTATCTCACCTTTTGGAATTTGGCAGGGGGTCAACAACAATTAACATTCGCCCTTTAAATTTCCCCAAAAAAAGGCTGCAGTTAGAATGATAACAAATTCTCATACAGGCAGCCACTCCACCTATTCTACACTAAACCTACTCACATCAAAACATCCTACTTATTACTGCACCTATTCATACAAGAAACTTAACTCTGATATTAACCCTCCCCCCAACATCTCCTTGCCAACTACAGAACACATGACCTAACACAAAGGAAGATCACTTTGATGTTCTCGTGTCCATCTCCCCATATGCAAAAACCAATGCACATAAAGGCCCCAAAATCGGAATTTATTACCCGTAAAAAAAAAACACAACCCGTTTTTAAATTCAAGTCTCTTCTCAAAGATTATTAAATACCCCAAAACCAAATAAATACTGAAAATGAAAATTATAAATGAATTTTTAATGTTTTCACAATTTATCACATAAATGTTAAACCTAAAACCCAATTAACTTTTTATTTTTTTAAAAACCTACAAACAGAAACACTACCTAACTGAATGCAACCAAAGATGTCTTTGTAATACTCACTTGTGCTTTATAGTTTCTGTTTTAAATTTAAAGTTTTTCATGATTTCATAAATTTCTTGTAGCAGCGCTGTATAGTCCTTGTGGCTTAGCGTTTTTTTTGATTATAATAAATAATAACCCCGCTTAGTTAAATTTTAAATTAATTTTTAAACCCGCCCGTAATGCTATGCATTGTATAAGTGGCTTTGGCATACTGCTCTTATCTGTATTTTTTTTGTACCTCTGTATGTGTGCACAAATTGGAAAATAAATAAAATAAATAAAATAAATCATAAAAATGCTAGATCTGCTTTACACAGCATTGGAAAATAAGGAATATCCACTAGGAATTTTTATTGACCTAAGAAAAGCTTTTGACACAGTAGACCACGACATTCTACTCCACAAACTTGACCATTACGGTATAAGAGGCCATGCGCTTGCTTATTTCAAATCTTACCTTACTAATAGGTATCAGTACGTTACCATTAAAGACACAGCATCAACAACACGGCCACTTGATACTGGAGTTCCGCAGGGAAGTGTCCTTGGTCCCCTGCTCTTCCTAACGTATCCCAACACCTGAAACCCATTCTCTTTGCTGATGACATGACTTATGTCATCTCTCACCCTAATCTTGCCACCCTCAACACCATTGTTAACGAGGAGCTGATCAAAATATAGACTTGGATGACAGCCAATAAACTTAGGCTTAACATTGACAAAACCTACTATATTATGTTTGGTAGCAGAGCAGGAGATGCACAAATTAACATTAAGATCGACAACACTCTAATTACCAGACATAATGAGGGCAAATTCCTAGGCCTATACCTTGACAACAACCTGAATTTCAGCACCCATATCCAACACATAACCAAAAAAGTATCCAAAACAGTTGGGATCCTCTCCAAGATACGATACTACGTGCCGCAAAATGCCCTTCTCACACTATACCACTCACTTATTTATCCATACCTCACCTACGCTATTTGTGCTTGGGATCAACTGCAGCAACACACCTAAAGCCAATAATAACCCAACAAAAAGCTGCAGTAAGAATAATCACTAAATCCCATCCCTGGCAACACACCCCCCCACTCTTCATAGATCTAAACTTACTCCCTGTTCAGTACATCCACACTTACTACTGTGCAATCTACATCTACAGGACCTTAAACTCCAATATTAACCCTTTGAGGGTTTTCGTCGTACTAGTACGTCTTACGCGTAGGGGTTTTTGACGTACTAGTACTCATAAATTCTAGCGGCCTCAAATCTAGTGGGAGAAAGCTGGTAGGCCTTCATATGAAAGAATGGGTCTATTTGGTCAGTGTGCACAGTCTAAAAAAAATCCTGCAGCACACAGTGCATAATGAGAAAAAAAAAACTTTGACCATTTTTTTTTAATAATCAGCGACTTTGCAGTGTATTTCGTATGGTATTTATTGTTGTATTCTAGTTTTCTTGGTCTCATTTTATAGAAAAGGAAGACATATTACAGAAATTGAGATGATTTTGACTGGTTTTACAAAGAAAGGTGCCTTGAAATTGAGCTCAAAGTAGCAGAAAGTTCGATTTTTACCAAACTTCAAAAGTAAACAAATCGTGCCAAGCGTGCAATACACGTCAACTGGTGAGTCTAATATTCTTTCCCCAGTGCACCAATAATATTTTAACCATTTTTTACACTAATGCAGTAGTCTGCATAACAGTAAATCTTATATTTTTTGTGAAAATAAAAATTCAAAGTGGAAAGCAAAAGAATATAAGAGGGGCCTTGAGACGTGACTAATGACTAGAAGAAATGTCATTTTAGTGCCAGGAATGTCTTTCTTGTTTATTCTGGACCCTATTCGGAAATTGGCATCTTTTGAAATTTGTGTGAAATTGGCAAAATTGCTAAATTCTGACCACTGTACTGGATAGTTGAATTTTTCATAAATGAGTGGTTTCTTGCACCATTCGGTAGAAAAAATGGAGTTCTACCGAAATATTCATGTTTTTTGTCGACTAGTACAGTGAAAATTGGCCGAAAAAAGGGGCTCAAAGTGGGCAAAATCGCCAATGCGTAAACATCGCCGAGACCGCTAACTTTGCGAGAGCATAATTCCGTAAGTTTTCTATCAAATTTCAAACTTTTGGTGTCTTTATGATCGGGAAAAGATTCTCTATCTTTTCATAAGAGAAAATAATTTTTTTTTTTTTTTAAATTTGGCCGACCCTGAGAACGAGTTTCGGAGAGGGCCTGTCGACCCTCAAAGGGTTAACCTTGACCTAAAATGCTTTCTTGATAGTTGTGACAGAACCCACAGGCATAACACCAGACACAAACATCTCTACGACATTCCCCATGTCCGACTAAACCTTTACAAAAATTCAATGTATGTCAAAGGCCCTAAAATCTGGAACACCCTACCTTAGAACTCTAGAACTGCAGACACATTCATCACCTTCAAAACTACCATTAGAAAACATCTTATCTCCCTGATAAACCCCATCAACTAACTACACGAATACCACCTGGTGGTTCACACTTACACTCACTCACCCATTTGACCATAAACAGAAATATTAATCTCAATCTTAAAATAATGAATCCTATGATACTCCAATACTGAAACTATGTACTGTGCCAAAACAAAAGCATTCACATTGCTAAACTCACAAACTAGTATTTAGTCACTTAGCCATAATACCAACTTACCTCATAATTTGTAATATTTTAAAATAAAGAATTAAACTAAGTCTGCCCGAAATGCCTAACCATGCTAGGCGTTCTAGTGGTACACTCTGTAATCATTATTTAACTACATGTAAACCACACAACAACCAAATTCTGTAAATTCAACATTGTAATCTTTATAGAGAATAATCTTTATAGAGAATACTGTTGCCCCCACGTGTTAACTTTACTGATCCTCAAAGCCCACAGATTTTATCGTGTCTTATTGTCATTTTTATTTCTGTACATACTGTCCTTTTTACAATGGAATATTAGTGGCCTTAGGGGCAATCGAGAACTCCAGTTGTCCCCAGTACATGTTGGGTTGCAAGATCCCAAAATTCATTCTGCTGTCATTCGCCCCATTTCGGGCTACTTGCTGATACATTCTTTCGATCCATCCTTTACCTGACGAATCATTTAATGAAAGCGCACTTCTTGTATGCAACGATATACCGTATCAACAAGTTTTTATTTATTCCCCGCTGCATTATACTGCAGCTTGTATTTATTTACACTGATGGTTTACAGTTTGCTCTCTTTATTTTTCTCCCTCCTGTGCATTCTGTATCTCTGATATTGCATTTTTAATTTCATCTCTACCACCACCCATATTGATGTTGGGCGATTTTAACACTCACCATCACCTGTGGGGATATCATGTGGGTTTCGATAACGTGGATGGGGTAAGAATACTCACATAGGCTGGTAGTACGTATAATATAACGGAAAGTATGGGAAGGCACCAACAGCCGACCTGTCTCTCTCTGCTGCCTACTACGACTGACCCATAGTGCCTACGGGTGAGGGTGTTTGAAATCCTGCTATGGTCAGCAGCAATATGAATACAGTCAATGATTCACACAGACGGTTGGTAGTGAGTCATCTACTGGTACACTGGTTACTGGTAACTGGTTACTAGGAACTGGTACTACTATTGAGAGGGAGGGTCCTACACTGCAACTCTCGTGGTGATCAGTTGGAGACTCTTCTCACATCTCATCCTCTTCATGTTTTAAACATGGGTGCTCCTACCCATTTTGACTCTTGTACTCAGTCTCCCTCCTGCATTGATCTTTATCTGATCCTTGTTCATTGCACTTGATTTCGCGTGGTCTGTTCTTCCAGATTTACATGATGATCACTTTCCCATCCTTCTTACTTCTACTACATATGCCTGGCCGTTTTGTAGCCCTCGTTGGCAATTTGCTCAAGTAGATTGGGACTTATACTCCCATCTTACCACCTGCTGTGAGGACCCCCTTTCGTCCTCTGTTGATGAACTAGCACACACTTTTCGACCTTGGTCCTAACTGCAGTGACTCATTCTATCCCCCAAACCTCAGGTAGGCATTCTCAGGCATGCGTACCTTGGTGGTCTCCTACATGTGCCCGTCCAGTGCATTTAAAATGTGCTGCATAGGGCTGTTATCGATATAATCATACCGCGGAGCGTCTGTTGGATTTCAAGCGGGCAAGGGCAGTTGCTTGCTGCATCATCTGCAACACTAAGCACATCTGTTGGCGAGTCTACATGTCTACCTTTAACTCATCTTCCCCTACGTGCACAATTTGGAAAAAGGTGTGGAAATTGTGTGGTAAGTACACTCCGGACCCAGCTCCCATTCTGCGGGATGCTGGAGTTGATGTCGCAGAACTCTTAGAAGTTGCCACAGCAATCGGGAACTATCTTGTCTGTATCTCCCAAAGGCTTCAACTCTGTCCCTCATTTCTTGTGTCTAAACCTACCAAAGTGCAATTGCCCTTGGATTTCTCCTCCGATGGGTTGGAGCCATATAACATACCTTTTACTCTTCAAGAGCTGGTGTCCACGCTTCCCATTTGCTGGCCGTCAGCACCAAGACCTGATGATATCCACATCAGTATGCTTCAACATCTCCATTCTATGGCCCTTCCCGTTCTTTTACGTCTTTTCAATCTACAGTGGACCCCCGGTTTACGATATTATTTCATTCCAGAAGTATGTTCAGGTGCCAGTACTGACTGGATTTGTTCCCATAAGGAATATTGTGAATTAAATTAGTCCATTTCAGACCCCCAAACATACACATACAAACGCACTTACATAAATACACTTACATAATTGGTCGCATTGGGAGCTGATCGTCAACCGGGAGTCCACTGTAATTTGGACGCAAGGGGTTCTCCCTCAACACTGGAAATTGGCTATTGTACTACCATTTCGCAAACCAGGCACCTTGGGACTTGGCACCTCTCACTATTGTCCCATTTCCCTAGTCAGTGGTCTGCAAGGTGATGGAACGATTGGTGAATAGATGTCCGATGTGATTCTTAGAGACACACAATAGCCTTTCCCCTTGCCAATATGGCTTTCACAAAGGCTGCTCTACTGTAGAACCCTTGCTTCACTTAGATACGTATATTTGCAATGCCTTTGCTAACAACCACTCTGTCCTAGTGGTCTTTTTTGATCTAGAGAAAGCATATGACACCACTTGGAGGTATAACATCTTAGCCCAAGCTCACTCCTTAGGCCTCCACAGTAATCTACCAAACTTCATCACTGCTTTCTTGTCTGATAGACATTTTCGGATTTGTATTGGCGCCTCGCTTTCCTCGGACTTTGTACAAGCCAAGGGAGTCTCACAAGGTTGTGTCCTCAGCACTACTCTTTTTCTCTAAGTTATAAATGATCCCCCTTCAGTTCTTCCTTTGCATATTTGGTCATCACTTTATGTTGACGACTTCCCTATAGCTTGCTTGGGTGCTGTCGATTAGTAGCAGCCTTTCTTCAGGTTGTGATAGACCGAATCTCCCATTGGACCACTTCTCACAGCTTTAAATTTTCTACTATGAAAGCCCGGTTCATTACCTTCACTAGACATCCTCTTATTCCGGATACTCCCTTGTACTTACATGGGTCACGTATTCCAACATTATATGGTCAAGTTTCTGGGCCTGCTCTTTGATCGCTGGCTGATGTGGAGGCCACACATTTCTTTAACCCTTTGACTGTTGCGGTCGTATAAATACGTCATAGGAGATACCGTGTTTGACGTATCTATACGCATAAATTCTAGCGGCCTCAAATCAAGTAGGAGAAAGCTGGTAGGCCCACATGTGAGAGAATGGGTCTCCATGGTCAGTGTGCACCATATAAAAAAAAATCGGGGAACCAGTGGTGCATTGTGGGAATGCCATTTCAGTCGTCTTTTTTCAGCATGCTTAACGGTAAGAAATATGTGACTCCCCAGCAAATCTGGGACTCTTCTCTTCCCAAATGATACTCTAACACAGATGGAAGTGTCAGTGAAGATCAATTTCATGATTTTGAGGAATTTGAGACCAAAAGCAATGCCCGGGAATACCAGAAGATTGGAGGAGGAGGAGGAGGAAGAAGAAGAGGAGGAAGAGGAGGAGGAGGAAGAGGAAGAGGAGGAGGAGGAAGAGGAAGAGGAGGAGGAAGAGGAAGAGGAGGAAGAAGAGGAAGAGGAGGAGGAGGAAGAAGAGGAGGAGGAGGAGGAGGAGAATAATAATAATAATAATAATAATAATAATAATATAATAATACGACGTAATAATAATAATAGGTAACAATAAGTTCCCTTGAAGCATGAAAAACAAAGTCCACCCCTGACAATGACATGATAAGATGAGATAACAACTGATAAGAGCTGATGTTTGATGAGCATACACGAAGGTGGGGGAGGGTGCAGTTGATAAAAAAAGATTAGAGGGGATATTTGATGAGTATCGCCCTCACTTTGTTTTTGCTGGTGCACAAACATGTCTGTCTGTCTGTCAAGCTCCCTGTCTATCTGTCTATCCATCTAGCTCTCTGTCTCAGAGAGAGCCACAAGACTGGGTCATCACGTTTACTCACATCTTCAAGCAGAGTATAGCACTTTGTCTGGGTTTTTTTGGGTTATCCTAGGTAATTTACACTATGTATACTTGTATTTATGTGTACATGTGAGACGGAGATAGACAGACAGATAGAAAGAGAGACAAATTGAAAGAGATACAGAGACAGACACAGATAGACAGAAACAGAGGTAGACAGAGATAACAGATAGACAGAGGAAGACAGAGATAGAGATACAGACATAGACAGACCCTAAACTTGGGGTTAACATCACTTTCCTCTTAAAAGAGGAGTGTTAATATGGCATTACATCAGTGAATCCTTTGTGTTTTCCGCACTGTTTGCTCTAGCTGGCACTCAGTTTAACTGGCGCTCCCACAAGGTACTAAGTGGTCCCAGATTTTTTAATACCACGCACACTGAGTGTTAGGACCCATTCTATGCTGACAAGGCATCTCAGGCCAATTGTGCCAAATTTGAAGGCAGGAAAAATAAAACGTATATATACGTTTGGGGCGCTACGCGTAAGAAGGTATATATATGTTTAGACCGTTTAAGGGTTAAAGTTCAGGCATTGTACTTCCCATTTCCAGGACTCAAGTTCAGCTAACTGGTTTCCCTAAATCTCTTCACAAAATATTACCCTGCTCACACTCCAACAGCTTGTCATGTCCCATAAACCATTTGTCTCCATTCACTCCTATCTAACACGCTCACGCACGCTTGCTGGAAGTCCTCGCCCACAAAACATACTTTACCCCCTCCCTCCAACCTTTTCAGGGACGACCCCTATCCCCGCCTTCCTTCCCCAATAGATTTATACGCTCTCCAAGTCATTCTACTTTGTTCCATTCACTCTGAATGACCAAACCACCTCAACAGCTCCTCTTCAGCCCTTTGACTAATACTTTTAGTAACTCCACACCAACTAATTTTCACACTATGAATTCTCTGCATAATATTTACACCACACATTGCCCTTCGACATGACATCTCTACTCCCTGAATCCCTTCACTAAATATTACCCTGCTCACACTCCAACAGATCGTCAGGTCCCAAATACCATTCATCTCCATTCACTCGTGTCGAACACACTCATGCACGCCTGCTGGAAGTCCAAGCAACTCGCCCACAAAACCTCCCTTACCCCTTCCTTCCAACCTTTTCGAGGATGACCCCTACCCCGCCTTCCTTCCCCTACAGATTTATATGCTCTCCATGTCATTCTACTTTGATCCATTCTCTCTAAATGACCAAACCACCTCAACAAACCCTCTTCAGCCCTCTGACTAATACTTTTATTAACTCCACACCTTCTCCTAATTTCCACACTCCGAATTCTCTGCATAATATTTACACCACACATTGCCCTTCGACACGACATCTCTACTGCCTCCAGCCCCCTCCTCGCTGCAGCATTTACAACCCATGCTTCACACCCATATAAGAGTGTTGGTACCACTATATTCTCATACATTCCCTTCTTTCCCTCCCTGGCTTAACGTTCTTTGTCTCCACAGATACCCCAATGCACCACTCACCTTTTTTCATCATCATTTCTATGGTTAACCTCATCCTTCATAAACCCATCTGCTGACAAGTCAGCTCCCAAATATCTGAAAACATTCACTTCTTCCATACTCCCTCCCTTCAATGTGATATCCAATTTTTCTTTATCTAAATCGTTTGATACCCTCATCACCTTACTCTTATCTATGTTCACTTTCAACCTTCTACCTTTACACACCTTCCCAAACTCCTCCACTAACCTTTGCAACTTTTCTTTAGAATCACCCAAAAGCACAGTATCATCAGCAAAAAGTAACTGTGTCAACTCCCATTTTGTATTTGATTCCCCATAATGTAATCCCACCCCTCTCCCCAACACCCTAGCATTTACTTCTTTTATAACATCATCTATAAATATGTTAAACAACCATGGTGACATTACACATCTCTGTCTAAGACCTCCTTTAACTGAGAAGTAATCTCTCTCTCTCCTACACACCCTAAGCTGAGCCTTACTATATATACAGTGGACCCCCGAGTTTCGTGATTAATCCGTTCCAGACACCCTGCCGAAATTCGAAATTTACGAAACTCGAAACCATTTTCCCCATAAGAAATAATGGAAATAAAATTAATCCGTTCCACACACCCAAAAATATTAAAATAAAATATTTTTTCAAATTAAATAAAGATTTATATACTGAAATCTATGAGAAATCAAGTATATACATATAAAAAATAATAGCAACATTACACTTACCTTTACTGAAGACTTCTGGGTGGATAGAAGACGGGAGGAGGGGATAGGAGGAAGGTGTACACTATTGTTTGGAAGGAGAATCTCCTTCCATTAGGACTTTAAGTAGCAAGTCCTTATCTGGGGTTACTTCCCTTCTTCTTTTAATGCCACTGGAAACAACTTGAGAGTCGCTGGACCCCTGTCGCACAAAATATCTGTTCAGAGAGGTCTTTTTCTGGCGTTTCTTTAAGATTTCCCTGAAGTGCGACACAACACTGTCAGTGTACATGTTGCAGATATGGCTTGTTTCAGCTTGGTCAGGGTGATACTTTTCAACAAAACTTTGCAACTCATTCCACATTCCACACATGTCTTTAATCACTGAAGAAGGAACCTCCTTCACTCTCTTTTCCTCCTCCTCTGAAGTAAGTTCCTCGGCTGTGGTCTGATGCTGTTCCAGTTGAAGCTCTTGCAGTTGGTCAGAGGTTAGCTCTTCCCTGTGGTCGTCCACCAACTCTTCCACATCCCCGTCACTCACCTCCAACCCCATGGACTTGCCCAATGCCACAACACCTTCCACAACAGGCAGAGGGTCGGCAGGGACAGGGTCTGCCTCAAACCCTTCAAAATCCCTCTGGATCGTGTTACTCACTTTATTTACCAAAGGGCTTGCACTAGCTTTCCTTGGGTCCATGATGACTTATTTAGCAGTTGCAAGCACAAAAAACAATGGATTATTATGAAATGTATTGTATGAACTGGCGGGGTGATGGTCACGTGTTGGTAAACAATGGCAAATTGAGCATGAATGGCATGGACGGAATGGTGATGGGCGGATGGGTACCGGACGGTCACCAAAACACGAGTCTAATCACGAAACTCGAGGCTAAATTTTGCCAAAAAACTTACAGAAGGTCGAATTTCACGAAACTCGATGCTGCCGAAATTCGAGGGTCCACTGTATATATATATATATATATATATATATATATATATTATATATATATATATATATGTCATGCCGAATAGGCAGAACTTGCGATCTTGGCTTAAATAGCAACGCTCATCTTGCCATATAGGACAAGTGTAAATTTGTGTATGCAATAATTTCGCAAAAATCATTCTGAACCTAACGAAAAAATTATATTTCACTGTATTTGTTTAGTATTAAATTATTGTAAACAAATCTAAAATATGTTTAGCTGGGTTAGGCTAAAATAAATTGTTCTTGTTATAATAAGGTTAGGTAAGTTTTCTAAGTTCCTTTTGGTGCAAAATTATAAATTTTTACATCAACATTAATGAAAAATTTTTATCTATAAACATATAAGAGAAAATTTTAGAAAGGACTTAATTTTAAATGAGTTCTTGCTAACTGACCAATTTTACATATTCGGCACGACACATATATATATACAGTGGACCCCCGCATAGCGACCTTAATCCGTGCAAGAGGGCTGGCTGTTATGCGAAATGTTCGCTATGCGAATGAATTTTCCTCATAAGAAATAATGGAAATCAAATTAATCCGTGCAAGACACCCAAAAGTATGAAAAAAAAATTTTTACCACATGAAATATACATTTTCCTACACACAAAGAGAAGGATACATGCACAATAATAGAGTAGTACATGCTCAATATATATTGTGCATGTACTACTCTACTAAATGAAGAATAAATGACACTTACCTTTATTGAAGATGCAGCAATGACTGATGAGACACTGTGTCCTGGGAGTGCCTTTTCCTCCTGAGTACTGTAGGTCCTGTTTGGTATTTTCTTCCAGAACAGGCCTTATCACACTGTGTATGCCACTACGATTCTTAAATCTCTCAAACCAACCTTTGCTGGCTCTAAATTCACCAATATGAGCACTAGTTCCAGGCATTTTCCCTGTTCACCCTGGGTGTTAGTCAACTGGTGTGGGTTGCATCCTGGAGAGACAAGATTAAGGATCCAATGGAAAATAAGTTAGACAGGTCTTCGATGACAACTGACTTTCTTGGGTTATCATGGGTAGCCTATCCCTCTGGGGCGGGTTAATTGTTCTTGGTATTCTCAATAAGCCACACCAACAACGGTGGTTCAGCAGCAGCAGCAGCTGACGTGGTACAGCAGCAAACAGACGATTGATACAGCAGCAACAGACGATGCTACAGCTAGCAGAGACGATGCTACTGCCAGCAATGACGATGTTTACGCAGCAGCAGACGATGCTTACACGCTGCAGCGCAGCAGAGTGCTACAGCCAGCAGCAGACGATGCTACACGCAGCAGCAGACGACGATGCTACCGCAGCAGCAGTCGGTACTACAGCTGCAGCAAGCAGCTGACGGTGGGTACAGCAGCAGCAGCGACAGTGCAGCAGCAGCTGTCGGTGGTACTCAGCAGCAGCAGCGGTTCCACCAATTGTAGCAATGGTTGATTGGTGGTTTATTATACAACCTGCCAGCTCGGAGACTCGCACTCACTTTCATTACTCTATCATTGATTCTTTTTCTTCATCTCCATAGTAATCTCACCTTAGTGCTGTTAGGGTTGGCACTTGAAGCTTTCTTGGGGCCCATGGTCACATATTTTCCAGAAAAAAAAATCACAAATCACTGTAATAATAAAAATGTTCCGATTGTATGCTCTGGATGTTACCGCCGGAGGCTGGCGCTGGGTAAACAATGCGCCACCCGCGGTACATGTAGAGCGATGGATCACGGCGCCCGCACATTGGACGCGTTCTCGGACGAAGGCCGCTGGAGGAGGGTTTTTGTCCACTATGCGGGGCAAAATTTTAGCGAACAATGCGTCCGCTATGCGGATTGGCCGCTATGCAAGGCGTCCGTTATGGCGGGGGTCCACTGTAATATATTTATATATTATATATTCTATATTTTTATTTTTATATATATATATATATATATGTTATATATATTCAGTGGACCCCCAGCTTTATGATAGCTCCCAATGCGGACCAATTATGTAAGTTGTATTTTATGTAAGTGCATTTGTACGGTGTATGTTTAGGGGTCAGTAAGGGACTATTCCAATTCACCTATATTCCTTATAGGGAACAAATTCGTTCTGTAATAGCACCTGAACATACTTTTCTGAAATGAAAATAATATCGTAAGGGGGGTTCCACTGTATATATGTATATATATATATATATATTTATATATATATATATATCATATGATATATATATATATATATATATGTATGTATATATATATCTTATATGTACTGTCTTTATTTATATTATGTTATGTATATATATATTTAGATATATACTATAGATACTATATATATATATATATCTTTATATATATATATTTATATATATATATTATTATATATATATTATATTTATATAATTATATATATATATATATATATTTATAATATATATATTTATATAGATATATATTTTTATATTTATATATTTATTTCATATATATATATTTTTTATATTATCTCACTGGCCGATTTCCCACCAAGGCAAGGGTGGCCCGATAAAAGGTAAAACTTTCACCATCATTCACTCCATCCCACTGTCTTGCCGGAAGGGTGCTTTACTCTACAGTTTTTTAAACTGCTAACATTACACCCCTCCTTCAGGAGTGCAAACCAGGCACTGTACACTTCATCCTACTCCCATCTCCAGGTCTCAAGTCCGCCTCCGGTTTCCCTGAATCCCTTCATAAATGTTACTTTGCTCACACTCCAACTGCTCGTCAAGTTTTAAAAAACATTTGTTCTCCTATTCTCTCTATCAAACACGCTCTAGCATGCCTGTGGAAGTCCACAGCCCTCGCACACAAAACCTCCTCTTCCCCCTCCCCCCCCGTCCAACATTTCCTTGGCCTACCCCTACCGCATTCCTTCCACTACAGACTGATACACTCTTGGAAGTCCCATTTTTTTATGCTTTCGCTCCATTCTCTACATGTCCGAACCAACCTCAACAACCTTCCTCATCCCTCTGGACAACAGTTTTGGTAATCCACGCACCTCCTCTAACTTCCAAAACTATGATTTCTCTGCATTAATTCACACCACACATTGCCCTCAGGACATTTGACATCTCCACTGCCTCCAATGCCTTCTCCTCGCTGCAACATTCTTCACCACGCTTCTCACCCATTAAGAGCGTTGGTAAAACTTATACTCTCCATTACATTCCCCTCTTTGCCTCCAAGGAACAAAGATTCTTTTGTCTCCAAGATTACTAAGTGCACCCACTCACGCTTTTTCCTCATCTAATTTCTATGATTCACCTCATCTGTCATTAGACCATCCGCTGACGTCCACTCCCAAATATCTGAATACGTTCACCTCCTCCATACCTCTCTCCCTCCATTCTGATATCCAATCTTACATCACCTAATCTTTTTGATTTCCTCATAACCTTACTCTTTCCTGGTATTACAACTTAATTTTCTTCTTTTTTGGCACACCCTACCAAATTCATTCACCAATCTCTGCAAATTCTCTTCAGAAATCTCCAATGTGCCACAGTGATCATCAGCATAAGAGCAGCTGTGACAACTCCCACTTTGTGTGTGATTCTTTATCTTTTAACTCCATGCCTATGCCAAAGACACTCGCATTTACTTCTTTACATCCCCATCTATAATTATATTAAACAACCACGGGTGAAATCACACATCCTTGTGTCTAAGGCCTACTTTTATGGGAAAATATTTCCCTCTTCCTACTATTCTCTAAATTGAGCCCCTCACTTCCTCGTAAAAACTCTTCACTGCTTTCGTAACCTACCTCATACACCATTAAATGAACATCTGCCACATTGCCCAACTATCCACCCTGTCGTACGCCTTTTCCAAATCCATGAATGCACATAGACCTCTTTAGCCTTATCTTAAATACTGGTTCACTTATATGTTTCACTGATTAAACACTGGTCCACACACCCTCTACCTTTCCTAATGCTCGTGTTCATCTGCTTTCCTATTCGCCGTCTTTCTCTTAATTCTTTCAATTATAACGCTACCATACACTTTACCAGGTATAATTAAAGACTTATCCCCTATAATTTTTGCACTCTCTTTTATCCCTGCCTTTTTACAAGGAACTATGCATGTCTCTGCCAATCCTACGGTACCTTACCCTCCTTCCATACATTTATTAAATTAATTGCACCAACCACTCCAAATCTATATCCCCACCTGCTTTTTTTAACTTTCTTTCTTTATCCCATTCAATCCAGGCTGCACTTACCACCTTTCATTTTTTTACAATAAGGACTTCACGAACTTCCCACACTCACGTCTGGCCTCTTCCTCACTCCGACAGTTGTTATTCCTCTTGCCCTATACACGAAATCACAGCTTCCCTATCTTCATCAACATTTTAACATTTCTCTCATAATATTCCTATCCATCTTCCAATACCTCATAAACTATCCATTTAATAATCTCCTCTCTATTTTTAACTGGACAAATCCACTTTGTTCTCTAGGCGTTCTTAACTTTGTTAATCTCACTCACCAAAAATTTTTTATTTTAACAAAAATTTGTTGATATAACATCTCACCACTCTCTCATTTGCTCTCTTTTTTCATTGTCTTCACCACTCTCTTACCTCTCTCTTTTTCTCATTATACTCTTCCACTCCTTGCATCAATTCTAACTTTGTAAAAACTTCTTCATAGGCTAACTTTTTCTCCCTTACTAATCTCTTTACTTCATCATTCACCAAATCGCTCCTCTTCCCTCCTGCAACACTTCCTGTATCCACTAACTTCTGCCTTGAACACCTAACACATACATTTTAAACCTTACACCATACCTCTTCGACCCCTTGCCTATGCTCTTCATTAGCCCATCTATCCTCCAATAGCTGTTTATATCTTACCCTAACTGTACTCCTTCTTTTTAAAGTTTATAAACCTTTCACCTCTCTCTTCCTGATGCTTCTCTTCTCTTGTATCCCATCTATCCTTTTACTATCAGTGTTGCTACAAACTAGATGTGATCTGTTATATCTGTGGCCCTCTATAAAACATGTACATCCGAAGGCTATAAACAGTCTTTTATCTACCAATACATAATCCAAAACTACTGTCATTTCGCCCTATCATATCGTGTTTACTTTATTTATCCTCCCTTTTTCTTAAAATATGTATTACCTATAACTAAACCCCATTTCTATACAAAGTTCAATCAAAGGGCTCCCATTATCATTTACACCTGGCACCCAACTTTCCTACCACTCCCTCTCTAAAAGTTTCTCATATCTTAGCTTTCAGGTCCCTACCACAATTACTCTCTCACTTGGTTCAAAAGCTCCTATACTCTTCACTTAACATCATCTTAATATATAATATATATATATTATTTATATATATATATATATATATATATATATATATATATATATATATTTTTATTATATATAATATATTTATTTAGTTATAACAATTTGAGCACACATACAGAGGTACAAAAAATACAAGATAAGAGCAGCATGCCAAAGCCACTTATACTATGCATAGCCATTACGGGCTGGCTTAAATTTAACTTAAGATTAAAACTAAGACAAGATGAAATCAGTGATATTAAAAACATTAATGTAAACAGCCATTACTATAAAGGCACAAAGTGAGTATTACAAAGGACCAGGTCATTAGGTTGCATTGCACTGTTGTACATCAGTGTATGGAGTATTTTGTAGGTAGTGTATTTAAAATATAATAAAAGTGAGATTGGGTTTTAGGTTATACATTTATGTGATATAATTGTGAAGAATACATTTAGATATACAATTTATAAGGTTCAGTTATTCAGTATTTTATTCTGGTTTTGGTGTGAGTAAGTGATCCTTGAGAAGAGACTTGAATTATAAAACAGGTAGTGTTTCTTTAATATTTACAGCGTAATGAATTCACAATTTTAGGGCTTTTATGTGCATTGTGTTTTTGCATAGTGTGAGATGGTCACGAGGAAATCAAAGTGTGATCTGTGCCTTGTTGTTATGGTTCATGTGTTCTGTTTGAGGTTGTCAAGGTGATGTTTGAGGGGAGGGGTAATATCAGGTTAAGTGGTTGTTTCTATGCTATGTAATAGGTGCGTATAACGTATGGATGTTTGTATGGGTGAGTAGGTTTAAGTGTATTGAATATTGCGTGGGATGTGTGCTGCCTGTAGTGAGAATTGTTAGCATTTCCTAAATGCTGACTTTTGGTTGGGAATTATGTGGTATGAGTATTGGTTAATTGTGGTGGAGCCCCATGCAACAAATTCCATAGGTGAGATAGGGGTGTATAATAAGAGCGTGATATAGGGCAGGAGGGCTTACTGTGGAGCTAGTACCGTTATCTCGATAGTATGCCTACAGTCTTGGAATTTTCTTAGAAATTGTTGTATATTTTGTGTAATGAAATTTGACGTCTGTTATCAAGGTGGGATTCCTAAGAATTTTCCCTCTGTTAGCTTTTGTGATAGGTGATCCGTTTTATCATTATGTTAAGTGGGACTTCTGTAGAACTCTGTTACAAACCTGAATGAAGTAGGTTTTGTCAATGTTTAGTGTTATAATTAAAGTTTGTTTAGTCCTCATCAGGTAGCTATTTTCTTGTAATTCGGTTATTTTCAGTATTGGCTAGCGTGACTGGGCTCGGGTGGGAGAAGTATATGTAGTGTCATCTGCAAATAGTGTGGGTTTTTGAGTAATGCGCAGCATTTTGGTAGCGGTCATTTATGTATAGGTGAAAGAGGAGAGGACGAGGCCGCAAGGACACTTCCCTGTGGGACACCAATGTAATTGGATGTTGCAAGAAGAGTTTGCCCCATTTTGCGTACAACTATTGGCTTATGTTGCTGAGGTATGACTTGAGGTAGTTGAGGGCAGTGCCCTCCTATACCATTGGTGTGGACAATTTTACGTGGAGCAAGTCATGGTCAACTGTATCAAAGCTTTACGTAAGTCAATGAAGATCCCAAGTGGGACTTCTTTTTTTCTATTGCAGTGTATTTATGTTCTTGCATGTGTATAATAGCATCATAGTATTTTTATTAGGCCCTGAATCCAAATTGGCAGGGGTTGAGTTTGTTTTTGGGAGATAAGGTCAGGAGTAGATTCGTTTATGGAATTAATTTTTCGAAGATTTTTGAAAGAGAGGGTGGTAAGTTTGGTTTGGCCTCCTATAGTTATTCAACTCTGTTTGGTCTCCTCCTTTGTGGATCGGGGTGACCCTTGCTATTTTGAGTACTGTAAGGAAGGTGGAGGATCAATGGATTTGATAAGAGTGTTTGCAATGATTGGTGATAGCACTTGTGACACTTTTTTCTGTATATAAAGGGTGTGGTATGGTATTTTAAATCTCCTGCCTTGTTTTTTTATGTGCGTTGATAATTTTGGGAGTACTTAGTTATGGGTTAGTCGGAGTAGGAAAAGTTGTGTTCGGGGTAGTTGCCGGTGAGGTAGTCATTTGGTGGGGTATCTGAGCTTGGGTTTTATTGGCAAGGTACTTGTCCTATAGTGGAGAAGAAATCATTTGAGTCTGTTTGCTGTTTCTGTTGGTGGGAGTGGGGTTCATCTGATTTTGCTAATTTTAGGTCGCTTTATTTCGTGATATCTTTTGTTCCAGAATTTCTGATAGGGTTTTCCAGTCTTTTTTATATCACCTCGTAAGTTGGATAATATGTTCTCTTAATCAATTTTTTTGCCCTTCTTATCAGGCTGGTTAGGTTTGATGAGTAACGTTTTGTTTGGTCTTGGTTATGTGACCCATTTCTGTTACTGTTTTTCATATTGGCTGTTTTGTATTTATGATTTTGAGAATGTGGGTGTTCGTTAGCCAGGGACTCTAGCTGTCATTTGTTTTTAGGTTTTTTTAGGGCTAGTGCTTGTTATAGAGGTATTGGGTCTTTTTTAGACAATTATTAAACATTCGTCATATTCGTTTAGTTTTACTACCTCAGTGTGCCAGTCAATGTTTGCTACTGCTGATTTATATATATATATATATATATATATTATATATATATTTATTTATATATATATATTATATATAATATATATCTATGTATTATATGTATGTATGTATGTATGTATGTTTGTTATGGATATATGTATGTGTATAAGTCATGGCGAATAGGCAGGACTTGCGATCTTGGCTTAAAAGCATCGCTTATCTTGCCATATAGGGACAAGCGAAAATTTGTGTATGCAATAATGTCACCAAATTCATTCTGAAGCCTAAACCAAAATAAATATATTTCATTGTGTTGGCTTAGTATTAAATTATTGTAAACAATCTAGAATATATTTAGTGGGTTAGGGTAAAATAAATTGTTCTTGTTATAATAAGGTTTAAGGTAAGTTTTCAAGATTCTTTTGTGTAAAATTTAAAAAAAAATTTTACATTAACATTAATGAAAAAAATATATCTTTAAACGTATAAGAGAAAATAATTTAGAAAGACTCCTCTTAATTTTAATGAGTTCTTGCTAATTGACCAGTTCATACATATTCGGCACGACATATATATATATATAATACATATATATACATTATATATATATATACATATATATATATATATATTATATATATATATATCATATAATATATATATATATATATTTTATATATTATATATATATATTTTTATAAATATATATAAAATATATATAGATTATATATATATATATATAATAATATATATTTATAGAATTATATATATATATTATATTTATACAGGCAGGCCCCGCTTTACGGCGTTTCATTTCGGACGTTCCGATAATTCGGGACATTTCAAATATGACACAAAACTCGCTATACGGCTCCCCCAACTGACTTTCTAATACGTGTCCACCGTTGTGCCCCACCCTGTTATGTTTACATTCTCCTATGAGCTCAGTAAGCACTAAGTCTCTCCATTTTGTCTGGAAACTCCCAAAATTTCATAATGTTTTTAAAAAGTTTTTTTCCATATTTTATATATACTCTGATAATTTTACTTATGTATACCCTGTACCCTAATAAAACTTTTTTTACATAACTGTGCTGGCATGCAGGTACGCATTAAAATTGGTAAGTGTCTTATGTCTCCAGACGTCTTGAGTGTAATGATAATAATAATCCTCGAGTCAATTCTAAATGATGTATATTAGTAATATACACATTTTCAATTTACCATCCATGTATTTTTTCCAAATTATATTATAAACACGATGCATAACATATAAATAAGATAAATACACCCACACAGTAGAATAAATAAACATAAATGTGAGATGTCGGTAGCAGACGGGGGGGCTGAACTTCACAAGTGACGCCATATTAGAAATAATAATTATAAAAATACTCAGGAGTCTCATTAAATGTCGTAATACTTACGGTATTTAATATACTCATTTTCATTTAATCATCTATGATATTTTTTTCAAATATTATATAAATAAACATGATGCATAACCTATAAATAAGATTAAATACACCCCACAGTTAGAATAAATAAACATAAATTGAGATGTGTGGTAGCAGACGTATTGCATACAAGTGTAAGACATTTTAGAAATGATAATAATTAATAACAATACTCACCGTTGTCTCATTAAATGTAGTATATTACGTTAATATACAACCTTTTCTTAAATCCATCCATGATATTTTTTTTCAAAATTATATAATAAACACGAATAATAACATGAAAAAGATGATAATACACCCAACAATAGATTAAATAAACATAAATTTAAGATGTGGGAAGCACACATAACTTGTACAAGTGACGGCTAGTATAACATTTTCTCTAATCTAACATAAAGGAGAAAATGTGTTACTGGGGGTAACTGTAGAAAATTATTTCCTTTCATATGTATGTAAGTAAGTTTATTCAGGTATACACAAATACAGTTACATTGATTATAATACATAACTACATACGTTTGTAGAGAAAACCTAGGAAAACCCATAAAAGTCTGTGTGACTTATTTCCATTGCTTCACTCAACAGCTTTATTTCTTCTCAACAATGATGTTACATGAGAATGGGGAGTGTTCTTCTTTATTAATTCTTACCGTATCAATGTAGAGGGACATCCTGTTACACAATGTAACTTGTACACAAACCAGACGTTTGTTCACTTCGTTTTGTTTTACAAACTTACGTTCCCTGGTTTGGTTTACATAACTCTGCGCCTTGTCCCCCTCTCATGTACTCATTCTTTCTCTCTTCAATTTATTCGTTTTAATTCATTTACTTACTCCTGACCCTAATTAGACTACAAATATTTTAAGGTAAGTAATGAAAGTGAACTGTATATACATTTTATCGCTCTGGGATGCTTAAATATCATAGAATAAGTATGTGTGGGTGGGGTGGCATCGGTAAAGGTTGCCGGCTTTACATACATTACAACTTGATTTCTTACAATAAATTCTACTTGTCTCACCCTAGATTATGATCTATAAATATTTTAAGGTAAGTAATGAGTGCACTTTGTGTGTATTGTACTTTTTTATTGTTTTTTGATGACTGGTTCTATTGCTAACTTAATATATGTTAGGTGTAATCTCTTGTTATCTAGTGTTTGTAGCATTTATAAGTGGAAAAAAAAAAGGGGTGTTCCACTTTACGGCGGTTAGCCTGAACCTAACCTGCCGTTATAAGTGGGGCCCTCCTGTATATATATATATATATATATATATATATATATATATATATTAATATATTATATATACAGTGGACCCCCGCCATAACGATGGCTTCACATAGCGATTATTTCGCATTACACTTACTTTAATCACAAAATTTTTGCAGACGCAATAGATTAAAAACCCGCTCACCGATTTTCGTCCGAGACGCGTTCAAAGTGCACCCCTCAGCCAGCTCACATGTGCCCCGCCCATGCCATTTTTTTACCTGCCAGCCTCGCGGTAACATCCAAGCATACACTCGGAATAATTTCGTATTATTACAGTGTTTTCGGTTGCTGTTCTGGAAAATAAGTGACCATGGGACCCAAGAAAGCTTCTAGTGCCAACCCTACACCAATAAGGGTGAGAATTACTATAGAAATGATGAAAGAGATCGTTGATAAGTATGAAAGTGGAGTGCGTATAGCGCGACATAGTCAAGCTTGTACAGAAACCCCAGTCAAACCCATCGCTACTATTGTGGGCACCAAGTGAGGGAAATAAAATCTCAGGAAGCTGTTTTGCCAAGGTTTAACTGGTGTTTTCGAACAAAGATCGCAAGTGATGGAAGATGTTGAGTGACTATTATTTGGTGTGGATAAAGTGGAAAACAGTATGAGGAGGTTAGCGGTCTCTCAAGCGATCTTAGTGAAATGGCCAGGAAGTTGCATGAGGAATTTAATTAAAAAATGCTGCAAACTATGATGATGTGAGTGAATTTAAGGCAGCAATGGGTGGTTTGCAGAGATTTTTAGTAGCGTAGTGGCATCATTGTAGTGGCATCCATAGTGTGATTTAAGGATTGGTGAGGCTGCCTGTTAGGACACAAATGCGGACTGAAAATTATGTGCAGGAATTCAAGGAGTACATAGAAACTGAAAGGACTGAAACCTGGAACATAGTGTTTTTATTGTGATGAAAACAGGCCTGTTTGGAACGAAAAATGCCAAGCAGGTCCTACATTACTCAGGTGGAAAAGGGCCTCCCAGGGACATAAGCCTATGAAGACAGGCTTACTCTTTCATGTTGTGCCCAATTGCTACTGGGTGTTGCAAAGTGAAAGCCTTATTAGTTGTATCACTCTGAAACTACCTGAGCCGTTCAGGCAAAAGAATGTCTCAAGGATAATTTGTGTGTTGCTGTGGAGGGCAAAAGTAAGGCATGGGGTACATAGGGAATTTTTCTATAACTGGTTACACATGCATTTGCCCCCAATGTGAAGATTACCTAATCTGGAAAAGAAATTAGACTTATGTGCCTCCTGGTGTTAGAAAATTGCCCCTGGTATTCCTACAGACGTGGCCAGAGCGGACTTTATGGGGACATGTGCTTCATTAAGGTTGAAGTTTTTGCCTCCTATACCACTCCTCTCCTGCGGCCATTGGCACCAGAAGGTTTATGTTCCAACTTCAAGAAATGTAACAAAAAGCTCTGTTGATAGGTGCCTTTGTAGTGACCTCAGAAACTCAACTGACTCTAAGAGGTTTTGGGTGAGATCACTTTAATATCCTAATTGTGCGTAA
>NC_069425.1:22897897-22905397 GCF_026875155.1 Cherax quadricarinatus | reverse complement strand
CTGTTGTATGCCACTACGATTTCTTAAATCTCTTCAATCCAACCTTTGCTGGCTCTAAATTCACCAATATGAGCACTAGTTCCAGGCATTTTCCCTGTTCACCCTGGGTGTTAGTCAACTGGTGTGGGTTGCATCCTGGAGAGACAAGATTAAGGATCCAATGGAAAATAAGTTAGACAGGTCTTCGATGACAACTGACTTTCTTGGGTTATCATGGGTAGCCTATCCCTCTGGGGCGGGTTAATTGTTCTTGGTATTCTCAATAAGCCACACCAACAACGGTGGTTCAGCAGCAGCAGCAGCTGACGTGGTACAGCAGCAAACAGACGATTGATACAGCAGCAACAGACGATGCTACAGCTAGCAGAGACGATGCTACTGCCAGCAATGACGATGTTTACGCAGCAGCAGACGATGCTTACACGCTGCAGCGCAGCAGAGTGCTACAGCCAGCAGCAGACGATGCTACACGCAGCAGCAGACGACGATGCTACCGCAGCAGCAGTCGGTACTACAGCTGCAGCAAGCAGCTGACGGTGGGTACAGCAGCAGCAGCGACAGTGCAGCAGCAGCTGTCGGTGGTACTCAGCAGCAGCAGCGGTTCCACCAATTGTAGCAATGGTTGATTGGTGGTTTATTATACAACCTGCCAGCTCGGAGACTCGCACTCACTTTCATTACTCTATCATTGATTCTTTTTCTTCATCTCCATAGTAATCTCACCTTAGTGCTGTTAGGGTTGGCACTTGAAGCTTTCTTGGGGCCCATGGTCACATATTTTCCAGAAAAAAAAATCACAAATCACTGTAATAATAAAAATGTTCCGATTGTATGCTCTGGATGTTACCGCCGGAGGCTGGCGCTGGGTAAACAATGCGCCACCCGCGGTACATGTAGAGCGATGGATCACGGCGCCCGCACATTGGACGCGTTCTCGGACGAAGGCCGCTGGAGGAGGGTTTTTGTCCACTATGCGGGGCAAAATTTTAGCGAACAATGCGTCCGCTATGCGGATTGGCCGCTATGCAAGGCGTCCGTTATGGCGGGGGTCCACTGTAATATATTTATATATTATATATTCTATATTTTTATTTTTATATATATATATATATATATGTTATATATATTCAGTGGACCCCCAGCTTTATGATAGCTCCCAATGCGGACCAATTATGTAAGTTGTATTTTATGTAAGTGCATTTGTACGGTGTATGTTTAGGGGTCAGTAAGGGACTATTCCAATTCACCTATATTCCTTATAGGGAACAAATTCGTTCTGTAATAGCACCTGAACATACTTTTCTGAAATGAAAATAATATCGTAAGGGGGGTTCCACTGTATATATGTATATATATATATATATATTTATATATATATATATATCATATGATATATATATATATATATATATGTATGTATATATATATCTTATATGTACTGTCTTTATTTATATTATGTTATGTATATATATATTTAGATATATACTATAGATACTATATATATATATATATCTTTATATATATATATTTATATATATATATTATTATATATATATTATATTTATATAATTATATATATATATATATATATTTATAATATATATATTTATATAGATATATATTTTTATATTTATATATTTATTTCATATATATATATTTTTTATATTATCTCACTGGCCGATTTCCCACCAAGGCAAGGGTGGCCCGATAAAAGGTAAAACTTTCACCATCATTCACTCCATCCCACTGTCTTGCCGGAAGGGTGCTTTACTCTACAGTTTTTTAAACTGCTAACATTACACCCCTCCTTCAGGAGTGCAAACCAGGCACTGTACACTTCATCCTACTCCCATCTCCAGGTCTCAAGTCCGCCTCCGGTTTCCCTGAATCCCTTCATAAATGTTACTTTGCTCACACTCCAACTGCTCGTCAAGTTTTAAAAAACATTTGTTCTCCTATTCTCTCTATCAAACACGCTCTAGCATGCCTGTGGAAGTCCACAGCCCTCGCACACAAAACCTCCTCTTCCCCCTCCCCCCCCGTCCAACATTTCCTTGGCCTACCCCTACCGCATTCCTTCCACTACAGACTGATACACTCTTGGAAGTCCCATTTTTTTATGCTTTCGCTCCATTCTCTACATGTCCGAACCAACCTCAACAACCTTCCTCATCCCTCTGGACAACAGTTTTGGTAATCCACGCACCTCCTCTAACTTCCAAAACTATGATTTCTCTGCATTAATTCACACCACACATTGCCCTCAGGACATTTGACATCTCCACTGCCTCCAATGCCTTCTCCTCGCTGCAACATTCTTCACCACGCTTCTCACCCATTAAGAGCGTTGGTAAAACTTATACTCTCCATTACATTCCCCTCTTTGCCTCCAAGGAACAAAGATTCTTTTGTCTCCAAGATTACTAAGTGCACCCACTCACGCTTTTTCCTCATCTAATTTCTATGATTCACCTCATCTGTCATTAGACCATCCGCTGACGTCCACTCCCAAATATCTGAATACGTTCACCTCCTCCATACCTCTCTCCCTCCATTCTGATATCCAATCTTACATCACCTAATCTTTTTGATTTCCTCATAACCTTACTCTTTCCTGGTATTACAACTTAATTTTCTTCTTTTTTGGCACACCCTACCAAATTCATTCACCAATCTCTGCAAATTCTCTTCAGAAATCTCCAATGTGCCACAGTGATCATCAGCATAAGAGCAGCTGTGACAACTCCCACTTTGTGTGTGATTCTTTATCTTTTAACTCCATGCCTATGCCAAAGACACTCGCATTTACTTCTTTACATCCCCATCTATAATTATATTAAACAACCACGGGTGAAATCACACATCCTTGTGTCTAAGGCCTACTTTTATGGGAAAATATTTCCCTCTTCCTACTATTCTCTAAATTGAGCCCCTCACTTCCTCGTAAAAACTCTTCACTGCTTTCGTAACCTACCTCATACACCATTAAATGAACATCTGCCACATTGCCCAACTATCCACCCTGTCGTACGCCTTTTCCAAATCCATGAATGCACATAGACCTCTTTAGCCTTATCTTAAATACTGGTTCACTTATATGTTTCACTGATTAAACACTGGTCCACACACCCTCTACCTTTCCTAATGCTCGTGTTCATCTGCTTTCCTATTCGCCGTCTTTCTCTTAATTCTTTCAATTATAACGCTACCATACACTTTACCAGGTATAATTAAAGACTTATCCCCTATAATTTTTGCACTCTCTTTTATCCCTGCCTTTTTACAAGGAACTATGCATGTCTCTGCCAATCCTACGGTACCTTACCCTCCTTCCATACATTTATTAAATTAATTGCACCAACCACTCCAAATCTATATCCCCACCTGCTTTTTTTAACTTTCTTTCTTTATCCCATTCAATCCAGGCTGCACTTACCACCTTTCATTTTTTTACAATAAGGACTTCACGAACTTCCCACACTCACGTCTGGCCTCTTCCTCACTCCGACAGTTGTTATTCCTCTTGCCCTATACACGAAATCACAGCTTCCCTATCTTCATCAACATTTTAACATTTCTCTCATAATATTCCTATCCATCTTCCAATACCTCATAAACTATCCATTTAATAATCTCCTCTCTATTTTTAACTGGACAAATCCACTTTGTTCTCTAGGCGTTCTTAACTTTGTTAATCTCACTCACCAAAAATTTTTTATTTTAACAAAAATTTGTTGATATAACATCTCACCACTCTCTCATTTGCTCTCTTTTTTCATTGTCTTCACCACTCTCTTACCTCTCTCTTTTTCTCATTATACTCTTCCACTCCTTGCATCAATTCTAACTTTGTAAAAACTTCTTCATAGGCTAACTTTTTCTCCCTTACTAATCTCTTTACTTCATCATTCACCAAATCGCTCCTCTTCCCTCCTGCAACACTTCCTGTATCCACTAACTTCTGCCTTGAACACCTAACACATACATTTTAAACCTTACACCATACCTCTTCGACCCCTTGCCTATGCTCTTCATTAGCCCATCTATCCTCCAATAGCTGTTTATATCTTACCCTAACTGTACTCCTTCTTTTTAAAGTTTATAAACCTTTCACCTCTCTCTTCCTGATGCTTCTCTTCTCTTGTATCCCATCTATCCTTTTACTATCAGTGTTGCTACAAACTAGATGTGATCTGTTATATCTGTGGCCCTCTATAAAACATGTACATCCGAAGGCTATAAACAGTCTTTTATCTACCAATACATAATCCAAAACTACTGTCATTTCGCCCTATCATATCGTGTTTACTTTATTTATCCTCCCTTTTTCTTAAAATATGTATTACCTATAACTAAACCCCATTTCTATACAAAGTTCAATCAAAGGGCTCCCATTATCATTTACACCTGGCACCCAACTTTCCTACCACTCCCTCTCTAAAAGTTTCTCATATCTTAGCTTTCAGGTCCCTACCACAATTACTCTCTCACTTGGTTCAAAAGCTCCTATACTCTTCACTTAACATCATCTTAATATATAATATATATATATTATTTATATATATATATATATATATATATATATATATATATATATATATTTTTATTATATATAATATATTTATTTAGTTATAACAATTTGAGCACACATACAGAGGTACAAAAAATACAAGATAAGAGCAGCATGCCAAAGCCACTTATACTATGCATAGCCATTACGGGCTGGCTTAAATTTAACTTAAGATTAAAACTAAGACAAGATGAAATCAGTGATATTAAAAACATTAATGTAAACAGCCATTACTATAAAGGCACAAAGTGAGTATTACAAAGGACCAGGTCATTAGGTTGCATTGCACTGTTGTACATCAGTGTATGGAGTATTTTGTAGGTAGTGTATTTAAAATATAATAAAAGTGAGATTGGGTTTTAGGTTATACATTTATGTGATATAATTGTGAAGAATACATTTAGATATACAATTTATAAGGTTCAGTTATTCAGTATTTTATTCTGGTTTTGGTGTGAGTAAGTGATCCTTGAGAAGAGACTTGAATTATAAAACAGGTAGTGTTTCTTTAATATTTACAGCGTAATGAATTCACAATTTTAGGGCTTTTATGTGCATTGTGTTTTTGCATAGTGTGAGATGGTCACGAGGAAATCAAAGTGTGATCTGTGCCTTGTTGTTATGGTTCATGTGTTCTGTTTGAGGTTGTCAAGGTGATGTTTGAGGGGAGGGGTAATATCAGGTTAAGTGGTTGTTTCTATGCTATGTAATAGGTGCGTATAACGTATGGATGTTTGTATGGGTGAGTAGGTTTAAGTGTATTGAATATTGCGTGGGATGTGTGCTGCCTGTAGTGAGAATTGTTAGCATTTCCTAAATGCTGACTTTTGGTTGGGAATTATGTGGTATGAGTATTGGTTAATTGTGGTGGAGCCCCATGCAACAAATTCCATAGGTGAGATAGGGGTGTATAATAAGAGCGTGATATAGGGTAAAAAACCCATCCAATTGTTTCAAAAGTTAAAGAAAGTATTCAGCAAGTCCACGGTCGACAGGAATATAATTGAATCTTGTTTCATAAAAGCAGTTTTGACAAAAATATGAATATTTCCTTTGGTTTATATAAATTGATCCATTTATAATTAATAGAATTTGGGAAGAATTTAATAATACACTGGACAAAAAATAGCTTGGGGGTGAGTTTTGCAAAGGACCTATCCAAGTTGGCTCGCCGCACGTCACGTGTTTAACTGTTGTGGGATCGATAGTGAGGTGCTGGCCGGACCCCTTATATAGCTTCCTTGGACGCTTCACTTTCTAGTTCCTTGATAATGTGAGTAGTCACGAAAGCGTTGGGAATTTCTCTATTCTTTCAGAGTGGTTGTTTTGCATGGAAATTATATTATTATATTATATTTTATATATATTTATATTATATATATATATATATATATATATTTATATATTTTTTATATATATAATAATATAATGTCGTGCCGAATATGTAGAACTGGTCAATTAGCAAGAACTCATTTAAAATTAAGTCCTTTCTAAAATTTTCTCTTATACGTTTAAAGATATATTTTTTTCATTAATGTTAATGTAAATTTTTTTTAATTTTACTCCAAAAGAATCTTAGAAAACTTACCTAACCTTATTATAACAAGAACAATTTATTTTACCCTAACCCAACTAAATATATTTTAGATTTGTTTACAATAATTTAATACTAAGCAAACACAGTGAAATATATTTTTTTGGTTAGGTTCTGAATGAATTTGGTGAAATTATTGCATACACAAATTTTCGCTTGTCCTATATGGCAAGATAAGCGTTGCTATTTAAGCCAAGATCGCAAGTCCTGCCTATTCGGCATGACATATACATATACATATCCATACATACATACATACATACATATATATATATATACAGTGGACCCCCGCTTAACGATCACCTCCAAATGCGACCAATTATGTAAGTGTATTTATGTAAGTGCATTTGTACGTGTATGTTTGGGGGTCTGAAATGGACTAATCTACTTCACAATATTCCTTATGGGAAAAAATTCGGTTAGTACTGGCACCTGAACATACTACTGGAAATTGGAAAAAGGGTTTGTTAACCGGGGGTCCACTGTATATTATATATATATATATATATATATATATATATACAGTGGACCCCCGTTTAATGAACTTTTTTCATTCCAGTAGTATGTTCAGGTGCCAGTACTGACCGAATTTTTTCCCATAAGGAATATTGTGAAGTAGATTAGTCCATTTCAGACCCCCAAACATACACATACAAACGCACTTACATAAATACACTTACATAATTGGTCGCATTTGGAGGTGATCGTTAAGCGGGGGTCCACTGTATATATATATATACACACACATACAGTGGTCCCTCTATAATCGTCCGGCCTGAAAGTCGTCCATTTCGGAAATGGTCCTGTTTTTTGGTCAAAATATTGGCTCGCAAATGGTCCGGTAACTCGCTAATAGTCCTCATAGTCCTTCGTCTTGGACGCGTACTCACGCTCTGAGCCGCCTCGGCCTTTCCTTCCCAGCCAGTGTGCCATTGTTTACCAGTGAGTGACGGTCCCCTCACATGCTCCTACAAAATATTTCATAATATTCCATTGATTTAGTGCTTGCAAGTGCTAAATAAGCTACCATGGGTCCAAATAAAGCTTCTAGTGCCAGCCCTTTGGTAAAGAATGTGAGAAACACATAATTTATGAAAAAGTTTGTAGAAAAATACAAAGATGGTGGTGGTAGAGTGGAAGCAGTTGTGATAGTGGTTGATGAACATAAGAAAGGAGGATCACTGCAGCAGGCCTGTTGGCCCATGCTCGGCAGGTCCTTTACAATTCATCCCACTAACGAAAATTTCCCAACCCCGTCCCAAGCTACCCAAGAAATAAGCTTGAAACTCCTCCATCATTTTGGGACTTGCAAAAGAGTGGATAGATTAAGAGTTAT
>NC_069425.1:22874052-22897397 GCF_026875155.1 Cherax quadricarinatus | reverse complement strand
TTTTTTATGGGCTTTGGTTGTCCCACATTTTGTTAAAAAAAAAAGACATATTTTTGTGGGTCCCATGGAGGTACTACCATCCTGCCAAGTGAGTGAAAATAAAAACTGTAATTGTGTTACATGATGGTAGAATTGCTGGTGTCTTTTTTTCTGTTCATGAACATGCAAAATATAATATAGCACGTAATGAAAGTAGTTTGTTGATTATATATATATGGGTGGATAAAGGGTTCATGGGTAGGATTCAGGATGTACATGTTTATAGAGGGGCAACAGATATACCAGATCATTATCTAGTTGTAGCTACAATTAAAGAGGTAGATGGGACAAAAGGAAAATTGCAAACAGTAAGTAAGAGAGAGGTGAAGTTTATAACTAGGGAGGAGGAGTTAGGGTGAGATATAAGCAACTTTTGGCAGAAAGGTGGACTAGTGCAAGTATGGGTAGTGGGGGGGGGAGGGTTTGAAGAGGGATAGTATAGTTTTAAAAATGCAGTATTAGAATGTGAGGCAGAAGTTTCTGGTATATTGAGGGTGGATGCAGGAAGGAAAGAGGAGTGGTGATTAGTAGAATAATGAAAGTTAAGGGTGCGATAAAAGAGAAAAGGTAGCTTATGAGAGGTCTTGACAAAGCAAAACTGATATAAGAAGGGCAGAGTATATGGAGAGTAAAGAAAGGTGAAGAGAGTGGTGAGAAAGTGCATAAGGAGAGCAAATGATAGAGTGGGAGAGGCACTATCAAGAAATTTTACTGAGAATAAGAAAATTTTTTGGAGCTAGATAAACAAGTTAAGAAAGCCTAGGGAACGAATGGATTTGTCAGTTAAAAACAGAGTAGGGGACTTAGTAGATGGGGAGCTGGAGGTATTGGGTAGATGGCAGGAATATTTTGAGGAACTTTTAATGTCGATGAAGAAAGGGAGGCAGTAATTTCATCCAATGCGCAGGGAGGTTATAACATCTTTTAGGAATGAAGAAGAGCAGGATATGAGTAGGGGGAAGGTGTGTGAGGCATTATGTTGAATGAAAGTGGGTTTTTTTTAAAGCAGCTGGAACTGATGGTATCATGACAGAAATTGTTAAAAGCAGGGACAGATATAGTGTTGGAGTTTACTTGGAGTTTACCTGAAGAGGGTTTTCGGGAGTTAACACCCCCATGGCTTGGTCTCAGACCAGGCCTCATGGTGGATCAGGATTGATCAACCAGGCTGTTACTGCTGGTCGCATGTAAGCTGACGTACGAACCACAGCCTGGTTGGTCAGATACTGACTTTAGGTAATTGGTATTTTTATTTAATGTATGAAAGAGGGGAAGGTACCTAGGGATTGGCAGAGAGCATGTATAATTCCTCTATGTAAAGGGAAGGGGGACAAAAGAGATTGTAAAAATTATAGGGGAATAAGTTTACTGAGTATACCAGGTAAAGTGTATTTTAGGGTCATTATTAAAAGAATTAGAGGTAAGACAGAGAGCAGGATTGCAGATGAGCAAGGAGGTTTGAGAATGGGTAAGGGATGTGTAGATCAGGTGTTTACATTGAAGCATATATGTGAACAGTATTTAGATAAAGGTAGGGAAGTTTTCATTGCATTTATGGATTTAGAAAAGACATATGATAGAGTGGATAAGGGAGCATTGTGGCAGATGTTGCAAGTGTATGGAATAGGTAGTACATTACTAAATGCTGTAAAGAGTTTTTATGAGGATAGTGAGGCTCAGGTTAGGGTATGTAGATGAGAGGGAGATATACTTCCCTGTAAAAGTAGGTCTTAGACAGGGATGTGTAATGTCACTGTGGTTGTTTAACACATTTATAGATGGAGCTGTAAAAGAAGGTAAATGCTAGGGTGTTAGGGAGAGGGGTGGGATTAAATTATGAGGAATTAAATACAAAATGGGAATTGACTTTTTGCTGATGATACTGTGCTTTTGGGGAGATTCTAAAGAAAAGTTGCAAAAGTTAGTGGACGAGTTTGGGAGGGTGTTGTGAAGGTAGAAAGTTGAAAGTGAATATAAATAAGAGTAAGGTGATGAAGGTATCAAACAATTTAGACAAAGAAAAATTGGATATCACATTGGAGGGTGGGAGTATGGAAGAAGGAATGTTTTCAGATATTTGGGAGTTGACTTGTCAGCGGATGGGTTTATGAAGGATGAGGTAAACAGAGAATTGATGAAGGAAACAAGGTGAGTGGTGCATTGAGGTATCTGTAGAGGCAAAGAACGTTATACATGGAGGCAAAGAAGGGAATGTAGAAAGTATAATGGTACCAACACTCTTACATTGGGTGTGAAACATAGATTGTAAATGCTGCAGCGAGGGAGGCAGCTAAAAGGCAGTTGGAGATGTCTTGTTAAGGGTAATATGTGGTGTAAATATTATGCAGAGAATTCGTAGTATGGAAATTAGGAGGAGGTGTGAAGTTACTAAAAGTATTGTCAGAGGGCTGAAGAGGGGCTGTTGATGTGGTTTTGGTCATTTAAGGAGAAGGGAAAACAAAGTAGAATGACTTGAAGAGCTTATTAAATCTATTGGGGAAGGAAGGCAGGGTAAGGGTTCCCTGAAAAAGTTGGAGGGAGAGGGTAAAGGATGTTTTGTGGGCAAGGGGCTTGGACTTCAAGCAAGTGTGCGGTGAGCTTGTTAGATAGGAGTGAATGGAGACGAATGGTTTTTGGGAACTGATGACCTGTTGGAGTGGGGAGCAGGGTAATATTTTGTGAAGGGATTCAGGGGAAATGGTTAACCCGGACTTGAGTCCGGGAAATGGGAAGTACAATGTCCGCACTTTAAAGGAGGGGTTTAGGATTTGGCAGTTTGGGGGACTTCTAAAACTGTCGTATCTGAATGCCTTTGGAAAGACAGTGGGTTATGTATGAGTGATGGTGACAGTGTTTGAATGATGATGAAAGTTTTTTCTTTCTTTTTGGGTCACCCTGCCTCAGTGGGAAACGGCCAACATGACAAAAAAAAAAAAAATAATGTAAGATTTTAGGTACGTCTTGCTACTTCTACTTTCACTTAGATCACACTACACATGCATATACAAGCATTTATATACACACCCCTCGGGTTTTCTTCTATTTTCTTATTAGTTTCTGTCCCTATTTATTTCCTCTAATTCTCCCTGAGAAAGTGAAACAGAGTTCTTCCCCAAGCCAGTCTGTCTTAAAGGGCAAAATAAAATGCCAGGAGCAGGGGCTTAGTAACCTCTTCTCCCCTATACATTACTAAATTTAAAAAGAGAAGCTTTAGTTTTTTTTTTAGGTTACCCTGTCTCAGTGGGGTATTACTTAGTTGTTAATTTATATTTCATTTAGTTAGATAAGCTGAATGCCTGCTGTGAGTCTCCAGACTGCTTATGATCACTTGTTAATAACCCTCTTTAATTGCATTTTCCTTCTGACCCATATATATGATAAGTGTTGCATGTATGGAAAGTGTTTTGGTGAGTGTTAATTGAAATTTTGTTAAATATTTATCAGTAAATTTTTGATCATGTTTTGTTCTTCTGGATACTTGGTTTTTCCCCGAAAGAGGGTTTTAACCCCAAATTTGGCCACTTTAAACATTCTCAGCCCTGAATTTAACCCAGTTGTTGGCAAGGTTTTCCTTCATCACTTTTCAGTGTGTATTAGTTATGTGATAGGGTTGATAGTTTTTAGGTTTAGTCTGGTTGAAAATTTGGGAGTGAGCTAATTTGTAGCTTTCTTTTGGTAAAAATGAAAAATATAAGGACTTTTTTAAATGTTTTTTAGCTCGAAAAAGTACTTTTAAACATTTTATATCTCTTGTTTTTTTTTTTTAGCTTTCCACTTGGCTGTTCATTTTCAAATAACCCCAGAAGATTGATCGCTTCCAAAAAGATATCAGAGAAGTTAAGAATATATTGAAGAACCCAACTAAAGATGATGGGGACAGGTGAGTGATATTATTTTTTTTTTTAGAATAAGGTTTTAACCCCTTCATTTTACTTTCTGTATGTTTTAGTAATTTTTAATGTGTATAGCTCTAAATTAAGGTGAAAAAAAGGGGTAAAGTTGGGGGACAATTGTCTATTTAGTTAGGGTTCATGGTTGTTTCAATAGTAAAAATTCTGTTAATGAGTAAGATTCATTGGTTTTCCCAAATTTGTGCCCCCGATTTCTAGCACCCCTAATTAATACAGGGAACCTCTATTGGGGTTTTAACCCTTTCCCATGACCTTTCTCGCAAGGATTTACTCGTTTGCAGAGTGTTTTCCCCATTTAAATTAATTGAAGTGCAATTAATCCCTTCCCGGGAATTCTTTACTTCGTAAATTTTAAATATAAACTTTTCGGTTAAAATGACATAATAAAACAAAATAAATAACATAGAAAAAACCGTATATACTCTAAAATGAATAAAATGTAATTTTTGTAGTGGTACGGGGGTGTTAGGGGTGGAGGGGTTGTTGGAGACCGGACAAAATAATACTTCTTAATAATTTTCTTAAAATCTCTATCGGCTTATTTATCTATCACAGTTAATTAATATGACTAAAAAACAAAATAAAAAACATAAAAAAACCTGATTTATGTCCGAATGAATAAAAGGTCATTATATAGCTGCAGTCAGAAAAAGTAACAAATTCCCACTACAGGACAAAAACACACCACCGTATTCAAAAAACTAAACCACTCCAATACAAAAAATCCTATTTTTATGATCACATAATAGAAAACTTAACTCTGACATAACCTTCCCTCAAACATCTCCCTTTCCAAAATTAAAGAAACATGACCTAAAAGAAGGCACAGTTACTTTTGTGTTCCTCGTTGCCATCCACGCTATGCAAAACTCAATCCCCATAAAAGGCCCTAAAATTGGGAAATTTATTACCCGTGAATATAAAGAAACCTGTTGTTTTAAATTCAAGTCTCTTTTCAAAAAACACTTACTCACTACAACTAAATAAATATGAACATTGTATTCATAAATTGTTTCATTTGTATTCATTATTGTTTCAAAATGTCAACCCGTGACCCAATCAAAAATTTGTTACTATTTTAAATTCATTACCCAACGAATACTCTATTCTATGATTACACAGCAACACAGTAAATGACCTATGACCTGTCTTTGTAATACTCATTTGTAAAATTGTTATCTGTTTTACAATAATTTTTTTACCACTGTATATCATTTCCCTTTGTTTAAATTTTGTTTAATTTTAAGCCTGCCCAAATGTCTGCATAAAAGGGGGGTTTGGCGTGCTGCACTTTAAAAAAAAAGTTTCTTTTGTACTTCTCTATATTGTTTGATTAATAAAAAAAAATAAATAAAAAAATGAAAAATAATAAATATATGTGGGCGGGGCCCCACGAGGGTTTGTTGGGGACAGGGGCAAAAAACTCCTTGAATATTTCGCTTCATCAACTCTAAGTTATTTTTATCACAGTTCATAAAAAATGCCCAAAACCCAAAACATTTAATAAAAAAATTTAAAAAAACCTGATTTAGTCCAAAATGAAAAAAATTTGTCATTATATTTGTCGGTGGCGGCGGGGCTGACGAGAGTTTGTTGGGACAGGAAAAAAATTTTCTTTTGTTTTATTTTGCTTTATCGACTCTTTGGTTTTTTTAAATTATCATGGTTCATTTTAATAGGGAAATAATAAAAATATAAAAAAATAAAAACCCCGATATTACTCAAAAATGAATAAAAATTTTGTTTTTATTTTAACAGGTGGAGGGGGGCCCAACAACCGCCCCCTTTTTGTTGGGGGAAAACCCACTGCCATCTACTGAGGCCCTTTTTTAAAATCCCGTTTATTTTTATAATTTTTATTATTTTGTAGGCATTATTATTTTTTATATGTTTATTCATTCTTTCAACACAGGGCCCCGTATCCCCCGAGGGGGGGGGGCCCCCAAAAAGGAAAAAAAAAAGAAAGTTTTATTTAATATATAAAGGAAAGGGGTTACTACCCCCTTGCTCGGGGAAATTTTTTGGGCCTTTTTTAAAAAAAAAGAAATGGCTTCGGAAAAAAAGTATTCTTTTCCCAATTCCCCCATGGATAAAACGGGAAAAATTAAAAAGAACAAGAATTTTGAAAGGGAAAAATAGAAGGAAAACCCGAGGGGTGTGTATATATATATGTTTTGTACATGTATGTGTAGTGGACCTAAGTGTAAGTAAAAGTAGAAAAGCGTCCCTGAAACCTTGCATTTTCATGAGACAAAAAAAAAAGCCCGCAACCCTACCATTTTTGTTAAACCCAATTCCCGGCTTCTGTTTTACACCCCCTTTGGGGAAGGTGGTTTCCCCCCTGGGCGGGTTGCTTTTTTCCCCAAACCTTACTACCTATCTCCCTGGGGGGTTTGCGGGTCTCCCAACCCTTTTCTCCCTTCATATGTATTATTGGGGCATTTTTTACAGTGTTCCTCCCCTTTTTTTATTTCCCCGGCAATCGAAAATTTTTCCCCAAATCTTTGGGGTTTTTGTATAAAACAGGGAAACTCGTTTTTTCATGGGTTTGACTCGCAAAATTGTATTTTCCCCGGGGCGCGTTTTTGCCACAGTGTGAGGGGGGGGCGGCCCTTCCTCCCCCCCACCCAGTTGGCATTTTTTCCCCAGTGAGGGGGAAGGCCCCCTTCAAGTGCTTCCTACGAAATATTTAAAAATATTCCACTCTTTTTGTGCTTGAAATTTAAAAAATAAGCAAACCAGGGCCCTCCAAAAAAAAGCCCCTATGCCAAGCCTGTGGTAAAAAAAGGTGAAAAATTATGTAAAGTGGACAAAAGTTTTGGGGCCATTTTCGGGAAGTTTTAAAAAGAGACGCCAAAAAAAAGAGCTCTTCCACATTTTACTTTCCCGAGAAGGATCGGGACTTCAAGGTGGTCCTAGTGGCTTTAAGAAGCAGAGAAGAGAACCCAATTTGGGTACCTGAGGGTTGGGGAAAGGGGATTCCCTTCCAAATTTGTAAAACAATCCAATCTCTGTCCTCCTCCTTTTCTCCCTTTACACAAAAGAAAAATCTCCTTTTTAAAGGGAAAATTTGTTATCCCTTTTTAATTTTTCGTTAAATCTTTCCCATTGTTTTGTTTATTTTCTATATGTATTTTTTCTTTGAAAAAAAAATTTTTTGTTTTAATATTTTTTATGAGAAAATTCGCCGATGACAAAAAGATAGGTGGGGATAATTGATTTAAACGTAGATGTTGGGGAACTTAAAAGGATTTAGCAAACTCAAATTCTTGGGAAAGGAAAAGTGGCGGATGCAGTTCAATGTAGATAAAGCCAAGGTCGGGAGTGCCCAAAAACCCTAGCACTTTTAAGTTAAATAATGAAAGAATTACCCAAACAGATTGCGAAAAGGATTTGGGGGGTTTTAAATGGTAAGCAGAAACCTTAAACCAAGACGGGTTAATCCCTTAAGAATAGTAAAAGGGCCCCAAATAGTTTAAATGGGTTTTTATTCGAAGTGTAAGAAAACAGAAGTCCAGGGGGTCATTTTTGCAGCTTTATACATCATTAGAAAGGGCCCTTTCCATAGTTTATGCAGCTCAGTTCTGGTCCCCATATTCCCGAATGGACATAAATTCGTTAGAAAACATTCAGGGGTTGGGATGACAAAAATTAAATTTCATGCGTTAAAAATTTTCCCTTATGAAGAAAGTTTAAAGACTCTTAAATTACATTCATTTGTTGGGACGAAAGGAATGAGGGGAAAACCTGTTGGGAAGTGTTATAAGTGGAAGAAAAAGGTTTTTAAATAAAGGGGATATTAATAAGGTTTGTGGATATCTCCCCCAAGGAAAAACCCCCCAGTAATGGTTTTTAAAATTAGTAATTTTTAGTTTTTAAGGAATGGACTTTGGGAAAGTTTTTGGGTTTTTGGAAATAGGGTATTTTGATGAGGGGAAAAACAGTCTGCCTATTTGGGGAAATTGAGGCTGGGGGCTTTGGGTGTTTCAAATTTAGGTTGGAAAAAATACATGAGTGAGGGGGGGCTTGGATTTGAGTGGGACTTGCAAAATCAGAGTTTTTCTTGGGTAGCTTTAAAAATTTTGGGTTTTGGGAAATTTTTTTGTTAGTGGGATTTTAACTGTAAAGGACCTCCCCCTATTTATGGGCCAAAAAGGCCTGCTGCAGTTTTCCCTCTTTTTTATGTTCTTATGTTCTTATTCTGGGGTGTCGGAATGTTTAAATTTGGGTATTTACATTATTTCTTATGGGGAAAATTGATTCGCCAAATCGTAAATTTCGTTTATATTTAAGGGCCCCAAGGAACGGATTAATTAGAAAAACGGGGGGACAAACTTTATTTTTAAATTTTTAAATTATTTTTTTGTATTATATTTTTTTCTCTTATTTTTATACGTATTTTTATTAATTTTACGTATTTTTATTTTTTTTACATATTATTATTATTTTTATTTTTTTTTTTATAATTATTATTTTTTACAATGAAAATTTTTTTTGAAAAATTTTTTTCCCCACAAAAAAATTTTACGATTTTTTTGTTATGCTTTTTTGAAAATTTAATCTTTAAAAAATAATGTCGGGCCCTTTTCCACTTACTACATTTGGAATGGCCATTGACTTCATTTGTTACTTTTGGGAACATAGAAAGAAAGGGGAACATTTTTCCTACGTTGAGCTAAAATTTGAGTTATTTTTCATCGGGAAAAGCAATAAAAAATCATAATAATAAATAAAGGAATTTCCCAACCATAAAAACCAAAAAAAAATTTACCGAAAGGGGTGGCAAATTGCTGGAAGTGAACTCCATTTTTTATGTTCCAATTTTTTTCATTTCTGATGCAATTTAAGCATTTTCCTTTAATTTTTTGCCCAAGTTTCAATAAGTTTAGCCCAACAAAAAAATGAGTTAAAATTCCCCTAGATAAAGAGAAAGAGCCCCCCCACCAGGTAAAGGGAAACCTGCCTTGAGGTTTGCTCCCCTTAGGGAATTTTTTTGGTTGCTTTTGGGAAAAGAAAAAAATCGACCCAGCGACTGCTCTTTTTTTGGGAAATAAACTCCCCAAGGGGAATGCGTGGGCTAGTAGGGGTTTCCACTTTTACAGTGGAACCTCCACTCACAATTTTTGGGTTCCATTCCGTGACCTTGCTCGAAATCTGGATTTGTTGGGTTTTGCGAGTCTTTTTTCCCCTCGTTTAAAATGGAATTGAAATGGAATTAATATTTTCCCAAGTGGAAATTCCGGCAACAAAAAATTTTTTAAATTAATTTTTCCCTAACCTGGGGTTATTTGGTTTGGTAAACAAAAAACCGCCCGGGGGGGGGGGGAGGTACTACCGCCCTTGCCAAAGGGTGAGTGTAAAAAAAAAAACCCCCTTTTGTAATTGTTTTACATGTTTTGTAGGATTGCGGGTTTTGTCTTTTGTCGGTCTCAAAAAACATGAAAGATGTCGGGGTATGTCTTACTACTTCTACTTCCCACTTAGGTCACACAACACACACATTTTACAAAATTTACATACAACCCCCCTTTGGGGTTTTTTTTCTATTTTCTTTCTAGTTCTTGTTCTTGTTTTTTTTCCTCTTTTTTTCCCATGGGGAGGTGGAACAGAATTTTTTCCTCCGTAACCCTGGTGTTGTAAGAGGCGACAAAAATCCCAGGAGAAAGGGGGTTAGGTTAACCCTTCTCCCGTTTTAAATTACCTTTTAAAATTTTTAAAAAGAAAATTTCGTTTTTCTTTTTGGGCCACCCTGCCATGGGGGGGAAATTTTGGGCCGGTTTGTTGAAAGAAAAAAAAATTTCCCTAATATAACTATTTTGGGTTTTTTTATTTTAAAATTCATCTAATATGATATAATAAAAATATTAAAAAAATAGAAACATTTAATTTTTTACATTAGAATGAAAAAAAAAACATGTATTACTATTGTCTGCCACTGCGCTTCATTTTTGTCTGGCCCCTGGACTTCATGGGGTCTGCCACTGCTCCCCTTTTGATGTCTGCCCCTGCGCCCCATGTTGTCTGGGCCAAATGCTGCTTAAAGATGTCTGCCCTGCTGCTTCATTTTTGTCTGTCACTGTGATTCATGTTTGGGCTGCCACTGCTTCTAATGATGTCTGTCCCCCTTTTGCTAGGTGTTGAAAGGGCCTTTCCAATATGTGAAAAGGGTTTAGGGGCAGTGCCCAAACGGAAAGTATTGGGGAAATGACCCTCATTGGTTTTAAATCTTTAACATCGCCCCAAACAAACAAAAATTTGTTAATTTTGGGGTCAAAATTTTAAGGGGATTTTTTATAATGAAAACCCAAACAAAATCCTTTTCGTTTTGTAGTATATCTTCCATTCTTATTTAAATGAGACCAAAAAAAAAAGAGAATTAAAACCCTAACCCTAGAAAAAATACTGTATGGGGAAATAATGGGTTTAGAAGGTGAACTCCGTTTTTTTTATTGTTTGATTTCTTTCATTTTTGGTGTTTCGTTTTTGAAAATCTTTCCTTTACATTGCCCCTGTTTCAGTAAGTAGTCAAACAAACAACTGAGATCCAATTCCCTAGATCAAAAGCAAGAGCCCCCCCAAGGGGGCCCCCTCCATTTTGGAAAAATTTTACTCGATTTGAAAAACAAAAAAAAACGACCCGAGCAAAAATGCTCGTATCTGGAAAAAAATCATGCATGGAAAGCGCTCATAAAAAGGAGGGTTACCTTTTCCCGTTTTTCCCCCCCTTATTTTGGCAGGTTGGGGTTTCCCGGGGTACTGCCATAAAAGGGGAAATCGCCGTGAAATGGAAAAACCCCCTTTTTTCCCCCTTATAAAAAGATATTTAAAACTAGCTAACAAATTTTTTCTTTTTTCTTTTAATTTAAATTGCAATAGAAATTTGGATTAAAAAATTTAAAAAAGTTTAAAAAACACATTTTAGTACACTCATTATTTTCCTTTAAAAAAATTTTAGTTTTAATTGTGGTTTAGGGCCCAAAAAGTAATTTTTTTTTTTTTTACCCAACCGGCTGTTTTCCCACCAAGGGGAGGGTGGCCCAAAAAAAAAAACAAATTTTCTCTTTTTAAAATTTTAATTTTCCCGGGGGAAGGGGGTTATAGCCCCTTGCTTCCCCACTTTTAGTCCCCCTTAGGAAAAAGCATAGCCCTTTCGGAAAAGGGAAAAATTCTGTTCCCCCTTCCCCATAGAGACAAATAGTTTTTTATTGTAAGAAATCAAGTGTGGTGTTTTATGGTAGCCAACCCGGCCCAAACCCCCCACACAAAAAAATTCTTTAAAATTTTTAAACGTCCCCAGGTGATTTAAAAAGCATTTACAGTTCACTTTATTTCTTTTCCTTAAAAAATTTTTGTCTTAAAAGTTGGGGTTCCCGAGGGGGAGTAAACAAGTTTAAAATGAAATAAAAGAGGAGAGAGGGGAGAGATTTTTAAAGAAAGGGGAGAGAGAGAGGAGAGATTAGGGGAGAGGCCCAGGGGGAGAAGGGGGAGAAAAGGGGGGAGGAAAAAAGAAAGGGGGAGAAAGATAGAGAGAGAGAGAGAGAAAGAGAGAGGAATGAGAGAGAGAAAGAGAGAGAGGGAAAGAAGGGGAGAATGAGAGAGAGAGAGAGGGGAGAAGGGAAAGAGAGGAGAGAGAGAATGGAAGGGAATGAGTAAAAGAGGAGGACAGGCGCAGAGTTATGTAAAAAAAAACCAGGCGAATGCAAGTTTTGTAAACAAAACAAAGTGTTAAAATGTCTGGGTTTTTGTAAAAGTTACATTGGTTTTACAAATTTTTCTCAAAATTGTTCGGAAAAGGGAAAAAATAAAGGGAACACTTCATTCTCATGTAAAAACCCTTTTTTTGAAGAAAGGGAAACTTGGTGAAGGGAAAGGAAAATAAAAATCTGACTTTTTTTGGTTTTTTAAGAACTTTTTAACGACAGACATTTCCCTGTTTGAGTTAATAATGTGCCCCCCTGACCTTTTTCCAAATGAAGGTGTCCCCCAGGGATTTTGTTCTAAGCACAACTCCCTTTTTTTCCCCTTTCTAAAAAATGATTTGGCCCCTGTTCTTCCATCCAATATTTAGTCATCCTCTATGTAGAGACTTCACTATTGCTTATGTAGGCCCCCCTGACTGGGAAACCCCTTTCAGTTTCTCTCCAGCATGCCCGTCAACCGTGTTTCCAATTGGGCCCCCACGCATGGGTTTAAAATTTTTCCCGTACCAAAACTCACCAATTACTTTAATAGACCTCTGTTAACTCGATTTTTCCCTTTTTTACCTCTGTGGCCCCGTATCCCTGAACAGGGACTTGGCGGTTTCCCAAAGGGCCCTTTTCTTTGGCTGTAAGTTATCCCGGAAAACCCCACATTACCCCTTGAAGGCAAATTGTCCAGGCCCGGGTGAACCTTTTTAAAACCCGTGCTTTAAACTTTTAGGGGAGCCCGTTCATCGAAAATCTCCTTTTGCCTCATTCAGCCCTCTTTTTTTCGAACTCGAGTATGGTGACCAGAATTTTTAAACCGGGCCCCTTTCCCGCTTTTCTTTTCTCTAGGCTTAACCCCCATCCCTATCCCCCTTAAAGGGTTACATTTATGCCCTTGGGGGCTTTTCGCTCTTTCCCTTTGAGAGCCTTTTATGCAGAAGCAAATGTTTCCTTTTCCCGGTTTGACCCCCGTTTATGCCCAATTTCCTTCGCTCCTTTTGTACGTCTCACGTTTTTTCCCCAATTTTTTTTCCCTTTTTAGAAATTTGGGCACCGATATTAGTTTGAAAATTCTTTATTTGGTTTCGCCAAACCCCCTGGTTGGGGGTCCAAACCCCCTTTTTACCCCCCCTAAATTTTTCCCCTTGTCTTCCCTTCAGTTTCCCCTTTTATGTGTTATTTTTAGCATTCAAATTTTCCCTTCCCCCCCGGGAAGTTTTCCAAAGGGTTTTTTGGGTCTTTGGTCTTTCTCACTCCCCCTTTCTCGAAAAACCCAAATGCCTACGGGGGGCTTTTCCCCCTTCTTCTTTTTCTTGACCCAATTCCCTCTAAATTTTCATGCCCTCGCGTGTAAATACACAGATGGCCCCTAAGTTTTGACGGCGTTGGATTCGCAAGGCCCGTGTTTCCGGGAAAAGTGTTTTTTGCGAGGGCATTATATCCTTTCCCGGGCCCGCATTTTTAATGCGAAAATTGGGATTTCCTTTCTTTTAAACCTTTATTAATTTTTTGCATTATGGGCCCGTGTCATCATTTGTGGTTGTTCAAACTCCCTTAAATGCTCTCGGCTATACGGAAATTTGAACCCCCTCACCCCCCCAGTTTCCGGGATCCCAAATTTGGGCCTTTCGCTGTTTTTCTTACCCGGGATAAAAATATTGTTTTTTGTTTGGGCCCCTGGGAAAGTTTTACGTCAGGGCCCAAAGATAAGGGGAGACCTGCGGGGAATGGTAAACAGTACATTTACCTACCAAATTTTCAAATTTAAAAAGGTGTCCCCCTTTTCCCCGCTATTTTGCTGTAAATTTGTACCCCCCATTCACACCGGTGGCAAAAACATTTTGGTTTTTAACTATCTCGGGTTTAACAAAACTTTTTCTATTAAACCGGGCATTTGGGTTTCTTTGGGCCGGCTTCTGTATCAGTGCCGAAAGGGTTGGGGGGGGACACTCTCTCCTGCCGTTTACAATTTCCCATTTCTCGTTCCCTTTCTTCATTTGGGTAATTTTCATGGAGAGACCCCAAAGTTCCCTTTTGGAAGTGTCAAATTCCCGTATCATTAGCCCCAAAACACTGTTTTGACTGTCCCCTCTATCAAAAGAGGGCCCCAGAATTTTCCCCCCAATGTCGTCCTTTTCCCCTCTACTACTCTCTTTTTACCTTCCATTTTTTTGCTGAGACCCTCCTTTTTTTCCTGACTTCTCAAATTTACTTCCTTTTACAACGGGCCCGAAATTTTTTCAAAAAAAAGCCCAAATTTTTAATTTTGGCCCTTTGGGGATCTCCGGGGGATTAAATAGAAAGGGAAAATGCCCTTTTTAGCATTCAGCCCCGTTACTGGGTTTTCATAACAAGTAGTCAGAAACCTGGTCCAAAATTTTCCATTAGAATTTTCCCCAATTTTTAAATTTTATTATTTGCCCTTCAAAGGGTTTTTTCCCAAAGGGGAGGCTATTTAAAAAGAGAAATTAAAAATTTTAAAGATTTTTTCTTTAAAAATCAAGGGTGGTGCTTTGGGGAGTTAATTTTTATCCAAAATTTAAAAAATAAAAAAATTAAAAACCAAATTTAAAACAAATTGAATTAATTTAATTTTTTTAAAATTCTCTCGTGTCAGTTGTATTTGTTTTGAAGGCACCCTATCACATTTTTATGTAAGCCATGGTGTCATATGAGGAATAAATGCCCGGGGGGGGCAATGGGCTAGTAACCCCTTCTCCCGGTAGCACTTAAATAAAAAAAGAGAAGAAGAAAAAATTTTAATAAAAAGGGGTGCTTTAAAGGGGCGGGGGAATTTAAATGCGGGGGTGACAAAAAACAGATGATTGGGTTTTTATGAATGAAAAAGGTTTGGGGGTTTTCCCGGCCCCAAGCGAAAAAAAAGCTGAAAGGGGGTAGGAGAGTTTCAGTGGGGGGGAAAAAAATGGGATTAAATCGGGTAATTTTGAGAGGGTTAAGGCAAAGGAATTTTTGGGGAAAACCCCGTTAATGTTAAAATGACAAATTTTATGGAAAAGTGGGGAAAAAAGAATTTTGAATTTTGTAAAATTTAAAATTAAAGTTTGGGTTAAATAAAAGGGTTTGGATGGCTTTTCCGAGAAGTGGGTCAAAAATTAAACTTTTTATTGCCCCCTTTTGGGAAAAAGGAAAGGAAAAAGCCCGGGAAAGGGAAGAAGGGATTTTGGGGGAGATGTTAAGTTTAAATTAATAGGAAACCCTTTTAACCAAGTTTAGGGGAGTAATTGTTGGGAGGGGGGCCGAAAGCTAAAGTAGGAAAAAAACTTTAAGGGGCGGGTGGTGGTAAAATTTTTGGTTGGTTTTGGTTCCAGGTGTAAAAAGTAATGGGGGCCCCTTTTTTATTGAACTTTGTTTAGAAAGGGGGGGTTTTGGTTTTAGGTTTAAATACATATTTTAAGAAAAAGGGATAAATAAGGGATTTTCAAGTTTTTTTTTAGGGCAAAAAAGGACAGTAGTTTGTTGGTTTTTTGTATTGGTAGAATTTAAAGACTGTTGGGTAGACTTCGGTTTTTACATTTTTTTTTAGAGGGGGCCCCAGATATATCAGAAACACCCTTTTAATTTGTTTTAAACTACACTGAGAGTAAAAAAGGTAGATGGAATACAAGGAGAATAGAAAACATAAAGGGGAAAAAAAAGGGGGTTGGGAAAGGGTTTTTAAAAATAAAAAAGGAGGCAGTTAGGGTAAGATAAAAAACAGCTATTGGAAAGGGTAGATGGGCCCTTTTGTGGAGCATAAGGGGAAAAAGGGGTCGAAGAGGGGATAGGGGGGTTTAAAAATGTTTGTTAGAGTGTTTTAGCAGAAGTTTTTGGTTACAGGAAAGTGGGTGCGGGAAAAGGGGAAAAGGAGCGATTGGGGAATGATGAGGGAAAGGGGAGTTGTAAGGGAGAAAAAGTTTGCATATGAGAAATTTTTACAAAGTAGAAATGATGCAAGGAGGGAAGAGGGATAAAGGGGAAAAAAAAAGGGAAGGGTGGTGAAGCAATGTAAAAAAGAGCAAATGAGAGAGTGGGTGAGTTATCAAAAAATTTTGTTGAAAATAAGAAAAATTTTTGGGAAAAGTGAGATTAAAAAGTTAAGAAACCCTAGAGAACAAAGGGATTTGTCAGTTAAAAATAGGAGGGGAGAGTTATTAAATGGGGTTAGGGGGTTTTGGGGAGATGGGGGGGAATATTTTGAGGAATTGTTAAATGTTGATGAAGATAGGGAAGCTGGATTTCTGTAAGGGAAAGGAATAACATTTGTGGGGTGAGGAAGAGCCAGTTTGAGTTGTGGGGGAAGTTCGTGAGGCAGTAGTAAAAGAAAGGGGGAAAGGCAGCCGGGTTTGATGGGATAAAGAAGAAATTTAAAAGAGGTGGGGATTTTTTTGGGAGGGGTTTGGGTGAAATTTTTTTAAAAAAATGATGAAGATGGAAAGGTCCCTGGGATTGGCAGGGAGCATGCATAGTTCCTTTTTTAAAAGGCAAAGGGGATAAAAGAGATGCAAAAATATAGGGGGATAAGTCTGCTGAGGTCCTGGAAAAGTGTAGGGTAGAGTTATTTTTGAAAAAATTAAGATAAGACGGAAATTGGATAGCAGATAACAAGGAGGCTTTAGGAAAGAAAGGGGTGTGTGGCCGGGTTTACAGTAAAAACATAAAAGTGAACGTTTTAGTAAGGCTAAAGGGTTTTGTGGCTTTATGGATTTGGAAAAGGCGTATGACAGGGGGATAGGGGGGCAATGTGGCAGATGTTGCAAGTTAGGGAAGGGGTGGGTTACTGAAAGCATGAAGAGTTTTTACGAGGATAGTGAGGCTCAAGTTAGAGTAGTGGGAAAAGAGGGAAAATTATTTCCCAGAAAAAGTGGGGCTTAGAAAAGGGATTGTGATGTCCCCGTGGTTGTTTAATATATTTATGAGGGGGTTGAAAGAGAAGTAAATGCGGGGGTTTTGAAAGGGGCGGGGAGTTAAAAGAAAAAGAATCAACACAAAGGGGAGTTGCACAGCTGCTCTTTGCTGATGACACTTGCTCTTGGGAGTTCTGAAAGAAGTTGAGGAAAAATTGGGGGATGAATTTGGTAGGGTGTGCAAAAGAAGAAAATTAAAGGGGGAATACAGGAAAGAGTAGGTTATGGGGAAACAAAAAGATTAGGTATGAAAATTGAATTAGATTGGAGGGAAGAGTATGGAGGGTGAATGTTTTAGTATTTGGGAGTGGAGTGTGCGGATGGGTCTATGAAAGATGAGGGAATCATAGAATTGATGAGGGAAAAAGAGTGATGGGTGCATTGGGAGTCTTGGAGAAAAGAACTTTGCCCTTGGGGGCAAAGGGGGGAAATGTATGAGGTATAGTTTTCCCAAACGCCTTATATGGTGTGAAGTGGGTGATAAAATTGTTCAGCGAGGAGAAGGCGGAGGCAGTGGAGAGTCATTTTGGGGGCAATGTGGGGTGAATATAATGGAAAATCGTGTTTGGAAGTTAGGAGGATGGGGGGGGGATTCCCCAAAATGTTTCCAGAGGGCTGGGGAAAGGGGTTTGTTGGGGTGGTTCGGAAGTAGAGAGAATGGAGCGAAACAAAGACTTAAAGAGTGATAGTCTGTATGGAAAGGGAAAGGCGGGGTAGGGGTGGGGGCCTGGGGAAAAGGTTGGAGAGAGGGGGAAAAGGGAGGTTTGTTGCGAGGGGTTGGACTTCCAGAGGCTGCGTGAGTGTGTTTGATAGGGTGAATGGAGAAAATTTGGTTTTTAAATACTTGACTTGCTTTTGGGAGTGTGACAAAGTAAATTTATGAAGGGGTTCGGGGAAAAAACCGGCGGGCCGGCTTGAGTCCTGGAGATCGGAAGTACTTTTCCCCTGCATTGAAGGAGGGGTTTTTTAATGTTGCAGTTTAAAAACTGTAGTGTAAAGCACCCTTCTGGCAAGACAGTGAGGGGTGAATGTGGGAAATTTTTTCTTTTTCGGGCCACCCTCCCTTGGTGGGAAGGGCCAGTGGATAAAAAAAAAAAAAATAAAAATTTTTAAAGTCCCGTCTGGTACATTTTTAAAACTTTTAAAAAGATATAAAAAATATGTACAAGAAAGTTTTGGTGATTGTCTAGTGCTCTAAGTGTTCGCTATGTCTAACTCGACTAAAATTAATTCCCCTTTGAGGGTTTTGGTCGTCTAGTGTCTTAGGGTAGGGGTTTTTGTCTACTAGCCCAAAAATTTAGCGGCCTAAAATCCACAGGAAAAGGCTGATAACCCCTAGATGTGAGAGAATGGGTCGGTGGTGGGTGTGCGCTTTGGAAAAAAATCTGGGCCCCAGTGGTGCTTTGGGGGGAATGCCATCAAGTACACCAATTTCCACCGTGCCCGTGGTAAGAAGTTCCTCACTCCTCGGCGAAGGGACACTTTTGTTCCCCGGGGGGACAGTTCTAATACAGATGGAAGTGACGTAAAGAGATTTTTTCAAGGTTCTGGTGAGGTTTTGACGAAACTAATGACCATAATATGGGAATAGTGGGGAAAACCCGAAACCCACGCCTTCCCCCTCTGGTGCGGGGCCATCTTGTTCACGTTCAGTTGTACCAGAATCCAAGAGGAAACCCCTATTTTCCAAAACCCCCGACCAGATGTGAGCATTGGTGATGATAGTGATAGTGATTATGAACTACAAGCTCTTCAAACTTTTTCCCAAGAATGGAGGAGGAGGGGGGAGGCAGGGGGGAGGAGGCAAGAGGAGGAGGAGGCAAGAGGAGGGGAGGCAAGAGGAGGAGGAGGCAAAGGGGAGGAGGCAGGGGAAAGGGGGAGGGGAGGAGGAGGGGAAGAAGAAGAGGAGGAGGGGGGAGGGGAAGAAGAAGAGGAGGAGGGGGAGGAGGAAGAGGAGGAGGGGGAGGAGGAAAGAAGAGGAGGGGGAGGAGGAGGAAAAAGAAGAAGAGGAGGAGGGGAGAAGAAGAATAGTAATGAAACAATAAAAAAATTAATAATAATAATACATAATAATAAAATAATAATAATAAAACTAAAATAAAAATAGGTAATAATAAATGTTCCCCCATGACAGTAAAAAAGAAAAGGGGGATAACATTGAAAAAGTGCTGAGTTTGATGGGGAAAATGAGGGTAGAGCTGAGCCAAAAGATGAGATAAACACCCCCTCCCTTGTTTTTGTGGTTTAATTAAAATTTCTGTCGTCTTTTTGCCCGTCTGTCAAGTCCCTGTCTATCCGTCTAGTCTCTTTTTCAAGAGCCACAAACTGTTCATCACTTTTACTCACACTTTAAGCGAGATGCACTTTGCTGGTTTTTTGGTTTACAGGAAAATTTTACTATGTATACTTGTATTTTTGTGTACCTGTGAGACAGAGACAAAAAAAACAGAAGAATGAGGGAGAAAAATAATTAGATGAATGGGGGAAGGGGGAAACAGCATCCGACCCATTGTTTTTAAGGCGGGGAGGGGGGAGGAGTTAATGAGACAATATGTCATTTTGACAGCTGCCACTCCCATAAATTTCACTATGGAAAGGAGGGGGAAAGGGGAAAAGGGGGAAGAGAGGGGGAAAGGAAGAAGAGGGGGAGGAGGAAGAGGAGGAGGAGGAAGGGAAGATTTTGGGGGAAGAGGAAAAGAGGAAGAGGGGAGGAAGGGAAAGTAGGGAAGATTAGGGGGGGAAAAGGAGGAAGAGGAAGAAGGGAGGAGAGGAGGAGGAGGGAAAATAGGGGGAAAAAAAGAGTAGGGGAAAGGGAAAAAAAGGAGGAGGGGAGAAGAGGAAGAGAAGAGTTTGAGGAAAATAGGGGGAAAAAAGGAGGAAGGTAGGGGAAAAAGGAGGGGAAGGGGAAGAAGGGGGAGGAGGGGGTGGAACATAGTACACTGGTACTGGTACATAAATTTCTGTCTGTCTATTTTTCTGTCTGTCAAGCTCCCCGTTTCTGTCTATCCGTCTAGCTCTCTGTCTCAGGAGCCACAAGACTGTGCATCACTTTTACTCCCCTCTTCCCAAAAAAAAACCTTTTTGGGTTTCTTGGGTTACCCTAGGTAATTTATTAGTATATTGAAAATTTGTGATGTGAGACAGAGATAGACAGACAGATAAAAGAGAAGGGACAGATTGAAAAGGGGTGATGAGGGGGGGAGAAAGATAAAAACCCATTTTGGACACCCTGTTTCAGAGTTCCACAAGCTTCGAACTAATAGGGAAAGTTCTGATATATATTGGTATTATATTATAGAACAATAATAATAAAAATGTTTGTATTTTTGTTTTTGTAAAAATTTTTTAAAAAATAATTTAATTATGTTTGTGGCTATTGTGTTTATACAAACGAGTGTATATATGTACATTGCACCCTTTCTTTGGTCTCATAGGCCCCATAAGTTATGTGAAAAAAATAAAAAAGTGAAAAAAAAAACAAACCCTTTAAATACAAGAAACTAAAGTTTACCGGGTGAGCGGCGTCGCCCCTGTTGCCTTTCGCGGCTCATTTTCTGCAAAATTCATGTCCTATCTCCGTAAGTTTTATGGGAATTTTTTTTTGTTTTTTCCCATAATTTTTTAAAAAAAAAAAATCTATTTTTTTTAAAGAAAAAATAAATTTTTTTTTTTTTTTTGAAATTTGGCCGACCCTGGGAAGAGGGGTTTTGGAGAGGGCCCGTCGACCCCAAAAGGGGTTTAAAACCCTGACGACAAAAATCCTCACATAAAAAAACTTCTTACCACCCCGGCAGTCAGAACAGTTTGCTTGAACAAAAAACGACCGTAAGCCCAAAGCAATTAACAAGCAACTGTGCACGAATCAGGACAAGGAAAAAAAACGACACTAGGGCCTCTGCAGATCCTCCACAAAATCACCAAACCCCCCAAAATACTGAATTAAGTTCCATAAGAAAAACCCCCATGTGACAGTACCAGATACCATAAAATTTTGGTCGAAGCTCACTCAGGCCTGAGTTGCTCAGAGTGCTAGCCACACAAACCTCAGACAATGTGAAAATCATAAGTCTAGACAATGTTCTGTGAACAGAGTTCCACAAAACCTACAACAATAAAGTGACAGAGACGATCTTCCAACAAGGGCCAATAAGGGAGAGTTAGGCACGTCTTGTCAGGAATACGTCCAACCACCAAGAGAGTCTAGCCCAGACTGACTACTCCAGGTGAGGTGTGAACAGCCCCCTCGATCACGTCATTGCTCCGTGGACAGTTGCTGCCCAGCAACACTGAGAAGCCGGCAGAGTAATGAGCCACGAGCGATAATTACAGTAGTTAGACAATCAAGACTTGAACTATGAGCACATAATAATAATATATGAATGTTACATCCTACCTAACAATATAACTAAGGCAAATAATAATATAAAGCAATATATTTACGATTTAGCTATTATCGCAAATATAAGCAATATAAAATTATATGAAAAGGTAATATACATTATATACAGTGGACCCCCGCATACCGTTGGCATTACATAACGTTAAATCCGCATACCGATACATTTTATCGCTAAGATTTTGCCTCGCATACCGCTAAAAAACCCGCTCAACGCTGTTCGTCCGAGATGCATCTAATGTGTGGCCTAAGCCAGCCTCACATGTTCCGCCGGTGGCATTGTTTACCAGCCAGCCTCCGCGGTAACATCCAAGCATACAATCGGAACATTTCGTATTATTACAGTGTTTTTGGTGATTTTATCTGCAAAATAAGTGACCTGGGCCCCAAGAAAGCTTCTAGTGCCAACCCTACAGCAATAAGGGTGAAAATTTAAACTATAGAGATGAAGAAAGAGATCATTGCTAAGTATGAAAGTGGAGTGCGTGTCTCTGAGCTGGCCAGGTTGTATAATAAACCCCAATCAACCATCGCTACTATTGTGGGAAACCCAAAACGGCAAACAAGGAAGCTGTTCTTGCCAAAGGTTCAACTGTATTTTCAAAACAGAGATCGCAAGTGATGGAAATGTTGGGAGAGACTCTTATTGGTATGGATAAATGAAAACAGATAGCAGGAGATAGCATCTCTCAAGTGATCATAAGTGAAAAGGGCCCTAGGAAGTTGCATGAGGTTTTAATTTAAAAAAAATGCCTGAAACTAGTGATGATGTGAGTGAATTTAAGGCCAGCAAAGTTGGTTTGAGAGATTAAGAAGCGTAGTGGCATACATAGTGTGAAAAGGCATGGTGAGGCTGCCAGTTCGGACCACAAAGCAGCTAAAAAATATGTGCAGGATTCGAGGAGTACATAGACAGTGAAGGACTGAAACCTGAACAAGTGTTTAATTGTGATGAAACAGGCCTCTTTTTGGAAGAAAATGCCAAGCAGGACCTACATTACTCAGGAGGAAAAGGCACTCCGGGACATAAGCCTATGAAAGACAGGCTTACTCTGTTGATGTGTTCCAATGCTACTGGTGATTGCAAAGTTTAACCTTTATTAGTGTATCATCTGAAACTCCCAGAGCGTTCAGGCAAAAGATATACCCAAGGCTAATTTGTGTGTGCTGTGGAGGGCATACAGTAAGGCATGGGTTTACTAGGGACTTTTTCTATGACTGGTTACACCATGCATTTTCCCCCAATTGTGAAAGATTACCTAACTGAAAAGAAATTAGACCTTAAGTGCCTCCTGGTGTTAGACAGTGCCCCTGGTCATCCTACAGACATGGCAGAGCGACTTTATGGGACATGAGCTCATTAAGGTCAAGTTTTTGCCTCCTAATACCACTCCTCTCCTGCAGCCAATTGGACCAGCAGGTTATTGCAAACTTCAAAAAACTGTACACAAAAGCTCTGTTTGAAAGGTGCTTTGTAGTGACCTCAGAAATCAATTGACTCTAAGAGAGTTTTGGAGAGAGCACTTTAATATCCTCAATTGTGTAAACCTTATAGGTAAGGCTTGGGAGGGGAGTGACTAAAAGGACCTTGAACTCTGCTTGGAAAGAAAATGTGGCCAGAATGTGTAGACCAAAGGAATTTTGAAGGGTTTCAGGCTAACCCTGAGAGGATATGCCAGTTGAAAGGGAAACTATTGTGGCATTGGGAAAGTCCTTGGGGTGGAGGTTAGTGGGGAGGATGTGGAAGAGGGTTTGGGGGAGGAGGACAATGAAGAACTAAAACCCCTGATGACTGCTAGATCAACTTCAACAGCAAGAGGCCAGACCTTTAGGAAACTGGTTTGGAGGAGGGAAAAGAGAAATTGAAGAAGTTGCCTACTTCAAAGATTAAGGAAATGTGTGGAATGTGCTTAAAGTGCAAACCTTTTTGATGACAATCACCCTAACACAGCTATTGCAAGCCGTGCTGGTGACTGTTACACTGACACTGTTTTTGAAACACTTTAGGGGAAATCATAAAGGAACGAGAGGTACAGGCCACTATGGACAGATATGTTGTGCGACAGAAGTTCAGTGACTCTGAAGCTGGTCCTAGTGGCATTAAAAAGAAGAAAAGGGGAAATAACCCCAGAAAAGGACTTGACACCTCAAGTCTTAATGGAAGGGGATTCCCCTTCTAAACACTAAGACTCTCTCCTCCTCCCATCCCATCAATCATCACCGGATCTTCAATAAAGGTAAGTGTCATGTAACTGTGCATGCCTTTTTTTAGTTTGTGTGTATTAAAATTAAAATTTTTTTGGAAAAAAATTTTTTTCATACCTTGGGGTTTGGGCACGAAATTTGTTTTTTTTTTTATGGGAAAAAATTGATAAAAAAATTTTGCAAAAAATATGGGGAAAGGGAG
>NC_069425.1:22773176-22873552 GCF_026875155.1 Cherax quadricarinatus | reverse complement strand
GTCGAACCAGGTAAGAACCAGAAATAATGGATATAAGTTGGATAAATTTAGATTTAGAAAGGACATAGGTAAGTACTGGTTTTCTAACAGAGTTGTAGATGCGTGGAACAGTCTTCCTAGCGGGGTGATAGAGGCTAGGACCTTGGGTAGCTTTAAGAAGAGACTGGACAAATATATGAGTGGGAGGAGTTGGGTTTGATTGGTGTCATGGGGTACGGGAGTTATTTCTTGGGTAGCTTTAGGTAGAGATCGTTTTGATAAGGACCTGCCTCGTATGGGCCAGTAGGCCTTCTGCAGTGTTCCTACATTCTTATGTTATGTTCTTAGTAAAAACAACAATGGAAGAACACTGCACGTCTACTGGCCCATACAAGGCAGGTCCTTATCAAAATGACCTCCACTCAAAGCTACCCAAGAATTTACTCCCGTACCCAATGACACAAATCAAACTCAGCTCCTCCAACTCGTATATTTGTCCAATCTCTTCTTGAAGCTACCCAAGGTCCTAGCCTCGATCACCCTACTGGTAAGTGTGATGTTAAATAAGAACTTAAGAAAGTAGGAACATTGGAACAGGCCTGCTGGCCCATACTAGGCCGGTCCTTCACAAATCCAACCCACTAACAGAACAAATGCTACCCAAGCAATAAACTCAGGTGCAAGTCCAACTCAAATCCAACCCCTATCACTCGTGTATTTATCCAACCTAAATTTGAAATTACCCAAGCCATAGCTTTTAGAACATTGGAAAGGAGGAACACTGCAATAAGCTTGTTGGCCCATACTAGGCTGGTCCTTCACAAATCTAACCCACTAACAGAACAAATGCTACCCAAGCAATAAGCTCAGGTGCAAGTCCGACTCAAATCCAACCCCTCTCACTCGTGTATTTATCCAACCTAAATTTGAAACTACCCAATGTTTTAGCTTCGATCACCCTACTAGGCAGACCGTTCCACTCATCAACTACCCCTATTACCAATGTTCATTTATACATTTTATTAGTGCCATAGAGTCTTTATGGAGAGGGATTCCTCTTCCAAATAACCTCTCTTCCCTCTCTCCTCCTCCCTGTCTTCCATTCATCAACAGCCTTCAATAAAGGTAACTGTCATGTTGAATGTTCATTCTTTTGTGCATGTAAATCTATCTTTCAGGTAAAAAAAAAAATTGTTGTTGATACTTCTGGGTGTCTGGAACGAATTAATTGGATTTACATTATTTCTTATGGGAAAAATTGATTCGAAAATCGTCCATTTCGATAATAGTCCCACTTCCAGGAACGGATTATGGACGATTATTGAGGCACCACTGTGTGTATATATATATATATATATATATATATATATATATATATATATATATATATATATATATATATATATATATACATTTATTTATTTATTTCAACAAGTCGGCCATCTCCCACCGAGGTAGGGTGACCCAAAAAGAAAGAAAATCCCCAAAAAGTAAATACTTTCATCATTCAACACTTTCACCTCAGTCACACATAATCACTGTTTTTGCAGAGGTGCCCAAAATACAACAGTTTAGAATTATATACGTATAAAAATACACAGTATATCCCTCCAAACTGCCAATATCCCAGACCCCTCCTTTAGAGTGCAGGCATTGTACTTCCCATTTCCATACATACATATGCAAAACAACCACTGTGAGAGAATAGTGAAATTCCAAATGCTTATGTGATTTCTCACATTATCAAGAAACTATAAAAACATCAAAAACTATTTCTTTTTTTTTTTTCAAAATATTTGGGGCGCTGGGTGAGAGAACATATATATACGTTTGGACCATTTAGGGGCTAAATTCTTCGACACTGAGAGCAAGGTTGTGAGCAGGGGTCTCAACAGTCAAAGAGTTAGTGCCCTAGAGCTATAAAATGTATATACAGTACACTCTTTACTTACCTTAAAATATTTGTAGTCTTAATGTAGGGTGAGAGGTGAGTAAATGAGATTAAATGAATAAATGAGAGAGAGAGAGAGAGAGAGAGAGGACAGCACGAGTTATGTAAACAAACCAGCCGGACACGTATGGTTTTAGTTCACTCCCGCAAGCCGTCCAGAAAAAATCTCATATTTATGTTAATTTATTCTACTCTGGGTATATTTATCATGTTTATATGTTGTGTAGCATTTTTATTATATAATTTTGAAAAAATATCATATATTGATTAAGCAAAATGTCTATATTAATGTTTTATATGACATTTAATGCACCTCAGTGATTATTATTGTGTTATTATTATTATTATTAATATGGCATCTTCAAGAGTAATAAGATACTCTTAGCGATTTTAATGCGTACCTGCATCCCAGAACTGTGTGTAAGTTTACTTAGGTACAGGTACACATAAGTATAATTATCAGAGTATACATAAAATATGAAATAACTTTAATTAAAACACTTAAAATTTTATAAAGTTTCTAAATATAATGGAGAGACATGGTGCTCAGGGAGAATGTAAACAAACCAGGTGGCACACACCATATTATAAAGACGGGGAGCCATACAGAGAGTTTTGGTCATAATTTGAAATTGCCATATTAATGGAACGCCGTAAGGTAAAAATGCCACAAAGCGGGGCCCTACTATATATATATACATAAATATATATACATTAGGGCCCTGCTTTACGGCGTTCTGCTAATACAGATATTTCAAATTATGACCAAAACTTGCTATACGGCTCCCCCCACCTGACTTTCTAATACGGTTACTGCGTCCCACCCAGTTTGTTTACATTCTCTGTGAGCACTGTGTCTCTCCATTATGTCTGGAAACTTTCCAAAATTTCAAGTGTTTTAAAGTTATTTCATGTTTTATATAAGCTCTGATAATTATACTTATATGTACCTGTACCTAAATAAACTTTCACACTGTGCTGGCATGCAGGTACACATTAAAATCACTAAGATTGTTTTATTAGTCTTGAGGACACCATATAAATAATGATAATAATAATACACAATAATAATCACTGAGGCACATTGAATGTCATGTATTACGTTCATATAAACATTTTCATTATTCCATCTATGACATTTTTTCAAAATTATATAACAAACATGCTACATAACATATAAACATGATAAATACACCACACAGTAGAATAAATTAACATAAATATGATGTTTGGTGTAGATGAACATGTGTGAACCGAAACAAGATGCCTTTGTCTGCTTGTTTACATACTCTGCGTCTCTCTCCTATCTCATTTACTCGTTCTCTCACTCATTTATTCATTTTATCTTGTTTATTCACCTCTCTCCCTACATTAAGACTACAAATATTTTAAGGTAAGTAATGGGTGTACTGTATGTGCATTAATTCACTCCATTGTGCACTAAATGTCATATATTACATATGGGTGGGGTGGCCTGGCCTGGCTGGCTACCATACCTCCCACACCTGACTTCCTACAAATGAATACTACTCACTTCTCACCCTACACTAAGACTACAAATATTTTAAGGTAGGTAATAAATGTACAGTAGACCCCCAGTTTTCGTAATCAATCCGTTTCAGAAGGTTGGCCGAAAACCAAAATAATATTTCCCATAAGAAATAATGTAAATCCAATTAATCTGTTTCAGACACCTAAAAATATTAACAAAAAATACATTTTATAGAGAACAACTATAGTTCTACATACAGAAAATAACGAGAATAAATATAAATGACAAATTTTAATGATGTAAAGTAAAAGGACAGAAGTGCAACTAATGTGACATTTTTATTGTGGCAACATTTCCATCTCCAGGAGCTTTGTCAAGCTCTGGAGAGTGAAACATTGCCACAATAAAAATGTCACATTAGTTGCACTTGTGTCCTTTTACTTTACATATTGTCAGTAATTCTACCAACATTATTACAATTTTAATGATAAATGAACATTACATACCTTTATTGAAGACTCTTGTTGGTGAGTAGTATTTACAGTATTTGTAGTCCCAGGCAGACTACATCCCAGTGTATACCTACCAGCTTCACACACTGCAGCCTACAGCCATATTATTACCATTGACATGCCCTGTTCACTAAGTTTAATTGTTTCTAACAACTACTTTTAGATGCCATCATAAACAAAGGGAGAAGTAATGAATAATTCATGCCGAGAACTGTAAACAAAAGCTTATGTATTAAGGGCGGTTACTGGGCCAACACTGATTCATACAGTTTTCCCTAATGCTGGACCAGAGAAAACGGAATGTTTACCCTCCATTGAATATAAACATTGCATGTTTATATGCTATGTAACATGTTTCTTACATAATTTTGAAGAAAAACAATCATAGATGGATTAATGAAAATGTCTATATTAACATAAAGACATTTAATGTGCCTAAGAGTGATTATTATTACGTACTATTAGTATTATTATGGCGTTAAGACTAGAGGGATACTCTGCGTGAACGAGTAACAAAGGCATGTTTATATGCTATGTAATGTGTTTCTTACATAATTTTGAAGAATATATCATAGATGGTGTTACAAAAAATGCGATTTCTAATAAGCATAGAGATCTCCAGTGAATACTAGAAAGGACTGCCCTTCTAGCATTCAGCCTGTTACTGGGTTTTCGTAACAAGTAGTCAGTATCCTGGTCCAGTTATCCATTAGAATTCAATAAGATTAAGTAATGCTTCAGGATTACAACTGGTTGGTTACTAACTAAAGAAATTAAAATTTAATAAATTTATTAACAATCAAGATGTCTAGGAGTATATTATCAAATTAAAATAAATTAATCAATTTAAACAAATTAATAATAATCACTTCTCTCATGTACAGTAGTATTGTGCTCAAGGCACATATCACATCTTTATGTCTTAAGTACCGTCTGGTACATTAACATTTAACAATACAATATACAAATAAGTTCGTGTGTGTGTGTGTAAGTGCTCTAAGTAGTTCACTATGTCTCACGACTCGACTAGACTTGAACCAGTGACTGACACAGTCCTCACATCGACTAACTTCTTGACAACCTGGCAATCAGAACAGCTTGCTTGAACAATAAAATGACTGCTAAGCCCAATAGCAATATAACAAGCAACTGCGACACAGAATCAGGAACAAGGAGATAATATAACGACACTAAGTAGGGACTATCAGCAGATCCTCCACAAAAGTCACAAAACTCCCATACTACTGAATCTAAGTTCAGCATAAGAAAATCCCCGACTGTGACAGTACACAGATACCAGTACAAGTTAGGTCAGAAGCTACAGCTCAGGACCTGAGTTGCTCAGAGTGTCTATGCGACACACAACCTCAGTTCAACATCTAAAATCACTAAGTCTAGACAAAGTTCTGTGAACAGAGTTCCACAGAACCTACAACAATAAAGTAACAGAGACGATCTTCCAACAAGGGCCAATAAGGTTGAGTTAGGCACGTCTTGTCAGGAACACGTCCAACCACCAAGAGAGAGTAGCCCAGACTGACTACTCCAGGCGAGGTATGAGCGATAATTACAGTAGTTAGACAATCAAGACTTGAATTATGAGCACTGAATAATATATATAATATATATATATATATAATATAATATATATATAATAATATATATATATATATATATATATATAATAATATATATATATATATATATATATATAATATATAGTTACATCCTACCTAACAAAAGTAACTAAGTCAAATAATAATATAAAGCAATATAAAATTATATGAAAAGGTAATATACATTATATACATTGTGACCCATTCAGGGGTTGCAACAGATGGATTAATGAAAATGTCTATATTAACGTAAAATAAGACATTTCATGTGCATAAGAGTGATTATTATTACTAAGTATTGCTATGGCGTCAAGAGTAGAGAGACTCTTGGTGAGTTAAATGTGTACCTGCACGCCATCACAGTGTGTAAGAATATTTATGTACAGGTACACATAAGTATAATTATCAGAGTACACATAAAATAAGCAATAGCTTTAAAACACTTGAAATTTTGGAAAATTTCCATACATAATAGAGAGATGTGGTCACAGAGAATGTAAAGAAACCGGGTGGGGCGTATAGTAAGTTTTGGTCATAATTTGAAATCGTCATTGCGCTGTATAGCCCTTGTGGCTCAGCACTTCTTTTTGATAATAATAATAATGAAATCGTCATATTAGCGAACGCAGTGAAGTGGGGCCCTACTGTGTATGCAATAAGATTACAGTAAACAGGTGATATCACAATATGCAGAACAATCACTATGAAAAAATAATGAAAATCCAAGCACTTTCGTGACTTTTCATATTATCATGGAGCTATAAAAATAAAAGGTTAACAGGAAGGCATATAAGGACGAGACTACACCTCGCTGCCACCCCCCAACAACACCTGACTTTTGATGATGTACAGTGCTAGTCACTGCATTATGCCGCCCCTCCCCCACAAACGTACCAAAACACAAACATATACCACGAAAGATTATAATATATATATTTGCACACTTACTGAAATTTTAATACTTGGTGCTGCATCCTTTACACTTATTCACATCCCTCAGCCATGTAGGAAGACTCTCACACAAATTCTTGAGGGTTTGGGTAGGTATATTATTCCATGCCTCATGTAGAGCAGCCTCCAGCTGGGGGATGGAACTGACATCCTTGCCCGGTAAACTTCATTTCACTGTTGACTAGAGGTTCTCAATAGGGTTTAGGTCTGGGGAATTGCCTGGCGAGTCATTAAGAACCTCACTTCACAGTCCTTAAGCCAATGAACTACAGATTTGGTGGTATGACATGGTGCACCGTCCTGCATAAAAACCGAAGCCCCGCACTTGTCAAACGCCTCGGATAAATTGTCACACAACTCCAAGTAATTATACTGGTTCATATACTGCTTTTTGGGAAGCGCAATGGGAAGCCAACACTCTGAGCATTGAAACACCCTCAAACCATGAGCGAGTCTGGGTGTTTGGTGGTCCCAGAGGTGTAGCATGGGTCTAGTGGGTCACTACCTCTGGGCCAGTACACATCCCTCAAGGTTACAGGTGACAGTGAAGGTTGCTTCATCACTCCAAAGTACTTTGGACCACTGTTGAGGATTCCAGTGAAGATATTTCTTTGCATAATCCAGCCTATGTTTCTTCTGTGGCTTGGAGAGGATTGGTTTCTTAACCTGGCAGTGACTACTGTAGCCCAGTTCTGACACGTCTGTTAACAGCTCTTGCAGTCACCTCTGAGAGATGATGTGGGTTCTTTTCTTTCAATTATCCAGCAGTTATCCTAGGAGTACTCTCTAACTGCTTCTTTAACAGAGATAAGGTACGAACAGATGTCTTCTTCGAGGGGCTAGACCGAGGTTTGGCAGACGGTAACTTGACACCACCACTAGCCTTGAAATGCTGCACCCAGTTCCTCACTGAATGCTCACACACACCAACATTCTCCACTATTTCTTTCATCTGGTGCCCAGCTTTGTGAAGCCCTATGATTTGAGCTATAGTTTTAAGTGTTAAAGACTTCCTTTTACCCATAATCAAACATGTATAGCCCCAAAACCAAAGGGAACACCAGACAAAAGATGGGGTGGATGAAAGACAAAAGTGCAACACTTCCTCTCACCACAGCAGCCACATGAGCACTGAGGAGTCACTGTGGAGTGTGGCAGCAGGCCATGACATAATGCACTGATAAAAAAAAGACCCCCTTGTATGGTAAGCCTTTGATTTTTGTCATGGCATTATGCCGGGGCACTCCCTGGCATTTTGCCATGACTAGCACTGTAGGTAGGTAGTCAGTGATCTGTGAAACATGGCTTATATTCTACCCAAAAATTTTTGTCTAATGTACCTTAAATTCTTCCCAAATTTTATTAATTATAAATGAATCCACTTTATATAAACCAAAAGAAATATTCATATTATTTTCAAAACTACTTTTTATGAAACATGATTCTCTTATATTCCTGTTGACCATGGACTTGCTTGATGTAACTTTCTCAGCCTTTTTAAAATCAATTGAATAGTTAAAATCTCTCACATAAATAAACAGTGCATTAGAATCTTGTCCACTTCTAATGCTATATTTATATTGTTTTAACCCTTTCAAGGTCCGTGCCGTAGATCTACGGCTTTGAAGCCAGGGTCCAAACCATAGATCTATGCCATGAGCTCAGCTTACTCAGATAACCTGTGAGTGGTAAATTTGAGCCTAGATATGAGAGAACACATCCATGTGGTAAGTGTGCACCACCTAAAACAAATCCTGCAGCACAGTGCATAACGAGAATATATATTTTACAGAAAAAGAGATGATTTTGGTTTTAGTAATGAAAATGGCTTGATAGTGAGCTCAACATAGCAGAAATGTTAAATTTTTGTCGACGTTCAAGAGTAAACAAATGCATGAGCTGGTGGGTCTAATATACATTCATGTATGTGCTGATTTTAGGTAGTAGGTTGGTAGACAGCAACCGCCCAGGGAGGTACTACCGTCCTGCCAAGTGAGTGTAAAACGAAAGCCTATAATTGTTTTACATGATGGTAGGATTGCTGGTGTCCTTTTTTCTGTCTCATAAACATGCAAGATTTCAGGTACGTCTTGCTACTTCTACTTACACTTAGGTCACACTACACATACATGTACAAGCATATATATATATACACACACCCCTCTGGGTTTTTTTCCATTTTCTTACTAGTTCTTGTTCTTGTTTATTTCCTGTTATCTCCATGGGGAAGTGGATCAGAATTCTTCCTCCGTAAGCCATGCGTGTTGTAAGAGGCAACTAAAATGCCAGGAGCAAGGGGCTAGTAACCCCTTCTCCTGTATATATTACTAAATGTAAAAGGAGAAACTTTCCTTTTGCCTTTTGGGCCACCCCGCCTCAGTGGGATATGGCTGATGTGTTGAAAGAAAGAGGTATGTGCTGATATTAGTAAAGTTAAGTAAAGGTTTATTTCTTTGTAAAGGTTACAATATGTCATTACAATTTTGGTTTGCTAAGTAGAAAGAAAGCCACTATCATGCCGGGGCATTTCGGGCAGACTAATCCTAATACATAGTAACTACTTAAAACTAGACAAGATGATAGTACATAGTAACTACTTAAAACTAGACAAGATGATAGTACATAGTAACGACTTAAAGCTAGACAAGTGGTTTACTTAACCCCTTGACTGTCGCTGTCATATATATACGTCATAGGAGATACCGTGTTTGACGTATCTATACGCATAAATTCTAGCGGCTTCAAATCAAGCAGGAGAAAGCTGGTAGGCCCACATGTGAGAGAATGGGTCTCCATGGTCAGTGTGCACCATATAAAAAAATCTGGGAGCCAGTGGTGCATTGTGGGAATGCCATTTCAGTAATCCTTTTTCAGCATGTCTAGCAGTAAGAAATATGTGACTCCCCAGCAAATCTGGGACTCTTCTCTTCCCAAGTGATGCTCTAACACAGATGGAAGTGTCAGTGAAGATCAATTTCATGATTTCGAGGAGTTTGAGACCAAAAGCAATGATGGAGGAGGAGGAGGAGGAGGAGGGAGGAGGAGGAGGGAGGAGGAGGAGGGAGGAGGAGGAGGGAGGAGGAGGAAGGAGGAGGAGGAAGGAGGAGGAGGAAGGAGGAGGAGGAAGGAGGAGGAGGAAGAAGGAGGAGGAAGAAGGAGGAGGAAGAAGAAGAAGAGGAAGTAGAAGGAAGGAAGGAGAAGGAGGAAGAAGAAGAAGAAGAAGAAGAAGAAGAAGAAGAAGAAGAAGAAGAAGAAGAAGAAGAAGAAGAAGAAGAAGAAGAAGAAGAAGAAGAAGAAAAAGAAGAGGAATAATAATAATAATAATAATACGTAATAATAATAATATGTTCCCTTGAAGCATGAACACCCCATGACAGTGACAAGATAAGGGGAGATAACATCTGATAAGTGCTGACGTTTCACGAGCGTAAACGAGGGTGGAGGGAGGGTGCAGCTGATAAGAAAAGATTAGATGACCATCCCCCTTGCTTTGTTTTTGCTGGTACACAAACATTTCTGTCTAGCTCTGTCTCAGAGAGAGCCACAAGACTGTGTCATCATCACGTTTACTCACATCTTCAAGCAGAGTATAGCACTTTGTCTGGATTTTTTGGGTTATGCTAGGTAATTTATGCTATGTATACTTGTATTTATGTGTACCTGTGAGACAGAGATAGACAGACAGAGAGAAAGAGAGAGATTGAAAGAGATACAATGACGGAGAAAGATAATTAGATAGAATGGAGGGGAAGCAGCATCCGACCCCATTGTTTTGACAGGCGGTAGGGGGAGTGCAGTAATGAGACAATATGTCATTTTGACAGCTGACGACTCCTGACTCAAAACAATTATAAGCCACACACACACACAAGACAAGCTTGCTGAATGGAGATAATAGCAGTTATATGAAAGTATCTAGTGACTATATATGTGTATATATATTATAGAAACCAGAAGGAAGACTGGAAGGCAGGAATGAAGGAAGGAGGAGATCAAAGGAAGGAAAAAGTAAGGAAAGACGAAGGAATGTAGGAAGGAAGGTAGGAAAGGATTGCAGGAAAGTAGGAAGGAAGGAATGATGACACATGACCATTTACCTAGGATAACTACATAACACAACTGCCTGCTAATACTTTGAAGAAAACTGCTCAGACAAGGTGTTTTGTCTTTGCACATAAAAAAAACTTCCACAAAAATGCACACACACTGGTTTTATGTGTGAGGAGTGTAAAACACCATTGTGTATGACACCATGTTTCAAAGAGTTACACAAGCTGCAGAACTTCTAGGAATATGTCCAGTGATTGTATATTGGTATATATATATTATAGAACAATAGTAACAAACAATTTTTTGTATTGTTTGTTTTTGTTAACAAGTTTTGTAAACAATATATTGATAATTATGTTTGTGTGCTTATTGTGTTGTATACAATGAGTGTATATATGTACATTGCACCTTACTTTGGTCTCACAGGCCACATAAGTTATGTGAAAAAATAAAACAGTGAAAAAAACGACAAACCTTCAAATACAATTAAACCAAAGTTTACCGGGTGAGCGGCAGTCACCGCTGTTGCCATATGCTGCTCATTTTCTGCAAACTTCATGCCTCTATATCTGGGTAAGTACTGATGGGATTTTTTTTTTTTGGACTAAAACAATCAGAAAAAAAATATAAACATTTTCATATGAAAAAATAATTTTTTTTTTCGAATATTTTGCGACACCAGGAGACACTTCAGGATTGGGCCTTTCGACAGTCAAAGGGTTAATTACAATCATATTTAATCTTAATACTAATGCAAGGTAATCAAGGTGGAAGTTTCTAAGGATAATAATCTTGAAGTTGCACATAATAAAAAATATTACAATTAACCCGTAAGCGGTCCAAACGTATATATACATTCACTACCCCCAGTGCCCTGAATATTTTGTAAAATAAAAAAATAGTTTTTTTAATGAAAATAAAGAGTATTTTTTCTACGTGTTATAGGATAAAAAAAAATTAGGGTCAGTACTTACAGAGATATGAGGCCGAGAAGTTGGCACTCGATGCTCATGTGACAGCAACATCAAGTCCTGCCGCTTGCAGAAGTGTTGCCGATATACATTTTTGTCTATTTTTCATATTATGTAATTTTTATCTTCTGATAATTACAGTTTATAGTAGTTCTTGTCATTTCATAACCAATCTTTGTTGTGACACTAGTATTAGGTGATGAAACTGTACTCAAATTGTCACAAACACATTGACAGGTGGACAAATATTTACACCTGCCCTGGCCATTTACTATTGTCTTGGAATATGTACAAAGTATTTATAGGTCCCAGCAATGTTTTTGATATGTGTAAGTATATAATAATAATAATAATAATTAATATAATAATAATAATAATAATAATAATAATAATACATAATAATAAGTTCCCTTGAAGCATGAAAAACAAGCCTCAGTCCACCCCTGACAGTGATGTGATAAGATGAGATAACATTAGATAAGAGCTGACATTTGATGAGCATCGGCCCTTGCTTTGTTTTCGCTGGTACACAAACATGTCTGTTTGTCTATTTGTCTGTCAAGCTCCCTGTCTATGTCTATCCATCTAGCTCTCTGTTTCAGAAAGAGCCACAAGACTGCATCACGTTTACTCATATCTTCAAGCAGAATATAGCACTTTGTCTGGATTTTTTGGGTTATCCTAGGTAATTTACACTATGTATACTTGTATTTATGTGTGCTGTGAGACAGAGATAGACAGAAACAGACAGGAAGAGATAGACAGAGACAGAGACAAAGAAAGAGACAGATACAGACAGACACAGACAAACAAACGGAGCCAAGCCGCCAGCAGCCAATCAGCCAGCCTGGTGAGCAAGTATTACATTCCAGAATTGTTTCTCTTTACTTAGGGCATAGGTTATAAGACATTCTGAAAGGGTGTTGCACAAATATTACACATGGGTTATTACCGAGTTTTTTTTTATATTTCCTCGACCACTTATGGCCACATCCACCTCAAAGCCACTAAACTCAGGGTCGACATCACTTTCCTCTTAACCGCACTGTTTGCTCTAGCTGGCGCTCATTCGAACTGGTGCTCCCACAAGGTACTAAGTGGTCCCAGATTTTTTTAATACAGTGCACACTGAGTGTTATGACCTATTCTATGCTGACAAGGCATTTCAGGCCAATTGTGCCATATTTGAAGGCAGGAAAAATAAAACGTTCATATACGTTTGGGCCACTAGTGTTAAGAACATATACATATGTTTGGACCATTTACAGGTTAATGGCTCAGACAGTAGCATTTCATGAACTGGCAGAAGTTTAACCCTTTCAGGGTCCATCCCGTAGATCTACGGATTTACGTTCAGGGTCGAAGCCGTAGATCTACGCCAAAATTCTAGCGGCGTCAAATTTAGCACGAGAAGGTTGGTAGGCCTACATCTGAGAGAATGGGTCTGGGTGGTCAGTGTGCACACCATAGAAAAAATCTGGACGCCCGCATGGCATTGTGGGAACGCCGGCAAAGTAGCTTTGTTCATCATGCCTGGCAGCAAGGAAGCTCTCACTCCCCACTCACTCTCTGGGTGAATTCTGACTCTCCTCTTCACAACTTACAGTTCTAAGACTGATGGAAGTGGAGCTGAAGACGAATTCTATGGTTTTGAACCATATGGTACCATTGTGCCATATGGTACAATGGTGCCATGTCATACAATGGTTTATGGTACAATGGTACCATATGGTACCATATAGTACATTGTACCATATGGTACATTATACCATATGGTACAGGGTACAGGGACCCTAATGGAAATAAGTCTGACTTTTTTGGGTTATCCTAGGTTCTCCAAACATATGCTGCTGCTAAGTATGATATTCTATGTAACTTTATTTATGTATAACTAAATAAACTTACTTATGATGCCACATGCACTTGAGTAAGTTTATTCAGGTGTACAGAAATATAATTACATAGATTATCATACATAGCAGCATACGTATAAAACCCTAGGATAACCCAAAAAAGTCAGGGTGACTTATTTCCATAGTTATTCCTGTATCTGTACCATATGGTGTCCTGTACTGTATGGTACCCTGTACCATATGGTACCCTGTGCCATATGGTACCCTGTACCATATGGTACCCTGTACCATATGGTACCCTGCACCATATGTTATCCTGTACTGCATGGTACTCTATACCATATAGTACAATGTACCATATGGTACCCTGTAACATATGATACCGTGTACCATATCGTCAATAGGTGTTGGTGGCATGAGACACCAGCCAAGACTGAGTGAGTGGCTACACAAGCTAGCTACTGACTCCGCCGTTTCCGAGACAAAGTGCTTTGTCATCCACCTCAAGGAACACGTCAAGTTCCTGTACACTTGTAAATATATAATAGAACATTACTAATATACATTTTTGCATATTTTTGTTGTAAACAACTATTGTAAACAAAATAATAATGAAAATATTAGTGTGTTTATTGTGTTGAATACAACAGTACCATATGGTACAATGAACCATATGGTATCATTGTACTGTATGGTACAATGTACCATATGGCACCATTGCATCATATGGTACCATATGGTACCATTACACCATATGGTACCATAAGGTACCATTGCACCATATGGTAACATAAGGTACCATTGCACCATATGGTACCATTGTATCATATGGTACCATTGTACCAAATGGTGCCATTGTACTATATGGTACCATTGTATATATGGTACCATTGAATCATGTGCCATTGTACCATATGGTACCATTGTATCATATGGTGCAATTGCACCCTATGGCACCACTGTACCATATGGTAATATATGGTACCGTTGTATTCAACGCAATAACCGCACTAATATCTTCTTCATTTTGTTCACAATAAACTTGTAAACAAGTTTTGTAAGCAATATAATGATAAACAAATTAGTGCAGTTATTGTGTTGAATACAATGAGTGTACACTTATACAATATACATTATACTGGTCTCACAGGCCACAAATGTTATTAGAAAAAAAAATTAATAAAGAAAAAAAGTATAAAAAATGTAAAATAAAAAAATGGGATTTTGTGAAAGTCACTGATGTTGCCACCACCCGGTCATTTTGGGTCAACTTCCCACCGCTGTATCTCGGTAAGTACTGAGCAGATTTTTTTTTTTTGTCTTATTACCTTCACAAAAATATACTCTTTAATTCTGTAAGAAAAAATAATTTTTTTTTTTTTCAAAATTTCTTGGACACTGGAGCACCACTTCAGATTTTGGCCTTGGACCCTGAAGGGGTTAAAAGTACAGAAGCCACATAAAATAACTAGTTAGTTGTTTTGGTTGATTTGGTTAGTATTGAGAGATAAGATGATTTTTTTAGCAAAGTCCTAAATTTATAAGTAGACAAGGGATCCTTTACCGGTTCCGGTAACGAGTTCCAGATCTTCGGGCCCTTTATGTGCATAGTATTTTTGCATAGTGTGAGACTGACACGAGGGATGTTGAAGAATGCTTTATGCCTTGTATTGTGACTGTGCATTCTGTTGTAACTGTCAAAGAGTAGTTGAAGTGGAGGGTTTATAGTGGAATTTAATATTCTGTATATGTAGAAGGCACAATAATATGAGTGTATGTCTCGTATATTTAGGAAGTTCAGGCTTTTGAAAAGTGGTTGGGTGTGCTGTCTAGCACAGGGACTGGTAATCTACTGCACAGCAGCTTTTTGTTGGGTTATTAAAGTTTTAAGGTGGTTGGCTGTGGTTGATCCCCAGGCACAAATACCATAGGTGATGTAAGGATGTATGTATTAACCCCTTCAGGGTCCAAGGCCCAAATCTGAAGTGGTGCCCCAGTGTCCAAGAATTTTCAAAAAAAAATTTGTTATTTTTACTTATGAAATGGTAGAGAATCTTTTTCTGAAGGTAATAAAACAAAAAGTACGAAATTTGATGGAAAATTGACGAAATTATGCTCTCGCGAATTTTGATGTGTCAGCGATATTTACGAATCGGCGATTTTGCCGACTTTGACTCCCATTTTAGGCCAATTACATTATTCCAGTCAACCAAACTCTTAGCTATTTCACTAGTATTACTTCTATTCCATCGATTGAGCACAAGAAATCGCCAAGTCAACTGTTTCAACTACAAATTAAAGTGATCGGAAATTGTTAATTTGGCCAGTTTAACACAAAGTTCAAAATATTCCAATTTCAAAATAGGGTCCAGAATAAACAATGTAGGTATTCCTGGAACTAAACTAACATTTCCTCTGTTCATTAGTTATGTTTTGTGGCTTTACAAATAAATTCCATTTTGATTTTTTATTCACATAATGAAATTTTATTCACACCAAAAAATAGAAGATTTACTGTTATGCAATACTGTAATAATTGTATAAATATCATCACCATATTTGTGAATGTATATTAGACCCACCAGCTGGCATGTATTAGACGTGTGAGGTCGTTTGTTTACTCTTGAATATCGGCAAAAATTTAACATTTCTGCTACTTTGAGCTCAGTTTCAAGTCATTTCCAGTGCTAAAACCAATCAAAATCATCTCTATTTCTGTAATATGTCTTCCATTCTATCAAATGAGACCAAGAAATTGCAAATACAACTATAAAAAACATACGAAAAAACACTGCAAAGTCGCTGTTTTAATCGAAAAATCATGATTTCAGTTTTTTTCTCTCATTATACACAGTGTGCTGCAGGATCTGTTTTATGTGGTGCACACATACCACATAGATGTATTCTCTCATATCTAGGCCCAAATGTACCACTCACAGTTTATCAGAGTGAGCTGAGCTCATGACGTAGATCTACGGTTTGGACCCTGAACGTAAAGCCGTAGATCTACGGGACGGAGGCTGAAAGGGTTAAAGAATGGTATAGGGTAAGGAGTGCTGTTTGTGGTACATAGTATCATATCACAACATTGCATAACACTAAATCTTCTATTTTTTAGTGTGAATAAAAATTCATTATGTGAATAAAATTCAATTAACTAATGAACAGAGGAAATGTTAGTTTAGTGCCAGGAATGCCTGCATTGTTTATTCTGGACCCTATTTTAAAATTGGAATATTTTGAACTTTGTGTTAAATTGGCCAAATTACCAATTTCCAATCACTTTATTGGGTAGTTGAAACAGTTGACTGGGTAATTTCTTGTGCTAAATTGATAAAATAGAAGTTTAACTATCTTGATGTGAAGGATAATAGTATACATAGGAACAGTTATTTGTTGGTTTCCAATAAATTTAAAATTTAAAATCATTGTTACCCTTACCAATTAAAAGATCTAGGAGAGGCAATGAGTTATTTTCTTCGAACTCAACAGTAAAATTTATAGAATGAGTTAAGCTATTTAATTTAACAAGGAAATGGTATATATCTACATTCTTAGGTGTAAGACACAAAATATCATCAAAATATCTATACAAACAAACTACAAAGAAAATTAGACATTTTAACTGAAAACAGTGATTGGACAAAGCATGCTAATAACAGTTTTGTAATTAACTTATCATATGAAACATTAGATAAAAATACAACTGCTGCCATTCCTGGTTACACAGCCATACACAACTGTAGGCCAGATCAACAAGGGGGTGGCACAGCCATATACTACTCAGACCAACTAGAATGTATCACTAATACTTGCACAAGGGATGAACATGGGGAATATCTAATAGCTAAATTCAAATCAAAGTACCTACAAAAACCTCTCACATTGATAAACATCTACAGAGTTCCACAGTCAAACATTAGCCAATTTAGTCAAAATCTAGGAAGTATGATAACTGATGCACGCATGAACAAAGATCACTTACTACTCTCAGGTGACTTCAATATAAATCTCCTGCAAGACCAGGACCCACACGTTACTGAATTCACAAACACAATGAGTAACTGTATGTTACTACCAACAGTAACAAAACCTACAAGAGTTACAGAGACTAGTGTTTCCCTACTTGACCACATCTGGACCAACACCATATCCCCTTTAAAATCAGGCATAATTACAGACAATACCACAGACCACTACCCTACTTTCCTCATAACAACTCTTGGTAAACTACCCCAAGACACTACTAAAGTCACCTTCAGACTTCACAATGAGGCAGCCATTAATAACTTCACAACAGCAATAGCAAACATTGATTGGCACACTGAGCTAGAAACCTATACAGATATTGACGAATGTATTAATAATTTTCTAAAAAAAAACCAATACCTCTATAACAAGCACTGCCCTAAAAAAAACTAAACAGATGACAGCTAAGAGACTGAACAGTCCCTGGCTAACACCCAGCATTCTCAAATCCATAAATACAAAACACCAATATGAAAAACAGTACAGAATGGGTCACGTAACCAGAGACCAAACAAAACGTTACTCGTCAATCCTAACCAGCCTGATAAGAAGGGCAAAAAAAATTGTATTATGAGAACAGATTATCCAACTTACGAGGTGATATAAAAAAAGACCTGGAAAACCCTATCAGAAATTCTGGGAACAAAAAAGATATCACGAAATAGCGAAATAAAATTAGCAAAAACAGATGAACCCCAACTCCCACCAACAGAAACAGCAAACAGACTCAATGATTTCTTCTCCACTATAGGACAAAACCTTGCCAATAAAATCCCAAGCTCAGATACCCCACCAAATGACTACCTCACCGGCAACTACCCGAACACACTGTTCCTAGCTCCGACTAACCCATACGAAGTCTCCCTTATTATCAACGCACTAAAAAACAAGGCAGGAGATTTAAATACCTTACCACCCCTTATATACAAAAAAGTGTCACAAGTGCTATCACCAATCATTGCAACACTCTTTAAACAAATCCATTGAATCCTCCACCTTCCCTACAGTACTCAAAATAGCAAGGGTCACCCCGATTCACAAAGGAGGAGACCAAACAGAGTTGAATAACTATAGGCCAATATCCAACTTACACCCTCTCTCAAAAATCTTCGAAAAATTAATTCATAAACGAATCTACTCCTACCTTATCTCCCAAAACATACTCAACCCCTGCCAATTTGGATTCAGGCCTAATAAAAATACTAATGATGCTATTATACACATGCTAGAACATATATACACTGCAATAGAGAAAAAAGAAGTCCCACTGGGGATCTTCATTGACTTACGTAAAGCTTTTGATACAGTTGACCATGACTTGCTCCACGTAAATTGTCACACTATGGTATAAGAGGGCACTCCCTCAACTACCTCAAGTCTTACCTCAGCAACAGAAGCCAATATGTGTACGCAAATGGGGCAAACTCTTCTGCACAACCAATTACAGTTGGTGTCCCACAGGGAAGTGTCCTTGGCCCTCTTCTCTTTCTCCTATACATAAATGACCTCCCAAATGCTTCGCAATTACTCAAACCCACACTATTTGCAGATGACACTACATACGTCATCTCTCACCCGAGCCCAGTCACGCTAGCCAATACTGTAAATACCGAATTACAGAAAATATCTACCTGGATGAGGACTAACAAACTTACACTAAACATTGACAAAACCTACTTCATTCAGTTTGGTAACAGAGCTACAGAAGTCCCTCTTAACATAATGATAAATGGATCACCTATCACAAAACTAACAGAGGGAAAATTCTTAGGAATCCACCTTGATAATACTCAAATTTCATACACATTACATCAAATTTCTAAGAAAATTTCCAAGACTGTAGGCATACTATCGAAGATACGGTACTATGTTCCACAGTCAGCCCTCCTGGCCCTATATCACTTCTTATTTACCCCTATCTCACCTATGGAATTTGTGCATGGGGCTCAACAACAATTAACCATCTCAGACTACTAATTACCCAACAAAAGGCTGCAGTTAGAATGATAACAAATTCTCACTACAGGCAGCACACTCCACCAATATTCAATACACTAAACCTACTCACCATACAAACATCCATACTTATTACTGCACCTATTACATACATAGAACACTTAACTCTGATATTAACCCTCCCCTCAAACATCTCCTTGCCAACCTCAACAGAACACATGACCATAACACAAGGCACAGATCACTCTTTGATGTTCCTCGTGTCCATCTCACACTATGCAAAAACTCAATGCACATAAAAGGCCCTAAAATCTGGAATTCATTACCTGTAAATATAAAAGAAACACAACCTGTTTATAAATTCAAGTCTCTTCTCAAAGATTACTTACTCACCCAAAACCAAATAAATACTGAATAACTGAACATTATAAATTGTATATCTTAAATGTTTCTCACAATTATATCACATAAATGTTAAACCTAAAACCCAATCTAACTTTATTATTTTTTAAATACACTACCTAACAGAATCACTACCTAACTGAATGCAACCATATGACCTGTCTTTGTAATACTCACTTGTGCTTTATAGTTATCTGTTTACATTAATGTTTTATCACTGATTTCATCATTGCTTAGTAGCAGCGCTGTATAGTCCTTGTGGCTTAGCGCTTCTTTTTGATTATAATAATAACAATAATCATTGCTTAGTTAATCTTAAGTTAATTTTAAGCCAGCCCGTAATGCTATGCATAGTATAAGTGGCTTTGGCATACTGCTCTTATCTGTATTTTTTTTGTACCTCTGTATGTGTGCACAAATTGGAAATAAATAAATAAATAAATAAAAAATAAATAAATAAAATAAATATGGTTTCGGTCTAAGTTTTGCAACTTCAAAAAAAAATTAATAATGGTGATATTGCAAAAGTCTTTTTTAACTTAGAAAAACCCTCTTATTTATCCACTGATGAAATTAATATTAGTAAGGGGATGGTATATAGCTTTATATTAAAACAAAATATTCCCAATTGCCTTCAAAGATTCTTTAACCCTTTCAGGGTCCAAGGCCCAAATCTGGAGTCACGCACCAGTGTCCAAGAATTTTCAAAAAAAAAATTTGTTATTTTTTCTTATGAAATCGTAGAGAATCTTTTTGTGAAGGTAATAAAACAAAAAGTACGAAATTTGGTGGAAAATTGACGAAATTATGCTCTCGCGAATTTTGATGTGTCAGCGATATTTACGAATCGGCGATTTTGCCGACTTTGACTCCCATTTTAGGCCAATTACATTATTCCAATCAACCAAATTCTTAGCTATTTCACTAGTATTACTTGTATTCTATTGATTGAGCACAAGAAATCGCCAAGTCAACTGTTTCAACTACAAAATAAAGTGATCGGAAATTGTTAATTTGGCCAATTTTACACAAAGTTCAAAATATTCCAATTTCAAAATAGGGTCCAGAATGAACAATGTAGGCATTCCTGGCACTAAACTAACATTTCCTCTGTTCATTAGTTATGTTTTGAGGCTTTACAAATAAATTCCATTTTGATTTTTTATTCACATAATGAATTTTTATTCACACCAAAAAAATAGAAGATTTACTGTTATGCAATACTGTAATAATTGTATAAATATCATAAACCATATTTGTGAATGTATATTAGACCCACCAGCTGACGTGTATTAGACTTGTGAGGTCGTTTGTTTACTCTTGAATATCGGGAAAAAATTTAACATTTCCGCTACTTTGAGCTCAGTTTCAAGCCATTTCCAGTGCTAAAACCAATCAAAATCATCTCTATTTCTGTAATATGTCTTCCATTCTATCAAATGAGACCAAGAAATCGCAAATACAACTATAAAAAACATACAAAAAAACACTGCAAAGTTGCTGTTTTAATCAAAAAATCATGATTTCATTTTTTTTCTCTCATTATACACAGTGTGCTGCAGGATCTGTTTTATGTGGTGCACACATACCACATAGATGTATTCTCTCATATCTAGGCCCAAATGTACCACTCACAGTTTATCAGAGTGAGCTGAGCTCATGGCGTAGATCTACGGTTTGGACCCTGAACGTAAAGCCGTAGATCTACGGGACGGACCCTGAAAGGGTTAAGTCTTATGATACACTTATTAATAATAAAAAATTGCACCTTACTAAAGCAGATAAAATAAATGCAACAGTAATTTTGAAAAAAAAATTGATTACCAAGGTAAAATGAATAATTTCCTAGATGATACAGAAACTTATTCTAAACTTAGAAAGAATACCTTAGAAACTGTTAACAGAAATTTCAATAAAACAATCAAATGTCTACTGAAAGGCAAAGATGAATTAATTAAACAATTTACTTCCACTAATCCATCTTTACCCTATACTGTATGTACAGATTAATAAAAATGCACAAACCAGGTAATCCAGTTAGATCAATTATTAGCTCCATAGGTTCAGTTTCCTGTAAATTATCTAAATCGCTTGTTGATTTTTTGAGCCCAATTGTTAGAAAAATTTCTAATTTTCATGTTAAAAACAACATAGATTTAGTGGATAAATTAAGCACCTTGACTGACTTAAATGATTTCAACTTGGATAGTTTTGATGTTATTTCCTTGTTTACAAAAGTTCCACTTGATTTATTACGTTTCTTATCTGAAGAACTTGTTAATTACAATTTACCATTGCCAGTTCCTACTATCATTAAACTTATTATAAACTTTGTATTGTTGATGCAAAATTTGTATTTATTGATGAGTTTTACACTCAGAAGTTTGGTATGACAATAGGAAATCCTCTTTCACCTGTTCTAAGTAATTTATACATGGAATTTTTTGAAACAAGATTGTTTAACACAATCCTTCCTAATAGAGATAGTGGTATAGATATGTTGATGATATTTTGTGTCTCATGCCTAAAAATATATAAACCATTTCCTTGTTAAATTAAATAGATGTTTTAATTATTAAGGGTAACAATGATTTTAAATTTAAAATTTACAGGAAACCAACAAATAACTGTTTCTATGTACATACACTGTTATTCTTCACATCAAGATAGAGTTAAACTGTCAGTATTCTGATCAATGTTTTTGAGAGCTTTAAGTATTTGTATTCCAGAGTTCATAGATGAAAAAATCTCCAAAATTTATGAAATAGCTAATATTTATGAAATAGCCTCAATGAACACATTTACGCATGTAGGAACGATAACTTGAACAACACCTGTGTACAACACCGAAATTCCACCAATCATCTCATGAAATTCAGAGACGCCCAATTAGTGATCAAAGAAACTAATTTCCGCAGTCACAAGTGCCTCGAATCAGCACTGATCGCTGTTTCGAATACAATTAAACAAAACAACGACAGCTTCACCATCTCCGAAGTCTTAGCAAGAATCCTCCTGAAAACAGTAAACCCTGCCATCACAAAGCACATTACAGAGAGTGAACACTGAAACAAGCTGCCTCTTTCCACTCTATATTTGTCCAACCTATTTTTATGTTACCCAAGTAATAGCTTTTATATCCTTTTACTCATGTACAAATTAATTGCTCTACCATATTGTATTACTTTTGTCACTACTACTACTACTACTACCACTAGTGAACATCGAAATGGTACCTCACTAGTATTGCACCTCACTCTGAGCCTTTATATACCCTCTGTGTCCATGTATTGTTTGTAACGGCTTGATAAAGCTCCTGGAGAGTGAAGCGTTGCCACAATAAAATGTCACATTAGTTGCACTTGTGTCCTTTTACTTTACAAGATGTGAGTAAACGTGATGACGCAGTCTTGTGGCTCTCTGAGACAGAGAGCTAGACGGATAGACAGATAGACAGGGAGCTTGACAGACAGACAAATAGACAGACAGAAATGTTAGTGTACCAGTAAAAACAAAGGGAGGGCGATGTTCATCTAATCTTTCCTTATCAGCTCCACCCTCGTTTACGCTTATCAAAGGTCAGCTCTTATCAGATGTTATCTCCCCTTATCTTGTTACTGTCATGGGGTGGACTTTTTTTTTTCTTGCTTCAAGGGAAAAATATTATTACATCTTCTTCTTCTTCCTCTTCTTCCTCCTCCTCCTCCTCTTCCTCATCCTTCTCCTCTTCTTCCTCTTCCTCCTCTTCCCCCTACTCTTCCTCCTCCTCCTCCTCCACTTCTTCCTCTTCCTCCTACTCTTCTTATTCCTCCTCTTCTTCCTCCTCTTCTTCCTCCTCCTCCTCCTCTTGCTCCTCTCCTCTTCCTCTTCCTCCTCTTCCCCCTACTTTTCCTCCTACTCTTCCTCTTCCTCCTCCTCCTCTTTCTCCTCCTTCCTCTTCCTCTTCTTCCTCTTCCTCTCCTCTACTCTTCCTCTTCCTCCTCCTCTTCTTCCTCTTCCTCCTACTCTTCCTCCTACTCTCCCTCCTACTCTTCCTCCTCCTCCTCCTCCTCCTCCTCTTCCTCCTCCTCCTCCTCCTCTTCCTCCTCCTCCTCCTCCTCTTCTTCCTCTTCTCCCTACTCTTCCTCCTACTCTTCCTCTTCCTCCCCCTCTTCCTCCTCCTCCACAGTGTAAATTACCAGGAGTTGGCAGCTGTCAAAATGACATATTGTCTCATTACTCACTGCCCCTACCGCCTGTCAAAACAATGGGGTCGGATGCTGCTTCCCCTCCATTCTATCTAATTATCTTTCTCCCTCATTCCATCTCTTTCAATCTCGTCTCTCTCTTTCTATCTGTCTGTCTATCTCTGTCTCACAGGTACACACAAATACAAGTATACATAGTATAAATTACCTAGGATAACCCAAGAAATCCAGACACAGTGCTTTACTCTGCTTGAAGATGTGAGTAAACGTGATGACGCAGTCTTGTGGCTCTCTGAGGCAGAGAGCTAGATGGATAGACAGATAGACAGGGAGCTTGACAGACAGACAAATAGACAGACAGAAATGTTAGTGTACCAGTAAAAACAAAAGGAAGGTGATGTTCATCTAATCTTTTCTTATCAGCTCCACCCTTGTTTACCCTCATCAAACGTCAGCACTTATCAGATGTTATCTCCCCTTATCTTGTTACTGTCATGGGTGAACATTTATTATTACATATTATTATTATTATCATGTATTATTATTATTATGTATTATTGTTATTACGTATTCTTCTTCTTCTTCCTCCTTCTCTTCTTCCTCCTCCATTCTTGGAACAAGTATGAAGAGCTTGTAGTTCATAATCACTATCATTATCATCACTAATGCTCACATCTGAGTCTGGGATTTGGGAAAATAGGAGTTTCCTCTTTGATTCTTGTACAACTGAACATGAACAAGACAGCCCAGCACCAAAGGTGGAAGGATGTGGGTTGTCTGGGTTTTCCTCACTATTACCTATATTATGGTCATTAGTTTCAGTCAAAACCTCACCAGAACCTTGAAACTCATCTTCACTGTCACTTCCATTTGTATTAGAACTGTCACTGGGGAACAAAAGTGTCCCAATTCGCCGAGGATTGAGGAACTTCTTACCGCCAGGCATGGTGGACATTGTGTACTATGATGGCATTCCCACAATGCACCACTGGGTCTCAGATTTTTTCCTACTGCGCACACCCACCACACAGACCCATTCTCTCACATCTAGGCCTATCAGCCTTTTCCTGCGAGATTTGACAGCGCTAGAATATATGCATACTATGCAATGGGCTAGTAACCCCTTCTCCTGTATACAATTACTAAAAAAGAGAAGAAGAAAAACTTTATAAAACTGGGTTGCTTAAATGTGCGTGGATGTAGTGCGGATGACAAGAAACAGATGACTGCTGATGTTATGAATGAAAAGAAGTTGGATGTCCTGGCCCTAAGCGAAACAAAGCTGAAGGGGGTAGGAGAGTTTCAGTGGGGGGAAATAAATGGGATTAAATCTGGAGTATCTGAGAGAGTTAGAGCAAAGGAAGGGGTAGCAGTAATGTTAAATGATCAGTTATGGAAGGAGAAAGAGAGATATGAATGTGTAAATTCAAGAATTATGTGGATTAAAGTAAAGGTTGGATGCGAGAAGTGGGTCATAATAAGCGTGTATGCACCTGGAGAAGAGAGGAATGCAGAGGAGAGAGAGAGATTTTGGGAGATGTTTAAGTGAATGTATAGGAGCCTTTGAACCAAGTGAGAGAGTAATTGTGGTAGGGGACTTGAATGCTAAAGTAGGAGAAACTTTTAGAGAGGGTGTGGTAGGTAAGTTTGGGGTGCCAGGTGTAAATGATAATGGGAGCCCTTTGATTGAACTTTGTATAGAAAGGGGTTTAGTTATAGGTAATACATATTTTAAGAAAAAGAGGATAAAATAAGTATACACGATATGATGTAGGGCGAAATGACAGTAGTTTGTTGGATTATGTATTGGTAGATAAAAGACTGTTGAGTAGACTTCAGGATGTACATGTTTATAGAGGGGCCACAGATATATCAGATCACTTTCTAGTTGTAGCTACACTGAGAGTAAAAGGTAGATGGGATACAAGGAGAATAGAAGCATCAGGGAAGAGAGAGGTGAAGGTTTATAAACTAAAAGAGGAGGCAGTTAGGGTAAGATATAAACAGCTATTGGAGGATAGATGGGCTAATGAGAGCATAGGCAATGGGGTCGAAGAGGTATGGGGTAGGTTTAAAAATGTAGTGTTAGAGTGTTCAGCAGAAGTTTGTGGTTACAGGAAAGTGGGTGCAGGAGGGAAGAGGAGCGATTGGTGGAATGATGATGTAAAGAGAGTAGTAAGGGAGAAAAAGTTAGCATATGAGAAGTTTTTACAAAGTAGAAGTGATGCAAGGAGGGAAGAGTATATGGAGAAAAAGAGAGAAGTTAAGAGAGTGGTGAAGCAATGTAAAAAGAGAGCAAATGAGAGAGTGGGTGAGATGTTATCAACAAATTTTGTTGAAAATAAGAAAAAGTTTTGGAGTGAGATTAACAAGTTAAGAAAGCCTAGAGAACAAATGGATTTGTCAGTTAAAAATAGGAGAGGAGAGTTATTAAATGGAGAGTTAGAGGTATTGGGAAGATGGAAGGAATATTTTGAGGAATTGTTAAATGTTGATGAAGATAGGGAAGCTGTGATTTCGTGTATAGGGCAAGGAGGAATAACATCTTGTAGGAGTGAGGAAGATCCAGTTGTGAGTGTGGGGGAAGTTCGTGAGGCAGTAGGTAAAATGAAAGGGGGTAAGGCAGCCAGGATTGATGGGATAAAGATAGAAATGTTAAAAGCAGGTGGGGATATAGTTTTGGAGTGGTTGGTGCAATTATTTAATAAATGTATGGAAGAGGGTAAGGTACCTAGTGATTGGCAGAGAGCATGCATAGTTCCTTTGTATAAAGGCAAAGGGGATAAAAGAGAGTGCAAAAATTATAGGGGGATAAGTCTGTTGAGTGTACCTGGTAAAGTGTATGGTAGAGTTATAATTGAAAGAATTAAGAGTAAGACGGAGAATAGGATAGCAGATGAACAAGGAGGCTTTAGGAAAGGTAGGGGGTGTGTGGACCAGGTGTTTACAGTGAAACATATAAGTGAACAGTATTTAGATAAGGCTAAAGAGGTCTTTGTGGCATTTATGGATTTGGAAAAGGCATATGACAGGGTGGATAGGGGGGCAATGTGGCAGATGTTGCAAGTGTATGGTGTAGGAGGTAGGTTACTGAAAGCAGTGAAGAGTTTTTACGAGGATAGTGAGGCTCAAGTTAGAGTATGTAGGAAAGAGGGAAATTTTTTCCCAGTAAAAGTAGACCTTAGACAAGGATGTGTGATGTCACCGTGGTTGTTTAATATATTTATAGATGGGGTTGTAAGAGAAGTAAATGCGAGGGTCTTGGCAAGAGGCGTGGAGTTAAAAGATAAAGAATCACACACAAAGTGGGAGTTGTCACAGCTGCTCTTTGCTGATGACACTGTGCTTTTGGGGAGATTTGAAGAGAAGCTGCAGAGATTGGTGGTTTGAATTTGGTTAGGGTGTGCAAAAGAAGAAAATTAAAGGTGAATACAGGAAAGAGTAAGGTTATGAGGATAACAAAAAGATTAGGTGATGAAAGATTGAATATCAGATTGGAGGGAGAGAGTATGGAGGAGGTGAACGTATTCAGATATTTGGGAGTAGACGTGTCAGCGGATGGGTCTATGAAAGATGAGGTGAATCATAGAATTGATGAGGAAAAAGAGTGAGTGGTGCACTTAGGAGTCTGTGGAGACAAAGAACTTTGTCCTTAGAGGCAAAGAGGGGAATGTATGAGAGTATAGTTTTACCAACGCTCTTATATGGGTGTGAAGCGTGGGTGATGAATGTTGCAGCGAGGAGAAGGCTGGAGGCAGTGGAGATGTCATGTTGAGGGCAATGTGTGGTGTGAATATAATGCAGAGAATTCGTAGTTTGGAAGTTAGGAGGAGGTGCGGGATTACCAAAACTGTTGTCCAGAGGGCTGAGGAAGGGTTGTTGAGGTGGTTGGACATGTAGAGAGAATGGAGCGAAACAGAATGACTTCAAGAGTGTATCAGTCTGTAGTGGAAGGAAGGGGGGGTAGGGTCGGCCTAGGAAGGGTTGGAGGGAGGGGGTAAAGGAGGTTTTGTGTGCGAGGGGCTTGGACTTCCAGCAGGCATGCGTGAGCGTGTTTGATAGGAGTGAATGGAGACAAATGGTTTTTAATACTTGACGTGCTGTTGGAGTGTGAGCAAAGTAACATTTATGAAGGGATTCAGGGAAACCGGCAGGCCGGACTTGAGTCCTGGAGATGGGAAGTACAGTGCCTGCACTCTGAAGGAGGGGTGTTAATGTTGCAGTTTAAAAACTGTAGTGTAAAGCACCCTTCTGGCAAGACAGTGATGGAGTGAATGATGGTGAAAGTTTTTCTTTTTCGGGCCACCCTGCCTTGGTGGGAATCGGCCAGTGTGATAATAAAAAAATAATAAAAAAAAGATTCAAATGTTCTGTTTATCATGTGAGAGATTTTAACCCTTTCACTGTTGAGAGCCCTGATCACAAACTTACTTTCAGTGTCGAAGAATTAAAAAAAAAAAAAAAAAACTTATGAAATGATAGAGAATCTTTTTCCAATGGTAATGACACCAAAACTACAAAATTTTGATGGAAAACTTATGGAATTATGCTCTCACAAAGTTAGCTGTCTCGGAAATATTTACGCATTGCCGATTTTTGCCCATTTTGAGCCTTATTTTTGGCCAATTCCATTGTTCCAGTCGATGAAAGTCATAGCTATTTCTCTAGAATTCCATCTGTTCTATCGAATGAGTACAAAAAACCACCCATTTACTGATTTCAACTACCCAATAAAGTGATCAGAAATTGGTAATTTGGCCAATTTCATACACAATTCAAGTAAGGCCAATTGCAAAATTAGGGCCAGAATAAACAGTGCATACATTCCTAGCATGTCTCCAGGCTTTCCATTTTGAATTTTCATTCACACAAAAAATAGAAGATTTACTGTTATGCAGACTACTGCATTATTGTAAAAATGGTATAAATAATATCAGCATATTTGTGAAAGCATATTAGACCCACCAGTTGACATGAATTGGGCATGTGGCGTGATTTGTCTACTCTTGAACATCGGCAAAAATTGAACATTTCCGCTACCTTGAGCTCAATTTCAAGGTACAGTGGACCCCCGAGTTTCATGATTAATTCATTCCAGAGAGTCTGCTGACTAGCAAAATTCACGATTGGCGAATCTATTTTCCCCATAAGAAATAATGGAAATCCAATTAATCCGTTTCAGACACCCAAAAGTTTTAACAAAAATTAATTTTTTGAAGATTAAATATAGATTTACATACAGAAAACAATGACAAATAAATATAAAGCACTACTAAAATGGATAAATAAACATTTAACATCACATTTAATCTTTACTGAAGACTCTTGTTGGTGTATGGCAGACGTCTAGGTAGGAGGCATCAGGGAGGCGAGTTTATTATGCTTCAATATGACGCTAATATCATCTCTACGGCTTATTTTTCTATCATAATTCACCTAATATGACAAAAAACAATATTAATAACATAGAAACATGATATATACTCTAGAATGAATAAAATATGTCAATGTATGTGAGGAGAAAGTGGTAGAAGTGTTGTTGTTGAGTTTATGAGAGCCACTGAGAGAAGCTGTACATGGTGGTGGTGGAGGCAGCAGAACCCACCACCACTATTCACACTTAAACAATGTATGTAATTTATAAATAAGAAATATTTACAGTTTAATTTATAAATAAGAAATATTTACATTTTAATTTATAAATAAGAAATATTTAATTTTAATTTATAAATAAGTTTATTCAGTTATACACAAATACATGCATAGATTATTATACATAGCAGCATATGTATACCTAGGATAACCCAAAAAAGTCAAAGTGATTTATTTCCATTGGGGTCCTTTTATATTTACACTTATATTTATGTACTTTTATACTTACACTTTTATATTTACACTTACCTTGGAGGAGACGTTAGTTTATTTAGTTAGTTTGATGGAGGAGATGCTGGCAGAGGTTTAGGGTGGTGGAAGATACATAGCAGGCCAGCATAGGTTCATTGGCCTGATACACATCCAACAACATTGGAGAGTTACTTTCGTGTCGTTTTCTATCGCCTACTCGCTTAACTTACTTGCTACATTGTTAATTCTACACTTTATCGCTGGCTGGCACTATAGCCTTTATTGATACCTGCTGCTTTAGTATTGTACATATTGTAGAATCACTGAATCACTGCAGAAGGCACATTCTCCCCTCTCTCTCCCTCCTCTACTTTGGTACTTTGCTATGAGTTATTTTCTTGAATTTTATTGTCTTTCTTTCCTTCTTTATCACAGGGCTGGCACTAGAAACTTTCTTTGGGCCCATGGTTGCTTATTTAGCAGTTACAAGCACTAAAAAAATGGAATAATACAAAATATATCGCATGTACGCGTGGAATCGTCCTCCCTGGCTTGTAAACAATGGCACACTGGTTTTACATGGGCTCAGGCCACACGGACATCTTCAGGACGAATGTCCTTAACTGAGTTTTTCATCGTTAGCTGAGACAATATTTTAACGCAAAAACGCATTGTATCCGATTTTATCACTATCCAATAGCATCGTTAACTGAGGGTCTGCCTGTCTGTCTGTCTGTCTGTCTCTCTCTCTCTCTCTCTCTCCTGGTCTCTCTGTCTCCTGGTCTCTCTGTCTCCTGGTCTCTCTGTCTCCTGGTCTCTCTGTCTCCTGCTCTCTCTCTCTCTCTCTCTCTCTTGTGTGTATATATATATATATATATTATATATATATATATATATATATATATATATATATATATATATATATATATACACACACACACATACACTCACCTAATTGTGGTTGCAGGGGTCAAGACTCAGCTCCTGGCCCCACCTCTTCACTGATCGCTACTAGGTCCTCTCTCTCTGCTTCCTGAGCTTTGTCATACCTCATCTTAAAGCTATGTATGGTTCCTGCCTCCACTACGTCACATGCTAGGCTATTCCACTTCCTGACGACTCTATGACTGAAGTAATACATACTTCCTAACATCCCTGTGACTCGTCTGAGTCTTCAGCTTCCAATTGTGACCCCGCGTGCGTGCGTGCGTGTGTGTGTGTGTGTGTGTGTGTGTGTGTGTGTGTGTGTGTGTGTGTGTGTGTGTGTGTGTGTGTGTGTGTGTGTGTGTGTGTGTTTGTTTGTTTGTTTGTTTTTCTAAATGTGCCAAGTCAGGATGTGGCTGCTGTCAAATTTACAAATTACAGTGGTACCTCAAATATTGGCTAAGGAAGGAATAATGTAAATTAGATTAGTCCGTTTCAGACCCCCAAAAATACACTTATAAAAGCACTTACAAAATACACTTACATAATTGTTCGAGTTGGGAGCTGTTCGAAATTCAAGGTACCACTGTATACCATCACTCGCACCCTTACTGCCTGTCAACACCCATAGGGTCCCATGACTTCTTCCCCACCATCCTTCCTTCTTTGCTATGTATCTTCCTTCTTTACCTCTTCTTTCCTTCCTTCCTTCCTCTCATCTCTTCCTTCCTTCCTTTCTTCCTTACTTTCTTTCTTCCTTCTTTCTGGTATCCTGGGCATTGTTTTCAGTCACAAACTCCTTAACCCTTTCAGGGTTTCTGACATACTAGTACAGCTTACGCACCAGGGTTATTGACGTACTAGTACGCCTAAATTCTAGCACCTTCAAATCTAGTGAGAGAAAGCTGGTAGGCCTACATATGAAAGAACGGGTCTATGTGGTCAGTGTGCATAGTATAAAAAAAAATCCTGCAGCACACAGTAATGAGAAAAAAAAACTTTGCCCGTATTTTTAAAACAGCGACTTTGCACTGTATTTTTGTATGATATTTATGGTTGTATTCTAGTTCTCCTGGTCTCATTTTATAGAATGGAAGACATAATACAGAAATTGTGATGATTTTGATTGGTTTCACAATTAAAAGTACCTTGAAATTGAGCTCAAAGTAGCAGAAATGTTTGATTTTTGCGAAAGTTCAAAAGTAAACAAATCATGCCATGCATCCAATACTGGTGAGTCTAATATTCCTTCACAAATGTGCTGATATTATTTACATCATTTCTACACTAATGTAGTAGTCTGCATAACAGTAAATCTTCTATTTTTTGTGAGAATAAAAATTCAAAGTGGAAAGCAAAAGAAATGTAAGAGGGGCCTGGGGACGTGACTAATGAACAGAGGAAATGTTATTTTAGTGCCAGGAATGTCTAACTTGTTTATTCTTTGGAAATTGGCATCCTTTGAAATTTGTGTGAAATTGACAAAATTGCTAATTTCTGACCACTTTATTGGATAGTTGAAATCAGTAAATGAGTGGTTTCTTGTACTCAGTCAATAGAAAAAATGGAGTTCTAGTGAAATAGTTATGATTTTTGTCGACTAGTACACTGGAATTTGCCGAAAATAGGGCTCCAAGTGGGCGAAATCGCTGATGCGTAAACATCATCGAGACTGCTAACTTCACGAGAGCATAATTCCCTAAGTTTTCCATCAAATTTCATACTTTTTGTGTCATTATGATCGGGAAAGAATTCTCTATCTTTTTACAAGAATTTTTTTTTTTCCGAAAAATTTTCAACCCTGAGAACAAGTTTAGGAGAGGGCCTCTCGACCCTGAAAAGGTTAATGAGATTTAGAGCTTCAAAATACAATCAACTGTTTGTTTCAACCTAACTCCCTATACTTGTTGCCTAATTCATCCCTTTTTTATTTAGGATATTAAAACAAGACTTGCAACTGCAAACAGAATTAATTAATATCTATATATGATAACTCAAATAAGCACATTGTTTGGCACAAAAACTGATGTCATTTTGTTCAGTTACTAGAACTATTAGATGCTATATTACATAAACTTATGCAAATCCAATGCCCAACAAATTAAGTGGGTCACACCAAGTTATTGCTACTCTCTATATACCTACCACAATTTAGATAAGTCAGTCTTAATTTTGCCAAATTTAATTTTGGAGTTTAAATTCTGGAAGCAATTTACAGTGCATAATATTTCATTTTACAATACCAATCATATCTTATTGCATTTCATTATGTGCATAACTCACATACAGTATATTGTAAAATTATCCCTGCACAATATTTAAACTTACTAGTGTGTGTTTTGTTGACAATGTTGGAACCAACACAAGTTATTCTTTAATTATATGTGATGTAATTATGCACGAGTAGAGACATCATTCACTTACCTGTAGACGCACACACCTGCAGGTGATATTACTGCATTATTAAAAAAGATAATAGTATATGCAACAATATGTACATGCATTGCCACAGGTGTTCATGGGATTTTGGCAAAATACCCAAAAAGCATTCCAATTTATTTTTTCTTTAATTTATGCAGCTATCTGCTCGGTATTACTATATAAAAACTTAAGTTCATTAATTACAATACAAAAAGTAAAATTTCACAGCACATAATTACTACACTAATAAATAGATGGGTGACTTCAGAAATCTTTCGTCAGGTGTATCTGCAAATTGTTCAGATTTAACTGATGTTGGATAGTTTTACAGCCTCTCCTCACTTAACAACAGAGTTCCGTTCCTAAGAATGTCGGTAAATGAATTCGTCGCTAAGCGAGGAGCATACTATAATGGTACAGGTCCGCCATCACAAATCCGGCAATCAGTTATTCAGTTCCTTCAGTTATTCAGCACTAATTTTGGCTAGCATAATTTCAAATTTCCAGGGTCGCCACACCAACCTGCTGGTACTGTTTGGTGGCGCTACTTGCTGCATAAGTCATTCCAATTTCTTTTTCTCCATTTATTGTTTTAACCTGCTTGCTTTTAGCCCTAGCCATGGTTCCAATGAATAAAAGAAATGCTTCTCATTATGTAAAGCACCTACACAGTACATTATCCATTACAGATAAGGTAACTTTGAAGCCACTGTCAGTTGCCATGAGCTCAGTCTCATGAAGCAGGAGAATATGCTTTATTATTATGCTAATATCAACACTACAGCTTATTTGCCTATCACAATTGATCTAATATGACATAAGAAACAATATAAATAACATACAACATGTTAAATACTCCAGAGTGAATAATATTTGGCATAACACCGAGCAGTTCGACAGAGTTATGAAGAGGATATGGTAAACAAATATCATTCTCCTATCCTTGTCTTGGTGGCTTATATTAGAGAAAATGGAGTATAGCACAGGGCTAACTATGATATACACTCGTACTCCACCATAAACATGAAACAAAAAAGTTATTTTCTCTCTATAGATTATCACGCATAGCAGCATATGTGTAGAGAACCTAGGATAACCCCAAAAAAGTCAACGTGGCTTATTTTTAGTACCTGGCTTGGGTTAGCCATATATGTTTTTTGGTAAATATCTGATTCGCAGCCAGGGTAGAAACATTAGGCGTATTTCTTTACACCTGTTGTCTATGTTTACCCATCAGTAAATGGGTACCTGGGTGTTAGGTGACTAGTATGGGTGTTATCCTGGGACAATGACCTAATTTTCTTGAAATACTCAGCATAACAAGTGCCTTTCTATACAGTAGTATGTCACTGATGTCAGCTAGGCCTGTATACCTTGTACATGTACGTGTAGTAAATAAAGATATTATTATTATTATTATTATTATTATTATTATTATTATTATTATATTATTATTATTATATTATTGTTATTATTATTATTATTATTTCCTCAGTTGTTTGTTGGGTTATCTTATTCAAACTTGGGCAATGTATGATGGAAAAATACTTCTTCACGTACACCAAAAATGAAAGAAATCAGACCATAAATAGCGGAGTTCACTTCTCAGCCATTAGCGGCCGCTTAGCGGTATAACTTGACTTAAGAAATCGTAATGACACGATTGCAAATAAACCATACCCCCGGCCGGGATTGAACCCACGGTCATAGAGTCTCAAAACTCCAGCGACGGGCTGGAGTTTTGAGACTCTATGACCGTGGGTTCAATCCCGGCCGGGGGTATGGCTTAACGGTATATTTTTGTATGGTTGTTATGGTTATATTCTCATTTTTTCAGTCTCATTTGACAGAATGAAAGATATATTACAGAAATAGATATGATTTTGATTGCTTTCATGACGAAAAGTACCTTGAAATTGCGCTCACAGTAGCGAAAATGTTCTGTTCTTTAGCGAAGCTCAAGAGTAAACAAATGACATCACCGTCCAATACCTGTCCGCCTGCCAGTCTAAATTCAAGTACGGAGTCAAGAATGGATTGACATTATTTATACAATTATTACAATAATGCAGTAGTCTGCATAACAGTAAATCTTCTATTTTTTTTTGTGAATAAAAATTCCAAATGGTAAGCAAGAGTAATATAAGAGGGACATGTAACCATGACTAATGAACAGAGAAAATGTTATTTTAGTGCCAGGAATGTCTGCATTTTTTATTCTGGATCCTATTTTGAAATTGGCATCTGTTGAAATTTGTGTGAAATCGGCCAAATTGCCAATTTCTGACCACTTTATTGGTTAGTTGAAATAAGTGAATGGGCGGTTTCTTGTATTCAGGTGACAGACTAGAAGTAAATAAGTTTATTCAGGTATACACAAATACAGTTACATAGATTATCATATATAGCAGTGTATGTATAGAGAACCTAGCATAACCCAGAAAAGTCAGACAAAGTGACTTATTTCCAGTACCTGGCTTGGGCTTGCCATATATGATTTTTGGTAAATATTTTTTTTTCTCGGTTGTTTGTTGGGCTATCTCATTGAAACTTGGGCAATGTATGATGGAAAGATGCTTCTTAACATACAACAAAAATAAAAAAGACAGACGATAAATAAGGGAGTTCACTTCTCAGCCATTAGCCGCCTCTTTGCAGTATATATTTTCGTATGGTTTATATGGTTGTATTCTCATTTTTTGGACTCATTTGATAGAATGGAAGATATATTACAGAAATAGACATGATTTTGATTGCTTTCATAACGAAAAGTACCTTGAAATTGAGCTCAAAGTAGCGGAAATGTTCGATTTTTGCCGATGTTCAATGAACTGTGTAAGTCAAGTTGGTTAATTTTATTAAGTGTATTCTAACCTAAACACTCTGTAATTCGGCAAACTCAGTAATCCGGCACACTACAGGTCCCAATGATGCCGGATTTGTGATGGAGGACCTGTACTTGGTTTGTGTCAACCATGTTTGTTATTGTTTTAATGTCACCTTTGCATCATGACATTTCTGATATGTTTTTAAATGTTATACAGTAGTATACTGTAATAAACAGAGCAGAGGAAATCAGCTCTAATATACATCATTTAGGTATGCATTCTGGTCAGAGAACCCGTCGTAAGTCTGAGTCATTGCTAAGTGAGAAGAGGCTGTATATTATTTTCTGCTAACAATCTAAAGCTAAAATACATTTATATCTTTATGATACTATATCTTACTTTTGGTAGCTTAAATTATTGGGCCATTATCATTATACATGGATAAATACCATGAGAAGTCAAGCTTACTTGTTCTTCCAAGCCATTGTGTCATGCTTGTCATTTGCACTTAACTATTTAATTAAAATATTTTATTAAAACAATGTAAAATAAGAATAGTTCTACAATAAAATGAAAACAAATACCTAAGCAAGAAGTATATTATTAGTGTAACAGCAAAAGGTAGTAAACTTGCTAAATGGTCTTAATGTTGGAAAACTAGTGTTTACTTATTGGATTTTTTTTTTCCACATTTTGTCACACAATTTTTATGTGGATGGTCTGAGCCTATACATGTATTAATTCTTCCCACATATCCAATGACCAATCCTAATAACCCATTATTCTATTTATGCATATCTGGCTATCCAATACTTCAATTAACCAACCCATTGATACTTCCATGAATTATCCCAGCACATGCATCAATCCATGCCTTAAATTCATAAAATTTCTATACATCCATCTATCTTATTAAATAGTTCTTCAATCCCTCTGTTTTTAGACTTACACTGTGTTACAATCATACTACAGGGAAAATTATCAATAATATGAGCTTGCGATCTGTACCTCACCCAATTACAAGAATATGACACTATGTATATATAGTACATAACATGAGACTAAAATTGAATAAGAGGTTATTGCTCACACACTTTATCAAATTTTTTTTTACAAGGCATTTTGTTGGCCTCCCCAACAGTGGCACACACATGCTTTCGTCTCACTACTCTATCATCAGGGACACTCAGTTTTTACTTCTTAAAAAAAATATATGTAAATATATTAAAAAGTGTTTCATTGCCTTCCTCATTAACCCTTTGAGGGTCGACAGGCCCTCTCAGAAACTTGTTCTCAGGGTCGGCCAAATTTCAAAAAAAAAAAATTATTTTTTCTTATGAAAAAATAGAGTTTTTTTTTTCTAAACATTATAGGATAAACAAAAAAATTTTACCATCAATACTTACGGAGATATGGAGGCGTAAAGTTTGCAGAAAATGAGCCCCGTATGGCAACAGTGGCGACTGCCGCTCACCGGTAAATTTTGGTTTACTGTACTTGTATTTGAAGGTTTGTTGTTTTTTTTCACTATTTTATTTTTTCACATAACTTATGTGGCCAATGAGACCGAAGTAAGGTGCAATGTACATATATACACTCGTTGTATACAACACAATAAGCACACAAACATAATTATCAATATATTGTTTACAAAAACAAACAATACAAAACATTGTTTATTACTATTGTTCTAAAATATATATACCAATATACAGTCACTGAACATATTCCTATTAGTTCTGCAGCTTGTGGAACTCTGAAACATGGTGTCATACACAATGGTGTTTTATCTTTCTCCCTCATTCTATCTCTTTCAATCTGTCTCTCTCTTTCTGTCTGTCTATCTCTGTCTCACAGGTACACATAAATACAACTATACATAGTATAAATTACCTAGGACAATCCAAGAAATCCAGACAAAGTGCTGTACTCCGCTTGAAGATGTGAGTAAAAGTGATGACGCAGTCTTGTGGCTCTCTGAGACAGAGAGCTAGACGGATAGACAGGGAGCTTGACAGACAGACAAATAGACAGAAATGTTAGTATACCAGCAAAAACAAAGGGAGAGCGATGTTCATCTAATCTTTTGGTATCAGCTACACCCTCATTTACCCTCATCAAACGTCAGCACTTATCAGATGTTATCTCCCCTTATCTTGTTACTGTCATAGGTGAACATTTATTATTACATATTATTATTATTATTACGTATTATTATTATTATGTATTATTATTATTATGTATTATTGTTATTATTACGTATTCTTCTTCTTCTTCCTCCTCCTCCTCCTCTGCCTCCATTCTTGGAACAAGTTTGAAGAGATTGTAGTTCATAATCACTATCACTATCATCACCAATGCTCACATCTGAGTCTGGGATTTGGGAAAATAGGAGTTTCCTCTTTGATTCTGGTACAACTGAACGTGAACAAGATGGCCCAGCACCAGAGGTGGAAGGCTGTGGGTTGTCTGGGTTTTCCTCACTATTACCCATATTATGGTCCATTAGTTTCAGTCAAAACCTCACCAGAACTTTGAAACTCATCTTCACTGTCACTTCCATCTGCATTAGAACTGTCACTGGGGAACAAAAGTGTCCCAATTCGCCAAGGAGTGAGGAACTTCTTACCGCCAGGCATGGTGGACATTGTGTACTATGATGGCATTCCCACAATGCACCACTGGGTCCCAGATTTTTTTCCTACTGCGCACACCCACCACACAGACCCATTCTCTCACATCTAGGCCTATCAGCCTTTTCCTGCGAGATTTGACAGTGCTAGAATTTATGCGTACTAGTACATCAAAAACCCCTACGTGTAAGACGTACTAGTACGGTGGAAACCCTCAAAGGGTTAAGTGGCAAGACTAAAGATTGTAGTTTGCCTCCCAGTTAGATTTAACATGACTTGTTTTAAACAAAATCATGTACTTATAAATAACAGCTCATAGCTTTAAAAATGCACTTTAACATCTGAAAATACAAAGCAAAAAATTATGATCATATAAATCTGACTGTGATGTCAGCACACTTCTGGAAAGACGGCAATTGAATAAATGTTGGTGAATTGTATTCTTCTTTGGGTCACCCTGCCTTGGTGCAAGATGGCCATTGTGTTAAAAAATAATATTTACAAATGTCTTGAAGGTATTCATACTGTTTAGCTAAAGGCAATATTTACATTATGAAAGAATTATATTTGCAAATTTCAGTCTGTTCAAGCAAGGAAGAACAACCAAATTTTCTATTTTAAGTCCCAAAAAAGTTACCCCTGGCTAGACAATGAGCAGAGCCTATAAAATGATTAATGTAACCTAACTCGCAAAAATACTCAAGCTCAAGTTCTGAGAATTGTGAATCCCATATACAGTACGCCCTAAGAAACACAAATGACACCTCTTTTTGTGGAGAGAAGAAAAGGCATGCAGATAATTATCAGAATGTGTTTGTTGCCTGTATGCTTGAAAATTAGGCATATTTATAATATTTTTACATATTAAGGCATCCAAAAATGGTAGATTGCTATTTTCTTGACATTAAAATATTTTTAATTGGTGAACTGAGACAATCTAAGAACCTTGGTACATTAATGGATATTGGAAGACAGTAAATACACCATCAGTGTATCATAGCCAAGTGTGCTTAGTCAACTATAGTAGTATGAAATTCCATAAAAATGTTAGTTACCACAAGCAACAAAAGTGAACTTATCGGCATCCTATAAATTTGGCTGTAAAAACCCCCTTCACAGGATAAATATCTGGAAAAACAATTCAGTAAGACTAAGGCCTGTCTCATGAGGTACAAGTAAATTCTGTTCCCTTCCAGCAAATTTGCACCTCAAAGTCTAGTTACAGATTCACTATAAATCTTTGATTACAAGCAGTGATCTTGATATCAACCTCCCATTCGTAACAATCCATTAGCCAGTAAGATAAAGTAGTTAAGTATCATAATTATTAATAATATAATATCTTATTAAAAAATCTAATTGTAGAGTCACTCTCATTCTTATGACTACAGGCACTGATCCTGATGTAAACTTGTTCTTAAATGAATTACACGAATCAAACAGCAATTATAATTATTATACAGCAGACCAAGCAAAGACATTACTCAGAGCAAACAATAACATAACTATCTTTAACCCTTAAATGGTCCAAACATATATATACATTCATCTGTGCAGCGCCCTGAATATTTTGAAAAAAAAAAAAAAAAAAAAAAAAAAAAAAAAAAAAAAAAAAAAAAAAAAAATACAATTAAAAAATACAAAAAAAGAGCACATTTTTTAAGTGTTTTAGAATAAAAAAAATTAGGGTCAATACTTACGGAGATATGAGGCCGAGAAGTTGGCACTGGATGCTGATGTGACGGCAACATCGAGTCTGACACTTCGCAGAAGTCTATGCCGATAAACCTTTTTCTCTATTGTTTCATATTATTTTACTATATTTTTTTATGTTCTGATAATTACAATTTATAGTAGTTCTTGTCATTTCATAACTTTCTTTGTTCTGACACTAGTAGCCTAACGAACGCATCACATAACGTTAAATTCGCCTAACGATACATTTTAACGCTAACATTTTGCCTGTCTACAGCTAAAAACATAGTGCTAACCGATATTCGTTCTCGGTAACCAGTTAATAATCGTTAGGATGACGAGTCCCACAGTATTCTAGGTACGAAATTGTACTCAATTGTCACAGAACACATTGACAGGTGGAACATTTACACCTGCCTTGTCATTTACTTGTGTCTTGGAATACAAACAAAGTATTTATATGTCCCAGCAATGTTTTGGATATGTGGAAGTATATGACAGAAGGAGAGGTAGGGAGGAGGAGGAGGGGGAGGAGGAGGGAGGAGGGGGAGGGGGGAGAGGAGGAGGGGGAAGGGGAAGAGGAGGAAGAGAGGAGGAGGATGGGCAGGAGGAGGCGGGGGAGGAGGTGGTGAGGGAGGGAGGGAGGAGGAGGGTGAAGGTGAGGAGAGGAGGAGGAGGAGGAGGAGGGGAGAGGAGGAAGAGTGAGGGAGGAGGACGGCGGGGAGGAGGAGGGAGGAGTGAGGATGGAAGTAGGGACGGAGGAGGGATGAGTAAGGAGAGTCGGAGTAGGAGGAGGAGAGGAGGAGAGGAGGATGATAGGAGAGGAGGAGGGGCGGAGAGGAGGGGAGGAGAGGGCGGTAGGAGAGGGGCACAAAGCGCGGGGAGATAGGCATCGCGGTGAGTCGGCAGGAGAGGGGGAAGGAGGGGAGGAGCCGGATTGGAGAAGAAAAATTGTAATATAATAAATAGGAGTAACATAAGTCCTCCCTTAAAGCATGGAAAAAACAAAGTCCCCCCCTGAAGACATGATATGATGAGATCATACAATTTTGATAAGAGCTTGATGTTTGTTTGATTTCATACTCGAGGCAGGTGCAGCAATCAAGAAAAGATTAGAAGGTGACGATTTGGAGTGAGTCATCGAGCCCTCGCTTTTTTTTTCGCTTGTGTACAACAAACTTGTCTTGATTCTGTCTATTTGATCTACGATCTCCAAGCTCCCTGTCTATCCTGTCTATCCCATCATAGCTCTGTCTCAAGACAGAGCACAAACTGCGTTCTTCACGTTTTACTCACATCATCAAGCAGAACTAATAGCTACTTTCACATGATTTAATTATTACACAGACATATTTGAAAGAACAGATACGACAGAGAATAAGAAAAAGATAGAGACAAACAAAGACAGATAGAGACAGACAGAGACAGACAGAGATAGACAGAAATAGAAAAAGATACAGAAAAACAGAGATCGACAGACCCTAAACTTGGGGTTAACATCACTTTCTTAATATGACATTACATCAGTGAATCCTTGGTGTTTGCCGCACTGTTTGCTTGAGCTAGCACTCAATTTAACTGGTGCTCCCACAAGGTACTAAGTGGTCCCAGATTTTTTTAATATGGTGCACACTAAGTGTTAAGACCCATTCTATGCTGACCAGGCATCTCAGGTCAATTGTGCCAAATTTGGAGGCAAGAAAATTAAACGATATATAGTTGTACCATATACATACGTGTCCCTTGAGCAAACATTAATGATGACCTCACAGGCATTACTCAATTCATTTCAGTCTGTCAATCATCACACTCACAGAAACCTGGCTAAAGCCTGGTATTAAAGATGTCTATGCCATTCCTGGTTACACAGCCATACACAAATGTAGGACAGACCACTAGGGGTTCGGAGACAGCCAATCTACTCAAATCAACTTGAATGTATCTATAAAACTTGCATAAGGGATGAGCATGGTGAATATATCATAGCTAAATTTAAATCAAAAGACCTGCAAAACCCCCCTCACAGTTATAAACATCTACAGAGTGTACCACAGTCAAACATTTACTACTTTACTGAAAAATTAGGAAACTTGATAACTGATGCACATACGAACAAAGACCACCTGCTGCTAACAGGAGATTTCAACATAAATCTACTACATGACCAGGACCCACAAGTAACCGAAATCACAAACACTATGAACAACTGCTTGTTTCTACCAACAATATCCAAGCCTACAAGAATCTCCGAGCAGTGTCTTTTTAATAGACCACATCTGGACTGCTGTTGGCTTATGTTCCTGTACTTGCTGATCTTGTACTCCTCCCTGTCACCCGACACTGTGACGGATATAGGTGTCAGCCAGTGTGAACACACAGGTATAGCCCCATGCTAAGAGCTTGCCATTTTTCCAGGGACAGATGGTGATCCTGTCGGGGCGATTTGCTGGGTTGACTTTCGGTCATATATATATGTCTTACGAGCCACCGTGTTTGACATATATATACTCACAAATTCTAGTGGTTTCAAATCAAGCAGGAGAAAGCTGGTAGGCCCACATGTGAGAGAATGGGTCTGTGTGGTCAGTGTGCACCATATAAAAAATCCTACAGCAAGCAGTGCATAATGAGAAAAAAAAAACTCCGAACCGTTTTTTTTTTTTTTTTAATTAAATTAAACCTGACTTTGAGTCATATTTTCGTAAGTAATTTTATGGAGTTGTATTCTCTTTTTTCTTGTCCCCTCAATTGATAGAAAGGAAACATATTATAGAAATAGAGGTGATTTTGATTGGTTTTAACTATGAAAAGAACCCTTTAAATGGAGCTCACATAAGGGGAAAATGTTTTGATTTTTTGCCGATGTATCAAATGTAAACAAATGATGTCATTTTTCCAATAAGTGTCCAAGTAAGCCATTCTAATATGCAGTCCATGAATGGGTTAACATTATTTATACATTTATAGCAATAAAGTCAGTAGTCTGCCAAACAGCAAATCTTCCTATTTTGTTTGAAATAAAAATTCACAATAGAACAGCACTGAGTAATATCAAAGGGCCCCTTGAGACATGAACTGATGAACAAAAACATGCGTTATATTAGAGCCAGAATGTCTGCATTGTTCTTCTGGACCCCATTTTGAAATTTGACCATATTTTTTTATTTTGTGAAATTGCCAAATTGCAAATTTCTGACCATGATATTGGTAGTTGGATATCAGTAAATGGGCAGTTATTGTACTCAATTGATTAGAAAAAATGGAGTTCTAAAGAAATAGCTATGAGTTTGGTCGACTGGAACAATGGAATTAACCGAAAATAGGGCTCAATGTGGCGAAATTGCCGATTCGTAAATATCGCTGAAGTTGCTGAATTCACGAGAGTGTAATTCCATCAGTTTTCCATCAAATTTCGTTCTTTTGGTGCCATTACAATCGGGAAAAGATTCTCTATCATTTCATAAGAAAAAATAATTTTTTGGGGGGAAATTTTGCAATGCCAGGAGACACCTCAGGATTTGGGGTTGCGACAGTCAAGGGGTTAAAATCAGGCATAATCACAGACAACACCACAGACCACTACCCAACCTTTCTCATAACCAATTTAGGTAAATTGCTCCAAGACATTACTAAAGTTACCTTCAGACTGCATAACAAGACAGCTGTAAATAACCTTATAACAGCTATGAATAACATTGACTGGTAAAATAAGCTCAAAACATAAGTACCAGATATGAATGAATTGTATCAATAATTTCTAAAGAAAAAAAAGCCCATTACCTCTATAACAAACATTGCCCTAGAAAAACTAAACAATCACAGCCTAATTGACTGAATAGTCCTGGCTAACACCCAGCATCCTTAAATCCATTAACACAAAGCACCCAAATGAAAAACAGTACAGAATGGCCAAATACTAGAGACCAGTCCAAAATATTACTTGTCAGCACTTACCAGCACTCGATAAGAAGGTCTAAAAAATGTATTAGAAAACAGGGCTACAAACCATCAAAGGTGATAAGAAAAAACACCTGGAAAACACTATCTGAAATTTTTGAACTAAAAAAGATATCCAAAAGCATAACAATTAAATTAACACAAATCAACGAACGCCCTACTCCCACCCAACTGAAACAGCTAACTCCAATGTTTTTCATCTTCCACCAAAGGAAAGACCTAGCAAGTCAAAATCCAAGCTCAAACACACATCCATCAGACTACCATCATGCGCACCTTACCCGATCACACTGTTCCTAGCTTCCAACCAACCCAAACAGAATCTCTGTCTCATATTAACACCCTAAAAAAACAAGGCAGGAGACATAAACAACTTCCAACTTTTTATGTACAAAAAAGATTCCTCAGTAATGTCCACCAATATTGCAACGCTCTTTCAAACAATCCATTGAATCCTCCACCTTCCCAAATTCTCAAAATAGGCAATGGTCACTCGCGATACACAAAGGAGGTGACCAAGTTGGATTTGAATAACTAATCGACCACATAACCTAACTTAGCCACTCCCTCTCTAAAACTATGAAAAATTAATTCATAGACAGATCATTTCGTACCTCTCGTCTCACATAACATACTAAACCCCTGTCAGTTTGGATTCAGAATAATAAAAGCACAAATGATGGCTATCACCCATCATGCTAGAACTAATATATATCATCTCTCGAAAAGAAAAAGTAAGTCCCGCTGGGTATTTTACATTGCGAGTTAAGTAAAGCTTTGATACAAGTCGAACCATGACACTGCCAAATACTAAATAGTGCAACCACAACTATGGTATAGAGGAGGCCACTCCCTCAACTACCAAAAAGTCATACCATAGAACAGAAGCCAATATGTGTACACAAATGGTGCAAACTCTTCCACGACTAACCAATCACAGTCGATTCTCACGCCGAAAGGTCCTTGGACCACTCCCTCTTTCTCATCTACATCAATGACCCCTACCGAAATGCATACAACAGCTTCTCAACCCGTATTATTTCAGATGACACTACATAATGTCTTCTCATCACCCAAACCGCAGTCCATATCGCCTTAACAGAGCCAATGCTGAATTGCAGAAAATAATCCTCCCTGGATGATGCTAAAAACTTACATTGAATAACTTGAAGGATGAGTTAACATAGAACAGATGCGCGGAAAAAAAGGTTGAGTGGTGGCAAGTTGGTGAGGTATCTTGGCGACAAGAAAATGATTATCGTGGAGGCAAGAAGGGAATGTATGAAAGTATAGATATACCCAACACTTATACGGTGTGGAAGACCTTGGTTGTGCGAATGCATGACAAGCAAGGACGGGGTTGGAGGCAGTGAAGAATGTCTGTCTAAGGGCAATGTGTGGAGTAAATATTATGCAAAAATCTTCGAGGTGGAAGTTTGGAGAAGGTTTGCGCGAGTTAATAACAGTATTAGTCAGAGGCTGAATAGGGGTTGTTGAAGGTGGTTTTTTGTCATTTTAGGAGAGAATTATCAAAGTAGAATGACATGGAGAGCCGTATAAATCTGTAGGGGAATGAAGGTGGGGTAGGGGTTGTCCTCAAAAAGGATGGAAGGAAGGGTAAGGGATGTATTTTGTGGTGAGGCCTGACTTCCCGAGACATGCATGAGCGTTAGTTCGATAGAAGTAGAAATGGAGTATGAAAGGATATTGGTACCTGACGATCTGTTGGAGTGGTGTAGCAGGTAATATTAGTTGAAGGGATTCGAGGGAAACAGTTTATTTTTAAATAGCCATGACTGAGTCCTGGAAATTGGTAACGTACAATGCCTGCACTCAAAGGAGGGTGTTGTGGATAATATCAGTTTGGAGGGATATGTTGTGTATCTTTATACGTTATGCTTCTAAACTGTTTGTATTCAGAGCACCCCTCAAAAACCAGTGATTATATGAGTGGAGTGAGGTGAAATGTGTTGAATTGATGATGACACAGTCTATTTTTCTTCATTTGCGGATTTATCTTTACCTTTTTCTTGGGTCACCACCCCTACCTCAGTGGGAGACCGCAACTTTTAAAAAAAAAAAAAATCTAACACGTTTTCGCAACACAGCTTCTCCAGATTTTTTTCTTTCATATGCCCAGGATAGAAGCGTAAGTGTCGACTTGATTTTCCAAAACATCCTGGCAACACAACAAGTTCTCACACCACTCTACCATACTTCTGTATTACTTCCTTACTTAACAACTATGGTAGTTTCTATCTCACTTGGCTTTACCCCAAAGGGGGTACCTACTAGCAGTTTTCCTTTCTGGGCCCATGGAGCTTATTTCACAGTGCCTGAACAAGCACAAACACAATGAAATTAGTATGTGTAAAAATGTTTGAATGAGACCGCAGGTTAGTGTTGCCTCAAGCATCAACAAAACCAGACTGGCACACGGCTCCTGCATAATTGGAACACAACAGAGTGGGCTGCGGTCACGGTCCGGTACCCAGTGGTCTTCGAAAAATGGGGTGAGCTTTGATTAATAGGGGACAAAAGCTTGGTTCGAAAAGACCAACTTTGATTTTCGAAAGCTCTTCGATAAGCATTACTTCGAAATTCTTTGAGGTTCCACTGTACCTAAATATACTTACACACTGGTGCTGGTGTGCAGGTATACAATTGAAAAATCAGTAAGAGCTGTCTAATGTCTCGAGACGCCTCTTTAAAATGATAATAATAAATGATAATAATCAAAAGTCTCATTAAATGTCGTATATTACTTTAATATACACATTTGTCATTAATGCCATGTACGATATTTTTTTCAAATTTATATAATAAACACAATACATGACATATAAAGATGATAAATACACCCCACAGTAGAATAAACAAACATAAATACGAGATGTGGAAAGCCAGAGAACTTGTAACGAGTGATGGCAGGAATAACGTTTCCTCTAGTCGAACATAAGAGAAAATGTGTTACTGGGGATTACGGTAGAAAATTATTCCTTTTGTATGCCTTCACTCAGAGTGTCATTTATTCTAAAAAAATGGTGTTCACATGATAATGGTAGTGTTCCTCCTCTATTTAATTCTACAGTATCAACATAGAGAACAACTTGTACACAATGTATCTTGTACACAAACCAGACGTGTTCGCTGGGGTTAGTTTACAAAACAATGGCGTTCCACTTCACTGGTTGGTATTACAAAACTCGAGCTCCAGAAATCGTAATGACAAACACTGGCAAATCAAACCATACCCTCCAGCCGGGATGCAACCCGCGGTCATAGAGACTCAAACAAAAACTCCAGCCACGTCGCGAGTAGCCCTATACCAGCTATGGTAACGCGACGGGCTGGAGTATTGAGACTTCTAATGACACGAGCGGGTTCAACTACGCCGGGGGCCTAATGGTTGTTTCACATAAACTCTGCGGAGTGTCCACTCTCATGTACTCATTCTCTCTCTCTCTCTCACTCTACTCCTCCTCATTTACTCGTTTATGTCTCATTTACACACCTCTGACCCTTCATTAAGACCTACAAATTATTTTAAGGTAAGTACATTGAGTGAACTGTACAGAGATTTCTAACGGCTCGTCAGGACACTTAATGTCACAGACATATATTATGGTGTGGGGGTGGTGTTGGCCTGGTATGGTAGCCTGGCATCTAACCATACATACCCACACCTTGATTTCTTACCATAAAAGACTACTCATCTCTCCCCTAGATTAAGACTACCATATTTTAAGGTAAGTAATGAGACTACTATATGGGTATTTTACGTTTTTATTGTTTTTTTAATGCCTAGTTCTATTGCTAACTAAATATGTATATGTTAGTGCAAGCTTGTTATCTAGTATTTACATGCATTTATAAGTGAAAAAAAGGTGTTCCACTTTACGGTGGTAGCCTGGAACCTAACCTGCCATAAAAGTGGGGTCCTACTGTATTATCAACAACAATGGGCCCAAGACTGATCCCTGTGGAATGCCACTTGTTACAGATCCCCACTCGGATTTAACCCAATTTAAGCATACTCTCTGCTTCCTATTGGTGAGACATGACTCAATCCATGACAGAACTTTTCCCCCAATGCCATGAGCTGCCACTTTCTTTAACAGTCTCTGGTGCGGTACTCTATCAAAAGCCTTACTAAAATCTAAATAAACAATATCGAATTGCGTTTATCATGATCAACAGCCCCAAAAGCTTTAACTGAAGAGAGCGGCTAATAAATTAGTTAGGCAATAATGGCCACCTTGTAATCTATGCTGAGTATCATTAAACTCAATTACATTCTTATCCAGAATGCTCTTATAATATCCGGCTATAATTGACTTTTAGTAATTTGCCCTACAAATTGAGAGGTCATGTTTTATGGTGGGTAATTTGACGTTAACGACTTGTCCCCAGCTGTCAAAATTGGAATTACACATTAGCCATCTTCCACATATCAGACACTACCACCTAGTTTTGAAGAGAATATTAAAAATATAGACAATGGTTCTCAGAAAGTCTCCATGTTGCACATTCTTTTAAGAACCCTTGAAAAAAGTTTCACTCAGGGAGCCCAGGGATTTATTCTGCATCATATTGAGTCATCTGTTTGCTAACCATGTTCGCCAGTGACTATAGAAAATGCAAAATTTAATCATCTTTTCAAGCCCACTATAAAAATAATATACAAAAGATGGACAGGTAAACAATAAATAATAATACTAAATAATAAAATAAGAATAATATATTATTATTATTTATTATTATTATATTATTATTAATAATTTAGGGAACTGACACCTTGCTCATGTTATAAACATTATTATAATACTAATAATAAATTATGTTATTCATTCTTATTAACCCTTTCAGGGTCCGTCCTAATCTATGGCTGTTCCGGATGAGTGTCCAAACCGTAGATCTCACCCAAAATCTAGCGCCGTCAAATTTAGCGTAGAAAGCGCTCATTAATAGCCAAACATATGAGTAGAATGGGGTCTGCGCCGTGGTGTGCGCCATGAAACAAAAATCGCGAGGCGCCTGCATAGCATTGTTGGGAACGGGGCTCATGTACAACCCTTGTTCACCATGCCATCCCGGCGCAGTCACTCCTCACTTCCCTCGTGAAAATTGGGACTGCTCCTCTCTGTCTAATAGTATCTGACACTGCGATGGAAGTGGAAATGAAGACGAATTCTACGCTTTTGATAATTATAGTGACCGAAAATACTGACCACGGATATCGATACATAGTGCAGAAAACCCCACGATCCTCGACCTTCTACCTCTGTGTTGTGGGCACTCGTGAACTCACTGTCGGGTGTTTCCTAAAACGTAAGAGAAAACTAAAATTTTTCCCGTGGCCTGGGCCTCTTGACTATCAGTAATGACGATGTATTCTGAGTGGATTGTGATTTATATTGCGCACAGAACCGATCAATCGATTAGTGATAGTGAGGAACATATTCACCGTGAAAGCTCGGTATTTTCGCTCCGGCACGCATGCGCTCGGGTAGTGTATACCCTATGCTGTGGCCCACAGGGGACGGTAGTCACACATCCCGGAGTACATCCCGGTGGCCCTACACCCGTTATATGGTAATGATAGTGAGAGATGATGATCGGCACACCTTGGTATGGATGGGCCACAGACCATACATGGATCTGGTGTTAGTAGGGCTGGTCGGTGGAGTGGCACCGCCATGCGTGACTCGCTGTCCACGCGCGAACCCAACTGCTGCCTCAAAGACCGTCAGTTCAAGTGACAAAGCGGAGCGTCACCCCACCAGCCCCGCCCCCAACCACCCCGAGACAACCAGCCTATGATGTCCAGTATCCACACAGCAAACCGTATCTGGGCATTGGGCAGCAAAATCTCAATTCTTGTACCCAGCCCTCACCACTTTGATGACTCGCAAAGTGGAATTCTACCTACCTGTCCCTTGGAACCAACGGCCAATGAACTGGATTTCATTGAATAATTACTTATGACCAGCCATTGAGTGGAAATTATGGGGTCCAGGGAAAGTAATAAGATTTTTCATTACAACGCCATGGCAATATCACATTCTTATCACCACAGTCAACGGACAACACCATGACGGAAAGAGACGACTGTTGGGCAGAAATTTATTAGCTATTTGCAACATAAATGTTATCCTCACGTCTATAAGCATAATATAAAAGCTAACTAGAGTCCACAGATCTCTAATTTGTACACCCATCCTTTCAGTGAAATAATACCATCTCGACAGTTCCTATTCTATAACTGTAACTATGATGGCACTTCTCTGACCACAACCTAAGGCCTGACAGAAGTGACAGGTTATACAAGATTAGAAATGTTTTCATGTATCTCAAACAAAAGTTCAGGATATCCCTGTTTAATCCTCATTCAAGAATCTTGTAATTGACGAGTTCTTGATTTTGTGTCAAAGGTAGACTGTCCATTCAAGCAGTATATACCGAGCAAGAGGAAAACCGCTTGTGCGCGGATATAAAATTGGTTTTGCGAAACTCCTGTGATTGTGACAGTGCCTGGTGTTGATATTGCTGTACTAACACTCGCGTAGTAAACACATACAGACAGATACCAAATGTTATTGGGTAAATCAGGTGACGTAGTTGAGAAACATATGCACCTTATCTTGGTAAGGGCCATACATTATTAACCGATACCTGGTAACACAAGTGTTTCATGCAGAGTGAAACAAGACAGATGTGTGTGCACAGTGCGTTCCCTAATCAGTAAAACATATGTACAGCTAGCTTCAACGCAGGTGGTTTCGTGGTATGATGTGCAGGTGTTTAACTGCCAATGACATCATGGCATACGGTGGCATGACAAACGAGATGTCACCATTGTTTGACAACCATTCACTGTAATGAAATGCAAGACAGTGGCAAAGTAGATACGAGTGACTAACGAACGTATCGAAAACCAGTGACATGAATTGATCTCTATACACAAAACAATTCGCATTGTTGACAAGTTGTGACATGCAGATTGGTTTTGTTGACTGTGTTTCGTAATAGTTACAAGTGGGACATGAAATTTTCTATCCATCTCAGGACATTCTCAAGCTGAATTGCATATAATATGTACCAAAAAAAGACTGGTAACAGACCACCGTATGGTGAATTTTGTTTGTCTGTTGTCAGACAACTCATAATGAAGTACCAGGTAACAACACCTGCAATACAACATGGTCCTCGAATTCATCACAATATACCCAAGTGTTTGAGAAGAGAAGGTGATCATTTCATAATACAGCTTCCTTCAACTCAAAAGAAATTTGCTCAGAAGAGATGCATTGTCTGTGCACAAACAAAACGACGGACAACAAAGACGCAAAGACACTCGGTTTATGTGTGAGGAATGTAAGGTGCCTCTGTGCATGGTGCCTTGTTTCAAGGAGTTCCACAAGCTCCAGCAGTTCTAAAACCATGTCCAGTGATTGTAAATATGTAAATATATGATAGAACATTAGTATTATACAATATTTGTGCATGTTTATTGTAATAAACAACAGTGGTAAACAATAATATGATAATAACTTTAGTGCGGTTATTGTGTTCAATACAGTGAGTATATATATATCAATTATATACAGTATTGGTCTCTCAGGCCCCAAATGTTAGTAGGAATAGAAAAAAATTGGAAAAGAAAAGAAAAAACAACTAAAACAACAAAATAATATAATACGCGTATGTGGAATTCGTCGATGTTGCCGCCACCACATCATTTTCTACAAACTTCTTGGCACTGTATCTCGGTAAGTACTGATCAGATTCTAATTTTTTTTGTTTTATTACCTTCACAAAAATATGCTCTTTAATTCTGTAAGAAAAAATAATTTTTTTTTTTTTCAAAATTTCTTGGACACTGGTGCGTGACTTCAGATTTTGGCCTTGGACCCTGAAAGGGTTAATTTAGGGAGCTGGAGCTAAGATCCAATTCCCTAGATCAAGAGCCCCTCACCAGCATCAAGGTTCCTTGATGCTGGTTATGGGCTCTTGATCTAGGGAACTGGATATGTGCTTCAGTTCCCTAAATAATAATAATAATAATAATAATAATAACGAGGAGCTTCAGAACACCATCATTAGTTGGCGCACTGAATGCCAAAATATCCGCTGAGCAAAGGAAGCATTTCTCTCATGCTTTGTTTACATTCTGTGCAGTTAATTTGCCAAATTTATTTTTTCTAACCATGGGCACTAAGAATGTATTAAGTGCAAAGGACGGTGCTGAGAAGAAAAAGATGATGATGTCCATGGAATTAAAGCATGAAATCATAAACTCAAATGAGGTGGAGGTGTGCAGGTTGTGGCTGTGGGCCACTGACAGCATATGCCACTCTACCTATCTTATACCCTCCACCTCGCAAGCATCTCTTCTCCCAGGTAAATATATGTGTGTACATTTTATAAAATCAGTACAGTAGACCCCCGCATACCGTTGGCCTTACATAACGTTAAATCCGCATACCGATACATTTTATCGCTAAGATTTTGCCTCGCATACCGCTAAAAAACCCGCTCAACGCTGTTCGTCCGAGACGCGTCTAATGTGCAGCCTTAGCCAGCCTCACATGTTCTGCCGGTGGCATTGTTTACCAGCCAGCCTCCGCGGTAACATCCAAGCATAAAATCGAAACATTTCATATTATTACAGTGTTTTTTATTTTATCTGCAAAATAAGTGACCATGGGCCCCAAGAAAGCTTCTAGTGCCAACCCTACAGGAATAAGGGTGAGAATTACTATAGAGATGAAGAAAGAGATCATTGATAGGTATGAAAGTGGAGTGCGTGTCTCCGAGCTGGCCAGGTTGTACACAAAACCCCAATCAACCATCACTACTATTGTGGGCAACAAAAAGGCAATCAAGGAAGCTGTTCTTGCCAAAGGCTCAAACTGTGTTTTCGAACAGAGATCGAAAAGTGATGGAGATGCTCAGAGACTTTTTATTGGTGTGGATAATTAAAAACGATGCAGGAGATAGCATCTCTCAAGTGATCATAAGTGAAAAGGCTGGATGTTGCATCAGGAATTTAATTAAAAAAAAAGCCTGCAACTAGTGATGTTGTGAGTGATTTTAAGGCCAGCAAAGGTTGGTTTGAGAGATTTAAGAAGCGTAGTGGGCATACATAGTGTGATAAGGCATGGTGAGGCTGCCAGTTCGGACCACAAAGCAGCTGAAAAATTTGTGCAGGAATTCAAGGAGTACATAGACAGTGAAGGACTGAAACCTGAACAAGTGTTTAAAATTTTGATGAAACAGGCTGTTTTGGAAGAAAATGCCAAGCAGGACCTACATTACTCAGGAGGAAAGGGCATCCCCGGACATAAGCCTATGAAAGACAGGCTTACTCTGTTGGTAAGTTCCAATGATAGTGGTGATTGCAAAGTGAAGCCTTTATTAGTGTATCACTCAGAAACTCCCAGAGCGTTCAGGCAAAAGAATATCCTCAAGGGCTAATTTGTGTTTTGCTGTGGGGGGCAAACAGTAAGGCATGGGTCATAGGGACTTTTTCTATGACTGGTTACACCATGCATTTGCCCCCAATGTGAAAGAATTTCCTAACTGAAAAGAAATTAGACCTTAAGTGCCTCCTGGTGTTAGACAATGCCCCTGGTCATCCTACAGACATGGCAGAGCGACTTTATGGAGACATGAAGTTCATTAAGGTGAAGTTTTTGCCTCCAAATACCACTCCTCTCCTGCAGCCATGGACCGGGCAGGTTATTGAAAAACTTCAAAAAACTGTACACAAAAGCTCTGTTTGAAAGGTGCTTTGTAGTGACCTCAGAAAACTCAATGACTCTAAGAGGAGTTTTGGAGAGATCACTTTAATATCCTCAATTGTGTAAACCTTATAGGTAAGGCTTGGGAGGGAGTGACTAAGAGGACCTTGAACTCTGCTTGGAAAAAAAACTGTGGCCAGAATGTGTGACCAAAGGGATTTTGAAGGATTTGAGGCTAACCCTGAGAGGAGTATGCCAGTTGAGGAATCAATTGTGGCATTGGGAAAGTCCTTTGGGGGTTGGAGGTTAGTGGGGATGATGTGGAAGAGTTGGTGGAGGGGACAATGAAGGAACTAACACTGATGAGCTGCTAGATCAACTTCAACAGCAAGAGGCCAGACCTGGGAAAGTGGTTCGGGGGGAGGGGAGAGAGAAATTGAAGAAGTTGCCTACTACAAAGATTAAGGAAATCTGTGCAATGTGGCTGAAAGTGCAAACCTTTATGGATGAAAATCACCCTCACACAGCTATTGCAAGCCGTGCTGGTGACTATTACACTGACAATGTTGTGAAACACTTTAGGGAAGTCATAAAGGAACGAGAGGTACAGGCCAGTATGGACAGATATGTTGTGCGACAGAAGTCCAGTGACTCTGAATCTGGTCCTAGTGGCATTAAAAGAAGAAGGGAAGTAACCCCAGAAAAGGACTTGACACCTCGAGTCTTAATGGAAGGGGATTCCCCTTCTAAACACTAGACTCTTTCCTCCTCCCATCCCATCAATCATCAGCAGATCTTCAATAAAGGTAAGCGTCATGTAATTGTGCATGCCTTTTTCAGTTTGTGTGTATTAAAATTAATATTTCATGTGGTAAAAATGTTTTTTTTTTTTCATACTTTGGGGTGTCTTGCACGGATTAATTTGATTTCCATTATTTCTTATGGGGAAAATTCATCCGCATAACGATAATTTCGCATAACAATGAGCTCTCATGAACAGATTAATATCGTTATGCGGGGGTCCACTGTATATTCTTTACATTCTCTATTATGTTTTTATACAATATTTCATATTTATAAATACAGTGGACCCTCGCCTAACGAACGCATCGCATAACGTTAAATCCGCCTAGCGATACATTTTAACGCAAAAATTTTGCCTCGGCTAGTGCTAAAAAACACGCTCAACGTGATTCGTTTGAGACGCGTCCACGTGCGGCCTGAGCCCGCCTCACTTGTTCCGTGGGTGCCAGTGTTTACAAGCCAGCCACCGCGGTTGCTTCCAAGCATACAATCGGAACATTTCATATTATCACAGCATTTTTAGTGATTGCACCTGCAAAATAAGTCACCATGGGCCCCAAGAAAGCTTCTAGTGCTAACCCTACAGCAAAAAGAGTGAGAATTACTATGGATATGAAGAAAGCATTGCTAAGTATGAAAGTGGAGTGCGTGTCTCTGAGCTGGCCAGGTTGTACACAAAACCCCAATCAACCATCGCTACTATTGTGGCCACGAAAACGGCAATCAAGGAAGCTGTTCTTGCCAAAGGTGCAACTTTGTTTTCGAAACAGAGATTGCAAGTGATAGAACATGTTGAGAGACTGTTATTGGTGTGGATAAATGAAAAACAGATAGCAGGAGATAGCATCTCTCAAGTGATCATATGTGAAAAGGCTAGGAAGTTGCATGACGATTTAATTAGAAAAATGCCTGCACCTAGTGATGAGGTGAGTGAATTTAAGGCCAGCAAAGGTTGGTTTGAGAGATTTAAGAATCGTAGTGGCATACATAGTGTGATAAGGCATGGTGAGGCTGCCAGTTCAGACCACAAAGCGGCTGAAAAATATGTGCAGGAATTCAAGGAGTACATAGACAGTGAAGGACTGAAACCTGAACAAGTGTTTAATTGTGACGAAACAGGCCTGTTTTGGAAGAAAATGCCAAGCAGGACCTACATTACTCAGGAGGAAAAGGCACTCCCAGGACATAAGCCTATGAAAGACAGGCTTACTCTGTTGATGTGTGCCAATGCTAATGGTGATTGCAAAGTGAAGCCTTTATTAGTGTATCACTCTGAAACTCCCAGACCGTTCAGGCAAAAGAATGTCCTCAAGGCTAATTTGTGTGTGCTGTGGAGGGCAAACAGTAAGGCATGGGTCACTAGGGACTTTTTCTATGACTGGTTACACCATGCATTTGCCCCCACTGTGAAAAATTACCTAAATGAAAAGAAATTAGACCTTAAGTGCCTCCTGGTATTAGACTATGGTCCTGGTCATCCTTCAGACGTGGCAGAGTGACTTTCTGCGGAAATGAGTTTCATTAAGGTCAAGTTTTTGCCTCCTAATACCACCCCTCTCCTGCAGCCCATGGACCAGCAGGGTCCATTTCCAACTTCAAGGAACTGTACACAAAAGCTATTTGAAAGGTGCTTTGTAGTGACCTCAGAAACTCAGTTGACTCTAAGGAGTTTTGGAGAGATCACTTTAGCATCCTCAATTGTGTAAACATTATAGTAAGGCTTTGGGGGAAGTGACTAAGAGGACCTTGAAATCTGCTTGAAAGGGAAACTGTGGCCAGAATGTGTAGACAAAAGGGATTTGAAGGTTTGAGGCTAACCCTCGGAATCCTATGCAAAATTTTGGGGAAACATTGTGGCACTGGGAAGTCCTTGGATTGGAGGTTTAGTGGGAGGATGTGGAAGGTTGGTGGAGGAGGACAATGACGAACTAACCCTGATGAGTGCTAGATCATCTTCAACAGCAAGAGGCCACACCTGAGGGGAAAATGCTTTGGAGGAGGGATAGAGAAATTGAGGAAGTTGCCTCCTTCAAAGATTAAGGAAATGTGTGCAATGTGGCTTGAAGTGCAAACCTTTTTTGATGAAAATCACCCTCACACAGCTATTGCAAGCCGTGCTGGTGACTATTACACTGACAATGTTGTGAAACACTTTAGGAATGTCATAAAGGAACGGGAGGTACAGGCCTCTATGGACAGATATGTTGTGCGACAGAGGTCCAGTGACTCTCAAGCTGGTCCTAGTGGCATTAAAAGAAGAAGGGAAGTAACCCTGGAAAAGGACTTGCCACCTCAACTCCTAATGGAAGGGGATTCCCCTTCTAAACATTAACACCATCCACAGTCTCCCCTCCTCCCATCCCATCAATCATCACCAGATCTTCAATGTAACTTCATGTAACTGTGCATGTCTTCTTCAGTTTGTGTGTATTAAAATTAATATTTCATGTGGTAAAAATTTTTTTTTGTTCATACTTTGGGGTGTCAGGAACGGATTAATTTGATTTCTATTATTTCTTATGGGGAAAATTAATTCGCCTAACGATAATTTCGCCTAACGTTGAGCTCTCAGGAACGGATTAATAGCGTTAGGTGAGGGTCCACTGTACATTGTTTCAGTGTTTTCCTTATGAAACTAGTGATCTAGTGCAGTTAGCCTCACGAACACTCCATTTTCAGAAGGGGAAGAATGGGAAGATATGGTCAGTGCAGGAGGAGCAATGGCCGCCACTGCTCATCACATGACATACTTCATTCATTCTAGAGTATATATCATGTTTTTATGTTATTTACATTGTTTATTATGTCATATTAGATGAATTGTGATAGATAAATAAGCTGTAGAGTTGCTATTAGTATCACAATGAAGTATTTTGTACTGCCTCCCAAGAGCAGGAATTCTGCTGGAACAGATTAGTGGCATTTCAGTTAATTTAAATAAATAAAATTGATTTGATGCACAAACAAATTGAGTTACAAGCTAGGTCATGGAACGGATTAAACTGGTAAGCCGTGGCTCCACTGTATCAAAACACAATCCACAAACACAGCTAGCTCCTAAACACATATGAACAGAAGGCTTGGATGGGGGTAGAGAGGGTGGCAGGGGATGGTGGTATGTTTCCCCCTTGGAGACAGTGGTCTCACCTACAACAAGGTGGCGGCCTGAGCTAAGGAAATACCCTGTGGAAGATGTTCCAAATTTTTTCCCCTCCCGCAAACCAAACTGTTTTAAGTTAATTTTATGAAGTACAGTGGACCCCCGGTTAACGATATTTTTTCACTCCAGAAGTATGTTCAGGTGCCAGTACTGACCGAATTTGTTCCCATAAGAAATATTGTGAAGTAGATTAGTCCATTTCAGACCCCCAAACATACACGTACAAACGCACTTACATAAATACACTTACATAATTGGTCGCATTCGGAGGTAATCATTATGCGGGGGTCCACTGTATTGTATAAAATTATGCCGCAATTTTTCAATAGTGTAATAACCAAATGTGCCAAATAAATCCATGTAATGTAAGAGTCTACTGTAGTTCATTTATATCTTCTGCCTGCACATTTTCAAACCTTTCACCTGGCACCCTTCTTGCCAGATAGACAAATTTCTTGAACTTAAGTACTGTGGAGAAAAACTGGAAAATTATTCACTAAACTAAGCCAAAATTTTTTACAGCCTGCATTTATTGTTAATTAAGGTACTTGATTGCATGCATGTCTTAAGTTGGCTATTATATGCAATGTTAAATTTATGCCAGAACACTGGCACTGTCGTGTCTGCATTTTCATGTACTGCTGTGAGCAGTTGCTGCACCATCTTTCATATGTGATGACATTTAAATGTCTTAATCACTTCTCGATCCAGTGGAATCTAATGTGAGGGTTGTGGTAAAACACAACCCTCACATTAGATTCCATAGACTCCAAGAGTGGAAGATGGGTACATGAATTATAAGAGTGATGAGAACCCTGAATTAAAAGGTTCTTTCTAACCAGGTACATTTTGACTGAAGGGATAAAATAATTCTTGAAACAGTCTTCTTGCTCATTCATGATGTTTTGTTAGACTGTCATATAATGGGCAGTTTTTCTGCCTTTACCCATAAAAGCAATGGCCTCTCTAACAGACTAACTGCCACATGGAGAGAAAAGATCTCATGGCATTACAGTCACCTCTAAATTTACAGCATACCATATGGTCTCACTCACAATACAAAATTTGGCACAAAATTTCAGTCATGTTCTACTGACAATGCACAGCTTATGCAGGTTATTCAGGATTTTGTTTAGCATGTAACTGTCATACCAACATGTCATGCTTGAAATATATTTTACTCTTCCCATTTTACAAAATATGAAAAAAAAAAAAATTAAGAAGGTGGTAAAGAAACAATGATCATGACGATAACACTGTTGAAGATGAGACAATACAGGAGTTTTAAAAGATAACTGCAGAAAATTAAGTAGAACCAAGAGCCAAAGTTCATCCCAATTCCCTCTTACTAGCTTAAATGAGCATTTGCTTCAACACAATATTTTTTGTGGCCAATGCTATTTTTTAATATAATTCTGTGATTGGCAACTAGGCACCACTATTTTCTCCAACGATAACTAATCATAGACTACAATTATTATACAACTGACAACACACTCACTTTGGCCTTTAAACATTGATGCTTAGTGTGCTAAAAAAAAAAAAAAATAGACAACCCATCCTTTACATCACTTCACTTTACAACATTTCACTAAACAGCAGATTTTCAATTTATTCATTTTTATTTATTTATTTATTAATTTTGAACATGATACACTGAAGTACAAAACAATACAGTGGTTAAGTGTAACACTTTTCATTTATTCAGACTTAATACAATAAATATATTCACCATAAGCTAAGAATAAAAATATTTTAAGGTATGTAATGTGTGTACTGTATATGTATTTTTAGGCCTAGCTTTATTGCTCACTTAAAATATGATAGTATAAACATTTTTTTTTTTAACCCACGTCGACCGTTTCCACCAAAGCAGGGTGACCCAAAAACAAAGAAAAACAAAACAAAAACAAAAAACTTTCATCATCATTCAACACTTTCACCATCACTCATACATAATCACTGTCTTTGCAGAGGCACTCAGATACGACAATTTAGACATCCCTCCAAACTGCCAATATCCTAAACCCCTCTTTTAACCCTTTCAGGGTCGAGAGGCCCTCTTTAAACTCGTTCTCGGGGTCGAAAATTTTTCGGAAAAAAAAAAATTATTTTTTGTTATGCAATGATAGAGAATCTTTTCCCGAGCATAATGACACCAAAAGAATGAAATTTGATGGAAAACTTACGGAATTATGCTCTCGTGAAGTTAGCGGTCTTGACGATGTTTATGCATCGGCGATTTCGCCCACTTTGAACCCTATTTTCGGCCAATTTCAGTGTACTAGTCGACAAAAATCATATCTAGTTCACTAGAACTCCATTTTTTCTATCGACTGAGTACAAGAAACCACCCATTTACAGACATTCATGGAACTAAAATAACATTTTATCTGTTCATTGGTCACATCCCAGGCCTCTCTTACCTCTCTTTTGCTTTCCACATTGAATTTTTATTCTCACAAAAAATAGAAGATTTACTGAAAAATGCAGATACTGCATTAATGTAAAATGGTGTAAAAAAAATGGTAAAATAATTTCAGGAAACCTTGTGAAAAAAAATATTAGACTAAACCCGTTGACTTTGAAAATTGGACATTTGGGCCCATATTTGTTTTACTTTTGAAATTTGGTAAAAATAAAACCCTTTTCTGCTACAGTGGACCCCGAGTTTCGTGATTAAATCCTTTTCCAAAGAGCCCCCCGGGGAAGGGTCAAAATTCCAAAACTGGGAAACCTTTTTTCCCCAAAAAGAAATAGGGAATAAAATTAATCTTTTCCCCGACCCCCCAAAAATAAAAAATTATTTTTAAAATTAAATAAAATTTACATAATGAAAAACAATCAAAACCCAAGAAAAATCCCATTTAAAATAAATAATAAAACATTAAAAAGTAGAAGTGATGCAAGGGGGAAAGGGAGTATATGGAGAAAAAGAGAGAGGTTAAGAGAGGGGGTGAAGCAAGGGTTAAAAAGAAAAGGAAAAATTAAAGAGAGGGGGGTGAGTTTGTTATCAACAAATTTTGTTGAAAAAAAGAAAAATTTTTGGGGGGGTGGGTTTAACAAGTTAAGAAACCCCCCTAGAGAAAAAAAAATGGATTTGTCATTAAAAAAATAGGAGAGGGAGTTTTTAAATGGAGAGTTAGGGGGTTTTTTTTTGGGAAGTTTTGGAGGGAATTTTTTTGGGGAAAATTTTTTAAATGTTGTTGAAGATGGGGAAGCTGGGGATTTCTTTGAAATAGGGCAAGGGGGGGAATAACATTTTGTAGGAGGGGAGGAAGACCAGTTGTGAGGGGGGGGGAAGTTCGTGAGGCGTGGTAAAAATAAAAGGGGGGGTAAGGACGCCGGGATTGAGGGGAAAAAGATAGAAATTTTTAAAAGCAGGTGGGGGAAAGGGTTTGGAGGGGTTTTGGCCCCCCAAATTTATTAATAAATGATGGAAAGGGTAAGGTACCTGGGATTCGAACCTTCATATTTCCTTCTTAAGAGGGGAAGGGGATAAAAAAAAGGGAGGGGGGTGGCAAAAATTTATGGGGGGGTTTAAACCTTAAAGTGAAAAACCGGGGGAAAGTTATTTGGGGAGTTTTAATTAAAGAAATTAAAATAGACCGGAAAAAGAAAAGGAATAGGGCTAAAACACGGCGGCTTTAGGAAAGGGGGGGGGTGTGGCCGGAGTTTTAAAAGTGTAAAATTAAAATGTGAAAGGGGTTTTTGGGGGTAAGGGGGGCTAAAAGGGGGTTTTTTTGGTTTTTGATTTGGGGGTGGGGGGTTGTTATGACATTTTTTTAGGGGGGAAAAATTGGCAGAGTTGAAATTAAAAATATTGGTTTAGGGGGGTTGGGTTCTAAAGCATGAAGTTTTTTACAGGAAGTGAGGCCAATTAGAGTTTTTTGGGAAAAGGGGGGGAAATTTTTTTCCCCCATAAAAGGGGGCCCTTAAAAAGGGTTTGTGTGATGTCACCAATTTTGGTTTAAAATTTATTTTTTGAGGGGGTTGAAGAGAATAAATGCGGGGGTTTTTGGGCAAGAGCTGGATTTTAAAAGATAAAAAATCCCCACACAAAGGGGGATTTTGTCCAGCTGCCTTTTGGGCGGGATGACACTGTGCCCCTTGGGGAAGATTCTGAAGAGAAGTTGCAGAAAAATTGGGTTTGGTGTTTTGGGGGTTTTTGGGTGTCCCGAAGAAAATTAAAGGTGAGTACGGGAAAGAGAAAGGGTTTAGGGGGATAACAAAAAGTTTGGGGTGATGAAAGATTGAAAAATAAGATTGGGGGGAGAGAGAATGTGGGGGGTGAACTTTTCCAATTTTTGGGGAAAAGTGGATGTCAGCAGATGGGTCTATGAAAGATGGGTAAAATCAAAAATTTGTGAGGGAAAAAAGATTGAGTGGTGCACTTAGGGGGCTGTGGAGACAAAGAACTTTGCCCTTGGAGGCCCAAAGGGGGGAAAGTAGGGAAAAGAAAATTTTTTTTTTCCCAACGCCCTTTTATGGGGGTTTGGGAACGTGGGTGATAAATGTTGCAGCGGGGAGAAGGGGGGAGGCAGGGGGAGAGGGTTCAGTTGGGGGCCCAATTGTGTGGTGGTGAATTTTTAAGGGAAGATTTCGTATTTTGGGGAATTTTAGGAGGGGGGTGCGGGTTTAAACCAAAAAAACTTTTGGGCCCCAAAGGGGTGGGGAAGGGTTTTGAGGGGGGTTGGGAACATGTAAAGAGAATGGAGCAAAACAAAAAGGACTTAAAGGGATGTTTTCAGTCGTAGTGGAAGAAGGGGGGGGGGGGGTCGGCCTAGGAAAGGGTTGGAGGGGGGGGGGTTAAAGGGGGTTTTGTGTGCGAGGGGCTTGGGATTCCCCAGGGGGATGGGGTTGGGGGGCCTTTGGGGGGGTTTGGGGGATTAGGGGGGTTAATGGGGGGGGACAAAGGGGGGGGGGGGTTTTAAATTACTTTTGACCGTTCCTTTTTGGAAAGTGTGGCAAAGAAACATTTGGGGGGAAGGGGGGGTTTGGGGGAAAACCCGGACCCCGGGAATTAATCCGGGAAAGAGGGAATTTACGGCCTGCACTCTAAAGGGAGGGGTGTGAATGTTTCCCAGTTTAAAAACTGTAGTGAAAAGCCCCCTTTCCCGGGGAAAGGGACATTTGAGGGAAAAGTGAATGAGGGTTTTGAAAGTTTTTCTTTTTCGGGCCCCCCTCCTTTGGGTGGGAATGGGCCAGTGTGATAAAAAAAAAATAAAATAAACATTACACTTACCTTTACTGAAGACTTCTGGGTAGATGGAAGATGGGAGGGGGTGAAGGAGGAAGTAACACCAAAGTTTGGGAAGGGGGAATCTCCTTCCATTAGGAAATTGTCCCCCACTGGGGTTATTTCCCTTCTTCCTTTTTTAAACCACTTGGGAAAAAACTTGAGTCACTGGAAACCCCGGGGCACAAAATATCTATTTCCCGGAGGGCCTTTTTTTGGCGGGTTCCCTTTTTGACTTCCCTGAAGTGGGACCAACCAAATGTCATTGTACAGTTGCAGATTGGGGTTGTTTCAAACTTGGTCATGTTTAAAATTTTTCAACAAAACTTTGCAACTCGTTCCCCCCCATTTTTTTCCCAAAAATGTCCCCTTAAAAACCCCCTTTAGGGTCCAAGGCCAAAATTTTTGAAATTTTTAAAAAAAAAAAAAAAAAAAAAAAATTATTTTTTCTTACAGGTAATAAGACAAAAAAAAAAAATTCTGATCAGTACTTACCGAGATACAGTGGCGGGAAGTTGACCCAAAATGACCGGGTGGCGGCAACATCAGTGACTTCTGCAAAATCCCATTTTTTTATTTTATGTTTTTTATACTTTTTTCTTTTCTTTTCTAATTTTTTTCTTTTTCTAATAACATTTGTGGCCTGTGAGACCAGTATAATGTATATTGTATAAGTGTACACTCATTGTATTCTACACAATAACTGCACTAATTTGTTTATCATTATATTGCTTACAAAACTTATTTACAAGTTTATTGTAAACAAAATGATGAAAATATTAGTGTGGTTATTGTGTTGAATACAACGGTACCATATGGTAAAATGGTGCTATAGGGTGCAATGGTACCATATGGTACAATGACACCATGATACAATGGTACCATATACAATGGCACATGATGCAATGGTACCATATGATACAATGGCACATGATACAATGGTACCATATGATACAATGGTGTCATATGGTACAATGGTACCATATGATACAATGGTAACATATACAATGGTACCATATGGTACAATGGCACATGATACAATGGTACCATATGATACAATGGTACCATATGATACAATGGTACCATATGATACAATGGTACCATATGGTACAATGGCACATGATACAATGGTACCATATGATACAATGGTGTCATATGGTACAATGGCACCATATGATACGATGGTAACATATACAATGGTACTGTATGGTACAATGGCACATGATACAATGGTACCATATGATACAATGGTACCATATGGTACAATGGCACATGATACAATGGTACCATATGATACAATGGTACCATATGATACAATGGTACCATATGATACAATGGTCCCATATGGTACAATGGCACTATACAATGGTACCATATGATACAATGGTCATATGGTACAATGGTACCATATGATACAATGGAACATATCTGGTCCCATGAAATGCATGATACAATGGTACCATATGATACAATGGTACATATGATACAATGGTACCATATGTCAATGGTACAATATGGTACAATGGCACATTATACAATGGAACCATATGATACAATGGTGCCATATGGTACAATGGTACCATTTGATACAATGGTACCATATGATACAATGGTACCATATGATACAATGGTACCATATGATACAATGGTGCCATATGGTACAATGGTACATTGATACAATGGAACCATATGATACAATGGTACCATATGATACAATGGTACCATATGGTACAATGGTACCATATGATACAATGGTACCATATGATACAATGGTGGTTTAGAAAGACACGTAAGCAAACACTATAACATATTTATTAGAAAACGTTTCGGTCCTGGGACCTTGATCACTTCTGATGCAAGGTCCCAGGACCGAAACGTTTTCTAATAAATATGTTATAGTGTTTGCTTAAGTGTCTTTCTAAACCAACTTGTCAGTATTTATTACCAAGGTTTATACCATGATACAATGGTGCCATATGGTACAATGGCACCATTTGGTACAATGGTACCATTTGATACAATGTTACCATATGGTGCAATGGTACCATATGGTGTAATGGTACAATATGGTACCATATGATGCAATGGTACCATATGGTACATTGTACCATACAGTACAATGATACCATATTGCAATTGTAACATATGGTACAATGCAATATGATGTAATGGTACCATATGGTACATTGTACCATACAGTACAATGATACCATATTGCAATTGTACCATATGGTACAATGGCACCATATGATACAATGGTACCATATGGTACATGTTACAATGGTACCATATGATACAATGGTACCATATGGTACAATGGAACCATTTGGTACAATGGTACCATATGATACAATGGTACCATATGGTGCAATGGTACCATATGGTGTAATGGTACCATATGATGCAATGGTACCATATGGTACATTGTACCATACAGTACAATGATACCATATGGTTCATTGTACCATATGGTACTGTTGTATTCAATACAATAAACACACTAATATTTTCATTATTTTGTTTACAATAGTTGTTTACAACAAAAATATGCAAAAATGTTATATATTAGTAATGTTCTATTATACATTTACAAGTGTACAGGAACTTGACATGTTCCTTGAGGTGGATGACAAAGCACTTTGTCTCGGAAACTGGAGAGTCAGTAGCTAGCTTGTGTCGCCACTCACTCAGTCTTGGCTGGTGTCTCATGCCACCAACACCTATTGACCATATGGTACAAGGTATATGTTACAGGGTACCATATGGTACATTGTACTATAGGGTACCATGCAGTACAGGATAACATATGATGCAGGGTACCATATGGTGCAGGGTACCATATGGCACAGGGTACCATATGGCACAGGGTACCATATGGTACAGAGTACCATACAGTACAGGACACTATATGGTACAGATACAGGGATAACTATGGAAATAAGTCATCATGACTTTTTTGGGTTATCCTAGGATTTTATATGTATGCTGCTATGTATGATAATCTATGTAATTGTATTTCTGTACTCCTGAATAAAACTTACTCAAGTGCATGTGGCATCATAAGTAAGTTATTAGGTATACACAAATAAAGTTACATAGAATATCATACTTAGCAGCATAGTGTTTGGAGAACCTAGGATAACCCAAAAAAGTCAGACAGACTTATTTCCATTAGGGTCCCTGTACCCGTACCATATGGTATAATGTACCATATGGTACAATGTACTATATGGTACATTGTACCATATGGTACCACTCTACCATATGATACCATTGTACCATATGATACCAATGTATGACATGGCACCATTGTACCATATGGTACCATTGTACCATATGGCACAATGGTACCATATGGTTCAAAACCATAGAATTCGTTTTTCATCTCCACTTTCCCTCAGTCTTAGAACTGTAAGTTGTGAAGAGGAGAGTCAGAATTCACCTGGAGAGTGAGTGGGGAGTGAGAGCTTCCTTGCCGCCAGGCATGATGAACAAAGCTACTTTGCCGGCATTCCCACAATGCCATGCGGGCGTCCAGATTTTTTCTATGGTGTGCACACTGACCACCCAGACCCATTCTCTCAGATGTAGGCCTATCAGCCTTCTCACGCTAAATTTGACGCCTCTAGAATTTTGGCGTAGATCTACGGTTTGGACCCTGAACATAAAGCCGTAGATCTATGGGACGGACCCTGAAAGGGTTAATCACTGAAGAAGGCACCTCATCCACTCCCTCTTCCTCCTCCTCTGAAGCAAGTTCCTCGGCTGTGGTCTGATGCTGTTCCAGTTGAAGCTCTTGCAGTTCGTCAGTGGTTAGCTCTTCCCTGTGGTCCTCCACCAACTTTTCCACATCCCTGTCACTCACTTTATTTACCAAAGGGCTTGCACTAGCTTTCCTTGGGTCCATGATGACTTATTTAGCAGTTGCAAGCACAAAAAACAATGGATTATTATGAAATGTATTTTATGAACCCGCGGGGTAATGGTCACAGGTTGGTAAACAATGGCACACTGAGCGTGAATGGCGTGGGAGACTGGCTTTGTGTGCGCGGTGATGGGTGAACGGATACCGGACGGTTGCCGAAACACTAGTTTTTTCACGAAACTTGAGGCAAAATTTTTCCAAAAAAACTCGCTGAAGGTCGAATTTCGTGAAAGTCGAGGCTGCCGAAACTCGGGGTCCACTGTACTTTGAGCTCAATTTCAAGGTACTTTTCATTATGAAACCAATCAAAATCATCTCAATTTCTGTAATATGTCTTCCATTCTATAAAATGAGACCACGAAAACTAGAATACAACCATAAATACCATACGAAAATACACTGCAAATTTGCCGTTTTAAACCAAAAACACGTTTTTTTTTTTCTATTATGCACTGTCCTGCAGGATTTTTTTTACACCACGCACACTGACCACATAGACCCATTCTTTCATATGTAGGCCTACCAGCTTTCTCTCACTAGATTTGAAGGTGCTAGAATTTAGCGTTCTAATACGTCAATAACCCTGGTGCGTAAGCCATACTAGTACGTCAGAAACCCTGAAAGGGTTAAAGTACAGGCATTGTACTTCCCATTTCCAGGATTCAAGTCCTGCTAACCAGTTTCCCTGAATCCCTTCACATGTTACGTATTACCCTGCTCACATCCAACAACTCATCAAGTTCCAAAAACCATTTGCCTTCATTCACTCCTGTCTGACACGCTCACACACGCTTGCTGGGAGTCCAAGCCCCTCCTTACCTTTGATATACCTTTGAAGAATTTCGAGAGCATATCTACTCTCTGAGCCCGGCCATGGGCCAGGCTCGTCTGGTGCTCGCCTGGTCATCCAGGCTGTTGCTGATGGAGGCCCGCTGCCCCACATATCCATCACAGCCTGGTTGATCTGGCACCTGGTGAAGATACTTGTCTAGTTTCCTCTTGAAGGCTTCAACACTTATTCCAGCAGTGTTTCTGATATCTTCTGGTAAGATGTTGAAAAGTCTGGGACCCGGATGTTGATAAAGTGTTCCTTTATTGTCCCCACTGCACCCCTGCTCCTCACTGGGTTTATTTTACACTTCCTCCCATATCTCTCACTCCAGTATGTTGTTATGGCAGTGTGCAGATTTGGGACCAAGCCCTCGAGTACCTTCCAGGTATACATTATCATGTACCTCTCTCTCCTCCACTCCAATGAGTACATGTTCAAGACTTGTAGGCATTCCCAGTAGTTTAGGTGCTTTACTGGCTCAATGTGAGCCGTAAACAATCTCTGTATTTGTTCCAGCTCCGATATTTCTCCTGCCCTGAATGGGGCCATCAGCACTGAGCAATATTCTAAGTGAAGGAGCACTAGCGATTTGAAGAGTGTCACCATCGGCATTGTTTCCCTTGTTTTGAAAGTTCTCAATACCCACCCAGTCATCTTCCTGGCTGTCGTGATCTTTGTCTTGTTATGGTCTTTAAAAGAAAGGTCCGTGTTCCTTATGTTCTATTTGGTGACCCTCTTGAGTTTTGTATATAGTGCTCCTTTTGAGTTCTTCATTCTTTCCATACCTAAGCAGCTGGAACTTATCACCATTGAACGTCATGTTGTTTTCCACTGCCCACTGGAAAACCCTGTTTATGTCTTCCTGTACTTTTTCAGTATCCTCTACCGTACTGACTTTCATGCTTATTTTAGTGTCATCTGCAAATGATGATACAAAAGTGTGCCGGGTGTTTTTGTCTATGTCTGCTATGAGGATGAGGAACAGCAGAGGTGCCAGGACAGTGCCTTGGGGCACTGAGCTTTTGACTTCGCTGATGCTGGATCTTGCCCTGTTCACTACTACTTTTTGTGTTCTGTGTGTTAGGAAACCGAAAATCCATCTGCCTACCTTCCCCATAATGCCCATGGCCTTCATTTTGTGTGCTATCACTCCATGATCGCATTTGTCAAACGTTTTTGCAAACTCTGTGTAAATCACATCTGCGTTTTTGTCGTCTTCCAGTGCCTCCGTAATTCTGTCATAATGGTTCAGCAGCTGTGACAGACATGATCGTCCTGCTCTAAAACCATGCTGGTTCAGGTTATGTTGGTTGTGCTGGTCCATGAAATTTGTAACCTGCCGTCTCATCACTCTTTCGAAGATTTTTATGATGTGAGAGGTTAGGGCTACTGGTCTGTAATTTTTAGCTAGTGCTCTACTGCCTCCCTTGTGCAAAGGAGCTATGACTGCACTCTTTAAGGCCTCCGGTATTTCACCTAGATCTAAGCTCTTTCTCCAAAGAATACTGAGGGCTCATGCTAGTGGTACTTTGCACTTCTTTATAAATAGAGCATTCCATGAATCTGGTCCAGGTGCTGAGTGAGTGGGCATGTTTTCCATTTCTTTTTCAAAATCTATGGGATTTGTACTAATGTCAGATAGTTGGTCTTTGCTGCCTTCTTCTGGAGTGAAAAATATTTCTGCATTTTCTACCTTGCTGTCATTTAGTGGGTTGCTGAACATCGACTCATACTGTTCTTTTAGGATTTCACTCATTTCCTGTTCATCATCGGTATATGAGTCTCCTCTCAGTAGTGGTCCAATTCTACAGGTTGTTCTTAGCTTGGATTTTGCGTAGGAATAGAAATATTTTGGGTTTCTTGCAATATCCTGTATGACCTTTTGTTCCCTTTGTACTTCTTCTGTGAGGTATGACATCCTAAGTTTTTGCTCTAATTCAGTGATCTCTCTGCTAAGTCTATCTTTCCTCTGTTGTAGCATGTTTGTGTTTTTAAGCAGTTCAGTAACCCGTTTTCTTCTTCTGTACCATCTCCTACGCTCTCTCTCTATATATCTGATCTTCCTCTGGGTTTCCTCAATGGTACATGTTTCATACATACTTTGTATGCTTCTGTATTCAGCTTCTCCAGGCACTGGTGGGGATTCAGGGTGCTCATGTCTGATTCCCAGGGTATGTCTGATAGCTCTTGGTTTATTTTTTCCCAGTTAATTCTATGGTTGTTAAAATTAAACTTACTGAACATCCCGTCTCTAACTTTAGCGATGCAGTTTCCTACCCCTGAGTTAATATTAGTTTGAACCTCTATGATGTTATGATCAGAGTAAATAGTTTTGGAAACTGTTATGTCTCTGATCAGTTCCTCGTTGTTTGTGAATATCAAATTCAGGGTATTTTCATTTCTAGTGGGATCAGTTACCTGTTGGTTTAAAGAGCACTTTTCACAAAACCTCATTATTTCCCTGGTATGTACCTGTTGAGCCAGGGTGCTTCCTGGGGATATTTCTGGTATAACATTACGTTGTGCCATCTTCCATTTTACATGAGGGAGATTAAAATCTCCAAGGAGTAAAATATTTGGTGTAGGACTTTCTAGCCTATCCAGATAGCTATCTATCTTACTTAACTGCTCTGTGAATTCCTCAGCAGTTGCCGATGGTGGTTTGTATACTAGGATAATTACCAAATTCCTATTTTCAACTTTAATGCCTAGAATTTCTACTATATCATTCGTAGAATTCAGCACTTCTGTGTAACAGAAAGTATCCTTTACATAGATTCCTACTCCTCCCTGTGACCTATTGATCCTATCACATCTATACATGTTGTAGTTTTCTATCTTTATCTCTCCATCCAAAATATCCCTTGTATGTATTTCTGTAAATGCTCCGAACATGGCATTCGCTTCTGTCAGGAGCCCACTGACATAACGAACTTTGTCATTTTTATTTGATTTCAAACCCTGTATATTTGCAAATATGAAGCAGGAATTACCAAGTGGGATGTTTTGTCTCGCTTTGTGTTTCATTAGTACCACTGGTGGTGCACTACCTGGCATGTCCCCTGGTGTACACTCCCCTGGTTTCTCTAGTACTGGCTTCACGTTTGTTTGCTTATTCGGCCTTGAGCCCAACTGTCCTCTCTGTACCATTCCCCCTGTTTGTCTCTCCCTTTGTTTTGATCTTTTCTCTTTTTGTCTAAAAAAGAATGCTGTTCAATTTCCCTTTCTCTGCTAACTCTGTAGTGCCGCATTCCTTTTACATGATGGTCTGGACAGCTCAAGTCATAACATTCTCTTGACTGCGTTGAAGCTTTACACATTACTGGATGGAAGTACCTGCACTCTTTGTTGAAACGACACTTTCCCTTCCTCAACATGTTCGCACATTTTCTGGTGTGTTTATTCCAACAATCTCTGCCATATAGGCACATACCTTTAGCATAGTAACTGCAAATGTTCTGACTACCTATATTTATTGGTTCTGTGTCGTTCCTAAGTTCTGCCACCTGATCTGAGTTCCCTTGTTCACTTTCTTCTAGGCTAATTTCTTCCCTTTGCTTGTTTTCGTTTGTTCCTGTTCTAGTTTTCTCATCCTCCCTTCCCCTTTCCGCTATGTTATGTATCCCTGTTTCCTTTTCCGACTTGCTCTGTATGACGTTTTCTACTCTTGCTCTTACTTTCACTCCTTGGTTTTCACCTCTATATGCATTTTCCTCCTTTTCTTGTTCCTTTTTCCCTGTTTTCCACTCTTTGTATAACTCTGGCAAGCTCCTTAGAAACTTCCTTACGCTTTCTAGGTTTTCACTTTTCAGTACCTCTCTTACGCTTAACCAGCTGTCCCTTTCACTGGGGCAAATCCAGAAACTGCTTTCTTGTTTTTCGTCATTTGTCATGGTTGCATGAAGCTTTGTACATGATATATGTGATGTTTTACCACAAATTTCACAATCAATGCCACTCATGTTTCTCCCAAAGATTTTTTCACATATACAACAGCCTTTATTCCTGGCCATGATTACTTTTAAAACAGGTGTATGTGGTGGATGGTGTACTTATTATGTGCTGCTGGTGGTGGGGTGACTGGTAGGTGGGATGGGCTGGGCTGTGAGTATCCTTGAGGAGAGGGTAGGGACAATAGGAGGAGGGGGCTGTGCAGTGGGGTGGTAAGCTGGGAGATAGAGGTCTGTGGAAAGAAGGTGAGGGTGCGAGGAGGGGAGGCCGTGGGTGGGATGGTTGGATGGGTGGGGTAGGATCCGGGGAATGGGGTGGGGGCACGAGGTGGGGGATGGGGTGGGGCACAAGGCAGGGGATGGGGTGGGGGGGCATGGTGGCGGGGGATGGGGTGGGGGCATGAGGCGGGGGCTTGGAGGTGGGGTGCGGGTGGCACTTTCAACTTGTTCCCATATAATTATACCATAGGTTTACACTACACTCGGGATTAAAAGGATTAACTCAGTTTACTATATCACTGCCTATTTATATCCTTTTTGTCTATTCATTGTATGTGGTAACTCATACCTTGGTGTATCACTTGTTACATGTCAACACCAGGACAAGTAGACTGACCCACTACTGCCACACTTCGCAATTGTTTTTTATTTTATTTCCTTTTATTTTCTCACTGGTATTTTGTCACTGTGTTGTACACTGGTTATCTCAAGGATATACAATGTATTCATTCAAGATACACTTTTCTTTTCACTGCACTACACTGGGATGGTTATATTGTTCACACGCCACTTTACCCCCTCCCTCCAACCTTTTCGGGGATGACCCCTACCCTACCTTCCTTCCCTAACAAATTTATACGCTCTCCAATTCATTCTACTTTGTTCCATTCTCTCTAAATGCCCAAACCACCTCAACAGCCCCTCTTCAGCCCTCTTACATTACAATTTAGACACGACATCTCCACTGCTCCAACCGCCTCCTCGCTGCAGCATTTACAACCCATGATTCACACCCATATAAGAGTATTGGTGCCACTATACTCTCATACATTCCCTTCTTTGCCTCCATGGATAATGTTCTTTGTCTCCACAGATACCTCAATGCACCACTCACCATTTTTTCTTCGTCAATTCTATGGTTTACCTCTTCCATCATAAACCCATCTGCTGACAAGTCAACTCCCAAATATCTGAAAACATTCACTTCTTCCATTCTCCCTCCCTCCAATGTGATATCCAATTTTTCTTTATCTAAATCATTTGATACCCTCATCATCTTACTCTTATCTATGTTCACTTTCAACTTTCTTTCTTTACACACCCTCCCAAACTCATCCACTAACCTTTGCAACTTTTCTTTAGAATCCCCCAAAAGCACAGTATCATCAGCAAAAAGCAACTGTTTCAATTCCCATTTTGTATCTGATTTCCTATAATTTAATCCCACCCCTTTCCCCAACACCTTAGCATTTACTTCTTTTACAACTCCACCTATAAATATGTTAAACAACCATGGTGACATTACACATTTGAAGGTGAAAAAAGGCCATTTCACTTTACAGCAATTTTTGTTTTACAGCAGTAGCCCAGAACCTAACCTGCTGTATAAGAAGGACCCTCCTGTACATGAAAAATACATTTCATCCCAGTATTTTATTAACTAAACATATACATATTATAATGAAATTCTGGTACAGCATTTTCAGTAAAAATTATTTAAATACAGTTGTCCCTACTAAGTTGGGTGCTTCCTTACTCATGGACTTCAATTATTGAACATGTTCCTGTTGTAATGCGTTTCCCATGCCCAAATCTCAAATCCAGTAATTTCTTATGAATGCTAATATAAACCAATTCCAAATGATATATTACAGATATCATCTCTAACTCACAAAAGCATAATAACACAAATGCAAAAAATCACAGAAAAGACAGGATTTGAACCAAATTTTAGGACTGGTTTGCAATGGGTTCAAATCTGTGAAGAATATGATCTTTGAAACACAATAAACCTAAATCTGAAAAAAATTACTCTGCAGACTTAATTTTGTATTTAGTCATGGCTTCAAGTTTCAAAGAACTTACAGGAATGTAAGCCCCGTGAATTTGTAGGGAACGACTATGCAATATTAATTAAAAACACATTAGAAGCAAGCAAAAACTAACATGTTTAACAATGCTTTTTGATGTTAATATATGTTGTAGCCTACATGAAACAAACTCTCCAATATATATAGGATTAGCACCTTAAATATACAGTGGTCCACCGAGATATGATATTAATCTGTTCAAGACGTATCATACCTCCAAATTACTGTAACTCAAACCTCAAAATACATAATTATCTGGTAATTCATTCATGATTCTGAAAGCACAATTTTACTGTACCTTGGACATGCATGTTCACAGACATAACTTGCAGGTAATGTATCTTCCATCATCTGCTTCTCTCTTATCTACAATAACAAGTCTTTCCATCTCTATGATAATTTCTCTACTTTTTTTTCACTAGCCTCAATTTGATAATAGCAGATGGTCGACTGTGAAAAGTCATACTAATGCACTAATTTCTTGCTTGATCTTCAGAGAAAGGCCTGTTTACTGCACATTTTAGGGGGCAAGACGACTTAGTAATACAAAAAGATGGTGTAATAACACAAATGCAGTTATGAAGGGTAAGTACTCAAAAGATAATGGAAAACAGTCATGACAGCTTCAAACTTAAGGGTAAACAATACAATTAATACACACATAACTAACATCATTGGCATACCACTTTATATATAAAGTCCCTGGTTATGCAGAATATTTCTCACAACTTAGATGAATCTTGTTCCTCAAGATGCAGCCCACAACAGTCATAATATCATACCCATATCATATCTCCAATTTGTAATCCCAACTCAAAACAAAATTCTTCTGCGAGGGTAAATTGTAACTCCAAATTAATGTTACTCCAGCCTATTACAACTCAAGGGACCATGGTATTAATAATACCGTAAATACAATACCCTATACCTTACATGCAGGTGCTAATTTTGATGAGAGTAAAATAGCCAATTAAATCTTAAATGCACAAAACTAGCTGGCTTACAGAGCCTTGGTGTTGGGAAGATAATGGAGCAGTATCTGGCAATGGTATTATGCTGATACAACACACGTGTGCATATAAGCCAAATTCGGTTTTCTGACTATCTGAAAACTTCTTTGGTAATGTAATAAATAAAATCCACTGAACAATCTTGAATGAAAATACGTATAATTAAATGTTTCATCAAATTCATAAAATCAAATATGAACTCTGCAATTTGAACCCTGGAATATGCCATAATTCATCAAGGGTCATGAGGAAGCACCTGGAATATTCCACCAGTTTCCTACTTAATAACTACCTATCCTAGCTTGAATATGGTCTAACACACTGTATTGTTCCCAGTTTATCCTCCTCCACCTTTGCTTGCCCACTATTATTCTGGTATAGTTTTAACCCTTTGACTGTCACAACCCCAAATTCTGAGGTGTCTCCTGGTGTCGCAAAATATTTGAAAAAACTTATGGAATTAAGCGACCTCAGCAATATTTATGAATCGGCAATTTTGCCCATTTTGAGACCTATTCTTGGCTAATTCCATTGTTCCAGTCGACCAAACTCATAGCTATTTTTTTACAACTCCATTTGTTCTATCGATTGAGTACAAGAAACTGCCCATTTACCAATTTCAACTACCCAATAAAGTGGTCAGAAATTGGCAATTTGGCCAATTTCATGCCAATTAAAAAATATGCCAATTTCAAAATAGGGTCCAGAATGAACAATGTAGACATTCCTGACTCTAAAATAACATTTCCTTTGTTCATCTGTCACATTCCGGGCCCCCTCTGATTTTACTCTTGTTTCTATTTTGAATTTTTATTAAACAAAAAATAGAAGATTTATGTTATGCGACCTGCAATATTGTAAAAATTGTTAAATAATGTAAACCCATTCACTGCATATCGAATGGTAGTTGGACATTTATTGGACAATGACGTCATTTGTTTCTCTTGAACATCGGCAAAAAATCAAACTTTTTCCCCCAAACTTTGGTCCATTTAAAGGGTCTTTTTCATAGCAAAACCAATCAAAAAATCACTCCCTTTCTATAAATGTTTTTCCCTTCTATCAAATGTGACTACAAAAAAAGAGAATTAAAAAATATAAATATACAAAAATACACCTCAAATTGGGTTTTTTTCCTGCTTTGCAGGTTTTTTTTTTTACTCTGCACACTGACCACACGACCCATTCTCTCACATGTGGGCCTACCTTTCTCCCGCTTGATTTGAAGCTGTCGAATTTTTGAGTTTTGTAAGTCAAAAACATTGGCTGTAACATGTATTCGACCGAAACAGTCAAAGGGGTTTTTATTTGTATTGAGAATTTTTATGTAACTTTAAGAGTAGAGAAAAGCTTTTGTTCAAATTTTTGGGGAATTATCATTAATTTTTTTAAATTTCCGTATTTAGTATTTTTACCTCCCTTTGTAAACATTTATTTTTTTAACTTTCATTAAAACATTTGTTTTACTTATGATGAAACAGTTTTTCGCATTTCTTCCATTCAAAATTAAAAGGGTTTTTAAAATTAGCCCGTGACATCAGGGTTTCTCATAATTTATTTATATCTTTTGGTCATGTCTAGTGTCTTTAACATTACATTAAACCCACAAAATAAAACAAACAGGACCCTGCCCTGGAGGAATCCCAGGACAAGGAGTCCCATAGCACTTGGAATGACAAGGCCAGACACAAGGAGGCCTTCAGATGAGGGATTGTCCAACAATAAATACATGTAAGAATTTTCACAAAATAGCTGGGTAGCCCAATCAAATAAAAGGCAGACCAAGCAATCAAAACGAATATTATTAGTCCTGTGTGCCTGACATAGTAAATACCCATCCACCAAGAAAAAATGAAAAGAAATTGGAACAAATCTGGAAGGTATGCAGAGGAATTCATAAGAAGACCAGCACAGTTGATGTGTTAGAGAGAAAGGGTAACTGGATTCCAATGTACTGGGAGCCCCAGGTAACATTAGTAATAACAAGTGAACACTTGGCACTCAGAGAACAAAGAATGTGTATAGACCTTGCTGAATATAAGAGGGACTGCAGGTATAAATAACGTGAGATATATTCCAGGTGGGCCCCCAAAGCCTCACAGTAGAAATCAGATGAAGATTTCTCTTCAGCATTTCATCTCAATTTCCCAAATATCAAGCATAAAAATAAGGCTATTAAAAAATCTAAAAATGGCACTATCTGATTACCATATATTACTGGCCATAAGTAGAGCTTTTTAATAAAAAAATAAACCCAGAATAAAGCTTTATCTCATGAGTGCAAATTACCCAGTAAGAACATAAGAATATAGGAACACTGCAGCCTGAAAATATCCCCTCCCCCTCCCTCCCCATCTTGTGCCTGGAGCTATGAAAAAATCTGATTGGGAGAAAGAATAATCCCCAACTAATGGCTGAGGTTGACTTATGATCTATGATATATGGTAGTATATGTGACTAACTTTTCTGGACATAAATGCTGTATAGAAATCTATGACTACTTTCCATACTTTCCAGGATGACTAGACTACTTCAGGTTGAGTTCCTAAAAATGTTTAGTAGAGTAGACAGCATCCAAGTAACACCAAGCCATCTCTCCCACCAGAGTGCGGTCTGGGATGCTCTGAGCCATCCCATACAATGCTGCCTGAAAGTAAAAATAATTTGTAAACTACAAGAATGTATTTTACATTTTTTACAGATATAGTATACAGTATATAAAACCATTTAATCTGTCATCCTCAAGAAAACAGGAAAACCAGTCAATATTTCTACCAGTACCAGACTACCCAATAGGTACAGTAGACATGTGCCTTAGGACCCACAAGTAAAAGGGCAACCCTTCTGTCACAGGCTGGTATATGGGCAGTATCATTGAAAGCAAAAATAAAAATTATTTTATTCATGGGGTGCATCAAACCCATAGGAATTATACAGTGCCTGGAGAAATAGGAGGCACTCAGGTTTGATCCAAGGAAGGGGAAGCACGTTCAATTCCTTGGATTAACCTTTAAACTTTCCAAACGTAGATCTACGTTCACCTGCGTGGCGCTCTGAATATTTTAAAAAATAAAAAAATCGTTTTTGTCTTAAATTAAAGAGGGCAATTTTCTGAGTGGTATAAGACCCCCCAAAAAATTTTAGGGCCAGTACTTACCAAGATATAAGACCGCAAAGTTGGCTCTGGATGCTCACCTGATGGCAACATCCAGTCCTGCTGCTTGCAGAAGTGTTTCCGATTTACCTTTTTTTCTCATTTTTAATTTATATAATTTTTATGTTCTGATAATTACAATTTATAATTGTTCTTGTGATTTCATAGCCAATCTTTGTTCTGACACTAGTATTATGTACTGAAATAGTACTAAAAAAAGCGTTTGACACAGTAGACCATGGCATCCTACTCCACAAATTTGACCACTATGGTATAAGAGGCCATGCGCTTGCATATTTTAAATCCTACCTTTCTAATAGGTATTGGTATGTCACCATTAAAGACACAGCCTCATCAACACGGCCACTTGATACTGGAGTTCCGCAGGGAAGTGTCCTTGGACCCCTGCTCTTCCTCATTTACATCAATGATCTTCCAAACATATCCCAACACCTGAAACCCATTCTCTTTGCTGACGACACGACTTATGTCATCTCCCACCCTAATCTTGCCACCCTCAACACCATTGTTAATGAGGAGCTGCTCAAAATATCGACTTGGATGACAGCCAATAAATTTTACACTTAACACTGTCAAAACCTATATATTATTTTTTGTAGCAGAGCAGGTGTTGCGCAATTTTAACATTAAGACATAAAGAGGGCAAATTCCTTGGCCTATACCTCAACAACAACCTAAATTTCAGCACTCATTTCCAAGTTAAGACACATGTGCAACATCTGGATATCTTTATTGTAGACGTTTCGCCATCCAGTGGCTTTATCAATAAGATTCTAGGACATAATAGGAAGACAGTAGAACTATATACAAAAAGATGAGGTAATCAGTCCCTCGGCCCTTTGGGGTTAGTGTTCACAAACATCGTGGTGGAGGAGAATCTGGAGCAAAGGCAAAAAAGACGGCGGTTATATAGGGGTCAGTGGATAGGGACGGGCAGTAGACGAGGCATAGTCACTGTAGGCGGGATTCCCCCGTGGAAGTAGGTCCTTCCCAAAGAGATGGGTTAGTTGCAGCAGCCGTGAAGAAGGTCTTGTAGATGTCCTTTGAACCAAGATTCCATGATGTTGCAGTGTCTGACAAGTTGTGCAAGAAAGGTATAAAATACCAACAATATGAAAGTTAAGACACGTGCAACATCTGGATATCTTTATTGTAGACGTTCTACTGTCTTCCTATTATGTCCTAGAATCTGTATTGATAAAGCCACTGGATGGCAAAACGTCTACAATAAAGATATCCAGATGTTGCACATGTGTCTTAACTTTCATATTGTCGGTATTTTATACCTTTCTTGCACAACTCATATCCAACACATAACAAAAAAAAGTATCCGAAACGGTGGGGATCCTCTCCAAGATTCGATACTACGTGCCACAAACTGCCCTTCTCACACTATACCATTCACTTATATATCCATACCTCACCTATGCTATCTGTGCTTGGGGTTCAACTGCAGCAACACACCTAAAGCCAATAATAACCCAACAAAAAGCTGCAGTAAGAATAATCACTAAATCCCATCCCTGGCAACACACACCCCCCACTCTTCATAGGTCTAAACTTACTCCCTGTTCAGAACATCCACACTTACTACTGTGCAATCTATATCTACAGGACCTTAAATTCCAATATTAACCTTGACCTAAAATGCTTTCTTGATAGTTGTGACAGGATCCACAGGCATAACACCAGACACAAACATCTCTATGACATTCCCCGTTTTCGACTAAACCTTTACAAAAATTCAATGTATTTCAAAGGACCTAAAATCTGGAACACCCTACCTGAAAACTCTAGAACTGCAGACACATTCATCACTTTCAAAACTACAGTTAGAAAACATCTTATCTCCCTAATCCACCCCGACAACTAACTACATGATAACCACCTGGTGGTTCACAATTACACTCACTCACCCACTGACTATAAACCCAGGAACACTAATCTTAAAATAATAAATCCTAACTAGTCATAAGTTTGCCTATGATACTCCAATATAGACACCTTGTACTGTGCCAAAACAAAAGCATTCACATTGCTAAACTCACAAATTATGATGTAGTCACTTAGCCTTAATACCATAATCTGTAAGGATTTAATGTTAAGAATTAATCTGAGTCTGCTCGAAATGCCTAGCCATGCTAGGTGTCCTAGTTGCCCCCTCTGTAATTAGTATTTTATAACATATAAACCACACAATACCCAAAACCTGTAAACCCCACATTGTAACCCTTATAGAGAATAAACTTGAATTAAATTGAACAGGCAAACATTTTCACCTGTCTGGGTCATTTACTATTGTCTAGAAATATATACAAAGTATCTATAGGTCTCTGCAATGTTTTAGACATGCTAGAGTATATATGAAACTCCCTGAAGAATGGTGTTATGACAAGCGAGATAACTGGTGACAGCCAGTGATATTTGATGAATGTGCGCTGCTGCAGGGAACCCTCGCTTTATTTGTTTTTGCTGTTGCACACAAACATGTCTGTCTGTCTATCTATCTATCTGTCTAGCTCTGCTTATCTATCTAGCTCTGTTTATCTTTCTGTCTGCCTGTGTGTGCCTGGAGTATATATATATGAAACTCCTTGAAGAATGGTGTTATGACAAGCGTGAGATAACTGGTGACAGCCAGTGATATTTGATGAATGTGCGCTGATGCAGGGAACCCTCACTTTATTTGTTTTCACTGCTGCACACAAACATGTCTGTCTGTCTGTCTGTTTATCTGTCTGTGTCTGTCTATCTGTCTCTGTTTCTCTGTCTTTCTGTCTGCCTGTGTGTGCTTGGAGTATATATATGAAAGTCCTTGAAGAATGGTGTTATGATAAGCATGAGATAACCAGTGACAGCCAGTGACATTTGATGAATGTGAGCTGCTGCAGGAAACCCTCTCTTTTTTCGCTGTTGCACACAAACATGTCTGTCTGTCTGTCTGTTTATCTGTCTGCTTGTGTGTGTCTGTCTTTCCATCTGTTTGCATCTGTCTCAGGGGGCGGCTATTTGCTCTAGCTGGCGCTCAATTGAACTGGTGCTCCCACAAGGTACTAAAAGGTCTCCGATTTTTTTCATACTGCACACTGAGTGCGCAGACCCATTCTTTCATGTCTAGGCAACTCAGGCCTATCGCACCAAATTTGAAGGAATGAAAAATAAAATGTTGATCTACATTCGGAGCACTGTGCACATGCACGTAGATCTACGTGTGGACAGTTTAAGGGTTAAAAGCCCCTCACTAATCGAGTACAGTCACCTCCCTAGAAGGAACCTAAGAAACAAAATTTGTGCAAGTAAAAATACAAGCATTTCTTAAAAATGTAAGGAACCAATTTATTTTTTTTTTTACCTCAACATATATGTTCTACCAAGGCAGGGTGACCCAAAGAAGAAAACACATTCACCATCATTCATTCAGTTACCAACTTTCCAGAAGTGTGCCAGCATTACAACCAGATTACCCTCAACCTGCAACACCCGTACCCATCCTTCAGAGTGTAGGAACTGCCCTCCCCACCTCCAGGACTATTGTCTGGCTAACTGGTTTCCCTGAATTCCTTCATAAAAGTTACCCTAATCACACTCCAACAGCAAGTCCATTAATAATCACTTGCCTTCATTCACTCCTATCAAACTATGCTTACATAAGAGGTACGATAATGCTCTTGGAGCAGGGAGAGAGTGGATCTAGTAATGACCAGTAAAGAGGCAGGGCCAGGACCTATGAATCTACCCCTGTAACCACAAACAGGCGAGTACAAGCCTGCTGGATGCTTAAGCTCCTAAAACTCAAAGCCCCCTCCCTCCAACAAATCCTTCATGACTCTTACCTTCCACCCCAGATTTATACACCATCTTTAGCAACCTATCCCTCTCCACCCTCTCTACATGCCTAAATCACCTCAACAACCCCTCCTCAACCCTCTCAATTATACTCTTGGTGACCCCATATCATTTTAATTTCTATGCTCAGAATTCTCTGCACAATATCCACACTATACACTACTATCAAACATTACATCTCCACAGCCTCTAGTCTCCTCCTCACTGCAGCTTTCAAACCCCATGCTTCACAATTTTATAAAAGTGTTGGTACCACTGTACTCTCATACATTCCCTTTCTTGTTTCTGTAAATGGTAAAATTCATTTGGTTCATATATTTATCAAATTATTTATTATTTATTATCAAATTATTTATCAAAGATTACTAAAAAGAATAAGAAGAAGAAAATTGTCAAAGTGGGAAGTCTGAATGTGCGTGGATGTTGTGCAAATGATAAGAAAGAGATGATTGTGGATGTTATGAATGAGAAGAAGCTGGATGTCCTGGCTTTAAGTGAAACAAAGCTGAAGGGGGTGGGAGAGTTTCAGTGGAGAGGAATAAATGGGATTAGGTCAGGGGTTTCAAATAGAGTTAGAGCTAAAGAAGGAGTAGCAATAATGTTGAAGGATAAGCTATGGCAGGAAAAGGGGACTATAAATGTATTAATTCAAGGATCATGGGGTAAAATAAAGTTTGGAGGGGAAAAGTGGGTTATAATAAGCGGTATGCACTGGAGAAGAGGAAGTGTAGAGGAGGAGAAAATTTGGGAAATGTTGAGTGAATGGTGGGGATTTTGAATCAAGTGTGAGAGTTGATGGTGGGATTTCAATGAAAAAGGGGGGTAAAAATGTTATGGAAGGAGTAGTGGGAAATTTGGGGGCCAGGGGTAAATGAAAAGGGGGACCTTTAATTGAGCTATTTAGAAAGAAATTTGGAAATAAGTAATACATATTTTATGAAAAAGGGGAAATAAATAAATATCAAGGTATGATGAGACGTAATGAAAGTATTTATTTTATTATTGGGGGAAAAGTTAGGGTAGGCCCCGGGTGTACTGTTTATGAGGGGAAAACTGATATATGGATATTATTTAGTTGTAGCCAGTTAGAGTAAGAGGTAGATGGGAAAAAAGGGGAAAAGGGGGAAAAAAAGTAAGAGGGAGGTAAAAGTGTAAAACAAAGGGGAGGGGGAATTTCGGGGAGATAAAACACTATTGGCAGAAAGGGGGGTTGTGCAAAGAGGGTAGTGGGGGGGTTAAGGGGGTTGGGAATATTTTTTTAAAAAATGCATTTGAATGGGGGCAGAATTTTGGGTTATAGGGGGGGGGCGGGGAGGAAAGGAGTGATTGGTGGAATGATGAAGAAAAGGGGGTTTGATAAAAGGAAAAGGTAGCTTAAGAGGTTTTTACAAAACAGAAGTGTTATAAAAGAGCAAGGGATATGGGGATAAAAGAAAGGTAAAGAGAGTGGTGAGAGAGTGCAAAAGGAGACAATGATAGAGTGGGGGAGGCATGTCAAAAAATTTTAATGAAAATAAAAAAAAATTTGGAGTGAGTTAAACAAGTTAAGAAAGCCTAGGGAAAAATATGGATTTGTCAGTTAAAAACAGAGTAGGGGAGTTAGTAGATGGGGAGATGGAGGTATTGGGTAGATGGCGAGAATATTTTGAGGAACTTTTAAATGTTAAGGAAGAAACAGAGGCAGTAATTTCATGCACTGGTCAGGGAGGTATACCATCTTTTAGGAGTGAAGAAGAGCAGAATGTAAGTGTGGGGGAGGTATGTGAGGCATTACGTAAAATGAAAGGGGGTAAAGCAGCTGGAACTGATGGGATCATGACAGAAATGTTAAAGCAGGGGGGGATATAGTGTTGGAGTGGTTGGTACTTTTGTTTAATAAATGTATGAAAGAGGGGAAGGTACCTAGGGATTGGCAGAGAGCATGTATAGTCCCTTTATATAAAGGGAAAGGGGACAAAAGAGACTGTAAAAATTATAGAGGAATAAGCTTCTGAGTATACCAGGAAAAGTGTACGGTAGGGTTATAAATGAAAGAATTAGAGGTAAGACAAAATGTAGGATTGCGGATGAGCAAGGAGGTTTTAGAGTGGGTAGGGGATGTGTAGATCAGGTGTTTACATTGAAGCATATATGTGAACAGTATTTAGATAAAGATAGGGAAGTTTTTATTGCATTTATGGATTTAGAAAAGGCATATGATAGAGTGGATAGAGGAGCAATGTGGCAGATGTTGCAAGTATATGGAATAGGTGGTAAGTTATTAAATGCTGTAAAGAGTTTTTATGAGGATAGTGAGGCTCAGGTTAGGGTGTGTAGAAGAGAGGGAGACTACTTCCCGGTAAAAGTAGGTCTTAGACAGGGATGTGTAATGTCACCATGGTTGTTTAATATATTTATAGATGGGGTTGTAAGGGAAGTAAATGCTAGGGTGTTTGGGAGAGGGGTGGGATTAAATTATGGGGAATCAAATTCAAAATGGGAATTGACACAGTTACTTTTTGCTGATGATACTGTGCTTATGGGAGATTCTAAAGAAAAATTGCAAAGGTTAGTGGATGAGTTTGGGAATGTGTGTAAAGGTATAAAGTTGAAAGTGAACATAGAAAAGAGTAAGGTGATGAGGGTGTCAAATGATTTAGATAAAGAAAAATTGGATATCAAATTGGGGAGGAGGAGTATGGAAGAAGTGAATGTTTTCAGATACTTGGGAGTTGACGTGTCGGCGGATGGATTTATGAAGGATGAGGTTAATCATAGAATTGATGAGGGAAAAAAAGGTGAGTGGTGCGTTGAGGTATATGTGGAGTCAAAAAACGTTATCTCTGGAGGCAAAGAAGGGAATGTATGAAAGTATAGTAGTACCAACACTCTTATATGGGTGTGAAGCTTGGGTGGTAAATGCAGCAGCGAGGAGACGGTTGGAGGCAGTGGAGATGTCCTGTTTAAGGGCAATGTGTGGTGTAAATATTATGCAGAAAATTCGGAGTGTGGAAATTAGGAGAAGGTGTGGAGTTAATAAAAGTATTAGTCAGAGGGCAGAAGAGGGGTTGTTGAGGTGGTTTGGTCATTTAGAGAGATGGATAAAAGTAGAATGACATGGAAAGCATAAAAAATCTATAGGGGAAGGAAGGCGGGGTAGGGGTCGTCCTCGAAAGGGTTGGAGAGGGGGGGTAAAGGGGGTTTTTTGTGGGTAAGGGGCTTGGACTTCCAGCAAGCGTGGGGTGAGCGTGTTAGATGGGAGTGAATGGAGACGAATGGTACTTGGGACCTGACGATCTGTTGGAGTGTGAGAGGGTAATATTTAGTGAAGGGATTCAGGGAAACCGGTTATTTCTTTATAGTCGGACTTGAGTCCTGGAAAGGGGAAAAGTACAATGCCTGCACTTTAAAGGAGGGGTTTGGGATATTGGCAGTTTGGAGGGGTATGTTGTGTATCTTTATATGTGTATGCTTCTAGACTGTTGTATTCTGAGCACCTCTGCAAAAACAGTGATAATGTGCAAGTGTGGTGAAAGTGTTGAATGATGATGAAAGTATTTTCTTTTTGGGGATTTTCTTTCTTTTTTGGGTCACCCTGCCTTGGTGGGAGACGGCTGACTTGTTAAAAAAAAAAAAAAAAAAAAATTATCAAATAGAAGATGAGGAAAGAAGGCCAGTGTATCAAGGATGTCTGAATGAATTGACCTTAATTGGTACAGAAGTTTACTTCATTAGAAAAATTGATTTTTATTTAGTAATAAAGAACCCTTCAAAGTTAGAAGGGCAAATATCACTTATTATATTTATTTCAGTAGACCACCGGATAACATATAATCTGTTAACATACAGTTTGGACATATAGAGGATGGAGCAAAATAGGACAACTTAGAGGGTCTATAAATCTGTAGTGGAGGGAAGGCAGGGTAGGAGTCATCCTAGGCAAGGATAGAGGGAGAGGGATAAAGGAAGTTTTGTGTGCAAGGGACTTGGACATACAGCAGGCATGTGTGACCATGTTACATAGGAGCGGGGACAAATGGTTTTTGGGGCTTGACATGCTGTCTGAGTGTGAGCAAGGTAATATTTTGCAAAGGGATTCAGGAAGACGATTAGCTGGACTCGAGTCCTGGACGTGGGAAATACAGTGTCAGCACTCTGAAGGAGAGGTTTGGGATATTTGCTATTTAGAGGGACATCTAAACTGTTGTATCTGCACACCTCTGGCTATACACTGATAGTGTAAATGATGGTGAAAGTGTTTTTTTTTTTGGTACCTTGCCTTTGTGGAGACGGCCAGCATGTTAAAAAATAATGAATATGAATAATACGCTTGTGGTACCCAAAGTGTTTTCCCAAGCTATTTACAGAGTTATTTTTGCTTAGATCAGTACATTTTCATTGGGAAAATGTGGTACCAACCCGTGCAATAAAAAAATGAAAATAGGGAATATGGTTTAAGAAAACCAGAAACGAAAAAAAAAATTTAAATTTGGGACTTGAGCACTGATGTTGGCAAACAGCACGTCAATTTCAGCCACTTCAACACACCATAAAATGGGCCCAAACTTTTATTAATCAAACTAATTTTAGTCCTATTTGATTCAGAATTATTATTATTATTATTATTATTATTATAATCAAAAAGAAGTGCTAAACCACAAGGGCTATACAGCGCTGAAGGGCAGGAAGGAAGCGAGGGTATCAGGTGGCAAAAGGGAGATGGATGAGTAGTAGGTTACAGAGAACAGCGGGGCAGGGGATAGTGATAGGGTAGAGGGCAGCAAGAGATTGAGGCAGAAAGGGCTGAGGGGAGTGCGAAAGGTATCATCATCAGAGTTTGTGGAGTAAATCAGTGTTGCGACCCCTGAATGGGTCACAATGTACAGTGGACCCCCGCATAACAATATTAATCCGTTCCTGAGAGCTCATTGTTATGCAAAATTATCGTTATGCGAATGAATTTTCCCCATAAGAAATAATGGAAATCAAATTAATCCGTGCAAGACACCCCAAGGTATGAAAAAAATTTTTTTACCACATGAAATATTAATTTTAATACACACAAACTGAAAAAGGCATGCACAGTTACATGACACTTACCTTTATTGAAGATCCGGTGATGATTGATGGGATGGGAGGAGGAGAGAGTCTTAGTGTTTAGAAGGGGAATCCCCTTCCATTAAGACTTGAGGTGTCAAGTCCTTTTCTGGGGTTACTTCCCTTCTTCTTTTAATGCCACTAGGACCAGCTTCAGAGTCACTGAACTTCTGTCGCACAACATATCTGTCCATAGTGGCCTGTACCTCTCGTTCCTTTATGACTTCCCTAAAGTGTTTCACAACAGTGTCAGTGTAACAGTCACCAGCACGGCTTGCAATAGCTGTGTTAGGGTGATTGTCATCAAAAAAGGTTTGCACTTTAAGCCACATTCCACACATTTCCTTAATCTTTGAAGTAGGCAACTTCTTCAATTTCTCTCTCCCCTCCTCCAAACCAGTTTCCTCAGGTCTGGCCTCTTGCTGTTGAAGTTGATCTAGCAGCTCATCAGTGGTTAGTTCTTCATTGTCCTCCTCCACCAACTCTTCCACATCCTCCCCACTAACCTCCAACCCCAAGGACTTTCCCAATGCCACAATAGATTCCTCAACTGGCATACTCCTCTCAGGGTTAGCCTGAAACCCTTCAAAATTCCTTTGGTCTACACATTCTGGCCACAGTTTCTTCCAAGCAGAGTTCAAGGTCCTTTTAGTCACTCCCTCCCAAGCCTTACCTATAAGGTTTACACAATTGAGGATATTAAAGTGCTCTCTCCAAAACTCTCTTAGAGTCAATTGAGTTTCTGAGGTCACTACAAAGCACCTTTCAAACAGAGCTTTTGTGTACAGTTTTTTGAAGTTTGCAATAACCTGCTGGTCCATGGGCTGCAGGAGAGGAGTGGTATTAGGAGGCAAAAACTTGACCTTAATGAAGCTCATGTCCCCATAAAGTCGCTCTGCCATGTCTGTAGGATGACCAGGGGCACTGTCTAACACCAGGAGGCACTTAAGGTCTAATTTCTTTTCAGTTAGGTAATCTTTCACATTGGGGGCAAATGCATGGTGTAACCAGTCATAGAAAAAGTCCCTAGTGACCCATGCCTTACTGTATGCCCTCCACAGCACACACAAATTAGCCTTGAGGATATTCTTTTGCCTAAAACGCTCAGGGAGTTTCAGAGTGATAACTAAAAAAAGGTTTCCCACTTTGCAATCCCGTAGCATTGGAACACATCAACGGGAGTAACCCTGTCTTTCATGGGGCTTATTTTCCTGGGAGTCCCTTTTTCCCTCCGGGAGTAATGTGGCCCTGCTTGGCTTTTTTCTTCCAAAAGAGGCCTTTTTTTCATCCCAATTAAACACTTGTTCGGGTTTTCCCAGTTTTCCCACTGTCTATTTACTCCTCGAATTCCTGACATTTTTTTTTGCTGCTTTGGGGTTTCCAAAACGGGCGCCCCCATGCCTTATCACACTATGTTGCCCTCGTTTTTTAAATTTAAACCCAACCCTTTTGGGCTGGCCTTAAATTCATCAATCATCACTAGTTGGGGGAAATTTTTTTAAATTTAAAATCCTATGCAATTCCTACCCTTTTCACTTATGATCACTTGAGAGTTTGCTATCCCCTGTATTGTTTTTCTTTTATCCATACCAATAAAGGGGTCTCTCAAATTTTCCCATCACTTGCAAATCTCTGTTTCGAAAATACAGTTAAAAACCCTTTGGCAAGAAAAAGCTTCCTTTTTTTGCCGTTTTGTTGCCACAATATTTGCGAGGGGTTGGGGGGGGGTTTATTATACAACCTGGCCAGCTCAGGGGACACGCACCCATTTTCCCATACTTAGCAATGATCTTTCTTCATCTCTTAGTAATTCCCCCCTTTATTGCTTTTGGGGTTGGCAAGAAGCTTTTTTGGGGGCCCCAATGGTCACTTATTTTTGCAGTTTAAAATCCCCCAAAAACATTTTAAAAAATACGAAATGTTCCAAATTGTAGGGCTTGGGAATTTTAAACCGCGGAGGTGGGGGTAAACAAAGCCCCGGCGGAACATGTGAGGTTTGGCTTGGGCCCCACCATTAGTTGCATTGGGAAACAAAACAGCTTTGGGAGGGGGTTTTTTTTAGCGGTTTTTGCGAGGCAAAATTTTTAGGAAAAAATGTATCGGTATGCGGTTTTAAACGTTTGAAATTGCCAAGGTTTTATGCGGGGGCCCACGGGTATAAAATGTATTTCCCTTTTCATATAATTTTATATTGCTTATATTTGCGATTTTAAAAATCTAAAAAAAAATTTTTTATATTGTTTTATATTATTATTTCCTTTTAGTTATATTGTTAGGTAGGATGTAACATTCATATATTTTTATTAGGGTGCTCTTTAGTTCAAGTCTTGTTTTGTTAATTTCCTGTAATTATCGCTCTGGGCCTCATTACTCTGCCGGCTTCTCAGTGTTGCGGGGGCCCCCAATTTGTCCACGGGCAAGGACGGGGATCGGGGGGGTGTTTAAACACCTCCCCTGGAGTAGTCAGTCTGGGGCTAGACTCTCGGGGTGGTTGGGGTTTTCCCTGACAAGACTTTCCCAAACCCTTCCCTTTTTGGGCCCTTGGGGAAGATCGTCTTTGTAAATTTATTTTTGGGGTTTTGGGGAAAACTCTTTTTAAAAAAAACATTGTTAGACTTAGTGTTTTTCCACATTGTACTGGGTTTGTGTGGCTAGCACTCTAAAAAAACCCAGGTTGAGCTTTTGCTTCTGCCCTTAATTTTTTTACTGGTTTTGGGTGTATGCCCAGTGGGGGTTTTTCTTATGCTAAAACAAGATTCATTTAATTTGGGGTTTTTGGGGGACTTTTGTGGGGGGAATTGGGGGGGATGGTCCCTTAGTGTCGTTATTTTAATCCCCTTTGATCTGATTCTGGTCACGGGTTGCTTTTTAAATTTTGGCTTTTTGGGCCCTTAGCGGTCTTTTAGGGGTTCAAGCAAACTTTTTGGGACTCCCAGGTGGTCAAAAAGTTAATTTATTTTGGGATTTGTCAGTCAGGGTTTTAAAACCCTTTTGAGGGTCGACGGCCCTTTCTCCAAAAACTCGTTCTCAGGGCGGCCAATTTCAAAAAAAAAAAAAATTTATTTTTTTCTTATGAAAAAATAGATTTTTTTTTTCTAAACTTTTTAGGAAAAACAAAAAAAATTTAAACATCAATACTTCGGAGTTTGGAGGGCCATGAAGTTTGAAAGAAAATGAGCCCGTATGGAAACGTGGCGACTCCCGCTCCCCGGTAAATTTTTAGTTTATTTGTTTTAAGGTTTGGGTTTTTTTCACTATTTTTTTTTTTACATAATTTGGGGGCCCTATGAGCCCAAAAGTAAGGGGCAGGTTATAAAAATACACTCGTTGTATAAACAAATAAGCACACAAAAATAATTATCAATATTTTGTTTACAAAATTGTTTCAAAAAAAAAACAATCCCAAAACTTTGTTTATTATTATTGTTCTTTTAATATTATCCCAAATTATATAGTCAGGGAACTTTTTCCCTTATTTTTTCTGCAGCTTGTGGAACTCTGAAACATGGTGTCATACAAATTTGGTTTTTTTATCTTTCCCCCTATTCTATCTCTTTCAATCTGTCTCTCTCTTTCTATCTGTCTGTTTATCTCTGTCCCCACAGGTACCTTTTAAATACAATTAAAATAGTATAAATTCCCAAAGGGTAACCAAAAAATTCCAAAAATTAAGGAAATGTGGGGAAAAGGGGTTGGACACGTCTTGTGGCTCTCTGAGACAGGGGACCCTTGACGGTTGACAAAAATTAGCGGGGAGTTTGGGAAAAAAAAAAACAGAAAAATTTGACAGACAAAAAAGTTAGTGAAACCAGTCCCAGTGTATAGTGTTCCACCCCCCTTTCCTCCTTTTTCTTCCCTTCCCCCCTTTTCCCCCCTACTCTTCTTCCTTTTCCCCCCTACTCTTCCATACTTTTCCCTTTCCTTTTCCTCCTCCCCCTCTTCTTCCTCTTCCCCTCCCTTTTCCCTTTTTTTTCCCCCTCTTTCCTCCCCCTTTCCCCCTCCTCTTCTTCCTCTCCCCCCTTTTCCCCCCCTAATCTTCCTTATTTTCCTCTTCCCCCTTTCTTCCTTTTTTTCCTTTTCCCTCCAAATCTTCCTTTTCCCCTCCTCCCCCTTTCCTCCTCCCTCTTTTTCCTTTTCCCCCCTACTCTTCCCCCTTCCCCTTCTCCTCCCCCTCCATAGTGTAAAATTCCCTAGGAGTCGGCAGCTGTAAAAATTGCTATTGTCTCTTTACTCACTCCCCCCCCCGGCCTGTAAAAAAAATTGGGGCCCGGAGCGGGTTTCCCCTTCCTCCATTTATTTAAATTATTTTTTCTCCCTCATTTATCTGTCTTTTTTTTCTCTGTCTACAGGTACACAAAAATACAAGTATACATAGTAAAATTTTCCCTAGGAAACCCCAAAAAAACCCAGCCCAAAATGCGTTTACCTGCTTGAAGATGTGAGAAAAAGTGATGACCCAGTCTTGTGGCTCTCGGGGCGACAAGAGGGAGTTTGGGACAAAAAATAGACAGGGAGGTTTGAAAGAAAAAAAAGGGAAAATTTTTTAGGACAGAAGAAAAATGTTTTAATTTTTTCCCCAGCCAAAAAAACCAAAGGGAAAAAGGGTTTTTTGATTTTTTTTTACCTTTATTTTTCCCGGCCCCCCGGCCCCTAACCCTTTTTCTTTTTCCCCCCCCTTCCCCCCCCCAATCCCCCGCCCCTTTTTTTTCCCGTTTTTTTTGTTTCCCCCTTCCCCCTTTCCCCCTTTGTTTTATTTGCCCCCTTTCATTTTTTTCCTTTATTTTTTTTTTTGTTTATTTTTTTTTTTGGGAAAATTTGAAATTTTTATTCAAAAATATTTTTCCCTTTTCCCTCCCTTCTTCTTTTTTAAATTTTTCCCCCCTTTTTCTTCCAAAACCTCCTTCCCCCCTTCCTTTTTTCTTTTTCCCCCCATTCCCTTTTTCCCTTTTTTCCCCCGGTCCCCTCCCGCCTTTAAAATTTTCTTCCTTTCCCCTTTCCTTTTAGCCCTTCCTTTGGCCTTCCCCTTTCCCCCCCTTTTAAAATTTTCCCCCTCCACGGGAACTTTGGAAATTTTTGTTTTATATCATTCCCCCAATGCCCACGGGCCCCGGGATTTTTTTTTTTTGGCGGAAAACCCCAACCAAAAAGACCCACCCAAATTAAGGGCTTTGGGTTTTCCCTGGGTTTTTTTTCCCCTAGAATTTTAGGGGTTATTATTTTGGGAAAAAAACCCTCCCCCGAAACCTTAAAAAAAACCATTTTAAAAGGGTTAATTAAGTTTAAAAGGGGGCCCTGGGGAAAAAAGGAAAATTTGGGGGAAGTGGGGTTTTCTTACCAAAAATTTCGGTAAAATTTGAAATTATCTTAAATTAAATGTTTTTTTTACGCCCCCCAAAAAGCCCCATTTTAATTTTTTTTTTTTTTTAAAAATTTTTTCCACTGGCCTTTTCCCCACCCAAAAAAAAAAAAAAAAAAAATACAAAAAAAAAAAAAAAAAAAAAAAAAAAAATTTTAAAAAAAAAAAAAAAAAGGGGGTTAAAGGGGGTGGCCCAAAAAAAAAAGAAAAATTTCCCACATTCACTCCACCCACGGTCTTCCCAAAAGGGGGTTTTAACCCCCTCCCTTTTTTTAAACTGCAAATTAAACCCCTCCTTCAGAGTGCAGGCACTGTATTCCGACTCCAGGACTAAAGCCCGGCCTCCCGGGTTTCCCCTGACCCCTTTCAAAAAATTTTTATTTTTGCTCACACCCCAAACAGAGTCAAGTATAAAAACCTTTGGGGGTTCCATTCACCCTATCAAACACACTCACGCATGGGGGGAAGTCCAACCCCTGAACAAAAACCCCCTTTCCCCCCTCTCCCCAACCTTTCCTAGGCCGACCCTACCCCCCCTTTCCTTCCATTTCAGACTGTTACACTTTGAAGTCATTCTGTTTCGCCCCTTTCTCTTACATGTCCAAACCCAAACCCCCAAAAACCCTTCCTCAGCCCTCTGGACAACAGTTTTGGTATCCGCCCCCTTTTCCTAAACTTCCAAACTACAAAATTCTCTGTTTTATATTCACCCCCACACTTTTCCCCTCAGACATGACATCCCCCACTGCCTCAGCTTCTCCTCGCTGCAACATTCTCCCCCATGCTTCCACCCATAAAAGAGCTTTGGAAAAAACTATACTCTATACATTCCCCTTTTTGGCCCAAAAGGACAATTCTTGTCTCCACAGACTCCCAAGTGCACCACTCAATCTTTTTCCCTAAACAATTCTATGATTCACCTCATCTTTCATAGACCCCTCCGCTGACCGTTTCCCCTCCCAATATCTGAATTAAAATTCAACCCCCTCCATTTTCTCTCCCTCCAATTGATATTCAATCTTTCATCACCTAATCTTTTTGTTATCCCCTTTAAACCCAAATCTTTCCCGTATTACCCTTTAAAATTTTTTTTTTGCACACCCTACCAAAAAATTTATCCAATTCTGCAAAATTCTTTCAGAATCTCCCAAGAGCACAGTGTCATCAAACAAAAAGCAGCTGTTTCAACTCCCACTTTGTGTGTGTTTTTTAAACTTTTAACTCCCCGCCTTTGTCAAAACCCCGCATTTAAATTCTCTTACAACCCCCTCTATAAATTATTAAACAACCACGGTGACATCACCATCCCTTTTCTAAGGCCCCTTTTATGGGAAATAATTTCCCTCTTTCCCACATACTTAACTTGAGCCTCACTTTCCCCGTAAAAAACCTTTACTGCTTTCAGTAAAATACCTCCTACCCCATACACTTGCAACCCTCTGCCCCATTGCCCCCCCTTTCCCCCCTGTCATACGCCCTTTTTCCAAAAACCATAAAAAGCCACAAAAAACCTCGTTTGCCCTTTTTTAAATACTGTTTATTATATGTTTCACGGTTTAAAAACCTGGTCCCACACCCCTTACCTTTCCTAAAGCCTTTCCCTTTTTCATTTTGCTATCCTTTTTCTCCGTCTTTCTCTTTAAATTTTTTCAATAATAACCCTTAAAAACCCTACACTTTTTCCCGGGAAATCGCAGGGTTATCCCCCCCATAATTTTTTCACTCTCTTTTTTCCCCCTTTTCCCTTTTTTTAAAAAGGAATATGCACTCTTGCCCAAACCCTGGTACCTTACCAATTTTCATACATTTTTAAATAATTGCCCCAAAACCCCTCCAAAAATATATCCCCCCTGCTTTTAACTTTTTTATTTTTTATCCCCTTTAATCCGGCTGCCTTACCCCCCCTTTTATTTTAATACTGCCTCCGGGCCCTTTCCCCCCCCACTCACAAACGGGTTTTTCCCCACTCCTAAAGATGTTATTTCCCCCTTGCCCTAAAACAGGGAAAACACAGCTTCCCCATCTTATTAAATTTAAAAAATTCCCCCAAAAAATTTCCCCCCATCTTCCCAAAACCCCTAAATCTCCTTTAATTAAATTTCCTCTTCCCATTTTTAATGAAAAAATCCATTTGTTCTCTAGGGTTTTTTAACTTGTTAATCTCACTCCAAAAAATTTTTTTTTTATTTTCCAAAATTTGTTGATAACAAAACTAACCCCCTCTCTATTTTTCTCTCTTTTTACATTGCTTCACCACTCTCTTTTTCTTTTTTCCCTAACTCTTTCCCCCCTTGCCCTCACTTTACTTTGTAAAAATTCTCATATGCTACTTTTTTCCCCTTTCTACTCTCTTTACTTTTCATTCCCCCAAACGTTTCCCCTTTTTCCCGCACCCCCCTTTCCCTTTTAAACCCCAAACTTTGCGAACCCCCCTAACACTACATTTTTTTAAACCCACCCTATCCTCTTCGGGCCCCCTTGCCTATGCTCTCATTAGCCCTTCCCATCCCAATAGCTGTTTAATTTACCCCAAATGCCCCCTCTTTTAGTTTTTAAAATTCAACCCCTCTCTTCCCCGATGCTTCTATTTTCCTTGTATTCCATCTACTTTTTATCTCAGTGTAGCTACAACTTGAAAGTGTTCTGATATATCTGTTTGGGCCCTCTATAAACATGTACAAACCTGAAGTCTCCCCAACCGTCTTTTTTTCTACCAATTTTCCCTAAACCAACAAAAATAAAGTTTATTTTGCCCTAATTTATCTTGTATACTTTTTTATCCTCTTTTTCTTAAAAAATGTTTTTATATAACTAAACCCCTTTTTTACAAAGTTTTAATCAAAGGGGTCCCATTATCATTTTTCACTGGCACCCCAAAAAATTTCCTACCAACCCTTCTGAAAATTTCTCCCATTTTTTTATTTTAGGTTTTTCCCACCCCAATTACTCCCCTATTGGTTCAAAAAGGTCCTATACATTCACTTAAAAATCTCCCCAAAAAATTTTCTCTCTCCTCTGCATTTCCCCTTTTCTTTAGGGGGTACAAGCTTATTATGAAACCCCTTTCGAAACCAACCTTTTCTTTAATCCACATAAAATTTTTGAATTTAACATTCCTTTTTCTCTTTTCTTTTCCCTTTAATGATTTATTTAAAATTTATTTCTACCCCTTTTCCCTTTTCTCTAAAATTTTCAGATATCAGATTTTAAACCCCTTTTTTTCCCCCCACTGAAAACTCTCCTACCCCCTTCAGCTTTGTTTCGCTTAAAGGGCCCGGAATCCAATTTTTTCATTCATAAAAATTTAGCAAAACATCTGTTTTTGTCATCGCATACATTCCCCGAATTTTTAAGCATCCCGGGTTTTTTAAAGTTTTTTTTTCTTTCTTTTTTTGTAAGGGTTACAGGAGAAGGGGTTTTCTAGCCCATTTCTCCCCGGGATTTTTTTTTTGGGGCGCTCATATGACCCATGGCTTACTATAATGTGATATGTGCCTTTAACACAATTTCTACGTAAAACCCCCCCCCCCCCCCCCCCCCCCCGGGGGAGAAGTGATTATTTTAATTTTTTTTTAAATTGTTTAAAATTAAATTTTTAAATTTTTTTAATATAATTAGAATTTGTTTTTTTAAAAAAAAAACTATTTAAATTTTAAATTTTTTTTTCTAGTTTTAAAAGCCTAAACCCGTTGTAATCCCGAAGCATTTAAAAATTATATTAAATTTTAAAGGGTTTAATTTTTTGGGCCCGGATACGAAAATATTGTTATGAAAACCCCGTAACAGGCTGAATTTCTAGAAGGGGGAGTCTTTCTTGTATTCCCGGAGATCTCTATGTTTTTAGAAATCGCCCCTTTTTTGTAAAAACAGTCGTTGTCAAGAAATCATTGAGGAAAATCAGGATTTTTAAAGGGGGGGGTCCTCAGCAAAAAGGGGGTAAAGAGGAGTAGTAGAGGGAGACGACTTTTGGGGGTAAAATTTTGCGTGCTCGTTTTTGATAGAGAGGGGCAGTTTTAACGTGTGTGGCTAATCGATACTGGAATTTGACCCCTTCTCAAAGGGGGAAATGGGGGCCCCTCCATGAGATACCCAAAGAGTAAGACGAGTTTGGGGGCCCTTTTGAAGGGAGGGGAGATTAAATCCCCTACCCAACCCCGGCCTTTATACAAGAAGACGGCCCGTAACCTATGCTGGTTTAAGAAAGAAATTTTTTACGGTAGAGTTAAAACCCTTTTTGTTGCCAACGGGGGGTGAAGGTGGGTAGCTATTACAGCAAAATAGTCTGGAAAAAGGGGCAACCCCTTTAAGAAATTTTTAGGTCATGTATGCTGAAGGGAGCGTGTCTGGGCCGTTCATTGCCCTGTACGTCAACTTTACCAGGGGCCCCCAAAAAAAAAACAATACTTTAAAGGGTTGGTAGGATTTCCCGCGTAGCCCAAAATTTTGGGTACGGGAGAACTGGGGGTGAGGGGTGTCAAATTTTTCCCTATAGCCTTTTTAAGCCCAAGGGGTCTGAGGCAACCACAAAGGGTGGGGCACAGGCCCTAGATGCAATTTAATAAGTTTCGGGAAGAAAGGCTGCAATTCGCATTTAAAAAAAGCTGGCCGAAGAAGTAAATTTCCCTCGCCAAAACTGTCCGGAAAAAATGCTGCGAAACCAACGCCGTCAGAAAGATTTTAGCCATCTGGGGTACTACACTGGAGGGCATGAGGGTGAGAGTGGGGAAATGGTCAAGAAAAAGAGAGCGGGAAGGGGCCACCGTGGGGAGTTGGGTTTCGGCAAGGGGGGTGAGAAAGAAAAGACCCCCAAAAGCTGGAAAATTCCCCCGGGGGGGGGGGGAAAAGGAGATGGGTTCATGAACACATAAAGGTGGTTAAAATGAAGGGAAAACAAGAGAAATGTTTTTCGGAGAGAAGGGGTGGGCAAACAGGGGTGGCGAAAAAAATAAAGAAAGTCTACTAAAATCGGGGCCCCTTTATAAATGGAAAGATTGCGGAGATGTTGAGAGGTACATAGTAGCGAAGGCAAAGGGGATCACGGCGATAGACAAGGATGGAAATTTGGGTTCTGCATAGGGCTTTCAACAGGGAAAAAGCGAAAAAAAACACAAAACATAAATGTAATCCTTGGTTTATGGATGGGGGTTTAAACCTTTGAGAGGGTAGAGGAGAGGGTGGGAAAAGATCCCGGTACCTAAAGAGTTTCGATAAAAAAGAGGGGTGAAGGGAGGCGAAGGAGAGTTTGATGATAGCCCCTGAAAGAAGAGCAGGGTTTTAAGAGGTTCGCCCCGGGTGTGACAAGTTTCTTCAGGGAGGTAATTGGAGGTTTCCGGAAAACCCTTTCGTCAAAAAAAAAGGCCTTGAAACCCGACGTCCATGTTTGGGTTCGGGAGGGCCCCAGAGGTACAAAAGGGTGATCGGGTTTTAAAGTGCTATGTTAAAATAAAATTTTGGGGAGTTTTGGTACTGGAAAATTTAAAAAACCCTGCGTGGGGGCCCCTTTTGGGAAAAAAAGGTTGACTGATGTGGAGAGAAAATGTAAAGAGGTGACAGTCAGTGCCTACAAAAGCAATAGTGGGAAATATTACCTAGGGGTGTTACTAAAAAATTGGATGGAAGAAAAAGAGGCCAAATTTATTTATAGCAAAGGGAGGGAAAAAGAGTTTGTGCTTAGAACACACCCCGAGGGAACCTTCAGCTGGGGCCCCAAAATCCCCCGGGGGGGGCACATTATTAACTGAACACGGAAAAGTTGTCAGGTTTTAAAAGTTTTTTAATTTAACCCAAAAAAAATTTAGACTTATTTTTCCCTTGCCTTTTACTCAAAAGCTTCATTTCTTCAAAAAATGGGTTTTTACATGAGAATTTAGAGTGTTCCTCTTTATTTTTTTCCTTTCCCTATCAAAGTAGAGACAACTTGTACACAAGAATTGTACAAAAAACCAGTCATGTACATTTTTTGTTTAAAAACTGGCCCTTGCCGGTTTGTTTAAAAACTTCTGCGCCCTGTCCCCTCTCATGTACTCATTTCATTTTTTCCCCTTTTCTCTCTCCTTCTTCTCCTTTTCTCTCTTCATTCTCTCTTCATTCTTCTTTTCATTCTCTCTTCATTTTCTCTTCCCCCCCTTTCCTCTCTCTCTTTTCCCCTTTCCTTTTCTCTCTTTTTTTCTCTTTTCTCTCTCTCTTCTCTCTCTCCCCTCTCCTCTCTTTTTTTATTAAATTTTTCTTGTTTACTCACCCTTGCCCCACATTAAAAACTACAATTATTTTAAGGTAAGTAATGGTTGGGAAAATGTATTTGCAGTTTATCACTCTAGGCGTTAAATTTTTAAGAATTTTTGTTTTGGGGGGTTGGCCTTTTTGGCTACCCAACCCCCACCACTCTTTGATTTTTTCAATAAAAAACTTTTTGTCTCTATGGGGAAATGGAAAGAAATTTTTTCCCCCGTAAGCTATGCATGTCGTAAGGGCGCTAAAAAGTCGGGAGCAAGGGGTATTTAAAACCCCCCTCCCCTTTTTAAATTTTCCCAAATTTAAAAAAAGAAACTTTTGTTTTTTTTTTTTGGGGCCCCCCCCCTTGGTGGGATAAGCCCGGGTTTTTTGAAAAAAAAAAAAAACTTTTTTGTCTCACCACAGATTAAAACTAAAATATTTTAAAATTAAATAATGAGTGGACTATAAGTGTATTTTTCTTTATTATTTTTTAATGCCTAGTTCTATTGCTAACTTAATATATGTTAGTGTAAATTTGTTAGCTAGTATTTATATGCATTTATAAGTGGAAAAAAGGGGTGTTCCACTTCACGGCGATTTCCGCTTTATGGCAGTAGCCTGGAACCCAACCTGCCATATAAGTGGGGTCCCTACTGTACAGTGGAACCTCCACTTATGAGCGCATCCATGCATGAGTTTTTCCAGATACGAGCAGTTGCTCAGTCGATTTTTTGCTTTCATATGCGAGTGAAATTTCCAGATGTGAGCGGGCCTCTTGTGGGGGCTCTTGCTCTTGATCTAGGGAATTGGATCTCAGTTGTTTGTTGGACTATCTTACTGAAACATGGGCAATGTATGATGGAAAGATGCTTCTTAACGTACACCAAAAATGAAAGAAATCAAACAATAAATAACGGAGTTCACTTCTCAGCCATTAGCTTCCCCATAGCAGTATATTTTCATATGGTTATGGTTGTATTCTCGTTTTTTGGTCTCATTTGATAGAATGGAAGATATACTACAGAAACGTATATGATTTTGATTGGTTTCATTATGAAAAGTACCTTGAAATTGAGCTCAAAATAACAAATGTTTGATTGTTTGGCGATGTTCAAGAGTAAACCAATGACGTCACTGTCCAATACTTGTCCGATTGGCACTGCCCCTCAACCTTCACATATTGGAAAGGTCTTCAACACACTAGCAAAAGTGGGAGCAGACATCATTAGGAAGCAGTGGCAGACAACATGAATCAGCAGTGACAGACAACATGAAGCAGCAGTGGCAGACATCATGAAGCAGCAGTGGCAGACAACATGAAGCAGCAGTGGCAGACATCACAAGGTAGCAGTGGCAGACAACATGAAGTAGCAGTGGCAGACAATATGAAGCAGCAGTGGCAGACAATATGTAATGACATGTATTTTATTCATTCTAATGTATATATCATGTTTCTATGTTATTAATATTGTTTATTATATCATATTAGATGAATTGTGATAGATAATAAGCCCATATAGTTGATATTAGGGAAATTTTTCTTCTTTCAACAAACCGGCCATATCCCACCATGGCAGGGTGGCCCAAAAAGAAAAACGAAAGTTTCTCTTTATAATTTAGTAATTTATACGGAGAAGGGGTTTCTAGCCCTTGCTCCTGGCATTTTAGTCGCCTCTTACAACACGCATGGCTTACGGGAAGGA
>NC_069425.1:22731435-22772676 GCF_026875155.1 Cherax quadricarinatus | reverse complement strand
TCTTGGTACAAAAAAAAACAGAGATATTAGAAAGAGATACCCAGGGCCTTAATAAACACCACTTTGTAAATTTTTTAAAAAGAATGAGTTAATTATACGAGTTTTGGTGATGAATAATGATTACGGCTGACTGACTTTTTGGGGACTGACATAGCTTACTTGACTACATACTGATTACTTGACGACATACTGATTTCTTGACTAAACATAACGGATTACCTGATGACATACGACTTGACTGTTTAGGGACTTATTTGATGACTTATGGACTGACTTACTTGACTTTACTTCTGACTGATGATTTAAATGGTTTATGATTGACTGTTTGACGATGACCTGAAAATCTAAAAGCAGTGTCTGAAATTTTTGTTAGAGCAGTGTGCCTTACTGCGCTGTGAAATGTATTCAGGGTAAAAAAAAAAGAAAAATCCATTACAAAATTTATAATCCAGTAAAAAACCATAAACTTCGTACCGAACCTCTCCTCCACCCAGCCCAGAGGGCCACAACATAACTCTCCCTCTCTTACAATCATCAACAAACCCCGCACCCAATTTAAGATAAAAAGCACGGGGAAACCCTGAATGTGACCGCTGTGTTTATCGTTGATTGTATTTAGGCCGGTTTGGGCCCAAATTTTGCCCCGTATTTCGGCTGGTGATTATAAATCGGCTGTATTATACACATCAGTTTGCCTCCCCCCGTGTGTGGGTGAGTCGTCTCCTGGTGAAGAGATATACTTGAGCATTCATCCAATAAAATTTCCTTAACCCTTTCAGGGTCCGTGCCATAGTTTTACCGGCCATAGTTCTACAGCACCATTGTACCTTTATGGTACCATATGGTACCTATAGACCATAGGGTACAATGTACCATATATGTCTCATATATGTATCTCATTATTGTATCTCATGAATGTTCAACCTGTGACCCAATCAAACTTTGTTACTATTTAACTTCATTACCTAACAGAATACTCCATTCTACTGATTACACAGCAACACAGTAAATGACCATATGACCTGTCTTTGTAATACTCATTTGTACTAAATTGTATCTGTTTTAAAAAAATTTTTTGTACCACTGAATATATCATTGCTTAGTTAATCTTAATTTAAATTTTTTAAGCCTGCCCATAAATAAATAAATAAATACCGATTGTACAGCAATGCAAGCAACCATACGACCTGTTTTTTGTAATTTACTCATTTGTGTTTAAATTGTTATCTGTTTACAATAATGTTTTACCACTGAATACTTCATTGCTTAGTTAATCTTAATTTAAATTTTAAGCCTGCCGTAATGCTATGCATTCAAGTGGCTTTGGCATGCTGCATTTAACTGTATTCTTTTGAAACTTCTCTGTATCATGTTCAATTTAATAAATAAATAAATAAATAATTTTACAATTGGTATCATGGGGTTTACTTGGGGTTTATGGTACAATGTACCTTTATGGTACATTGTACCATTGGTACATTGTACCATATGGTACATTATACCAAATGGTACATTGTACCATATGGTAACAGGGACCCTAATGGAAATAAGTCTGTGACTTTTTTGAGTTGTCCTAGGTCTCCACACACATGCTGCTATGTATAATACTTTTATGTTATTTTATTTGGGTATACCTAAGAAAAACTTATGACACCCATGTGCTTGATGTAAGTTTGTTCAGGCATACACAAATACAGTTAAATAGATTATCATACATTGCAGTGTATGTATAAAATCCTAGGATAACCCAAAAATCAGGGTGACTTATTTCCATAGGGACCCCCTGTATCTGTCCATATGGTATCCTGTACCATATGGTACCCTTTACCATATGGTACCCTGTGACATATGAGACCCTGTACCACATGGTCATAGGTGGTAGTGGTCCCACGAGGCACCAGCCAGGACTGAGAGGTGAGCGGGGACAAAAGCCACTGACTCAGCAGTTTCCAAGACAAAGCACTTTGTCATCCAAACCCTTTTAAGAACATGTCCAATGGCTGTACATATGTAAAAATTTATAATAGAATATTACTAATAAAAAACATTTTTGCATATTTTTTGTTGTAAACAATTATTGAAAATGAAATAATGATGAAAATATTAGTGCGTAAAAAAGTGTTGAATACAACAGTACTATATGGTACAATGGTACTATATGGTACAATGGTACTATATGGTACAATGGTACTATATGGTACATTGTGCCATATGGTATCATTGTACCATAGGGTACCATTGTCCATTGGTACCATTGTACCATAGGGTCCCCTTTGGGCACTCTATGGTCCCATTGTACCTTATGGTACCCTTGACTCTATGGTACCATTGTACCATATGGTACTATATGGTACCGTTGTATTCAATACAATAACCCACACTATTTTCATCATTATTTTGTTTACAATACACTTGTAAACAAGTTTTGTAAGCAATATAATGATGAACAAATTTGTGCATTTTATTGTGTTGAATACAGTGAGTGTACAATTATACATTGTATTATTATATTGGTCTCAAAAGCCACAAAAGTTACTGGAAAAAAAATTTGAAAAGAAAAAAAAAGTAACAAAAACCTGAAATAAAAATGGGACTTTACGGAAGTCGCTGATGCTGCCGCCACCAGGTCATTGGGGGTCAACTTCATGCCTCTATATCTCAGTAACTACTGATTGAAATTTTTTTTGTTTTATTACCTACATAAAAATTTATTATCTTTAACCCTTTCGGGTCCACAGGCCCTCTCAGGGGACTCGTTCTCAGGGCCCCCCAAATTTCAAAAAAAAAAAAAAAAAAAAATTCTTATGAAAAGATAGAGAAACTTTTCCCGATCATAATGACACCAAAAGTATGAAATTTGGTGGAAAAACTTATGGAATTATGCTCTCGTGAAGTTATCGGTCTCGACGATGTTTACGCATCGGTGATTTTGCCCACTTTGAGCCCTATTTTCGGCTAATTCCAGTGTACTAGTTGACAAAAAATTATAACTTTTTTGCTAGAAACTCGATTTTTGCTATCAAATAAGTACAAGAAACCACCATTTACCAAATTTCAACTATCCAATACAGTGGTAAAGAATTTAGCAATTTTGCCAATTTCACACAAATTTCAAAAATTGCCAATTTCTGAATAGAGTCCAGAATAAACAAGAAAGACCATTTCTGGCCTAAAACAACAAGTTCTCTGTTTGTTAGTCACACCCCCAGGCCCCTCTTATATTTCTTTGGCTTTCCACTTTGAATTTTTTTTCTTACAAAAAATAGAAGATTTACTGTTATGCAGACTACTGCATTAGGGGTAGAACTGATATAAATAATATCGGCGCACTTGTGAAAGAATATAAGACTTACCAGTTGATGTGTATTGGATGCTTGGCATGATTTGTTTACCTTTGAACTTTGGTAAAAATGGAACATTTCTGCTATTTGAGCTCAATTTCAAGGTACTTTTATTGTAAAACCATTCAAAATCATCTCAATTTCTGGGAACATGTCTTCCATTCTATAAAATGAGACCAGGAAAACTAGAATACAACAATAAATACCATAGGAAAATACAGTACAAAGTCGCTGTTTTAACCCTTTCAGGGTCCGTCCCGTAGATCTACGGCTTTAGTTCAGGGTCCAAAAACCCTAGATCTACGCCATGAGCTCAGCTCACTCTGATAAACTGTGAGTGGTACATTTGGGCCTAGATATGAGAGAATACATCTATTGGTATGTGTGCACCACATAAAACAGATCCTGCAGCACACTGTGCATAATGAGAGAAAAAAATGAAATCATGATTTTTCGATTAAAACAGCAACTTTGCAGTGTTTTTTTTGTATGTTTTTTATAGTTGTATTTGCGATTTCTTGGTCTCATTTGATAGAATGGAAGACATATTACAGAAATAGAGATGATTTTGATTGGTTTTAGCATTGGAAATGGCTTGAAAAAATGAGCTCAAAGTAGCGGAAATGTTAAATTTTGCCGATATTCAAGAGTAAACAAACAAAACCCCACACGTCTAATACACATCAGCTGGTGGGTCTAATATACATTCACAAATATGGTGATGATATTTATACAATTTTTACAGTATTGCATAACAGTAAATCTTCTATTTTTTGGTGTGAATAAAAAATTCATTATGTGAATAAAAAATCAAAATGGAATTTATTTGTAAAGCCTCAAAACATAATAATGAACAGAGGGAAAAGTTAGTTTTATTTCCAGGAATGCCTACATTGTTCATTCTGGACCTATTTTGAAATTGGAATATTTTGAACTTTGTGTTAAATTGGCCAAATTAACAATTTTTCCCATCACTTTATTTTGTAGTTGAAACAGTTGACTTGGCGATTTCTTGTGCTCAATCGATAGAATAGAAGTAATACTAGTGAAATAGCTAAGAATTTGTTGATTGGAATAATGTAATTGGCTTTAAAAAGGGAGTCAAAGTCGGCCAAAATGCCGTTCGTAAATATCGCTGACACATCAAATTCGCGAGAGCTATTTCGTCAATTTTCCACCATTTTCGTACTTTTTGTTTTTTTACCTTCACAAAAAGATTCTCTACGATTTCATAAGAAAAAAAATGACAAAATTTTTTTTTTTAAAAACTTGGACACTGGTGCATGACTCCAGATTTGGGCCTTGGACCCTGAAAGGGTTAATCCAAAAAAACATTTGGTCAAAGTTTTTATTTTTTCTCATTAAGGGGCTGTGTGCTGCAGGATTTTTTTTACACTTCGCACACTGACCACATAGACCTATTCTTTCATATACAGTAGGGCTCCACTTACACGGGAGGTTAGGTTCCAGGCTACCGCCGTAAAGCAGAAATCGCCGTAAAGTTGAACACCCTTTTTTCCACTTATAAATGCATACAAATACTAGATAACAAGTTTACACTTACATATATTAAGTTAGCAATAGAACTAGCATCAAAAAACAATAAAAAGGTACAATACACACATAGTGCACTCATTACTTACCTTAAAGTATTTATAGTCTTAACCCTTAAACGGTCCAAACGTATATTTTACGTTCACTCGCGTAGCGCCCCAACTTTTTTGAAGAAAAAAAACAATCTTTTCTTTTAAAAGGAAAAAGAGCATATGGTACCCAGGCATCCCTAATTATTTTAATATGACACACAGTGAGTGTGCAACCCATTCTCTCATGTCTATGTGACTCAGGCTTAATGTGGCAATGTTTAATGAATGACAAAGAAAATGTTTATACGTTTGGGGCGCTCGCGCGTGGACGTTATATACGTTTCAACCGTTTAAGGGTCAATCTAGGGTGAGACAAGTAGTATTTATTGTAAGAAATCAAGCGTGGTATGTATGGTAGTCAGCCGGGGTACCATACCAGGCCACATAATATTCTATTACATTTAAGATCCCAGAGCGATAAAATGCATATACAGTTTACTCTTACTTACCTTAAAATATTTGTAGTCTTAATCTAGGGTGAGATGAGTAGTATTTATTGTAAGAAATCAAGTGTGGTATGTATGGTAGTCAGGGGGGCTACCATACCAGGCCAACCCACCCACACATTTCTATGCTATGATATTTAAGCATCCCAGAGCGATAAAATGTATATACAGTTCACTCATACTTACCTTAAAATATTCGTAGTCTTAATGTAGGGTCAGAGTAAGTAAATGAGATAAAACGAATAAAGAGAGAGAAAGAGAATGAGTGCATGAGGGAGAACAGGCGCAGAGTTATGTAAACACACCAGGCGAAAGTAAGTTTTGTAAACAACAAAGTGTACACATCTGGTTTGTGTTTCAAGTTACATTGGTACAATTTTTTTCTCTACATTGATATGGTAGAATAAATAAAGAACACTCCCATTCTCATGTAACATCATTTTGAGAAGAAATGACGCTCTGAGTGAAGGCATGGAAATAAGTCACTCTGACTTTTTGGGTTATCCTAGGTTCTCTGCACATATGCTGTTATGTATGATAATCTATGTAACTGTATTTGTGTATACCTGAATTTAAAATTACATACAAAACAAAAGGAATAATTTTCTAGTTACACCCCCCGTAACACATTTTCTCTTTGTTAGATTAGAGAAAATGTTATTCTTGCCATCACTTGTACAAGTTATCTGGCTACCACATCTCATATTTATGTTTATTTATTCTATTGTGGGGTAAATTTATCAAACTTCATATGTTATGTATCAGTTTATTATATAATTTTGAAAAAAATATCATGGATGGATTAATGAAATGTGTATATTAACATAATATATGACATTTTTAAAGGGGACTCGGTGATTATTATTATTATTTTTTAAATGTTAGAGTTAGAGGTATTGGGAAGATGGTGGGAATATTTTGAGGGAATTGTTAAATGTTGATGAAGATAGGGAAGCTGTGATTTCGTGTATAGGGCAAGGAGGAATAACATCTTGTAGAAGTGGGGAAGAGCCAGTTGTGAGTGTGGGGGAAGTTCGTGAGGCAGTAGGTAAAATGAAGGGGGTAGGCAGCCAGGATTGATGGGATAAAGATAGAAATGTTAAAAGCAGGTGGGGATATAGTTTTGGAGTGGTTGGTGCAATTATTTAATAAATGTATGGAAAAGGGTTAAGGTACCTAGGGATTGGCAGAGAGCATGCATAGTCCTCTGTATAAAGGCAAAAAGGGGGCAAAAGAGAGTGCAAAAATTATAGGGGGATAAAATCTGTTGAGTATACTTGGTAAAGTGTATGGTAGAGTTATTATTTAAAAATTAAGAGTAAGACGGAGAATAGGATTTGGTAGCAGGTGAACAAGGAGGCTTTAGGAAAGGTAGGGGGTTTTGTGGACCAGGTGTTTACAGTGAAACATATAAAGTGAACAGTATTTAGATAAGGCTAAAGAGGTCTTTGTGGCATTTATGGATTTGGGAAAAGGCATATGACAGGGTGGATTTGGGGGGCAATGTGGCAGATGTTGCAGGTGTATGGTGTAGGAGGTAGGTTACTGAAAGGGAGTGAAGAGTTTTTACGAGGATAGTGAGGGCTCAAATTAGAGTATGTAGGAAAGGGGAAATTATTTCCCAGTAAAAGTAGGCCTTAACAAGGATGTGTTGTCAGCGTGGTTGTTTAATATATTTATAGATGGGTTGTAAGAGAAGTAAATGCCCAGGGTCTTTGGGAAGAGGCGTGGGGTTAAAAGATAAAGAATCACACATAAAGTGGGAGTTGTCACAGTTGCTCTTTGCTGATGACACTGTGCTCTTGGGAGATTCTGAAGAGAAGTTGCAGAGGTTGGTGGATGAATTTGGTAGGGTATGCAAAAGAAGAAAATTAAAGTGAATACGGGAAAAGAGTAAGGTTATGAGGATAACAAAAAGATTAGGTGATGAAGATTGGATATCAGATTGGAGGGAGGAGTATGGGGAGGTGAATGTATTCGATATTTGGGAGTGGATGTGTCAGCGGATGGGTCTATGAAAGATGAGGTGAATCATAGAATTGATGAGGGAAAAGGGTGAGTGGTTGCACTTAGGAGTCTTTTGGAGACAAAGAACTTTGTCCTTGGAGGCAAAAAAGGGGAATGTATGAGAGTATAGTTTTACCAATGCTCTTATATGAGTGTGAAGCATGGGTGATGAATGTTGCAGCGAGGAGAAGGCTGGAAGGCAGTGGAGAGTCATGTCTGAGGGCAATGTGTGGTGTGAAATTAATGCAGAGAATTCATATTTTGGGAAAAGTTAGGAGGAGGTGCGGGATTACCAAAACTGTTGTCCAAGGGCTGAGGAAGGGTTGTTGAGGTGGTTCGGACATGTAGAGAGAAGGGAGCGAAACAGAGTGACTTCAAGAGTGTATCAGTCTGTAGTGGAAGGAAGGCGGGGTAGGGGTCGGAATAGGAAAGGTTGGAGGAGGGGGTAAAGGAGGTTTTGTGTGCAAGGGGCTTGGACTTCCAGCAGGCATGCGTGAGCGTGTTTGATAGGAGTGAATGGAGACAAATGGTTTTTAATACTTGACGTGCTGTTGGAGTGTGAGCAAAGTAACATTTATGAAGGGGTTTCAGGGAAACCGCAGGCCGGACTTGAGTCCTGGAGATGGGAAGTACAGTGCCTGCACTCTGAAGGAGGGGTGTTATGTTGCAGTTTAAACTGAAGTGTAAAGCACCTTCTGGCAAGACAGTGATGGAGTGAATGATGGTGAAAGTTTTTTTTTCGGGCCACCTGCCTTGGTGGGGAATCGGCCAGTGTGATAATAAAATAATAAAATAATGTATAATAATAATACATATAACAATAGTACAATTATCATTTCTAATATGCGTCTGGCTACCACATCTCATATTTATGTTTATTTATTCTACTGTGGTGTGTATTTATCATCTTATATGTTATGCATCGTGTTTATTATATAATTTGAAAAAATATCATAGATGTTTAATGAAAATGTGTTTATTAACGCAATATACGACATTTAAATGAGACTCGGTGATTATTATTATCGTTACTAATATGACGTCTGGGAGACATAAGAGACTCTTACTGATTTTAATGTGTACCTGCATGCCAGCACAGTATGTAAGTTTATTTAGGTACTGGTATACATAAGTATAATTATCAGAGTACAGTGGACCCCGCATAACGATTACCTCCGAATGCGACCAATTATGTAAGTGTATTTATGTAAGTGCGTTGTACGTGTATGTTTGGGGGTCTGAAATGGACTAATCTACTTCACAATATTCCTTAGGGGAATAAATTCGGTCAGTACTGGCACCTGAACATCTTAGGAGTGAAAAAAAATATCGAAAAACCCGGGGGTCCACTGTATATATAAAAATATGAAATAACTTTTAAAAACACTTGAAATTTGGGGGTTTCCAGACAGAATGGAGAGAGTGCTTACGGATCTCACAGAGAATGTAAACAAACTGGGTGGGGCGCAATGACCGTATTACAAAATCAGGTGGGGGGAGCCGTATAGCGAGTTTTGGTCTTAATTTTAAATGACCGTATTAGCGGAACACTGTAAAGCGAAATGCCATAAAGCGAAAAGCCGTTAAAGCGGGGCCCCACTGTATAGGCCTACCAGCTTTCTTCACTAGATTTGAGGGCGCTAGAATTTAGGCATATTTTACGTCAAAAACCCTGGGGCGTAAGCTGTACTAGTACAACCGAAACCCTGAAAGGGGTTAATTCTGTAAGGAAAAATTTTTTTTTTTCTTCAAAAATTCTTGGACCCCGGTGCCCCTCTGTGATTTGGACTCTGGACCCTAAAAGCGTTAAAACCCATCAGCTTTTGTGTTTTTTTTTAAGTTTTTTTTTTTTTTTTTTTTTTTTTATCCACGGGCCCGATTCCCCCCAAGGCGGGGGGCCCCGAAAAAAAAAAACTTTCACCATATTCTCCTCACTGTCTTCCCAAAAGGGGTGCTTTAACTTCAGTTTTTAACTGAAACTTTAAAACCCCCCCTTCAGAATCAGGCCTGTATTCCCCCCTCCCCAGGATCAGTCCGGCTCCCGGTTTTCCCCTTAAACCCCCTTCATAAATGTTCTTGCTCCCACTCCAACAGCACGAAAGTTTTAAAAAAAACCATTTGTCTCCATTCATCCTTTAAAAATATGCTCACGCATGCCGGGGAAACCCAAGCCCTCGCACACAAAACCTCCTTTACCCCCCTAAAACCTTTCCCTGGGCCCGCCCTCCCCCGCCTTCCTTCCACTACAGACTGATACACTCTTAAAAGTTATTCTTTTTCGCTCCATTCTCTCCACATGCGAACCCCTCAAAAAACCCCTTTCACCCCTCTGGACAACAGTTTGGTAATCCCGCACCTCCTCCTAATTCCAAACTACGATTCTGCATTATATTCACACCCCACATTTTCTCTCAGACAGACATCTCCCCTGCCTCCAGCCTTCTCCTCGCTGCAACATTCATCACCCCTGCTTCACACCCATATAAGAGCGTTGGTAAAACTATTTCTCTCTATCATTCCTCTCTTTGCCTCCAAGGACAAAGTTCTTTGTCTCCACAGACTCCTAAGTGCACCACTCACCCTTTTCCCTCATCAATTCTATTTATTCACCTCATCTTTCATAGACCCATCCGCTGACACGTCCACTCCCAAATATCTGAAAACATTCACCTCCTCCATACTCTCTCCCTCCAAACTGATATCCAAAACTTTCATCACCTAATCTTTTTGTTATCCCCTTTAAACCCTTTCTCTTTCCCGTATTCACTTTCAATTTTTTCTTTTGCACACCCTACCAAATTCATCCACCAATCTCTGCAACTTCTCTTCAGAATCTCCCAAGAGCACAGTGTCATCAGCAAAGAGCAACTGTGGGCAACCCCCACTTTATGTGTGATTCTTTATCTTTTAACCCCGCCTCTTGCCAAGCCCTCGCATTTACTTCTTTTACAACCCCATTTTAAAAATTTTAATTAAACAACCACGGTGCTCACACATCCTTGTCAAAGGCCTTTTTTACTGGGAAATAATTTCCCTCTTTCCCTACATACTCTAACTTAGCCTCATACCCTTTTAAAAACTTTTCACTGTTTTCGTCCTACCCCCTACACATCACCTGCAACATCTCCACATTGCCCCCTATCCACCCTGTCTACCCCTTTTCCCCATTTTTACACAAAGACCTTTTTAGCCTTTTAAATACTGTTCATTAAATTGTTTCACTGTAACACGGGTTTCCACTTCCCTCCCTTTTCCCAAAAGCCTCCTTGTTCTCTGCTTCATTCTCCGTTTATTCTTAATTCTTTCATAATAACTCTAAATCCCCTTTCCCAGGTATACTCAACAGACTTATCCCCCTATAATTTTTTCACTCTCTTTTATCCCCTTGCCCTTTTAAAGGAAAGCATGCTTTGCCATCCCCGGTACCTTCCCTTTTCCAAATTTATTAAATAAATTTACCAACCACTCCAAAACTACTCCCCCCCTGCTTTTAACATTTTATCTTTATCCATCAAACCCGGCTGCCTTACCCCCCTTTTTATTTCCTACTGCCCCACGAACTTCCCCCACTCACAAACCCGGCTCTTCCTCATCCCACAAGATGTTGTTCCTCCTTGCCCCATACACGAAATCACAGCTTCCCCCATCTTCTCAACATTTAAAAATTCCTCAAAAAAAAAATTTCCCCCCTCTTCCCAATACCTCAACTCTCCTTTAAAACTCTCCTTCCTATTTTTAACTGACAAATCCTTTGTTCTTAGGTTTTTTTAAATTGTTAATCTACTCCAAAACTTTTTCTTATTTTCAAAAAAATTTGTTGAAACATCCACCCTCCTTCATTTGCTCTCTTTTTACATGCTTCCCACCTTTTTAACCCCTCTCTTTTTCTCCATTCTCTTCCCCCCTTGCATCAATTTTTATTTTTAAAAATTCTCATTGCTAACTTTTTTTCCCCTTTCTACTTCTTCACATCATCATTCCAATGTCCTCTTCCTCCCGCACCACTTTCCTGTAAACCACAAAAAATTTTGCTGAACACTCACACTACATTTTTAAAAACCCACCCCCTACCTCTTCGACCCATTGCCTTTCTCTTTAGCCAAAATCCTCCTAGCTGTTTTAGCTTTCAGCCCCCTCCCAAAATTTACTCTTTAAATTGGGTTCAAAAGTTTCCTTTTACTTTCACTTAACTTCTCCCAAAATTCTTCTCTCCTCTGAAATTCCTCTTTTCCCAGGTGCATAAAACGCTTTTAAATGACCACTTCTGCACCCAAACCTTTATTTTTAATCCACTTAATTTTAAATTTCACTTTCTTATTCCTTTTCTCCTTCCAAAAAACCTGATCTTTAAACCCATTACTGCTCCCCCTTTCCTTTGCTCAAACTCTTCAATACTCCAGATTTAACCCCAATTTTTTTCCCCCCCCACCAAAACTCCCCTACCCCCTTCAGCTTTGTTTCGCTAGGGCCGGGCATCCAACTTTTTTTCATTCATAACTTCAAAATCATCTGTTTTTGTCACCCAACTAAAATCCACGCTTTTTTTAAGAATCCCGGGTTTATAAAAAGTTTTTTTTCCCTTCTTTTTTCTTTCTTTCAACACACCACCCGGGGTTATCCCACGAAGGCAGGGGGGCCCAAAAAAGAAAAACAAAAGTTCCTCTTTTTAAATTTAGTAATTTATACAGGAGAAGGGGTTACTAGCCCATTGCTTCCGGCATTTTAGTCGCCTCAAAACGACACACATGGCTTATGGAGGGAAAGATTCTTTTCCACTTCCCCATGGACAATAGAAGAAATAAAGAGGAACAAGAGCTATTTAGAAAAAGGAGAAAAACCTACAGGTAGTAGGTTGGTAGACAGCAACCACCCAGGGAAGTACTACCGTCCTGCCAGATGACTGTGAAACAAAAACCTGTAACTGTTTTGCATGATGGTAGGATTGCTGGTTTTCTTTTTCTGTCTCATAAACACGCTAAGATAACAGGGATATCTTGCTACTCCTACTTACACTTTGGTCACCTTCACAGACACGCACATGCATATATATATATACATACATCTAGGTTTTTCTCCTTTTTCTAAATAGCTCTTGTTCTTTTTTATTTCTTCTATTGTCCATGGGGAAGTGGAAAAGAATCTTTCCTCCGTAAGCCATGCGTGTCGTATGAGGCGACTAAAATGCCGGGAGCAATGGGCTAGAACCCTTCTCCTGTATAAAATTTACTAAAAAAGAGAAGAAGAAAAACTTTATAAAACTGGGTTGCTTAAATGTGCGTGGATGTAGTGCGGATGACAAAAAACAGATGATTGCTGATGTTATGAATGAAAAGAAGTTGGATGTCCTGCCCTAAGCGAAACAAAGCTGAAGGGGGTAGGAGAGTTCAGTGGGGAAATAAATGGGATTAAATCTGGAGTATCTGAGAGGTTAGAGCAAAGGAGGGGTAGCAGTAATGTTAAATGATCAGTTATGGAAGGAGAAAAGAGAATAGGGAATGTGTAAATTCAAGAATTATGTGGATTAAAGTAAAGGTTGGAATGCGAAAAGTGGGTCATAATAAGCGTGTATGCACCTGGAGAAGAGAGGAATGAGGGAGAGAGAGAGATTTTGGGAGATGTTAAGTGAATGTATAGGACCCTTTTTGAACCAAGTGAGAGAGTAATTGTGGTAGGGGACTTGAATGCTAAAGTAGGAGAAACTTTTAGAGAGGGTGTGGTAGGTAAGTTTGGGTGCCAGGTGTAAATGATAATGGGAGCCCTTTGATTGAACTTTGTATAGAAAGGGGTTTAGTTATAGGTAAATACATATTTTAAGAAAAAGAGGTATAAATAAGTATACACGATATGATGTAGGGCGAAATGACAGTAGTTTGTTGGATTATGTATTGGTAGATAAAAGACTGTTGAGTAGACTTCAGGATGTACATGTTTATAGAGGGGCCCCAGATATATCAGATCACTTTCTGTTGTAGCTACACTGAGAGTAAAAGGTAGATGGGATACAAGGAGAATAGAAGCATCAGGGAAGAGAGAGGTGAAGGTTTATAAACTAAAAGAGGAGGGCAGTTAGGGTAAGATATAAACAGCTATTGGAGGATAGATGGGCTAAGAGAGCATAGGCAATGGGGTCGAGAGGTATGGGGTAGGTTTAAAAATGTAGTGTTAGAGTGTTCAGCAGAAGTTTGTGGTTACAGGAAAGTGGGTGCAGGAGGGAAGAGGAGCGATTGGTGGAATGATGATGTAAAGAGAGTAGTAAGGGAGAAAAAGTTAGCATATGAGAAGTTTTTACAAGTAGAAGTGATGCAAGGAGGAAAAAGGGATATGGAGAAAAAGAGAGAAGTTAAGAGAGTGGGTGAAGCAATGTAAAAAGAAAAGCAAATGAGAGAGTGGGTGAGATGTTATCAACAAATTTTGTTGAAAATAAAAAAAGTTTTGGAGTGAGATTAACAAGTTTTAAAAAAGCCCAGAGAACAAATGGATTTGTCAGTTAAAAATAGGAGAGGAGAGTTATTTAAATGGAGAGTTAGAGGTATTGGGAAGATGGAGGGAATATTTTGAGGAATTGTTAAATGTTGAGAAGATAGGGAAGCTGTGATTTCGTGTATAGGGCAAGGAGGAATAAAAATCTTGTAGGAGTGAGGAAAAGCCAGTTGTGAGTGTGGGGGAAGTTCGTGAGGCAGTAGGTAAAATGAAAGGGGGTAAGGCAGCCGGGATTGATGGGATAAAGATAGAAATGTTAAAAGCAGGTGGGGATATAGTTTTGGAGTGGTTGGTGCAATTATTTAATAAATGTAGGAAGGGGGTAAGGTCCCTAGGGATTGGGGGAGAGCATGCATAGTTCCTTTGTATAAAGGCAAAGGGGACAAAAGAGAGTGAAAAAATTATGGGGGGATAAGTCTGTTGATGTACCTGGTAAAGGGGTATGGTAGAGTTATAATTGAAAGAATTAAGAGTAAGATGGAGGATAGGATAGCAGATGAACAAGGAGGCTTTAGGAAAGGTAGGGGGTGTGTGGACAGGTTTTTTACAGTGAAACATAAAAGTGAACAGTATTTAGATAAGGCTAAAGAGGTCTTTGTGGCATTTATGGATTTGGAAAAGGCGTATGACAGGGTGGATAGGGGGCAATGTGGCAGATGTTGCAAGTGTATGGTGTAGGGGGTTTGGTTACTGAAAGCAGTAAAGAGTTTTTTACGAGGATAGTGAGGCTCAAGTTAGAGTATGTAGGAAAGAGGGAAATTATTTCCCAGTAAAAGTAGGCCTTAGACAAGGATGTGTGATGTCACCGTGGTTGTTTAATATATTTATAATGGGGTTGTAAGAGAAGTAAATGCGAGGGTCTTGGCAAGAGGCGTGGAGTTAAAAGATAAAGAATCAAACACAAGTGGGAGTTGTCACAGCTGCTCTTTGCTGATGACACTGTGCTCTTGGGAGATTCTGAAGAGAAGTTGCAGAGATTGGTGGATGAATTTGGTAGGGTGTGCAAAAGAAAAAAAATTTAAAAAGGTGAATACAGGAAAGAGAAGGTTATGAGGATAACAAAAAGATTAGGTGATGAAAGATTGAATATCGATTGGAGGGAGGGGAGTATGGAGGAGGTGAACGTATTCGAAAATTTGGGAGTGGACGTGTCAGCGGATGGGTCTATGAAAGATGAGGTGAATCATAGAATTGATGAGGGAAAAAGAGTGAGTGGTGCACTTAGGAGTCTGTGGAGACAAAGAACTTTGTCCTTGGAGGCAAAGAGGGGAATGTATGGGGGTATAGTTTTCCCAAACGCTTTAAAGGGTGTGAAGCGTGGGTGATGAATGTTGCAGCGAGGAAAGGCTGGAGGCAGTGGAGATGTCGGGGTCTGAGGGCAATGTGTGGTGTGAATATAATGCAGAGAATTCGTAGTTGGAAGTTAGGAGGAGGTGCGGGATTACCAAAACTGTTGTCCAGAGGGCTGAGGAAGGGTTGTTGAGGTGGTTGGGGACATGTAGAGAGAATGGAGCAAAAACAGAATGACTTCAAGAGTGTATCAGTCTGTAGTGGAAGGAAGGCGGGGTAGGGGTCGCCTAGGAAGGGTTGGAGGGAGGGGGGTAAAGGAGGTTTTGTGTGCGAGGGGCTTGGACTTCCAGCGGGCATGCGTGAGCGTGTTTGATAGGAGTAAATGGAGACAAATGGTTTTTAATACTTGACGTGCTGTTGGAGTGTGAGCAAAGTAACATTTATGAAGGGATTCAGGGAAACCGGCAGGCCGGACTTGAGTCCTGGAGATGGGAAGTACAGTGCCTGCACTCTGAAGGAGGGGTGTTAATGTTGCAGTTTAAAAACTGTAGTGTAAAGCACCCTTCTGGCAAGACAGTGATGGAGTGAATGATGGTGAAAGTTTTTCTTTTTCGGGCCACCCTGCCTTGGTGGGAATCGGCCAGTGTGATAATAAAAATAAAAAAAAATGTATATATATATGCATGTACGTGTCTGTGTGACTGTGACTGTGAAATAAACCACGATGGGGCCAAAGAAAGTCCTTAGTAAAGTTCCTTTGGTAAAGAAAGTGAGAAACACGATGGAATTTAAGAAAGAAGTTATTGAACTTGCCAAGATGTATGGGAAATCCAAATCAACAATCACTTCCATCCTGGCAAAGAAAGTAGAAATCAAGGAAACTAATGTTGTGAAAGGGAATTTAGCAGGGAGGCAGGGAGTGTAACAGGCAGGCAGGGAGTGTAGCATGGAGGGAGATTGTGTAGCAGGGAGGCAGGGAGTGTAGTAGGAAAATCAAGGAAACTAGTTTTGTAAAAGGGAGTATACAGGCAGGCAGGGGGGGAGTGTATGGGGGCAGGCCCCAAGGGAAAATACACTCGGTTTTTTTTTTGGGGGTTACCCGGGTTCTTTACCATATGCTGGGAAAAGGGAGGGAAGGAGTGTACCTTGGGGGAGGGGTACATGGGGGAGGGAGTTTTGCAGGGAGGCGGGGAGTGTAACGGGCAGGCAGGGAGTGTAGCATGGGGCGGATGTAACGGCGGGCAGGGAGTTTAGCGGGGAGTGTAATGGGTGGCGGGGAATGTGCAGGGGGCAGGGGTGTAGCAGGGAAACAGGGGGTGTGGGGGGAAAGCAGGGAGTGTAGCGGGGCGGGCGGGGAGGGAGCAGGGGGGGGAGGGGGTGAGCGGGGAAAGAGGAGTGTAAAGGGAGGCAGGGGTGTAGCAGGAATGCGGGGATTGTAGCAGCCATGCGGGAAAGTTAGCAGCAGGGGGGGAAAGTAACCCCAGAGAGGGTTTTGATACCTAAAGGGTCCTTATGGGGGGGTTTTCCCCTTCCCAAACAAAATCAGTCCTTCCTTCTCCTTCCCCTTTTTCCAACTCTAACAAAAAATTTTCAATAAAGGTAGTAATGGATTTAAATGTTTGTATGCAAAAAAAAATTTAATCTTTAAAAAAATTATTTTTTTGTTAAATTTTTTTGGGGTGTCTGGAACGGTTTAAATTGTATTTACATTTAATTCTTAGGGGAAAATTTTTTTTTTTTATTAAAACACTGGCCGATTCCCCCCAAAGGGGCAGGGGGCCCCGAAAAAGAAAAACTTTCACCTTCATTCACTCCATCACGTCTTGCCGAAGGGTGCTTTACACTCTTTTTTTAAACTGTAACTTTAAAACCCCCCTTCGAATGCAGGCCTGTACTTCCCATCTCCAGGACTCGAGTCCGGGCCTCCCGGGTTTCCCTGAATCCCTTCTAAATGTTACTTTCTCCACCCCAACAGCATAAAGTATTAAAAACCATTTGTCTCCATTCGCTCCTTCAAACAGCCATGCATGCCCGCTGGAAGTCCAACCCCCCTCGCACCAAAACCCCCTTTCCCCCCTCCCCCCAACCCTTTTCCTAGGCCGACCCTTACCCCCCTTCCTTCCCTACAGACGTTTAATTTGCTCCATTTCTCTTTTTACATTCCGAACCACCTCAACAAACCCTTCCCCCCCTCTGGACAAATTTTTGTCAATCCCGCACCCCCTCCTAATCCAAACTCGAATTCTCGCATTAATTCACACCACACATTTCACTCAGACATGACACTCCACTCCCTCCGCCTTTCCTCGCTCAAACTTTCATCCCCATGCTTCACACCCATAAAAAGAGCGGGGTAAAAATATACCTCTACATTCCCCCTTTCCCCCAAGGAAAAGTTCTTTGTCTCCCAGACTCCTAAGTCCCAAACTCACCCTTTTTCCCCCCCATCAGTTCATGATTTACCCCATCTTTTATAGACCCATCCGCTGACACTCCACTCCCAAAAATCTGAATACATTCACCCCCTCCATACTCTTCCCTCCCCCTCTGAAATAAAACTTTTCACCTAATCTTTTTTTTTATCCCCATAATCTTTCTCTTTCCTGTATTCATTTAATTTTCTTTTTTTACATACCCTACCAAAAACACCACAAACCCTGCAACTTTTCTTCAAATCTCCCAAAACACAATGTCATCACAAAGGCAACTGTGACAAATCTACTTTTTAAGTGATTCTTTATTTTTTAACACCACCCTCTTACCCCAAAACCCTGCATTTTCTTTTCTTACACCCCATAAATATATTAAAAACCACGTGACATCACACTTTCTTGTCTAAGGCCACTTTTTTCTGGGAAATAATCTCCCCCTTTCCTCAACTTTAACTTGGCCTCACTTCCTAAAAACTCTTTACTGCTTTTGTAAACCCCTCCTATACCATACACCTGCAACATTGCCGCATTGCCCCCCCCATCCACCCGTCATCCCTTTTCCAAAACCATAAATTCACAAAAACCCTTTAGCCTTATCTAAACTGTTCACTTATATATTTCACTTTAAAAACCCGGTCCACACACCCCTACCTTTCCAAAGCCTCCTTGTTCATTGTATCCCTTTTTCCCTCTTTCTTTTTTTCTTTCAATAAAAACTCTACCATACACTTTACCCTTATACTCAAAAACTTATCCCCCTATAATTTTTTTCACTCTTTTGTCCCCCTTTTCCTTTATACAAAGGAACATCATGCTCTCTGCCAATCCCCAGGTACCTACCCTCTTCCATACATTTATTAAATATAGCACCAACCACTCCAAAACTATTCCCCACCTGCTTTTTAAAATTTCTACTTTTTCCCCTCAATCCCGGGTGCCTTCCCCTTTCATTTTACCCACTGCCTCAGAACTTCCCCCCCACCACAACTGGTCTTTCCCCACTCCTACAAGATGTTATTTCCCCTTGCCCTAACAAAAATCACACTTCCCCCTGCTTATCAACATTTTAAAAATCCTCAAAAAATTCCCTGTTTCCCAATACCTTAACCTCCATTTAATAACTCTCCTCTCCTATTTTTTCTGACAAAACCATTTGTTTTCTAGGCTTTTCCCTTATCTTTGTTAATCTCACTCCAAAACTTTTTTCTTTTTTCAACAAAATTTGTTGATAAATCTACCCACTTCTCTTTTTCTTTTTTTACATTGCTTCCCACTCTTTGTTATTGCTTCCCATTTCCTTAACCTCTTTTTTTTCCCTCCTATACTCTTCCCCCTTGCATCATTTCTGCTTTGAAAAAACTTTTCTATCAACTTTTTCCCCATTTACTACTTTTTTACCAACATTCCACCAACACTCCTTTCCCCTCCCCCACCACTTTCCTGAAACCCACAAACTTCGCTGAACATCAACACTACTTTTTAAAACCTACCCCATACCTCTTCGCCCCTTTTGCCTGTGCCCCTTTAGCCTATCTACCCTCCAATAGCTGTTTATATCTTCCCCTAACTGCCCCCTTTTTTAGTTTATAAACCTTCACCCTCTTTTCCCTGATGCTTTTATTCCCCTTGTATCCTCTCCCTTTTTACTCTCAGTGTAGCTACAAAAAAAAGTGATCTGAATACTGGGGGCCCCTCTGTAACATTCACCTGAAGTCTCCCAAAGAGTCTTTTATCCCCAAATAGGGGAAAATATTCTTCAAATTTGGCCCTTTTGAATTGAGGCCGCCCTTCTGGAACGGATTACGGCCGATATTGGGGGGTGTCACTGACTTTTTTTTGTTTATTTTTTGTGTTAAGCAAAAAAATAAATAATACAGCACGACATGAACTACAATTACAGTTTCATTTATTTTTTTTAAGCTCGGGTCTAAAAAAAGTTGTTTGGCCTTTTGGGGGGCTCCCAGGAACTTAATCTTTTTTCCCCCAAAAATTCTTCAGTTTACTAACGCGGATTTTCCCTAACAGCCTTTTCCCCAAAAATGAACTACCGTTTTAATATAATGGTTTCAAACCCCTAAAACAAAAAATAGCACCGTAAAATTAATCATTTCAATAGCTGTTTTAAAAACCAAGGTCGCAAATTACAATTAAATGATGCCATTGTTGCCCAGTACCTGCAGACAGTGGCTGTTGTCACCAAATAGGGCGGGGAGAAGTTTTTAACTGCACTCGGGTATAACTTTAAATCATACTAGCAAATAAAACTGATGCAGTCCCCCTCAGTGCTTGGAAGGACTGCATTTTCAAGGGAAAGGCTGAAACGTTTCACACTTGCAAGAAACAGGTTTTGTAGCACTCAAACTTAAACAGTGGAGGACAGCCCCATCTACGGAAATGGTGGCGCTGTTTGAATGCCATCTACAAGCATGCAGCATTAAAGTTGCGGGCATTTCCCCATAAAAAGCATATCCTGAGATCTACCAAAACTTTGAGTCCCCCCTCAGGTTGCTGTTACCTTTCGGTACAGTGAAGTTGGGACAGAGAGGATTTTTTTCAAGCTAAAACTGAAAAAAACTTACCTAGGTTCCCCATATGCAAAACTACCTCAGCTTAGTGATGTCACAGCATTAAAAAGGGGTTTTGGGGCAGATTTCCCAGATAGCTTTGATGATTTTGTATCAAGGAAAACATAGGATCAATTACTAGACCTAAAACTTTAAAACCAAATTTAACATTATTTTTTTTCTGGTAATTTTGTTTTTATATGAAGATACATTATTGCACCTTAAGTTTTTTTTTTATTTTTGTGTGAACATTTATTTTTTTGGGTCCAAGGCAACTTGTTCTTTTTTTGAAACTCAGAATAAATTTAAGGTGGTGGTTCTTTGTATTTTAAAACCCTTTTAGGGTTCGGGACGACTAGTACAGCTTAAACCAAGGGGTTTTTTATATCATACGCAAAAAATTTTGGCGCCGTCAAAACTCGTGGGAAAAGGCTGGTAGGCCTAATGTGAGAGAAAGGGTCGTGTGGGGCATGTGGCGGGAAAAAAAAAATCGGGACCCAGGGTGCATTGTGGGAACGCCATCTTAGTAAACAAAGTCCCCATGCCCGCAGTAAAAAGCTCCTCACCCCGGTGAATTGGACACTTTTGTTCCCCAGTGACAGTTCTAATACAATGGAAGTGCCAGTGAAACGGGTTTTTAAGGGTTTTTGGGAGGTTTTGACCCAAACTAATGACCATAATATCGGGAATAGTGGAAAAACCCCCGACGACCCTCATTTCCCCCCTGTGCTGGGGCCTCTTGTTCTGTTCATTGTACCAGAATCCAAAAGGAAACTCCCATTTTCTCAAACCCCGACTTTGATGAGAGCATTTGTGATGATAGTGTAGTGAAAATGAACTACAAGCTCTTTAAACTAGTTTTCCCGTAGTGATGGAAAACAATATTTCCCCCGAAGCGTCGTATATACACATGTATGAGCTCTGGTAGTGTGCCAATGCTATTCCAAGGGGGGAAAGGGGTACATCTTGGAGTAATCCCGGGTGTACAACAGGAAAAGGAAAAAGACGATGATACTTTTGCAAATTTGGATGGAAAAAAGTGTGTGGGGGTAGGGTGCCAAAAGTGAGGACCAGCTGGGCATCTGCCCCCCAGCCGCTGCCTCAACTGATCTACAACAAAGGCCCCATCCCCCAACCCCCCCACCCCACCAGCCTTCACAACCCCAAAATCCCAACCACAACCTCCCACAACCACAACCACCTTCATTTTCCATACCCCCGCAGATGCACCCGGGATTGGCGGGGAAACTGTAAAATTTTTTTCCAATCCCCCCCAGTTTGATGCAGCCAAAATGGAATACGCCGTACCCCCTTGTACACTTGGGGCAATGCCACGAACTGGAAGTTTTGGTTTTTTCTTTGACGAAACCCCAAGGAAAATATTTTCAGGGAAAACAACACTACTCGAGTACACCATGGCAAACACATTACTTTTACCCAAAAACACGTCTACACCAGTGGAAGGAGGGAATTGTGGGGTGAGTTATCTTTTCTTTTTGCCAAAAAAATGCTTAGCCCCATGTGTAAAGCACAAAGGAAAAATACTGGTCAACAACCGCCTGATTGCAACCCCCGGTTTCAGTGATATAATGCCCGGAAACAATTTGGCTAATGTTACATATTTCACTTCTCAGACAAAACCAGGCCTGACGAAAAGACAGGTTATATAAATTTGAAGTTTTTGTGTATCTGAAGAGAAAATTTAGTATGCATTTTTCCCTTTAGGAAGCTTGTAATTTCGATCTTTTATTTTGTTCAAAGGAAGACTCTCTTTCAAGCAGACATACCAAAGAAGAGGAAACGCTTGGGTAAAAGTTGTTTGTGCTTTGGATTGTTACGTGGGCGTATTGGATTTATTGTGTAACGGGAAATTATACTTGCAAAATACCAGGGAAATTATTTGGGGATCTCTGGTGATGTGGTTAGAAAATGATAGAACCATAAAATTGGAAGGGGGATTATTTATAAGATAACTGGTACCAAGCCCCTCACTCAGTGATTTTTTGCGAGTGAACATGACAGATGTGTGTGGCACAGTGCGTGCAAATCGGAAACATATGCCCAGGTTTGACGCTGGCACTCGTTGAGGTGAGGTGCAGGCATTTTCTGACAATGATATCATGGCATTTCGGTGGCATGACAAACGAGATGTCACACTGTTGTCATCAGTTCACCCTAATGAAATGGCAGACAGTGGCAGGCAGCATAGAGAGAGCAATGAACCCATTCTAAAACCTGCAGCTGTGATTGATTACACCTTCAACATGCGTTCAGCGGAAATGTGACATGCAGATTGCTTTTGCTGATTGTGTTCGCAAGGGTTATAAGTGGTACATCAAACTCTTTTTCCATCTTCTGGACATTTCCATGCTCAATGCTTTTAATATGTATGAGATGAGGACCAGAAACAAACCACAGTATGGCGAATTCTGTTTGTCTTTCATCAGACAAATAGTATTCAAGTACCAAGGAAGAACACCTGCAATTGACCGCCCACCAAATTATCAACAACTACCTGTTCGTCTGAAGCATGGTGATCACTTCCTAGTAAAACTGCCTGCTACTGCTTTCAAGAAAAAGGCTCAGAAGAGGTGTTACGTCTGTGCACATACAAGGAAATGCCCACAACAATGCAGAGACACTCGTTTTATGTGTGAGGAGTGTAAAACATCACTGTGCATGACATCATGTTTCAAAGAGTTCCACAGGCTGCAGAACTTCTAGAAATATTCCCTGTGACTGTATATGTGTATATAAAATATAGAAAAATAGTAATAAACAACATTTCATATCGTTTGTTTGTGTAAATATTTTCTATAAACAAAATAATGACAACAGTGTTTATGCCCTTATTGTGTAGTATTGAAAAAGAAATAGCTTACAAAATACTGATCATATTGGTCTCAGAGGCCATAAAAGTTACTCAGAAAAAGAAAAATTGAAAAATAATTGAAAATAGTACGTTCTTCTTCTTCTTTTTTCAACGTACCAGCCGTATCCCACTGAGGTGGGGTGGCCCAAAAGAAAAAACTAAAGTTTCTCCTTTTAAATTTAGTAATATATACAGGAGAAGGGGTTACTAGCCCCTTGCTCCCGGCAGTTTAGTCGCCTCTTACGACACGCATGGCTTACAGAGGAAGAATTCTGTTCCACTTCCCCATGGAGAAAATAGTACATAAAAAAGTAAATAGAAAAATACTGGGTGACGGCAGTCGGCGATGTTACCAGATGTTGTTCAATTTTGGCAAACTTCATGCCTCCATATCTCGGTAAGTGTTGATGGTAAAAAAATTTTGTTTAGCCTATAATGTTTAGGAAAAAAAAACTATTTTTTCATAAGAAAAAATAATTTTTTTTTTTAAATTTGGCCGACCCTGAGAACGAGTCTCAGAGAGGGCCTGTTGACCCTCAAAGGGTTAAACAGTGTGTTCAATGTTTTTTTGTGGCAGAAGTTATTCACCAGGGAAGGAAGGGTGTATGTTGTTGACACAAAATGGCAGAGCATCTTTGTATGATCTTAACTATGGCACCAAGATATTACTTACGTGACCAAAACTGCCAGGACCTCCTCTACTTTCATAACCCCACCATTGACCCCGTACTCTGTTTAGATACCTATTTTCGTAATGCCTTTGCTGGTAGACACTTGGTTACTGCAGTCTTTATGATCTTGAAAAGGTGTAAGACACTATTTGGTGATATAACATCTTGGCCCAAGCTCATTCCTTAGGGCTTCAAAACAGTCTGCCACTTTTCCTTAAAAATTTCTTATCTGAGAGGCATTTCTGTGTCCGGGTTAATATGTTTACTCCTGGCTTTGTCCCAGCAGAAGGTGTCCCTCAAGGCTGTGTTCTTTGGCACAACTCTTTTACTACTTGCTATCAATGACCTTGCCTCTGTTCTCCCATCTAATATTTGATCATCACTTTGCTGATGATTTTGCTATAGCTTTCACAGGCACTGACTGTCACCTAGTAGCAAGCTCTCTTCAGAATGCTATCAACTGTGTTTCTTACTGGGCCACTACTCATAGGTTTAAATTTTGTTACTAAAACACACCAGATTACTTGTACAAGAGACATTGTTGTCCTTAAAACCACATTATACCTGTATGGTTCCATATCCTGAACAAGAATGTCCAAGTTTCTCACCTTTCTGTTTGATTGCTGGATGTCCTGGAAACCTTGCATAACCTCCCTGAAAGGAACTTGACATAGCTGGCTGAATCTTCGTAAAACTCTTTGTCTAGTTTAACCCTTTGACTGTTTCAGGCCCCTCTCTGAAACTGTCATTCTATGTCGCCAAATATTCGAAAAAAAAAAAAATAATTTTTTCTTATGAAAATGTTAGGAATATTTTTACTAGTGTTTTAAGCCTAAAAAAAAAATTTTGCCATCAGTACTTACCAAGATATAGAGCCGCAAAAATTTGCAGAAATTGACGTGCGTACGGCAACAGCGGCGACTGCCGCCCACCCGGTATTCTTTTATTTACTCTAATTCAAAGGTTTCTTGCATTTTTCAATATTTTTCTTTTCCAGGTAACTTATGTGGCCTGTGAGACCAATGTAAGGTGCATTGTTCAAATATACACTCATTATTTACAACACAATAACAGAACAAACTTTATCACTATTAGTTTGTGTATACACTTTGTTTACACAAACAAACAATACAAAACAATGTTTTATTACTATTGTTCCATAATATATATACATATGTACAGTCACTAACCACGTTCCTAGAACTGCTGCAGCTTGTGGAACTCTTTGAAACATGGGTATATGCAGAGGGGCACTTCACACTCCTCACACATAAAACGAGTGTCTCTGCGTGTTTGTGGGCGTTTTGTGGTATGCATACATACATAACACCTCTTCTGAGCATTTTTCTTGGCAGTAGTAGGAGGCAGTTGTATGGGGTAGTGATCACCAGGCCTCATACGAGATGACGTCTGTGGGCGCTGGTCTATTGCAGGAGTTGCTCCTTTGTACTTTGCAATTATATGTCTGATTACTGACAGGCAAAATTCACCATATTTTGGTGTTTTGTTTGGTCTTCAACTTGTATATGTTATAAGCATTTAGCATAGAGATATCAACAAGATGGAAAAAAAGTTTGATATACCACTTATAACTCTTGCGTACACAGTCTGCAAACCCAATCTGCATGTCACATTTGTCCACTAAGCGCATATTGAGGTTGTAGTCCATGACAGCTGCAGGCTTTAGAATGGGTTCATTGGTCTCTCTGTTGTCCCTGCCACTGGGTACCATTTCGTTTGTGTGAACTGATGTCAACAATGTGACATCACATTTGTCATGCCACCGAAATGCCATGATGTCATTGGCAGCAAAGGCTTGCACCTCACCTCTGCGAGTGCCAGCGTCGAACCTTGGCATATGTTTGCGATTACCACGCACTGTGCCACACACGTCTGTCAAGTTCACTCGCAAGAAATCACTGAGTAAGGGGCTTGTGTACCAGTTATCAGTAAATAACATATGCCCCTTACCAAGATATGGTTCCATCATTGTTCGAACCACATCACCAGAGATACCCAATAACTTCATGGTATCTCTCAAAGTATTACTGCCAGTGTACACAATAATATCTAAAACAAGACCACTTCTGCAATCACACAGTACAAATAGCTTTATACCAAAGCGTTTCCTCTTGCTTGGTATATATTGCTTGAATGAGAGTCTTCCTTTGAATAAAATCAAGGACTCATCAATAACAAGCTTCCTGAAGGGATAAAAATACATGCAGCACTTTCGTTTCAGGTACATAAACACATTTCTTATCTTATATAACCTGTCGCTTCTGTCAGGCCTGGTTTTGTCTGAAAAGTGTAACATACGCAACAGTATCAGGAAACGATTGACACCTATAATGTCACTAAAACCTGGAGTTGAAATCAGGCGATCTGTTGTCCAGTATGTGGTGACAGTGTGCTTATACACATGTGGCATAAGCATTATTGTGGCAAAAAACAGGTACATCTCTGCCACAGTTGTCTCCTTCCACTTGTGTAGCCGTGATTTTGGTGAGAGAATTGTATTTGCCATGGTGTAATCACAGTATGTATTTGTTTCCCTGACAATGATGTCCATCAGGGGTTCATCGAAAAATAACTCAAAGCAGTCCAGTTCACTGGCATTGTTCCCAAGTGGACAAGATGGCTTTATTCCACTTTGTGTTTCATCAAAGTCATGGGGACTGGGAACAAACTCGTCACCGTCCTGCCAATCCCAGATGCGGTCTGCTGGTGGGGTCTGGATATTGTACCGTGGTTGTGGCTGTGCAGGTTGTGGTGGAGCAGGTTGTGGCAGTGTGGGGTAGGTGAGGCTGGTTGTTCTGCTGAGTCAGCCGCGTGGCTAGTAGCGTGGCCCGGTGATGGTGCCACATGGGCCGTGCCACCCTCACTATCACCACCACTGCCTCCTCCCTCACTGTCACCATTCATACCCATCGTTACAATATCGTCATCTTCACTATCAGGTCGTGGTGTTGGGCCACGGGATGTGCTCCCAGAGTTTCTCCTTCCCCTTGGAACAACATATGAAACACTACCAGACCGCATGCTACGTCGTACATACTGGCGCTTCACTGGAGAATATTCACTCTCACTGTCACTAGAACTGCTTTCAATGACCTTGAAATCACTATCACTATCACTATCACTGCTATCATCAGGGTGTTGTACACGACCAAATAGTTTCCTCTTTCGTCCTGGTACAGGCAAACGTGAACGTGAACAAGCCGGCACAGCACCAGAGGTCGAAGGTTGTGGGTCATCTGGGTTTTCGTCACTATTTACGTTATCCTGGGCACTTTTTTCGGTAACACTCACTTGAAAACCCTTGAATTCACTGTCACTGACACTTTCATCGCTGTTAGAGCTATCACTTGGGAACAAAAGACCTCCAATCCGCCGAGGAGTGAGGAACTTCTTACCGAGAGGCATGGTGAAAATGGACTGACAACATGGCGTTCCCACAATGCACCGCTAGGTCCCAGATTTTTTTCACAGGGTGCACACCGACCACTGAGACCCATTCTCTCCCGTGTAGGCCTACCAGGCCTTTGGCGCTCGATTTGAAGCCGCTAGAATTTGTGCGTATAAATACGTCAGAAACATTGGCTCGTAAGACGTATTTATACGTCGGAAACAGTCAAAGGGTTAAGAACAAAAAGGTGCAATACTGTGATTGGAACAGTACACAAATAACCCACACATTTGTGAGTTATTTGTGTCTTGTTCTTTGTTCGTGGGGGGGCTGATAGATGAGCTCTCCTTCATCTCCATTTTGCAGCCACTTCCGCAACTGTTTCTAAACTTGATCGTTACTTTGTCTGCTCTCATGTCCTTATCATAGCAAATATTAGTAGATGTCCTTAGTTTGATCAGTGCCTCTTTTTTCTATGTCTCTTTTCTCTCCATATTCACACTCATGCCTTCCCTTAAGTTCCTACAGTTCTTGTCTGTTCTCTTGTTTCCCTGTGTGCGAAAGTTCAGTTCCTACTATAGCTTCTCGCTCCCTTTTTCTTAACCATATCCGATCTCGTTTTCATGCCATTGCAGTTTACACTGGTGATTGCAGGTCAGCTGAAGGTTTCAGGTTTGCAGCAGTTTTTCTGGACAGAGTTATACAAGATTGTATATTAAACTCGGCTAGCATTTTCACAGCTGAGTTGTATATAGTTCTCATGGCTGTTATACATATTGCATCCCTCCCTACCTCATTATTTGTAGTAGTTTCAGACTTCTTATGTGCTTTATAGGCCACCCAAAAATTTTATTCTCCTCATCCCATTGTTATTCATGTACAGCTTTGGTTGTACCACATTTCTAGTTAAAACAAAGACATCATTTTCTGCTGGGTCCCATGGAGGTACTACCATCCTGCCAAGTGAGTGTAAAATAGAAACCTGTAATTGTGTTACATGATGGTAGAATTGCTGGTGTCTTTTTTTCTGTCTCATGAACATGCAAAATATAATATAGCAGTAATGAAAGTAGTTTGTTGATTTATATAATATGGGTGGATAAAGGGTTCATGGGTAGGATTCGGGATGTACATGTTTATAGAGGGGCAACAGATATACCAGATCATTATCTATTTGGGTAGCTACAATTAAAGAGGTAGATGGGACAAAAGGAAAATTGCAACAGTAAGAAAAGAGAGGGTGAAAGTTTATAAACTAGGGAGAGGAAGTTAGGGTGAGATATAAGCAACTTTTGGCAGAAAGGTGGACTAGTGCAAGTATGGGTAGTGGGGGGGGGAGGGTTGAAGAGGGATAGTATAGTTTTAAAAATGCAGTATTAGAATGTGAGGCAGAAGTTTCTGGCTATATGAGGGTGGATGCAGGAGGAAAGAGGAGTGATTAGTAGAATAATGAAGTTAAGGGTGCGATAAAAGAGAAAAAGGTAGCTTATGAGAGGTCTTGACAAAGCAAAACTGATATAAGAAGGGCAGAGTATATGGAGAGTAAAAGAAAGGTGAAGAGAGTGGTGAGAAAGTGCATAAGGAGAGCAAATGATAGAGTGGGAGAGGCACTATCAAGAAATTTTACTGAGAATAAGAAAATTTTTTGGAGCTAGATAAACAAGTTAAGAAAGCCTAGGGAACGAATGGATTTGTCAGTTAAAAACAGAGTAGGGGACTTAGTAGATGGGGAGCTGGAGGTATTGGGTAGATGGCAGGAATATTTTGAGGAACTTTTAAATGTCGATGAAGAAAGGGAGGCAGTAATTTCATCCAATGGCCAGGGAGGTATAACATCTTTTAGGAATGAAGAAGAGCAGGATATGAGTAGGGGGAAGGTGTGTGAGGCATTATGTTGAATGAAAGTGGGTAAAGCAGCTGGAACTGATGGTATCATGACAGAAATGTTAAAAGCAGGGACAGATATAGTGTTGGAGTTTACTTGGAGTTTACCTGAAGAGGGTTTCGGGAGTTAACACCCCCATGGCTTGGTCTCAGACCAGGCCTCATGGTGGATCAGGATCTGATCAACCAGGCTGTTACTGCTGGTCGCATGTAAGCTGACGTACGAACCACAGCCTGGTTGGTCAGATACTGACTTTAGGTAATTGGTATTTTTATTTAATGTATGAAAGAGGGGAAGGTACCTAGGGATTGGCAGAGAGCATGTATAATTCCTCTATGTAAAGGGAAGGGGGACAAAAGAGATTGTAAAAATTATAGGGGAATAAGTTTACTGAGTATACCAGGTAAAGTGTATTTTAGGGTCATTATTAAAAGAATTAGAGGTAAGACAGAGAGCAGGATTGCAGATGAGCAAGGAGGTTTGAGAATGGGTAAGGGGTGTGTAGATCAGGTGTTTTTCATTGAAGCATATATGTGAACAGTATTTAGATAAAGGTAGGGAAGTTTTCATTGCATTTATGGATTTAGAAAAGACATATGATAGAGTGGATAAGGGAGCATTGTGGCAGATGTTGCAAGTGTATGGAATAGGTAGTACATTACTAAATGCTGTAAAGAGTTTTTATGAGGATAGTGAGGCTCAGGTTAGGGTATGTAGATGAGAGGGAGATTACTTCCCTGTAAAAGTAGGTCTTAGACAGGGATGTGTAATGTCACTGTGGTTGTTTAACACATTTATAGATGGAGCTGTAAAAGAAGTAAATGCTAGGGTGTTAGGGAGAGGGGTGGGATTAAATTATGAGGAATTAAATACAAAATGGGAATTGACTTTTTGCTGATGATACTGTGCTTTTGGAGATTCTAAGAAAAGTTGCAAAAGTTAGTGGACGAGTTTGGGAGGGTGTGTGAAGGTAGAAAGTTGAAAGTGAATATAAATAAGAGTTAAGGTGATGAAGGTATCAAACAATTTAGACAAAGAAAAATTGGATATCACATTGGAGGGTGGAGTATGGAAGAAGCGAATGTTTTCAGATATTTGGGAGTTGACTTGTCAGCGGATGGGTTTTATGAAGGATGAGGTAAACCAGAGAATTGATGAAGGAAACAAGGTGAGTGGTGCATTGAGGTATCTGTAGAGGCAAAGAACGTTATACATGGAGGCAAAGAAGGGAATGTATGAAAGTATAATGGTACCAACACTCTTACATGGGTGTGAAACATAGATTGTAAATGCTGCAGCGAGGAGGCAGCTGAAGGCAGTGGAGATGTCATGTCTAAGGGTAATATGTGGTGTAAATATTATGCAGAGAATTCGTTAGTATGGAAATTAGGAGGAGGTGTGAAGTTACTAAAAGTATTGTCAGAGGGCTGAAGAGGGGCTGTTGATGTGGTTTTGGTCATTTAAGGAGAATGGAACAAAGTAGAATGACTTGAAGAGCTTATAAATCTATTGGGGAAGGAAGGCAGGGTAAGGGTCGTCCCTGAAAAAGTTGGAGGGAGAGGGTAAAGGATGTTTTGTGGGCAAGGGGCTTGGACTTCAAGCAAGTGTGCGTGAGCTTGTAGATAGGAGTGAATGGAGACGAATGGTTTTTGGGAACTGAATGACCTGTTGGAGTGTGAGCAGGGTAATATTTGTGAAGGGATTCAGGGAAACTGGTTAACCGGACTTGAGTCCTGGAAATGGAAGTACAATGTCCGCACTTTAAAGGAGGGGTTTAGGATATTGGCAGTTTGGAGGGACTTCTGAACTGTCGTATCTGAATGCCTTTGGAAAGACAGTGATTATGTATGAGTGATGGTGACAGTGTTGAATGATGATGAAAGTTTTTTCTTTCTTTTGGTCACCCTGCCTCAGTGGGAAACGGCCAACATGACAAAAAAAAAAAAAATAATGTAAGATTTCAGGTACGTCTTGCTACTTCTACTTTCACTTAGATCACACTACACATGCATATACAGCATATATATACACACCCCTCCGGGTTTTCTTCTATTTTCTTATTAGTTTCTGTCCCTATTTATTTCCTCTAATCTCCATGAGAAAGTGAAACAGAGTTCTTCCTCAAGCCATCTGTCATAAGAGGCAACTAAATCCAGGAGCAAGGGGCTAGTAACCTCTTCTCCCGTATACTTACTAAATTTAAAAAGAGAAGCTTAGTTTTTCTTTTAGGTTACCCTGTCTCAGGGGGATATCACTAGCTTTTTAAATTTTATATTTCATGAGTTAGATAAGCTGAATTGCCTGTTTGTGAGTCTCCGACTGCTTATGATCACTTGTTAATAACCCTCTTTAATTGCATTTTCCTTCTGACCTATATATATGATAAGTGTTGCATGTTGGAAAGTGTTTTGGTGAGTGTTAATTGAATTTTGTTCAATATTTATCAGTAAATTTTTGATCATGTATTGTTCTTCGGGATACTTGGTTTTCCCCCGTAAGAGTTTTTTAAAATCCCCACTTAGCGCTCACCTTTAAAAATTCTCAGATCCTGAATTTAACCCAGTTGTTGAGCAAGGTATTCCTTCATCACTATTTCAGTAGTGTATTAGTATACTGTAGATAGAGGTTGATAGATTTTAGGTTTCAGTCTGGTTGATAATGGAGTGAGCTAATTGATAGCTTTCTTGTTGGTAAAAATGCAAAAAATAAGGACATTTTTAATGTTTATTTAGCTCAGAAAAAGTATCATTAACATCTTTATATCTCTTGTTTCTTTTTTAGCATCCACTTGGCTGTTACAGTTCTACATACACAGCCCGAAGTATCTGATCGCTTCCTGAAAGATATCAGAGAAGTTACAGAGAATATATTGAAGAATCCAACTAAAAATGATGGAGACAGCGTGAGTGATATTATATTTAGTTATGAATAAGGTTTTAAGCTTCAGTTTTTCATTTCTGTATGTTAGTAATTTTTAATGTGTATAGCTCTGAATTAAAGGTGAAATAAATGTAAAGTTAGAGGGGACACATTGTCTACTTAGTTATGGTCATGGTTGTCTTCAATAGTAAAACATCTGTATAATGAGTAAGACTTCATCTAGGTTTTTCCCAAAATTTGTGCACCCATGATTTACTAGCACCCCATATATAATACAGTGGAACCTCTACTTGCGAGTTTAATCCATTCCATGACCTTGCTCGCAACTGGATTTACTCGTTTGCAGAGTCAGTTTTCCTATTTAAATTAATTGAAGTGCAATTAATCCGTTCCAGTGGAATTCTTTACTTCAGTAATTTTTACTAAAATAAACTTTTCGGCTTAATATGACATAAAAAAACAATATAAAAAACATAAAAACCCTGATATATACTCTAAAATGAAAAAAAATTTATTTTTGTAGGGTCGGGGGTGTTAGTGGTGGACGAGAGTCTGTCTGGGGCGGGCAAAATCATATTCTTTAATAATTTTTAAATCATCTAACGGTTATTTATCTATCACAGTTAATCTAATATGCATAACAAACAATATAAAAAACTAGAAACCGTATATAGTCCCGATGAATAAAATGCATTAAAAGTGCATCAAAATGTAACAAATTCCCTTTAAGAAACCACAACCACCTATTCAAAAAACTAAAAATACTCACAATACAAAATCCATACTTATTACTGCACCTACTACTACATAAACATTAACTCTGAATAAACCCTTCCCTAAAAATTCCTTACCAACCTTTAAAAGAAAATGCCCTAAAAGAAGGGACAATCCTCTTTGTGTTCCTGTGTCCATCTCACGCTATGCAAAAACTCATGCACATAAAAGGCCCTAAAATCTGGAATTCATTCCCTGTAAATATAAAAGAAAACACTGTCTGTTTATAAATTCAAGTCTCTTTCCAAAAATCACTTACTCACTCACCAATAAAAATACTGAACAATTGTATCTCATAAATTGTATCTCATATATGTATCTCATTATTGTATCTCATAAATGTCAACCTGTGACCCAATCAAACTTTGTTTTATTTAACTCATTACCTAACAGAATACTCTATTCAAACTGTTACACAGCAACACAGTAAATGACCATATGCCTGTCTTTGTAATACTCATTTGTACTAAATTGTTATCTGTTTTACAATAATTTTGTACCACTGAATATATCATTGCTTAGTTAATCTTAAGTTAATTTTAAGCCTGCCCATAAAGCTCTGCAACAAGGGGCTTTGGCGTGCTGCACTTTAAAAATGTTTCTTTGTACTTCTCTATATCATGTTCAGATTAATAAATAAATAAATAAATAAATGAATAAATAAATAAATATATGTGGCGGCGGTGGCGCGAGAGTTTGTCTGGAGACAGGACAAAATACTCCTTGAATATTTCGCTTTCATCAACTCTACAGCTTATTTATCTATCCAGTTCATATATATGACATAACAAACAGTATAAATAACATAGAAACCTGATATATAGTCAGAATGAATAAAATGTCATTATATTTGTGGGGGGGCGGCGGCCCGACGAGAGTTTGTCTGGAGGGCAGGACAAAATACTCTCTGAATATTTTGTATCATCGACTCTATGGTTTATTTATCTATCATAGTCTTAATATGAAATAATAAACAATATAAATAACATAGAAACCTGATTTATTTCTCTAAAATGAATAAAATATGTCATTTTGTAACAGGTGGAGGCGGGCCACAAACCCCTCCCTCTTTGTTGTGGTAAACACTGCCATCTTTCTGATGGCCTTTTGAATCGTCTTTATTATAATTATTATTATTTTGTGTGCATTATTTTTATATATGTATTATTCATTCTTTCAACACCCCGGCCGTTTCCCCCCGAGGTGGGGTGGCCCAAAAAAAACAAAATTTTTTAAAATATATACGGGAAAAGGGGGTTATAGCCCCTTGCTCCGGCTTTTTTGTCGCCTCTTAAAACACGCATGGCTTACGGAGAAATATTTGTTCCACCCCCCATGGAAAAAGGAAATAAACAAGAACAAGAATAGTAAAAAAATAGAAGAAAACCCAGGGGGGGTGTGTATATACTTAGTTGTCTGTATTTGTGTGACCTAAGTGAAAGTAAAAGTAGAAAGCTCCTAAAAACCTTGTGTTCATGAGACAAAAAAAAAAGACACCAGAAACCCCTCCCATTGTGTAAAGCATTCGGCTTCTTTTTTACTCCCTTGGCAGGGGTTTACCCCCCTGGGGGGTTGCTGTCTACAACCTATCCATCCCCCTGGGCGGTTGGCTCCACCTACTAAACCCACATATGTATTATTTTGCATATTATACAGTGTTCCCTCGCTTTTCGTAGTTCTCGGGAAACGTAAATTTCGCCCAAACAAGGGGGGTTTTTGTATAAAAATGGCTCGTTTTTTTAGGTTGATCGCGAAAAATAGTTCTCGGGCGGTATGACAGTGTAGCGGGGCGGTCCTACCCCAGCCTTGGCATTGTTTACCCAGTGAAGGTCCCCCCAAGGCTCCACGAAATATTTTTAATATTTTTTACTCTTTTGTGCTTTCAATTACTAATAAGTACCCTGGTCCCAAAAAAAGCTCCTGTGCCAAGCCTGTGGGAAAGAAGGGGAAAAAATTACAGGACAAAGTTTTGGGCCATTTTCGGGAAGTGTTAAAGAGACGCCAGAAACAGAGCTTTCAAGTTTCTTTGCAGACAGGCTCGAGTGACTTCAGGGTCCTAGTGGCATTAAGAAGCAAGAAAGAAGCAATTGGTATGAGGTGTTGCTGGGGGGATTCCCTTCCAAATGTAAACAAACCCAATCTCTGTCCCCCCAGTTCCCCTACCTAGAAAACTCCTTTTAAAGGTAAGTGTTAGCTGTTTTTTGTTTCGTTCTCATTTCCCATTGTATTGTTTATGTACTATATGTATATTTATTAAAAAATTTTTTGTTTTAATACTTTTTATGAGCAAATTCGCCGATGACACAAAGATAGGTAGGATAATTGATTTAAACGTAGATGTTAGGGAACTTCAGAAGGATTTAGACAAACTCTATTCTTGGTCAGAAAAGTGGCAATGCAGTTCAATGTAGATAAATGCAAGGTCGGGAGTGTCCATAACCCTAGCACTTATAAGTTAAATAATGTAGAACTTAGCCATACAGATTGCGAAAAGGATTTGGGGGGTATGGTAAGCAGAAACCCTTTAAAACCCAAGACAGTAATGCCTAAGCATACGTAATAAGGAAAATAGATTACTGGGATTTATATCAAGAAGTGTAAGAAAACAGAAGTCCAGAGGTCATCTGCAGCTTTATACTCATTAAAAGGGCCTCACCTAGATTATGCAGCTCGTTCTGGTCTCATATTACAGAATGGACATAAATTCGTTAGAAAACATTCAGCGTGGGATGTGACTAAATTAATACTAGCGTTAGAAATCTCCTTATGAAAAAAGATTGAAGACTCTTAAATTACATTCACTTGTTAGACAAGAAAAGAGGGAGACCTGATCGAAGTGTATAAGTGAAGATAGGTATTAATAAAGGGATATTAATAAGGTCTTGAGGATATCTCTCCAAGAGAGAACCCGCAGTAAGGGATTTAAATTAGATAAGTTTAGATTTAGAAAGGCTAGGAAAGTATTGGTTTGGAAATAGGGTAGTTGATGAGTGAACAGTCTGCCTAGTTGGGTTATTGAGGCTAGGACTTTGGGTAGTTTCAATTTAGGTTGGATAAATACATGAGTGAGGGGGTTTGGGATTTGAGTGGGACTTGCACATCAGAGCTTATTTCTTGGGTAGCATTGAAAATTGGGTTGGGCAAATGTTTTGTTAGTGGGATGAACTGTAAAGGACCTGCCTAGTATGGGCCAACAGGCCTGCTGCAGTGTTCCTCTTTTCTTATGTTCTTATGTTCTTACTTCTGGTGTCAGGAACTGTTTAAATTGTATTTCATTATTTCTTATGGGGAAAATTGATTCGCAAATCGTAAATTTCTTTTAAATAGTAACGGCTCCGGGAACGGTTTAATTACGAAAAACGAGGGACGACTTTATTATTATTATTATTATTATTGTATTATATTATTATACTCTTATTATTATACGTATTATTATTAATATACTATTATATTATTATACATATTATTATTATTATTATTATTATTTTTATAATTATTATTTTTAACAATGTAAATAATTTGTAAATTTTTTATTCCCACAAAAAATATACATTTAATGTTTGCATTATTGCAATAATCATATAAATAATGTCAGCCCATTCACTACTACATATTGGAATGGCCATTGACATCATTGTTTACTCTTGAACATAGCCAAGCAATGGAACATTTCTCCTACGTTGAGCCAATTTGAGTTACTTTTCATCGTTTAAAGCAATCAAAATCATAAAAATAAGAGAATACAAACCATAAAAACCATTACAAAAAATACCGCTAAGGGGTGGCTAATTGCTGAGAAGTGAACTCCATTATTTATGTTCCAATTTCTTTTATTTCTGATGCAAGTTAAGCATCTTTCCATAATATATTGCCCAAGTTTCAATAAGATAGTCCAACAAACAAATGAGATACAATTCCCTAGATCAAGAGCAAGAGCCCCTCACCAGCGTCAAGGAACCTGCCTTGAGGTCTGCCCCGCTTATTGGAAATTTTGCTAGCGTATGGAAGCAAAAAATCGACCCAGCGACTGCTCATATTTGGATAAACTCGCAAGTGGATGCGCTCGCTAGTAGAGGTTCCACTGTACAGTGGAACCTCCACTCACAAGTTTAGTCCATTCCGTGACCTTGCTCGCATCTGGATTTGTTCGCTTGCAGAGTCATTTTTCCTCGTTTAAATGAATTGAAATGGAATTAATATGTTCCAGTGGCATTCCAGGCACAACAAAATGCTTCAATAATTTCCCTAATCCTAGGTAGTAGGTTGGTAAACAGCAACCGCCCAGGGAGGTACTACCGTCCTGCCAAGTGAGTGTAAAACAAAAGCCTGTAATTGTTTTACATGATTGTAGGATTGCTGGTGTCTTTTGTCTGTCTCATAAACATGCAAGATGTCAGGTATGTCTTACTACTTCTACTTGCACTTAGGTCACACTACACACACATGTACAAGCATATACATACACACACCCCTCTGGGTTTTCATCTATTTTCTTTCTAGTTCTTGTTCTTGTTTATTTCCTCTTATCTTCATGGGGAGGTGGAACAGAATTCTTCCTCCGTAAGCCATGCGTGTTGTAAGAGGCGACTAAAATGCCAGGAGCAAGGGGCTAGTAACCCCTTCTCCTGTATAAATTACTAAATTTATAAAGAGAAACTTTCGTTTTTCTTTTTGGGCCACCCTGCCCTGGTGGGATATGGCCGGTTTGTTGAAAGAAGAAAAATTTCCCTAATATCAACTATATGGCTTATTTATCTATCACAATTCATCTAATATGATATAATAAACAATATTAATAACATAGAAACATGATATATACATTAGAATGAATAAAATACATGTCATTACATATTGTCTGCCACTGCTGCTTCATATTGTCTGCCACTGCTACTTCATGTTGTCTGCCACTGCTACCTTGTGATGTCTGCCACTGCTGCTTCATGTTGTCTGCCACTGCTGCTTCATGATGTCTGCCACTGCTGCTTCATGTTGTCTGTCACTGCTGATTCATGTTGTCTGCCACTGCTTCCTAATGATGTCTGCTCCCACTTTTGCTAGTGTGTTGAAGACCTTTCCAATATGTGAAGGTTGAGGGGCAGTGCCAATCGGACAAGTATTGGACAGTGACGTCATTGGTTTACTCTTGAACATCGCCAAACAATCAAACATTTGTTATTTTGAGCTCAATTTCAAGGTACTTTTCATAATGAAACCAATCAAAATCATATACGTTTCTGTAGTATATCTTCCATTCTATCAAATGAGACCAAAAAACGAGAATATAACCATAACCATATGAAAATATACTGCTATGGGGAAGCTAATGGCTGAGAAGTGAACTCCGTTATTTATTGTTTGATTTCTTTCATTTTTGGTGTACGTTAAGAAGCATCTTTCCATCATACATTGCCCATGTTTCAGTAAGATAGTCCAACAAACAACTGAGATCCAATTCCCTAGATCAAGAGCAAGAGCCCCCACAAGAGGCCCGCTCACATCTGGAAATTTCACTCGCATATGAAAGCAAAAAATCGACTGAGCAACTGCTCGTATCTGGAAAAACTCATGCATGGATGCGCTCATAAGTGGAGGTTCCACTGTACAGTAGGACCCCACTTATATGGCAGGTTAGGTTCCAGGCTACTGCCATAAAGCGGAAATCGCCGTGAAGTGGAACACCCCTTTTTTCCACTTATAAATGCATATAAATACTAGCTAACAAATTTACACTAACATATATTAAGTTAGCAATAGAACTAGGCATTAAAAAATAATAAAGTAAAATACACATATAGTACACTCATTATTTACCTTAAAATATTTGTAGTTTTAATCTGTGGTGAGACAAATAGTATTTTTTTTTTTCTACAAACCGGCTGTATCCCACCAAGGCAGGGTGGCCCAAAAAGAAAAACAAAAGTTTCTCTTTTTAAATTTAGTAATTTATACGGGAGAAGGGGTTACTAGCCCCTTGCTCCCGACATTTTAGTCGCCTCTTACGACATGCATAGCTTACGGAGGAAGAATTCTGTTCCACTTCCCCATAGAGACAAATAGTATTTATTGTAAGAAATCAAGTGTGGTGTGTATGGTAGCCAACCAGGCCAACCCGCCCACACAAAATATTCTATAACATTTAAGCGTCCTAGAGTGATAAACTGCATATACAGTTCACTCATTACTTACCTTAAAATAATTGTAGTCTTAATGTAGGGTCAGAGGTGAGTAACAAGATAAAATGAATAAATGAAGAGAGAGAGAGAGAGAGAGAGAGAGAGAGAGAGAGAGAGAGAGAGAGAGAGAGAGAGAGAAGAGAGAGAGAGAGAGAGAGAGAGAGAAGAGAATGAGAGAGAGAATGAGAGAGAGAATGAGAGAGAGAATGAGAGAGAGAGAGAGAGAGAGAATGAGAGAGAGAGAGAGAATGAGAATGAGAATGAGTACATGAGAGAGGACAGGCGCAGAGTTATGTAAACAAACCAGGCGAATGCAAGTTTTGTAAACAAACAAAGTGTACATGTCTGGTTTGTGTACAAGTTACATTGTGTACAAGTTGTCTCTACATTGATACGGAGGAATAAATAAAGAGGAACACTCTCATTCTCATGTAACACCATTTTTAGAAGAAATGAAGCTCTGAGTGAAGGCAATGGAAATAAGTCTGACTTGTTTTGGTTATTAAGAACTTTTTAACTGACAGACATTAACGTGTTCGAGTTAATAATGTGCCCTCCCCTGACTTTGTCCAAGCTGAAGGTGTCCCTCAGGGATGTGTTCTAAGCACAACTCATTTTCTCCTTGCTATAAATGATTTGGCCTCTGTTCTTCCATCCAATATTTAGTCATCACTCTATGTAGATGACTTCACTATTGCTTATGTAGGCACTGACTGTCACCTCATTACAGTTTCTCTCCAGCATGCAGTCAACCGTGTTTCCAATTGGGCCACCACGCATGGGTTTAAATTTTCCAGTACCAAAACTCACCAAATTACTTTAACTAGACACTCTGTCATCTCCGATCATCCTTTGTACCTCTGTGGCTCCCGTATCCCTGAACATGGTACAGTCAGGTTTCAAGGCCTTCTCTTTGACTGTAAGTTATCCTGGAAACCTCACATTACCTCTCTGAAGGCAACTTGTCACAGCCGGCTGAACCTTCTTAAAACCCGTGCTCATCTTTCATGGGGAGCTGATCATCGAACTCTCCTTCGCCTACATTCAGCCCTCATTTTATCGAAACTCGATTATGGTGACCAGATCTATTCAGCGGCCTCTCCTGCTACTCTCTCTAGGCCTTAACCCCATCCATCACCAAGGATTACATTTATGCCTTGGTGCTTTTCGCTCTTTCCCTGTTGAGAGCCTCTATGCAGAAGCAAATGTTCCATCCTTGTCTGATCGCCGTGATGCCCATTGCCTTCGCTACTATGTACGCTCTCACGATCTCCGCAATCATTCCATTTATAGAATGGTCACCGATATTAGTAGACATTCTTTATTTGTTCGCCACCCCTGTTTGCTCCATCCCTTCTCTCCGCCTACATTTCTCTTGTCTTTTCCCCTTTAGTTACCACTTTATGTGTTCATGTAGCATCTCACTTTTCCCTACCCCCCTGGAAGTTCCAGCTGTTTGGGTCTGTTCTTTCTCACTCCCCTTTCTCGAAAACCCAAAATGCCCACGGTGGCTTCCCGCTCTCTTTTTCTTGACCACTTCCACTCTCATTCTCATGCCATCGCAGTTTTAGTACACAGATTGGCTCTAAGTTTCTGACGGCGTTGGATTCGCAGCAGTGTTTTTCCCGGGCAGTGTTGTGCGAGGGCATTTATATCTTCGGCCAGCATTTTTAATGCAGAATTGCATGCCTTTCTTGCAGCACTTATTCATATTGCATCTATGCCTGTGTCATCATTTGTGGTTGTCTCAGACTCCCTTAGTGCTCTACAGGCTATACGGAAATTTGACACACCTCCCCCCTAGTTCTCCGTATCCAACTTTGGGTACGCTGTATCTCTACCAACATAAAAAATATTGTTTTTTGTTGGGCCCCCGGTCATGTTGACGTACAGGGCAATGAACAGGAGACACTGCTGCATGGTCAGCAGTACATGACCTACCAATTTCATATAGAGGTGTCCCATTTCCAGACTATTTGCTGTAATAGCTACCCACCTTCACACCCGTTGGCAACAACATTGGTTAACTCTACTCGGTAACAAACTTCTTCTATTAAACCGAGCATAGGTTACTGGCCGTCTTCTTGTCATCAGTGCCGAGGTTGGGAGAGACTACTCTCTCCTGCCTTCACATTGGCCATACTCGTTTTTACTCATGGGTATCTCATGGAGACCACCATGTTCCTCTCTTTGAGAAGTGTCAAATTCCAGTATCGATTAGCCACACACTGTTAGACTGTCCTCTCTATCAACAGCACGCGAATTTCCCCCAATTGTCTCGCTCTATCTCTCTCTTTACCCCCCTTCTTGCGAGGGCCCTCCTTTTCCGACCTCTCATTGTTTTTTGAAACGATGATTGTTTCAAAAAAAG
>NC_069425.1:22525167-22730935 GCF_026875155.1 Cherax quadricarinatus | reverse complement strand
TTTTTTGGTGCAAAATTACCCAGTAAGAACATAAAAATATAGGAACACTGACCCGAAAAATCCCCTCCCCCTCCCTCCCATCTTGTGCCTTGGAGCATATGAAAAATCTGATTGGGAGAAAGAAAAATTTCCCCAACTAATGGCTGAGGTTGACTTATGATCTATGATATATGGTAGTATATGTGACTAACTTTTCTGGACATAAATGCTGTATAAAAAATCTATGACTACTTTCCTTTACTTTCCGGGGATGACTAGACTATTTCAGGTTGAGTTCCTAAAAATGTTTATTTGAGTAGACAGCATCCAAGAAAACCCCAAGCCATCTCTCCCACCAGAGTGGGGTTTCTGGGATGCTCGGGAGCCATCCATACAATGCTCCCTGAAAGTAAAATAATTGTAAACTACAAGAATGTATTTTACATTTTTTACAGATATAGTATACAGTATTTAAAAACCATTTAATCTGTCATCCTCAAGAAAACAGGAAAACCAGTCAATATTTCTACCAGTACCAGACTACCAATAGGTACAGTAGACATGTGCCTTAGGACCCACAAGTAAAAGGGCAACCCTTCTGTCACAGGCTGGTATATGGGCAGTATCATTGAAAGCAAAAATAAAAAATTTTTTTATTCTTTGGGGTGCATCAAACCTAGGAATTATACAGTGCCTGGAGAAATAGGAGGCACTCAGGTTTGATCCAAGGAAGGGGAAGCACGTTAAATTTTCCCTTTGGGATTAACCTTTAAACTTTCCAAACGTAGATCTACGTTCACCTGGTGGCGCTCTGAATATTTTAAAAAATAAAAAATCGTTTTTGTCTTAAAATTTAAAAGGGAGGGCAATTTTCTGAGTGGTATAAGACCCCCAAAAAATTTTAGGGCCAGTACTTCCCAAGATATAAGGGACCGCAAAGTTGGCTCTGGATGCTCACCTGATGGCAACACCCAGTCCTGCTGCTTGCAGAAGTGTTTTCGATTTACCTTTTTTTCATTTTAATTTTTTTATAATTTTTTTTGTTCGATAATTACAATTTAAAATTGTTCTTGTGATTTCATAGCCAATATTTGTTCTGACACTAGTATTATGTACTGAAATAGTACTAAAAAAAGCGTTTGACACAGTAGACCATGGCATCCTACTCCACAAATTTGACCACTATGGTATAAGAGGCCATGCGCTTGCATATTTTAAATCCTACCTTTCTAATAGGTATTGGTATGTCACCATTAAAGACACAGCCTCATCAACACGGCCACTTGATACTGGAGTTCCGCAGGGAAGTGTCCTTGGACCCCTGCTCTTCCTCATTTACATCAATGATCTTCCAAACATATCCCAACACCTGAAACCCATTCTCTTTGCTGACGACACGACTTATGTCATCTCCCACCCTAATCTTGCCACCCTCAACACCATTGTTAATGAGGAGCTGCTCAAAATATCGACTTGGATGACAGCCAATAAACTTACACTTAACACTGTCAAAACCTACTATATTATGTTTGGTAGCAGAGCAGGTGTTGCGCAACTTAACATTAAGACATAATGAGGGCAAATTCCTTGGCCTATACCTCAACAACAACCTAAATTTCAGCACTCATTTCCAAGTTAAGACACATGTGCAACATCTGGATATCTTTATTGTAGACGTTTCGCCATCCAGTGGCTTTATCAATACAGATTCTAGGACATAATAGGAAGACAGTAGAACTATATACAAAAGATGAGGTAATCAGTCCCTCGGCCTTGGAGTTAGTGTTCACAGCATCGTGGTGGAGGAGAATCTGGAGCAAAGGCAAGAAGACTGGCGGTTATATAGGCGTCAGTGGATAGGGACGGGCAGTAGACGAGGGCATAGTCACTGGTAGGCGGGATTCCCCAGTGGAAGTAGGTCCTTCCCAAAGAGATGGGTTAGTTGCAGCAGCCGTGAAGAAGGTCTTGTAGATGTCCCTTTTAACCAAGATTCCATGTGTTGCAGTGTCTGACAAGTTGTGCAAGAAAGGTATAAAATACCAACAATATGAAAGTTAAGACACGTGCAACATCTGGATATCTTTATTGTAGACGTTCTACTGTCTTCCTATTATGTCCTAGAATCTGTATTGATAAAGCCACTGGATGGCAAAACGTCTACAATAAAGATATCCAGATGTTGCACATGTGTCTTTAACTTTCATTTTGTCGGTATTTTATACCTTTCTTGCACAATCTTTTCCAACACATAACAAAAAAAAGTATCCGAAACGGTGGGGATCCTCTCCAAGATTCGATACTACGTGCCACAAACTGCCCTTCTCACACTATACCATTCACTTTATATATCCCCTACCTCACCTATTTCTATCTGTGCTTGGGTTCAACTGCAGCAACACACCTAAAGCCAATAATAAACCCAAAAAAAAAGCTGCAGTAAGAATAATCAATAAATCCCATCCCTGGCAACACACACCCCCCACTCTTCATAGGTCTAAACTTACTCCCTGTTCAGAACATCCACACTTACTACTGTGCAATCTATATCTACAGGACCTTAAATTCAATATTAACCTGACCCAAAATGCTTTCTTGATAGTTGTGACAGGATCCACAGGCATAACACCAGACACAAACATCTCTATGACATTCCCCGTTTTCGACTAAACCTTTACAAAAATTCAATGTATTTCAAAGCCTAAAATCTGGACACCCTACCCGAAAAACTCTAGAACTGCAGACACATCATCACTTTCAAAACTACAGTTAGAAAACATCTTATCTCCCTAATCCACCCCGACAACTAACTACATGATAACCACCTGGTGGTTCACAATTACACTCACTCACCCACTGACTATAACCCAGGAACACTAATCTTAAAATAATAATCCTAACTAGTCATAATTTTCCCTATGATACTCCAATATAGACACCTTGTACTGTGCCAAACAAAAGCATTCACATTGCTAAACTCACAAATATGATGTAGTCACTTAGCCTTAATACCTTTTCTGTAAGGATTAATTTTTAAGAATTAATCTGGTCTGCTCGAAATGCCTAGCCATGCTAGGTGTTCCCAGTTGCCCCCTCTGTAATTTGTATTTTATAACATATAAAAACCCCCACAATACCCCAAAACCTGTAAACCCCACATTGTAACCCTTATAGGAAAAAACTTGAATTAAATTGAACAGGCAAACATTTTCACCTGTCTGGGTCATTTACTATTGTCTAGAAAAATATACAAAGTATCTATTTGGTCTCTGCATGTTTTAGACATGCTAGAGTATTATGAAATCCTGAAGAATGGTGTTTTTGACAAGCGAGATAACTGGGGACAGCCAGTGATAAATTTTATGAATGTGCGCTTTCTGCAGGGAACCCTCGCTTTATTTGTTTTTGCTGTTGCACACAAACATGTCTGTCTGTCTATCTATCTATCTGTCTAGCTTGCTTATCTATCTAGCTCTGTTTATCTTTCTGTCTGCCTGTGTGTGCCTGGAGTATATATATATGAAACTCCTTGAAGAATGGTGTTATGACAAGCGTGAGATAACTGGTGACAGCCAGTGATATTTGATGAATGTGCGCTGATGCAGGGAACCCTCACTTTATTTGTTTTCACTGCTGCACACAAACATGTCTGTCTGTCTGTCTGTTTATCTGTCTGTGTCTGTCTATCTGTCTCTGTTTCTCTGTCTTTCTGTCTGCCTGTGTGTGCTTGGAGTATATATATGAAAGTCCTTGAAGAATGGTGTTATGATAAGCATGAGATAACCAGTGACAGCCAGTGACATTTGATGAATGTGAGCTGCTGCGGGAAAAAACCCTCTCTTTTTTCGCTGTTGCCCAAACAGTCTGTCTGCGTCTGTTTACTGTCTGTTTGTGTGTGTTGTTTTTCCCATTCTGTTTGCTTTTTTTTCAGGGGGGGCTATTTGCTCTAGTGGCGTCAATTGAACTGGGCTCCCACAAGGTACAAAAAGGTTTCCCCGTTTTTTTATACTGCACCTGAGTGCGCAGACCCATTTTTTCATGTCTAGGCAACTCGGGCCCTATCGCACCAAAATTTTGAAGGAAAAGAAAAATAAAATGTTGATCTACATTGGGGGCACTGTGCACATGCACGTAGATCACGGTGGCATTTTAAGGGTTTAAAAGCCCCTCACAAACGAGACAGTCACCTCCCTAGAAGGGAAACCCTAAAAACAAAATTTGTCAAGTAAAAATCAGCATTTTTTAAAAAATGTAAGGAACCAATTTATTTTTTTTTTTACCTCAATTTTAAGTTTTTACCAAGGCAGGGTGACCCAAAGAAGAAAACACATTCACCATCATTCATTTTCGTTACCAAATTTCCCGAATGTGCCCGCATTACAACAATTAACCCTAACCTCCCCCTTTTTTTCAATGAAAGTCCCCCCCTCCCGGAATTTTTTGGAACTTTTTCCACCTTTTAAAAAAGTTCCCCAATCACACTCAACAGCAAGTCCTTAAAAACACTTTTCCCTTTATTACTCCTATCAAACTATGCTTACATAAAGGTACGATAATGCTCTGGAGCAGGGGAGAGGGTTAGTTATGACCCTAAAGAGGCAGGGCCGGACCCATGAATCTACCCCCGTAAAAAAACAAACAGGGGAGTAAAGCCCCTTTGGGGTTTAAAACTCCTAAAAAATCAAAGCCCCCCCCTCCCAAAAAATCCTTAGGGCCTTACCTTCCACCCCGATTTATACACCTCTTTAGCAACCTACCCCCTTTCCCCCCTCTCTACTCCTAAATCCCTCAACAACCCCCCCTCAACCCTCTCAATTTTACCCTTTGGGGACCCCCTATCTTTTATTTCTATGCTAGAATTCCTGCACAATATCCACACTATACACTACTATCAAACATTACTTTTCCCCGCCTCTAGCTCTCCTCACTGCAGCTTTCAAACCCCCCCTGCTTCAAATTTTAAAAGTGTTTTGGGACCCCGTACTCTCATTCATTCCCTTTTTTTTTTGTAAATGGTAAAAATTTTTTGGTTCATATATTTATCAAATTATTTATTATTTTATTATCAAATTATTTTTCAAATTACTAAAAAAAAAAGAAGAAGAAAAATTTTCAAGTGGGAAGTTGAAAGTGCGTGGAGTTGGCAAAGATAAGAAGAGAGATTTGGATGTTTTGAATGAGAAGAAACTGGAAAGTCTGGGTTTAAAATGAAACAAGGAAGGGGGTGGGAGAGTTTCAGTGGAGGGAATAAATGGGATTAGTCAGGGGTTTTTAAATAAGGGGAGAGCTAAAGAAGGAGTAGCAATAATGTTTAAGGTAAAACTTGGCAGGAAAAGGGATATAAATGTATTAATTCAAAGGATTTAGTGGGGTAAAAAAAAGATTGGATGGGAAAAGTGGGTTATAATAAGCGTTTATGCACTGGAGAAGAGAGAAGTGTAGAGGAGAGAGAGAATTTTTGGGAAATTTTGGGAGTGAATGCGTGGGAGTTTTGAATCAAGTGTGAGAGTTTAAAGATGGTGGGGATTTCAATGCTAAGTGGGTAAAAAATGTTATGGAAGGAGTAGTAGGTAAAATTTGGGGTGCCAGGGGTAAAAGTAAATGGGGAGCCCTTTTAAATTTAGCTATGTGTAGAAAGAAATTTGGTAATAAGTAATACATATTTTATGAAAAAGAGGAAAAAATAAATATACAAGGTATGATGTAGCACGTTTAAAGAAAGTAGTTTATTAGATTATGTAATTTGGGGGATAAAAGGTTGATGGGTAGGCTCCAGGAAAGTACTGTTTATAGAGGGGCAACTGTATATCGGATCATTATTTAGTTGTAGCTACAGTTAGAGTAAGAGGTAGATGGGAAAAAGGGAAGGTGGCACAACAAGTAAGAGGGAGGTGAAAGTGTATAAACTAAGGGAGGAGGAAGTTCGGGTGAGATATAAGCGACTATTGGCAGAAAGGTGGGCTAGTGCAAAGATGAGTAGTGGGGGGGTTGAAGGGGGTTTGGGGAAATAGTTTTAAAAATGCAGTATTAGAATGTGGGGCAGAAGTTTGTGGTTATAGGAGGGTGGGGGCAGGGGAAAGAGGAGTGATTGGGGGGAATGATGAAGTAAAGGGTGTGATAAAAGAGAAAAAGGTAGCTTATGAGGGGTTTTTTTAAAAAAAGGCAGAAGTGTTATAAGAAGAGCAGAGTATATGGAGAGTAAAAGAAAGGTAAAGAGGGGTGGTGAGAGAGTGCAAAAGGAGAGCAGATGATAGAGTGGGAGAGGCACTGTCAAGAAATTTTAATGAAAATAAAAAAAAATTTTGGGGAGTGAGTTAAAACAAGTTAAGAAAGCCTAGGGAAAAAATATGGATTTGTCAGTAAAAAAAGGGTAGGGGAGTTAGTAGATGGGGAGATGGAGGTATTGGGTAGTTTGGCGAGAATATTTTGAGGAACTTTTAAATGTTAAGGAAGAAACAGAGGCAGAAATTTTCATGCATGGTCAGGGAGGTATACCATCTTTTAGGAGTGAAGAAGAGCAGAATGTAAGTGTGGGGGAGGTTATGTGAGGCATTACGTAAAATGAAAGGGGTAAAGCAGCTGGAACTGATGGGATCATGACAGAAATGTTAAAAGCAGGGGGGGATTAGTGTTGGAGTGGGTTGGTACTTTTGTTTAATAAATGTTTTGAAAGAGGGGAAGGTACCTAGGGATTGGCAGAGAGCATGTATAGTCCCTTTATATAAAGGGAAAGGGGACAAAAGAGACTGTAAAAATTATAGAGGAAAAAGCTTTACTGATTTATACCAGAAAAGTTGTAGGGTTTAGGGTTATAATGAAAGAATTAGAGGTAAGAAAAAATGTAGGATTGCGGATGAGCAAGGAGGTTTTAGAGTGGGTAGGGGATGTGTAGATCAGGTGTTTACATTGAAGCATATATGTGAACAGTATTTAGATAAAGATAGGGAAGTTTTTATTGCATTATGGATTTAGAAAGGCATATGATAGAGTGGATAGGGGGAGCAATGTGGCAGATTTGCAAGTATATGGAATAGGTGGTAAGTTATTAAATGCTGTAAAGAGTTTTTATGAGGATAGTGAGGCCTCGGGGTTAGGGTTGTGTAGAAGAGAGGGGGGACACTTCCCCGGTAAAGTAGGTCTTAGACAGGGATGTGTAATTTGTCACCATGGTTGTTTAATATATTTATAGATGGGGTTGTAAGGGAAGTAAATGCTAGGGTGTTGGGAGAGGGGTGGGATTAAATTATGGGGAATCAAATTCAAAATGGGAATTGAAAACAGTTATTTTTTTGCTGATGATACTGTGCTTATGGGGATTCTAAAGAAAAATTGAAAAGGGTTTAAGGGGGATGAGTTTGGGAATGTGTGTAAAGGTATAAAGTTGAAAGTGAACATAGAAAAGAGTAAGGTGATGAGGGTGTCAAATGATTTAGATAAAGAAAAATTGGATATCAAATTGGGGAGGAGGAGTATGGAAGAAGTGAATGTTTTCAGATACTTGGGAGTTGAGTGTCGGCAGATGGATTTATGAAGGATGAGGTTAATCATAGAATTGATGGGGGAAAAAAGGTGAGTGGGGGTTTGGGTATATGGGGAGTCCAAAAAACGTTATCTCTGGGAGGCAAAGAAGGGAATGTATGAAATTTATAGTAGTACCAACACTCTTATAGGGGGTGTGAGCTTGGGTGGTTAAATGCAAGCAGCGAGGAGACGGTTGGGGCAGTGGAGATGTCCTGTTTAAGGGAAATGTGTGGTGTAAATTTTTATGCAGAAAATTCGGAGTGTGGAAATTAGGAGAAGGTGTGGAGTTAATTAAAAGTATTAGTCAGAGGGCAGAAAAGAGGGGTTGTTGAGGGTGGTTTGGTCATTTAGAGAGAATGGATCAAAGTAGAATGACATGGAAAGCATATAAATCTATAGGGGAAGGAAGGCGGGGTAGGGGTCGTCCTCGAAAGGGTTGGAGAGAGGGGGTAAAGGAGGTTTTGTGGGGTAAGGGGCTTGGACTTCCAGCAAGCGTTGCGTGAGCGTGTTAGATAGGAGTGAATGGAGACGAATGGTACTTGGGACTGACGATCTGTTGGAGTGTGGCAGGGTAATATTTAGTAAAGGGATTCAGGGAAACCGGTTATTTTCATTTAGTCGGACTTGAGTCCTGGAAAGGGGAAGTACAATGCCTGCCTTTAAAGGAGGGGTTTGGGATATTGGCAGTTTGGAGGGGTATGTTGTGTATCTTTATATGTTATGCTTCTAGACTGTTGTATTTGAGAAACCTCTGCAAAAAACGTGATAATGTGCGAGTGTGGTGAAAGTGTTGAATGAGATGAAAGTATTTTCTTTTTGGGGATTTTCTTTTTTTTTTGGGGGTCCCCCTCCCCTTGGTGGGAGAGGGCTGCTTGTTAAAAAAAAAAAAAAAAAAAATTATCAAAATAGAAGTGAGGAAAGAAGGCCAGTTTTATCAAGGATGTCTGAATGAATTGCCCTTTAAATTTGGTACAGAAGTTTACTTCATTAGAAAAATTGATTTTTATTTAGTAATAAAAAAACCCTTTTCAAAGTTAGAAGGGCAAATATCACTTATTTTTATTTATTTCAGTAGCCCAACCGGATAACATATATCTGTTAACATACAGTTTGGACATATAGAGGATGGAGCAAAATAGGACAACTTAGAGGGTCTATAAATCTGTAGTGGAGGGAAGGCAGGGTAGGAGTCATCCTAGGCAAGGATAGAGGGAGAGGGATAAAGGAAGTTTTGTGTGCAAGGGACTTGGACATACAGCAGGCATGTGTGACCATGTTACATAGGAGCGGGGACAAATGGTTTTTGGGGCTTGACATGCTGTCTGAGTGTGAGCAAGGTAATATTTTGCAAAGGGATTCAGGAAGACGATTAGCTGGACTCGAGTCCTGGACGTGGGAAATACAGTGTCAGCACTCTGAAGGAGAGGTTTGGGATATTTGCTATTTAGAGGGACATCTAAACTGTTGTATCTGCACACCTCTGGCTATACACTGATAGTGTAAATGATGGTGAAAGTGTTTCTTTTTTGGGTCACCTTGCCTTAGTGGGAGACGGCCAGCATGTTAAAAAATAATGAATATGAATAATACGCTTGTGGTACAATGTGTTTCCCAAGCTATTTACAGAGTTATTTTTGCTTAGAATCAGTACATTTTCATTGCAAAATGTGGTACCTAACCAGTGCATAAAAAAGTGAAAATAGCAATATGGTTTAAGAAAACCAGAAACCGAAAAAAATTAATTGGCACTTGAGCACTGATGTTGGCAAACAGCACGTCAATTTCAGCCAACTTCAACACACCATAAAATGGCAAGCTTTTATTAAATCAAACTAATTTTAGTCCTATTTGATTCAGAATTATTATTATTATTATTATTATTATTATTATAATCAAAAAGAAGTGCTAAACCACAAGGGCTATACAGCGCTGAAGGGCAGGAAGGAAGCGAGGGTATCAGGTGGCAAAAGGGAGATGGATGAGTAGTAGGTTACAGAGAACAGCGGGGCAGGGGATAGGGGATAGGGTAGAGGGCAGCAAGAGATTGAGGCGAAAAAGGGGCTGAGGGGAGTGCGAAAGGTATCATCATCAGAGTTTGTGGAGTAAATCAGTGTTGCGACCCCTGAATGGGTCACAATGTACAGTGGCCCCCCCGCCATAACAATATTAATCCGTTCCTGAGAGCTCATTGTTATGAAAAATTATCGTTATGCGAATGAATTTTCCCCATAAGAAATAAGGGAAAAATCAAATTAATCCGTGCAAGACACCCCAAGGTATGAAAAAAATTTTTTTACCACATGAAATATTAATTTTAATAACACAAACTAAAAAAAGGCATGCACAGTTACATGACACTTACCTTTATTGAAGATCCGGTGATGATTGATGGGATGGGAGGAGGAGAGAGTCTTAGTGTTTAGAAGGGGAATCCCCTTCCTTTTAAGACTTGAGGTGTCAAGTCCTTTTCTGGGGTTACTTCCCTTCTTCTTTTAATGCCACTAGGACCAGCTTCGAGTCACTGAACTTCTGTCGCACAACATATCTGTCCATAGGGGCCCTGAAACCTCTCGTTCCTTTATGACTTCCCTAAAGTGTTTCAAAAACAGTGTCAGTGTAACAGTCACCAGCACGGTTTGCATAGCTGTGTTAGGGTGATTGTCATCAAAAAGGTTTGCACTTTAAGCACATTCCACACTTTTCCCTTTAATCTTTGAAGTAGGCAAACTTCTTCAATTTCTCTCTCCCCCCCTCCAAACCAGTTTCCTCAGGTCTGGCCTCTTGCTGTTGAAGTTGATCTAGAGCTCATCAGTGGTTAGTTCTTCATTGTCCCCTCCACCAACTCTTCCACATCCTCCCCACAAACCCTCCAACCCCAAGGGGACTTTCCAATGCCACAATAGTTTCCCTTCAACTGGATCTCCTCTCAGGGTTAGCCTGAAACCTTCAAAATTCCCTTTGGTCTACACATTCTGGCCACAGTTTTTTTCCAAGCAGAGTTCAAGGTCCTTTTAGTCACTCCCTCCCAAGCCTTACCTATAAGGTTTACACAATTGAGGATATTAAAGTGCTCTCTCCAAAACTCTCTTAGAGTCAATTGATTTTCTGAGGTCATTACAAAGACCTTTCAAACAGAGCTTTTGTGTACAGTTTTTTGAAGTTTGCAATAACCTGCTGGTCCATGGGCTGCAGGAGAGGAGTGGTATTAGGAGGCAAAAACTTGACCTTAATGAAGCTCATGTCCCCATAAAGTCGCTCTGCCATGTCTGTAGGATGACCAGGGGCACTGTCTAACCCCAGGAGGCATTTAAAGGTCTAATTTCTTTTCAGTTGGGTTTAATCTTCCCACATTGGGGCAAATGCATGGTGTACCAGTCATAGAAAAAGTCCCTAGTGACCCATGCTTACTGTATGCCCTCCACAGCACACACAAAATTAGCCTTGAGGATATTCTTTTGCCTGACGCTCTGGGAGTTTCAGAGTGATACACTAATAAAGGCTTCACTTTGCAATCACCCGTAGCATTGGAACACATCAACAGGGGTAAGCCCGTCTTTTAAAAGGCTTATGTCTGGGAGTGCCTTTTCCTCCGAGTAATGTAGGTCCTGCTTGGCATTTTCTTCCAAAAGAGGCCTGTTTCATCACAATTAAACACTTGTTCAGGTTTCAGTCCCTTTACTGTCTATGTACTCCTCGAATTCCTGCACATATTTTTTAGCTGCTTTGTGGTCCGAACTGGCAGCCCCACCCTGCCTTATCACACTTGTATGCCACTACGCTTCTTAAATCTCTCAAACCCCCCTTTGCTGGCCTTAAATTCACTCACATCATCACTAGTTGCAGGCATTTTTTTAATTAAATCCTCATGCAAACTTCCTAGCCTTTTCACTTATGATCACTTGAGAGATGCTATCTCCTGCTATCTGTTTTCATTTTTCCATACCAATAGAGTCTCTCAACATCTTCCATCACTTGCGATCTCTGTTTCGAAAATACAGTTGAACCTTTGGCAAGAACAGCTTCCTTGTTTGCCGTTTTGTTGCCCCCCAATTTGTAGCGATGGTTGATTGGGGTTTATTATACAAAACCCGGCCAGCTCAGAGACCGCACTCCACTTTCATTTCTTAGCAATGATCTCTTTCTTCATCTCTATAGTAATTCTCACCCTTATTGCTTAGGGTTGGCACTAGAAGCTTTCTTGGGGCCCATGGTCACTTATTTTGCAGATAAAATCACCAAAAACACTGTAATAATACGAAATGTTCCGATTGTATGCTTGGATGTTACCGCGGAGGCTGGCTGGTAAACAATGCCACCGGCGGAACATGTGAGGCTGGCTTAGGCCACACATTAGATGCATCTCGGACGAACAGCGTTGAGGGGTTTTTTTTGCGGTATTTGGGGGCAAAATCTTAGCGATAAAATGTATCGGTATGCGGATTTAACGTTATGTAATGCCAACGGTATGCGGGGGTCCACTGTATATAATGTATATTACCTTTTCATATAATTTTATATTGCTTATATTTGCGATAATAGCTAAATCGTAAATTATTGCTTTATTTATTATTGCCTTAGTTATATTGTTAGGTAGGATGTAAAATTCATATTTATTATTATGTGCTCATAGTTCAAGTCTTGATTTTTCTAACTACTGTAATTATCGCTCGTGGCTCATTACTCTGCCGGCTTCTCAGTGTTGCTGGGCAGCAAAATGTCCCGGAGAAAAGAGTTGATCGAGGGGGCTGTTCACACCTCACCTGGAGTAGTCAGTTGGGCTAGACTCTCTTGGTGGTTGGACGTATTCCTGACAAGACGTGCCTAACTCTCCCTTATTGGCCCTTGTTGGAAGATCGTCTCTGTCACTTTATTGTTGTAGGTTTTGTGGAACTCTGTTCACAGAACATTGTCTAGACTTAGTGATTTTCGAACATTGTACTGAGGTTGTGTGTGGCATAGACACTCTGAGCAACTCAGGTCCTGAGCTGTAGCTTCTGACCTAATTTGTACTGGTATCTGTGTACTGTCACAGTCGGGGATTTTCTTATGCTGAACTTAGATTCAGTAGTATGGGAGGTTGGTGACTTTTGTGGAGGATCTGCAGATGGTCCCTAGTGTCGTTATATTATCTCCTTGATCCTGATTCTGTGTCACAGTTGCTTGTTATATTGCTATTGGGCTTAGCGGTCGTTTATTGTTCAAGCAAACTGTTCTGACTGCCAGGTGGTCAAGAAGTTAATTTATGTGAGGACTTTGTCAGTCACTGGTTTAACCCTTTGAGGGTCGACAGGCCCTCTCCGAAACTCGTTCTCAGGGTCGGCCAAATTTCAAAAAAAAAAAAAAAATTATTTTTTCTTATGAAAAAATAAATTTTTTTTTTCTAAACATTATAGGATAAACAAAAAAAAATTACCATCAATACTTACGGAGATATGGATGCATGAAGTTTGCAGAAAATGAGCCGCGTATGGCAACAGTGGCGACTGCCCCTCACCGGGGAAACTTTAGTTTACTTGTATTTGAAGGTTTGTTTTTTTTTTTCACTATTTTATTTTTTCACATAACTTATGTGGCCCATGAGACCAAAGTAAGGTGCAATGTACATATATACACTCGTTGTATACAAACAATAAGCACACAAAAAATAATTATCAATTATTGTTTACAAAACTTGTTTACAAAAACAAACAATACAAAACATTGTTTATTATTATTGTTCTATAATATATATACCAATATATAGTCACTGGAACATATTCCTATTAGTTCTGCAGCTTGTGGAAAATCTGAAACATGGTGTCATACACAATGGTGTTTTATCTTTCTCCCTCATTTTATCTCTTTCAATCTGTCTCTCTCTTTCTATCTGTCTGTCTATCTCTGTCTCACAGGTACACATAATACAAGTATACTAGTATAAATTACCTAGGGTAACCCAAAAAATCCAGACAAAGTGTATACTCTGCTTTAAGATGTGAGTAAAAGTGATGACACAGTCTTGTGGCTCTCTGAGACAGAGAGCTAGACGGATAGACAGATAGACAGGGGCTTGACAGACAGACAAATAGACAGACAGAAATGTTGTGTACCAGTACCAGTGTATAGTGTTCCACCCTCCTCCTCCTCTTCTTCCTCTTCCTCCTCTTCCCCCTACTCTTCCTCCTCTTCCCCTACTCTTCCTCATACTCTTCCTCTTCCTCTTCCTCCTCTCCTCTTCTTCCTCTTCCCCCTACTCTTCCTCTCTCCCACTCTTCCTCCTCCTCCTCCTCCTCCTCTTCTTCCCCTTCCTCCTCTTCCCCTAATCTTCCTCCACTATTCCCCTTCCTCCTCCTTTCCTCTTATTCCTCTTCCTCCTAATCTTCCTCTTCCTCCTCCTCCTCTTCCTCCTCCTCCTCTTCTTCCTCTTCCCCCTACTCTTCCTCCTTCTCCTTCTCCTCCTCCCCATAGTGTAAATTTTCTAGGAGTCGGCAGCTGTCAAAAAGAATATTGTCTCATTACTCACTCCCCCTCCCGCCTGTCAAAACAATGGGGTCGGATGCTGCCCTTTCCCCTTTCCCCCATTCTATCTTTAAATTTTTCTTTCTCCCTCATTCTATCTGTCTTTTTGTCTCTGCTCAAAAGGTACACATTTAAAAACAAGTATACATAGTATAAATTAAACCCAGGTAACCCAAGAAACCCAGACAAAGTGCGATACTCTGCTTGAAGTGTGAGTAAAAGTGATGACACAGTCTTGTGGCTCTCTGAGACAGAGAGCTAGACGGATAGGACAGGGAGCTTGACAGACAGCAAATAGACAGACAGAAAATGTTAATATACCAGCAAAAAAAAAGGGAGGGAGATGTTTATCTCATCTTTTGGCATCAGCTCTACCCTCATTTACCCTCATCAAACGTCAGCACTTATCAGATTTTTATCTCCCCCTTTTCTTGTTACTGTCATGGGTGAACATTTATTTATTAACTATTATTATTATTTTGTATTATTATTATGTATTATTATTATTATGTATTATTATTATTATGTATTATTGTTATCATTACGTATTCTTCTTCTTCCTCCTCCTCCTCCCTTTTTCTTCTTCCCTCCTCCTCCTCCCCCTCTTCTTCCTCCTCCTCCTCCTCCTCTTTCCTCCTCCTCCTCCTCCATTCTTCTTTTCCCCCTCCCCCTCCTCCTTTTTCTTCTTCCTCTCCTCCTCCCCCTCCCCCTCTGCCTCCTCCTCCTCTTGCCTCCCCCTCCTCTTGCCCTCCTCCTCCTCTTGCCTCCTCCTCCTCTTGCCTCCCCTCCTCTGCCTCCTCCTCCTCCTCCATTCTTGGAACAAGTTTGAAGAGCTTGTAGTTCATAATCACTATTTACTTCATCACCAATGCTCACATCTGAGTCTGGGATTTTGGAAAATAGGAGTTTCCTCTTGGATTCTGGTACAACTGAACGTGAACAAGATGGCCCAGCACCAGAGGTGGAGGCTGTGGGGGTTTTCTGGGTTTTCCTCACTATTACCCATATTATGGTCTTAGTTTCGGTCAAAAACCTCACCAGAACCTTGAAACTCATCTTCACTGTCACTTCCATCTGTATTAGAACTGTCACTGGGGAACAAAAGTGTCCCAATTCGCCGAGGAGTGAGGAACTTCTTACCACAGGGCACGGTGGAAATTGTGTACTATGATGGCATTCCCACAATGCACCACTGGGTCCCAGATTTTTTTCCTACTGCGCACACCCACCACACAGACCCATTCTCTCACATCTAGGCTTATCAGCCTTTTCCTGTGAGATTTGAGGCCGCTAGAATTTATGCGTACTAGTACGACAAAAACCCCTACCCATAAGACGTACTAGTACGACCAAAACCCTCAAAGGGTTAATTAAGTCTAGTCGAGTCGTGAGACATAGCGAACTACTTAGAGCACTTAGACACATACACACAAACTTACTTGTACATATTTGTAGTATCTTATTAAATGTTAATAATGTACCAGACGGTACTTAAGACATTTTTATTTTTTTTTTTTTATTATCACACTGGCCGATTCCCACCAAGGCAGGGTGGCCCGAAAAAGAAAAACTTTCACCATCATTCACTCCATCACTGTCTTGCCAGAAGGGTGCTTTACACTACAGTTTTTAAACTGCAACATTAACACCCCTCCTTCAGAGTGCAGGCACTGTACTTCCGATCTCCAGGACTCAAGTCCGGCCTGCCGGTTTCCCTGAACCCCTTCATAAATGTTACTTTGCTCACACTCCAACAGCATGTCAAGTATTAAAAACCATTTGTCTCCATTCACTCCTATCAAACACACTCACGCATGCCTGCTGGAAGTCCAAGCCCCTCGCACACAAAACCTCCTTTTACCCCCTCTCTCCAACCTTTCCTAGGCCGACCCCTACCCCGCCTTCCTTCCACTACAGACTGATACACTCTTGAAGTCATTCTGTTTCGCTCCATTCTCTCTACATGTCCGAACCACCTCAACAACCCTTCCTCAGCCCTCTGGACAACAGTTTTGGTATCCCGCACTCCTCCTAACTTCCAAACTACGAATTCTCTGCATTATATTCACACCACACATTGCCCTCAGACATGACATCTCCACTGCTCCAGCCTTCTCCTCGCTGCAACATTCATCACCCATGCTTCACACCCATTAAAGCGTTGGTAAAACTATACTCTCATACATTCCCCTCTTTGCCTCCAAGGACAAAGTTCTTTGTCTCCACAGACTCCTAAGTGCACCACTCACTCTTTTTCCTCATCAATTCTATGATTCACCTCATCTTTCATAGACCCATCCGCTGACACGTCCACTCCCAAATATCTGAATACATTCACCTCCTCCATACTCTCTCCTCAATCTGATAATTCAATCTTTCATCACCTAATCTTTTTGTTATCCTCATAACCTTACTCTTTCCTGTATTCACCTTTAATTTTCTTCTTTTGCACACCCTACCAAATTCATCCACCAATCTCTGCAACTTCTCTTCAGAATCTCCCAAGAGCACAGTGTCATCAGCAAAGAGCAGCTGTGACAACTCCCACTTTGTGTGTGATTCTTTATCTTTTAACTCCACGCCTCTTGTCAAGACCCTCGCATTTACTTCTCTTACAACCCCATCTATAAATATATTAAACAACCACGGTGACATCACACATCCTTGTCTAAGGCCTTACTTTTACTGGGAAATAATTTCCCTCTTTCCTACATACTCTAACTTGAGCCTCACTATCCTCGTAAAAAACTCTTCACTGCTTTCAGTAACCTACCTCCTACACCATACACTTGCAACATCTGCCACATTGCCCCCCTATCCACCCTGTCATACGCCTTTTCCAAATCCATAAATGCCACAAAGACTCTTTAGCCTTATCTAAATACTGTTCACTTATATGTTTCACTGTAAACACCTGGTCCACACACCCCTTACATTTCCTAAAGCCTCCTTGTTCATCTGCTATCCTATTCTCCGTCTTACTCTTAATTCTTTCAATAATAACTCTACCATACACTTTACCAGGTACACTCAGCAGACTTATCCCCCTATAATTTTTGCACTCTCTTTTATCCCTTTGCCTTTATACAAAGGAACTATGCATGCTCTCTGCCAATCCCTAGGTACCTTAACCATCTTCATACATTTATTAAATAATTGCACCAACCACTCCAAAACTATATCCCCACCTGCTTTTAACATTTCTATCTTTATCCCATCAATCCCGGCTGCCTTACCCCCTTTCATTTTACCTACTGCCTCACGAACTTCCCCCACACTCACAACTGGCTCTTCCTCACTCCTACAAGATGTTATTCCTCCTTGCCCTATACATGAAATCACAGCTTCCCTATCTTCATCAACATTTAACAATTCCTCAAAATATTCCCTCCATCTTCCAATACTCTAACTCTCCATTTAATAACTCTCCTCTCCTATTTTTAACTGACAAATCCATTTGTTCTCTAGGCTTTCTTAACTTGTTAATCTCACTCCAAAACTTTTTCTTATTTTCAACAAAATTTGTTGATAACATCTCACCCACTCTCTCATTTGCTCTCTTTTTACATTGCTTCACCACTCTCTTTTTCTCCATATACTCTTCCCTCCTTGCATCACTTCTACTTTGTAAAAACTTCTCATATGCTAACTTTTTCTCCCTTACTACTCTCTTTACATCATCATTCCACCAATCGTTCCTCTTCCCTCCCGCACCCACTTTCCTGTAACCACAAACTTCTGCTGAACACTCTAACACTACATTTTTAAACCTACCCTATACCTCTTCGACCCCATTGCCTATGCTCTCATTAGCCCATCTATCCTCCAATAGCTGTTTATATCTTACCCTAACTGCCTCCTCTTTTAGTTTATAAACCTTCACCTCTCTCTTCCCTGATGCTTCTATTCTCCTTGTATTCCATCTACCTTTTACTCTCAGTGTAGCTACAACTAGAAAGTGATCTGATATATCTGTGGCCCCTCTATAAACATGTACATCCTGAAGTCTACTCAACAGTCTTTTATCTACCAATACATAATCCAACAAACTACTGTCATTTTGCCCTACATAATATCTTGTATACTTATTTATCCTCTTTTTCTTAAAATATGTATTACCTATAACTAAACCCCTTTCTATACAAAGTTCAATCAAAGGGCTCCCATTTCATTTACACCTGGCACCCCAAACTTACCTACCACACCCTCTCTGAAAGTTTCTCCTACTTTAGCATTCAGGTCCCCTACCACAATTACTCTCTCACTTGGTTCAAAGGCTCCTATACATTCACTTAACATCTCCCAAAATCTCTCTCTCTCCTCTGCATTCCTCTCTTCTCCAGGTGCATACAAGCTTATTATGACCACTTCTCGCATCCAACCTTTACTTTAATCCACATAATTCTTGAATTTACACATTCATATTCTCTTTTCTCTTTCCATAACTGATCATTTAACATTACTGCTACCCCTTCCTTTGCTCTAACTCTCTCAGATACTCCAGATTTAATCCCATTTATTTCCCCCCACTGAAACTCTCCTACCCCCTTCAGCTTTGTTTCGCTTAGGGCCAGGACATCCAACTTCTTTTCATTCATAACATCAGCAATCATCTGTTTCTTGTCATCCGCACTACATCCACGCACATTTAAGCATCCCAGTTTTATAAAGTTTTTCTTCTTCTCTTTTTTAGTAAGTGTCTACAGGAGAAGGGGTTACTAGCCCATTGCTCCCGGCATTTTAGTCGCCTCATATGACACGCATGGCTTACATATAAATGTGATATGTGCCTTCAACACAATACTACTGTACACGAGAGAAGTGATTATTATTCATTTGTTTAAATTGATTAATTTATTTTAATTTGATAATATACTCCTAGACATCTTGATTGTTAATAAATCTATTAAATTTTAATTTCTCTAGTTAATAGCCTACCAGTTGTAATCCTGAAGCACTAATAATTATATTGAATTCTAATGGATAATTGGACCAGGATACTGACTACTTGTTATGAAAACCCAGTAACAGGCTGAATGCTAGAAGGGCAGTCCTTTCTAGTATTCACTGGAGATCTCTATGCTTATTAGAAATCGCGTTTTTTGTAACAATCAGTCGTTGTCAAGAAGTCAATGAGAGAGTCAGGATTAAAGGAGGGTCCATCAGCAAGAAGGGAAGGTAAAGAGAGAGTAGTAGAGCGGAGACGACATTGGAGGTAAATTCTGCGTGCTCGTTGATAGAGAGGACAGTCTAACAGTGTGTGGCTAATCGATACTGGAATTTGACACTTCTCAAAGAGAGGAACATGGTGGCTCTCCATGAGATACCCATGAGTAAGACGAGTATGGCCAATGTGAAGGCAGGAGAGAGTAGTCTCTCCCAACCTCGGCACTGATGACAAGAAGACGGCCAGTAACCTATGCTCGGTTTAATAGAAAGAAGTTTGTTACCGAGTAGAGTTAACCAATGTTGTTGCCAACGGGTGTGAAGGTGGGTAGCTATTACAGCAAAATAGTCTGGAAATGGGACACCTCTATATGAAATTGGTAGGTCATGTACTGCTGACCATGCAGCAGTGTCTGCCTGTTCATTGCCCTGTACGTCAACATGACCAGGGGCCCAACAAAAAACAATATCTTTATGCTTGGTAGAGATACAGCGTAGCCAAAGTTGGATACGGAGAACTAGGGGGTGAGGTGTGTCAAATTTCCGTATAGCCTGTAGAGCACTAAGGGAGTCTGAGACAACCACAAATGATGACACAGGCATAGATGCAATATGAATAAGTGCTGCAAGAAAGGCATGCAATTCTGCATTAAAAATGCTGGCCGAAGATAGTAAATGCCCTCGCACAACACTGTCCGGAAACACTGCTGCGAATCCAACGCCGTCAGAAGACTTAGAGCCATCTGTGTACTACACTGCGATGGCATGAGAATGAGAGTGGAAGTGGTCAAGAAAAAGAGAGCGGGAAGCCACCGTAGGCAGTTGGGCTTTCGAGCAAGGGAGTGAGAAAGAACAGACCCAAACAGCTGGAACTTCCCAGGGGGGTAGGGAAAAGTGAGATGCTACATGAACACATAAAGGTGGTAACTGAAGGGAAGACAAGAGCAAATGTAGGCGGAGAGAAGGGATGGAGCAAACAGGGGTGGCGAACAAATAAAGAATGTCTACTAATATCGGGGGACCATTCTATAAAATGGAATGATTGCGGGTGCATCGTGAGAGGTTAAATAGTGCGAGGCTAAGGGCATCCGGCGATCAGACAAGGGATGGAACATTTGCTTCAGATAGAGGCTCTCAACAGGGAAGAGCGAAAAGCACCAAGGCTATAAATGTAATCCTTGGTGATGGATGGGGTTAAGCCTAGAGAGGTAGCTAGGAGAGGGCCGATGAATAAGATATGGTCACATTAATCGTGTTTTGATAAAAGGTGGCTGAATGTAGGCGGAAGGAGAGTTCGATGATCAGCTTCCCCATGAAAGATGGCCACTGGGTTTAAGAAGGTTCAGCCGGCGGTGACAGTTGCCTTCAGGAGAGGTATTGTGAAGGTTTCCTGGATAAATTACAGTCAAAGAGAAGGCCTCTTGAATCCTGACTGTACAATTGTTCAGGGATACGGAGCCACAGAGGTACAAAGGTTGTTCGAGATGACAGAGCGTCTTGTTAAAGTACTTGTGGTGGGTTTTGGTACTGGGAAAATTTAAAACCATGCGTGGTTGGCCCAATTGGAAACACGGTTGACTGCATGCTGGGAGAGAAACTGTAATGAGGTGGACGTCAGTGCCTTACATTAAAGCAATAGTGAAGTCATTACATAGAGTGATGACTAAATATTGGATAGGAAGAACAGAGGCCAAATCATTTATAGCAGGAGAAAATGAGTTGTGCTTAGAACACATCCCTGAGGGACACCTCAGCTTGGACAAAGTCAGGGGAGGGGCACTTTATTTAACTCGTACACGGAAAATGTCTGTCAGTTAAAAAGTTACTTAATAACCAAAACAAGTCAGCTTATTTTCCATTGCCTTCACTCAGGGCTTCAGTTCTTCTATAAATGGTGTTACATGAGAATGAGAGTGTTCCTCTTTATTTTATTCCTCCGTATCAATGTAGAGACAACTTGTACAAATGTAACTTGTACCAAAACCAGACATGTACCTTTGTTTGTTTACCAAAACTTGCCATTCGCCCTGTTTGTTTACATAACTCTGCGCCCTGTCTCTTCAATGTTATCATTTCATTCTCTCTCTCTCTCTCATTCTCTCTCTCTCTCTCTCTATCATTCTCGCTCTCATTCCTCTTGTCTCATTCTCTCTCTCATTTCTTTCTCTCATTCTCTCTCTCTCTCTCTCTCTCTTCTCTCTCTCTCTCTCTCTCTCTCTCTCTATATACCTCTCTCTCCTCTCTCTCATTTATTCATTTTATCTTGTTACTAACCTCTGACCCTACATTAGACTACAATTATTTTTAAGTATATGGTGGAACTGTATATGCAGTTTATCACTCTAGGACGCTTAAAATGTTATAGAATATTTTGATGTGGGGGGGTTGGCCGGTGTGGTTAACATACACCACCCACACTTGATTTCTTACATAAATATATTTTTGTCCTCTATGGCGACAGTGAACAGAATTATTCCTCCGGCTAAGCTATGCATGTCGTAAGTGGCGGACTTAAATGTCGGGAGCAAGGGGTTGTAAAACCCCTTCTCCCGTATAAATTACTAAATTTAAAAAGAGGAAACTGTTGTTTTTCTTTTGGGCCACCCTGCTGGGTGGGGATTCAGCGGTTTGTAGAAAAAAAAAAATACTATTGTCTCACACAGATTTAAAACTACAAATATTTTAAGGTAAATAAATGATGTACTATTGTGTTATTTTAACTTATTATTTTTTAATGCCTAGTTCATATTGCTAACTTAATATATGTTAGTGTAAATTTGTTAGATAGTATTCTATATGCTTTTATAAGTGGAAAAAAAAGGGGTGTTCCACTTCACGGCGATTTCCGTTTTGCAGTAGCCTGGAACCAAAACCTGCCATATAAGTGGGGTCCTACTGTACAGTGGAACCTCCAATTATGAGCGCATCCATGCATGATTTTTTCCAGATACGAGCAGTTGTCAGTCGATTTTTGCTTTCATATGCCGAGTGAATTTCCAGATCAGATGTGAGCGGGCATCTTGATGGGGGCTCTTGCTCTTGATCTTAGGGAATTGGTGCTCAGTTGGTTTGCTTGACTATCTTACTGAAACATGGGCAATTATGATGGAAAGATGCTTCTTTAACGTTACACCAAAAATGATAAGAAATCAAACAATAATAACGGAGTTCACTTCTCAGCCATTAGCTTCCCCTTAGCAGAATATTTTCATATGGTTAGGTTATATTCTCGTTTTTTGGTCTATTTGATAGAATGGTAGATATTATACAGAAACGTATATGATTTGATTGGTTCATTATGAAAAGTACTTGAAATTGAGCTCAAAATAACAATTGTTTGATTTGTTTTGGCGTGTTCAAGAGTAACACAATGACGTCACTGTCCAATTACTTGTCCGATTGGCACTGCACTCAACCTTCCATATTGGAAAGGTCTTTCAACAAACTTGAAAAGTGGGAGCAGACATCATTAGGGATGCAGTGGCAGACAACAAGAATCAGCAGACAGAACATGAAGCAGCCGTGGCAGACTTCATGAAGCAGCAGTGGCAGAACAACATTGAAGGAGCGAGTGGCAGGACATCACAAGGTGCAGTGGCAGACAACATGAAGTAGCAGTGGCAGACAATATGATGCGCAGTGCGCAGACAATTTGTAATGACATGTATTTATTCATTCTAATGTATTTATCATGTTTATATGTTTTTAATATTGTTTATTATTTCATATTAAGATGAATTGTGATAGATAAAATAAGCCTTATAGTTGATTTAGGGGAAATTTTTTCTTATTTCAACAAACCGGCCAATTATACCCAACCAATGCAGGGTGGCCAAAAGGAAAAACGAAAGTTTCTCTTTATAAATTAGTAATTTATACAGGAGAAGGGGTATTACTAGACCCTTGCTCCTGGCATTTAGTCGCCTCCTTACATCACGCATGGCTTACGGAGGAAGATTCTGTTCCACCTCCCCATGGAAGATAAGAGGAATAACAAAAGAACAAGAATAGAAGAAAATAGATGAAACCCAGAGAGGGTGTGTGTTATGTATATGCTTGCTACATGTGTGTGTAGTGTGACCTAAGTGCAAGTAGAAGTAGTAAGGACTTACTGACATCTTTGCATGTTTATGAGAAGAACAAAAGGACACCAGCAATCCTACAATATGTAAAACAATTACAGCGCTTTTTTTTTTACACTCACTTGGCCAGGACGGTAGTACCTTCCCTGGGCGGGTTGATGTTTACCAACCTTCTACCTAGGATTAGGGAAATTACTTGAAGCATTTTGTTGTGCCTGGAATGCCACTGGAACATTTTAATTACATTTCAATCATTTTAAACGAGAAAAATGGAACTCTGCAATGCCGAACTAATCAGATGCGAGCAACGGTCACGGTATGGACTAAACTTGTGAGTGGAGGTTCCACTGTTTCAGTGGAACCTTCTACTAGCGAGCGCATCCACTTGCGAGTTTATCCAAATATGTGCAGTTGCTGGGTCGAGTTTTTGCTTCCCATACGCATAGCAAATTTCAAGAAGCGAGGCAGACCTCAAGGCAGGTTCCTGACGCTGGTGAGGGGCTCTTGTCTTGATCTAGGTGAATTGTATTCTCATTTGTTTGGTGGACTATTTATTGAATACTTGGGAATATAGTATGGAAAGATGCTTTAACTTGCATCAGAAATGAAAGAAATTGACATAAATAATGGAGTTCACTTCTCAGCAATTCAGCCACACCTTAGCGGTATTTTTTGTTAATGGTTTTTATGGTTGTATTCTCTTATTTTTATGATTTTGATTGCTTTCAACGATGAAAAGTAACTCAAAATTGGCTAACGTAGGAGAAATGTTCCATTGATGGCTATGTTCAAGAGTAAACAAATGATGTCAATGGCCCATTCCAATATGTAGTAGTGAATGGGCTGACATAATTTATATGATTATTGCATAATGCAATACATTAAAATGTATATTTTTTGTGGGAATAAAATTTACAAATTATTTACAGTTTTATAATAATAATATATAAAAATAATAATAATAATAATAACTATTATGTATAATAATATTAATTACGTATATTAATAATAATACGTATAATAATTAAGAGTATAATAATATAATACCAATAAGAAATAATAATAATAATAAAGTATTACCCTCGTTTTTCGTAAATTAATCCGTTCTGGAGCCGTTATATTAAACGAAAATTTACGATTTGACGAATCAATTTTCCCCATAAGGAAATAATGTAATACAATAATCAGTTCCTGACACCAGAAGTTGAACATAAGAACTTAAGAAAAGAGGAACACTGCGCAGCTGTTGGCCCATAATTGAAGGTCCTTTACAGTTCATCCCACTAACAAAACATTTGCCCAACCCAATTTTCAATGCTACCCAAGAAATAAGCTCTGATGTGCAAGTCCCACTCAAATCCAAGCCCTCTCACTCATGTATTTATCCAACCTAAATTTGAAACTACCCAAAGTCCTAGCCTCAATAACCCAACTAGGCAGACTGTTCCACTCATCAACTACCCTATTTCCAAACCAATACTTTCCTATGTCCTTTCTAAATCTAAACTTATCTAATTTAAATCCATTACTGCGGGTTCTCTCTTGGAGAGATATCCTCAAGACCTTATTAATATCCCCTTTATTAATACCTATCTTCCACTTATACACTTCGATCAGGTCTCCCCTCATTCTTCGTCTAACAAGTGAATGTAATTTAAGAGTCTTCAATCTTTCTTCATAAGGAAGATTTCTAACGCTATGTATTAATTTAGTCATCCCACGCTGAATGTTTTCTAACGAATTTATGTCCATTCTGTAATATGGAGACCAGAACTGAGCTGCATAATCTAGGTGAGGCCTTACTAATGATGTATAAAGCTGCAGTATGACCTCTGGACTTCTGTTGCTTACACTTCTTGATATAAATCCCAGTAATCTATTTGCCTTATTACGTATGCTTAGGCATTACTGTCTTGGTTTAAGGTTGCTGCTTACCATAACCCCCAAGTCCTTTTCGCAATCTGTATGGCTAAGTTCTACATTATTTAACTTATAAGTGCTAGGGTTATGGACACTCCCGACCTTGCATTTATCTACATTGAACTGCATCTGCCACTTTTCTGACCAAGAATAGAGTTTGTCTAAATCCTTCTGAAGTTCCCTAACATCTACGTTTAAATCAATTATCCTACCTATCTTTGTGTCATCGGCGAATTTGCTCATAAAAAGTATTAAAACAAACAATTTTTTACATGAAATATACATATAGTACATAAACAATACAATGGGAAATGATGAACGAAACATTAACAGCATAACACTTACCTTTATTGGAGATTCTTCTTAGTGTATGGGAGACTGGAGGAGGACAGAGATTGGATTGTTTACAGTTTGGAAGGGGAATCCCCTTCCAGCAACACCTCAGGTACCAATTGCTTCTCTTCTCTGCTTCTTAATGCCACTAGGACCACCTTGAGAGTCACTCGAGTCCTGTCTCGCAAAGTAACTGTGGAGAGAGCTCTGTTTCTGGCGTCTCTTTAACACTTCCCGAAAATGGCCCAAGACTTTGTCACTGTACATATTTCTCACCTTCTTTACCACAGGCTTGGCACTAGGAGCTTTCTTTGGAGCCATGGTAGCTTATTTAGTAATTGCAAGCACTAAAATGAGTGGAATATTATGAAATATTTCGTAGGAGCACTTGAGGGGACCTTCACTCACTGGTAAACAATGCCAGACTGGCTGGGTAGGGAGGCCGCCCCGGCTCACACTGTGCATACGCGTCCCGGATGAACTACTATTCGCGAGTCAACCTATGAAAAGCGAGTCCATGTTTATACGAAAATACCCCTATGATTGGCGAAATTTACGATTGCCGAGAACTACGAAAAGCGAGGGAACACTGTATAATATGCATAATAATACATATGTAGGTAGTAGGTTGGTAGACAGCAACCGCCCAGGGAGATAGGTAGTAGGTTGGTAGACAGCAACCGCCCAGGGAGGTACTACCGTCCTGCCAAGGGAGTGTAAAACAGAAGCCTGTAATTGCTTTACACAATGGTAGGATTGCTGGTGTCTTTTTTTCTGTCTCATGAACATGCAAGGTTTCAGGTACGTCTTGCTACTTTTACTTACACTTAGGTCACACTACACATACATGTACAAGCATATAGTATATACACACCCCTCTGGGTTTTCTTCTATTTTCTTACTAGTTCTTGTTCTTGTTTATTTCCTGTTCTCTCCATGGGGAAGTGGAACAGAATACTTTCTCCGTAAGCCATGCGTGTTGTAAGAGGCGACAAAAATGCCAGGAGCAAGGGGCTATTTAACCCCTTCTCCTGTATATATTACTAAAACTTTCGTTTTTCCTTTTGGGCCACCCCACCTCGGTGGGATACGGCCGGTGTGTTGAAAGAATGAATAATACATATATAATAATAATGCACTACAAAATAATAATAATTATAATAATAGACGGATTCAAAAGGCCATCAGTAGATGGCAGTGTTTACCACAACAAAGAGGGAGCGGTTGTGGCCGCCTCCACCTGTTACATAATGACATATTTTATTCATTTTAGAGTATATATCAGGTTTCTATGTTATTTATATTGTTTATTATTTCATATTAGATGAACTATGATAGATAAATAAACCATAGAGTCGATGATAGCAAAATATTCAGAGAGTATTTTGTCCTGTCTCCAGACAAACTCTCGTCAGCCGCCGCCACCACAAATATAATGACATTTTATTCATTCTGGACTATATATCAGGTTTCTATGTTATTTATACTGTTTGTTATGTCATATTATATGAACTGTGATAGATAAATAAGCTGTAGAGTTGATGATAGCGAAATATTCAAGGAGTATTTTGTCCTGTCTCCAGACAAACTCTCGTCGGCCACCGCCGCCACATATATTTATTTATTTATTCATTTATTTATTTATTTATTTATTAATCTGAACATGATATAGAGAAGTACAAAGAATACATTTTTTAAAGTGCAGCACGCCAAAGCCCCTTGTATGCAGAGCATTATGGGCAGGCTTAAAATTAACTTAAGATTAACTAAGCAATGATATATTCAGTGGTACAAAAATTATTGTAAAACAGATAACAATTTAGTACAAATGAGTATTACAAAGACAGGTCATATGGTCATTTACTGTGTTGCTGTGTAATCAGTAGAATAGAGTATTCTGTTAGGTAATGAAGTTAAATAGTAACAAAGTTTGATTGGGTCACAGGTTGACATTTATGAGATACAATAATGAGATACATATATGAGATACAATTTATGAGATACAATTGTTCAGTATTTATTTAGTTGTGAGTGAGTAAGTGATTTTTGAGAAGAGACTTGAATTTATAAACAGACAGTGTTTCTTTTATATTCACAGGTAATGAATTCCAGATTTTAGGGCCTTTTATGTGCATTGAGTTTTTGCATAGCGTGAGATGGACACGAGGAACATCAAAGAGTGATCTGTGCCTTCTGTTATGGTCATGTGTTCTGTTAAGGTTGGTAAGGAGATGTTTGAGGGGAAGGTTTATGTCAGAGTTAAGTGTTCTATGTATGTAGTAGGTGCAGTAATAAGTATGGATGTTTTGTATTGTGAGTAGGTTTAGAGTTTTGAATACTGGTGGTGTGTGTTGTCTGTAGTGGGAATTTGTTATCATTCTGACTGCAGCTATATAATGACATTTTATTCATTCTGGACTATATATCAGGTTTCTATGTTATTTATATTGTTTGTTATGTCATATTAGATTAACTGTGATAGATAAATAAGCCGTATAGATGATATTAGTAAAATTATTCAAGAAGTATGTATTTTGTCCGGTCTCCAGACAGACTCTCGTCCACCACTAACACCTCCCGTACCACTACATGAATTACATATTTTATTCATTTTAGAGTATATATCAGGTTTCTATGTTATTTATATTGTTTATTATGTCATATTAAGCCGAAAAGTTTATATTAGTGAAATTACTGAAGTAAAGAATTCCACTGGAACGGATTAATTGCACTTCAATTAATTTAAATGAGGAAAACTGACTCTGCAAACGAGTAAATCCAGTTGCGAGCAAGGTCATGGAATGGATTAAACTCGCAAGTAGAGGTTCCACTGTATTATATTATGGGGTGCTAGTAAATCATGGGTGCACAAATTTGGAAACCTAGATGAAGTCTTACTCATTATACAGAATGTATACTATTGAAGACAACCATGACCATAACTAAGTAGACAATGTGTCCCCTCTAACTTTACATTTATTTCACCTTAATTCAGAGCTATACACATTAAAAATTACTACACATACAGAAATGTAAAACTGAAGCTTAAAACCTTATTCATAACTAAATATAATATCACTCACGCTGTCTCCATCATCTTTAGTTGGATTCTTCAATATATTCTCTGTAACTTCTCTGATATCTTTCAGGAAGCGATCAGATACTTCTGGCTGTGTATGTAGAACTGTAACAGCCAAGTGGATGCTAAAAAAGAAACAAGAGATATAAAGATGTTAATGATACTTGTCTGAGCTAAATAAACATTAAAAATGTCCTTATATTTGCATTTTTTACCAACAAGAAAGCTATCAATTAGCTCACTCCAATTATCAACCAGACTGAAACCTAAAATCTATCAACCTCTATCTACAGTATACTAATACACTACTGAAATAGTGATGAAGGAATACCTTGCTCAACAACTGGGGTTAAATTCAGGATCTGAGAATGTTAAAGGTGAGCGCTAAGTGTGATGTTAAAACTCTTACGGGGGAAAACCAGAGTATCCAGAAGAACAATACATGATCAAAAATTTACTGATAAATATTGAACAAAATTCAATTAACACTCACCAAAACACTTTCCATACATGCAACACTTATCATATATATAGGTCAGAAGGAAAATGCAATTAAAGAGGGTTATTAACAAGTGATCATAAGCAGTCTGGAGACTCACAGCAGGCAATTCAGCTTATCTAACTCATGAAATATAAATTAACAAGCTAGTGATATCCCACTGAGACAGGGTAACCTAAAAAGAAAAACTAAAGCTTCTCTTTTTAAATTTAGTAATGTATACGGGAGAAGAGGTTACTAGCCCCTTGCTCCTGGCATTTTAGTTGCCTCTTATGACAGACATGGCTTGAGGAAGAACTCTGTTTCACTTTCTCATGGAGATTAGAGGAAATAAATAGGGACAGAAACTAATAAGAAAATAGAAGAAAACCCGGAGGGGTGTGTATATATATGCTTGTATATGCATGTGTAGTGTGATCTAAGTGAAAGTAGAAGTAGCAAGACGTACCTGAAATCTTACATTATTTTTTTTTTTTTTGTCATGTTGGCCGTTTCCCACTGAGGCAGGGTGACCCAAAAAGAAAGAAAAAACTTTCATCATCATTCAACACTGTCACCATCACTCATACATAATCACTGTCTTTCCAAAGGCATTCAGATACGACAGTTCAGAAGTCCCTCCAAACTGCCAATATCCTAAACCCCTCCTTTAAAGTGCGGACATTGTACTTCCCATTTCCAGGACTCAAGTCCGGTTAACCAGTTTCCCTGAATCCCTTCACAAAATATTACCCTGCTCACACTCCAACAGGTCATCAGTTCCCAAAAACCATTCGTCTCCATTCACTCCTATCTAACAAGCTCACGCACACTTGCTTGAAGTCCAAGCCCCTTGCCCACAAAACATCCTTTACCCTCTCCCTCCAACTTTTTCAGGGACGACCCTTACCCTGCCTTCCTTCCCCAATAGATTTATAAGCTCTTCAAGTCATTCTACTTTGTTCCATTCTCCTTAAATGACCAAAACCACATCAACAGCCCCTCTTCAGCCCTCTGACAATACTTTTAGTAACTTCACACCTCCTCCTAATTTCCATACTACGAATTCTCTGCATAATATTTACACCACATATTACCCTTAGACATGACATCTCCACTGCCTTCAGCTGCCTCCTCGCTGCAGCATTTACAATCTATGTTTCACACCCATGTAAGAGTGTTGGTACCATTATACTTTCATACATTCCCTTCTTTGCCTCCATGTATAACGTTCTTTGCCTCTACAGATACCTCAATGCACCACTCACCTTGTTTCCTTCATCAATTCTCTGGTTTACCTCATCCTTCATAAACCCATCCGCTGACAAGTCAACTCCCAAATATCTGAAAACATTCGCTTCTTCCATACTCCCACCCTCCAATGTGATATCCAATTTTTCTTTGTCTAAATTGTTTGATACCTTCATCACCTTACTCTTATTTATATTCACTTTCAACTTTCTACCTTCACACACCCTCCCAAACTCGTCCACTAACTTTTGCAACTTTTCTTTAGAATCTCCCCAAAAGCACAGTATCATCAGCAAAAAGTCAATTCCCATTTTGTATTAATTCCTCATAATTTAATCCCACCCCTCTCCCTAACACCCTAGCATTTACTTCTTTTACAGCTCCATCTATAAATGTGTTAAACAACCACAGTGACATTACACATCCCGTCTAAGACTACTTTTACAGGGAAGTAATCTCCCTCTCATCTACATACCCTAACCTGAGCCTCACTATCCTCATAAAAACTCTTTACAGCATTTAGTAATGTACTACCTATTCCATACACTTGCAACATCTGCCACAATGCTCCCTTACCACTCTATCATATGTCTTTTCTAAATCCATAAATGCAATGAAAACTTCCCTACCTTTATCTAAATACTGTTCACATATATGCTTCAATGTAAACACCTGATCTACACATCCCTTACCCATTCTCAAACCTCCTTGCTCATCTGCAATCCTGCTCTCTGTCTTACCTCTAATTCTTTTAATAATGACCCTAAAATACACTTTACCTGGTATACTCAGTAAACTTATTCCCCTATAATTTTTACAATCTCTTTTGGGTCCCCTTCCCTTTACATAGAGGAATTATACATGCTCTCTGCCAATCCCTAGGTACCTTCCCCCTCTTTCATACATTAAATAAAAATACCAATTACCTAAAGTCAGTATCTGACCAACCAGGCTGTGGTTCGTACGTCAGCATACATGCACCAGCAGTAACAGCCTGGTTGATCAGATCCTGATCCACCATGAGGCCTGGTCTGAGACCAAGCCATGGGGTGTTAACCCCCGAAACCCTCTTCAGGTAAACTCCAAGTAAACTCCAACACTATATCTGTCCCTGCTTTTAACATTTCTGTCATGATACCATCAGTTCCAGCTGCTTTACCCCACTTTCATTCAACATAATGCCTCACAAAACCTTCCCCCTACTCATATCCTGCTCTTCTTCATTCCTAAAAGATGTTATACCTCCCTGGCCATTGGATGAAATTACTGCCTCCCTTTTTTCATCGACATTTAAAAGTTCCTCAAATATTCCTGCCATCTACCCAATACCTCCAGCTCCCCATCTACTAAGTCCCCTACTCTGTTTTTAACTGACAAATCCATTCGTTCCCTAGCTTTCTTAACTTGTTTATCTAGCTCCAAAAAATTTTCTTATTCTCAGTAAAAATTTCTTGATAGTGCCTCTCCCACTCTATCATTTGCTCTCCTTATGCACTTTCTCACCACTCTCTTCACCTTTCTTTTACTCTCCATATACTCTGCCCTTCTTATATCAGTTTTGCTTTGTCAAGACCTCTCATAAGCTACCTTTTTCTCTTTTATCGCACCCTTAACTTCATTATTCTACTAATCACTCCTCTTTCCTCCTGCATCCACCCTCATATAGCCAGAAACTTCTGCCTCACATTCTAATACTGCATTTTTAAAACTATACTATCCCTCTTCAACCCTCCCCCCCCCACTACCCATACTTGCACTAGTCCACCTTTCTGCCAAAAGTTGCTTATATCTCACCCTAACTTCCTCCTCCCTAGTTTATAAACTTTCACCTCTCTCTTACTTACTGTTGCAATTTTCCTTTTGTCCCATCTACCTCTTTAATTGTAGCTACAACTAGATAATGATCTGGTATATCTGTTGCCCCTCTATAAACATGTACATCCTGAATCCTACCCATGAACCCTTTATCCACCCATATATATATAATCAACAAACTACTTTCATTACGTGCTATATTATATTTTGCATGTTCATGAGACAGAAAAAAAGACACCAGCAATTCTACCATCATGTAACACAATTACAGGTTTCTATTTTACACTCACTTGGCAGGATGGTAGTACCTCCATGGGACCCAGCAGAAAATGATGTCTTTGTTTTAACTAGAAATGTGGTACAACCAAAGCTGTACATGAATAACAATGGGATGAGGAGAATAAAATTTTTGGGTGGCCTATAAAGCACATAAGAAGTCTGAAACTACTACAAATAATGAGGTAGGGAGGGATGCAATATGTATAACAGCCATGAGAACTATATACAACCAGCTGTGAAAATGCTAGCCGAGTTTAATATACACATTCTTGTATAACTCTGTCCAGAAAAACTGCTGCAAACCTGAAACCTTCAGCTGACCTGCAATCACCAGTGTAAACTGCAATGGCATGAAAACGAGATCGGATATGGTTAAGAAAAAGGGAGCGAGAAGCTATAGTAGGAACTGAACTTTCGCACACAGGGAAACAAGAGAACAGACAAGAACTGTAGGAACTTAAGGGAAGGCATGAGTGTGAATATGGAGAGAAAAGAGACATAGAAAAAAGAGGCACTGATCAAACTAAGGACATCTACTAATATTTGCTATGATAAGGACATGAGAGCAGACAAAGTAACGATCAAGTTTAGAAACAGTTGCGGAAGTGGCTGCAAAATGGAGATGAAGGAGAGCTCATCTATCAGCCCCCCCCGAAAAAGAACAAGACACAAATAACTCACAAATGTGTGGGTTATTTGTGTACTGTTCCAATCACAGTATTGCACCTTTTTGTTCTTAACCCTTTGACTGTTTCCGACGTATAAATACGTCTTACGAGCCAATGTTTCTGACGTATTTATACGCACAAATTCTAGCGGCTTCAAATCGAGCGCCAAAGGCCTGGTAGGCCTACACGGGAGAGAATGGGTCTCAGTGGTCGGTGTGCACCCTGTGAAAAAAATCTGGGACCTAGCGGTGCATTGTGGGAACGCCATGTTGTCAGTCCATTTTCACCATGCCTCTCGGTAAGAAGTTCCTCATCCTCGGCGGATTGGAGGTCTTTTGTTCCCAAGTGTAGCTCTAACAGCGATGAAAGTGTCAGTGACAGTGAATTCAAGGGTTTTCAAGTGAGTGTTACCGAAAAAAGTGCCCAGGATAACGTAAATAGTGACGAAAACCCAGATGACCCACAACCTTCGACCTCTGGTGCTGTGCCGGCTTGTTCACGTTCACGTTTGCCTGTACCGGACAAAGGGAAACTATTTGGTCGTGTACAACACCCTGATATAGAGGATAGTGATAGGATAGTGATTTCAAGTCTTAAAACGTTCTAGTGACGGAGTGAATTTTTCCCGGAAAGCGCCAGTATGTACGACGTAGCGGGTTGGTAGTGTTTCATATTTTGTTCCAAGGGGGAAGGAAAACCCCGGGGCACACCCGGGCCCAACACCACGACCTGATAGTAAAGATACATATTGTAACGATGGTAGAATGGTGACGGAGGGGGGAGGCAGTGGTGGTGAAGTGGGGGGTGGCAGGGCCCCATGTGGCCCACACCGGGCCACGCTCTAGCCACGGGGCGACTCAGCAGAACAACCACCTCACCCTACCCCACACCCAAAACCCTGCCCACCACAACCTGCACACCAAAACCAGGGTACAATATCCAGACCCCACCAGCAGCCCATCTGGATTGGCGGGAGGGTGACGAGTTTGTTCCCATCCCCATGTTTTTGATGAAAACAAAGTGGAAAAAGCCATCTTGCCCACGGGGAAAAAACCCAGTGAACTGGATGCTTTGAGTTATTTTTCATGAACCCCGATGGGACATCATTGTCAGGAAAAAAAATACATACGTGATTAAACACCATGGCAAATACAATTCCCCCCACCAAAATCACGGCTACACAAGGGGAAGGAGACAACTGTGGCAGAGATGTACCTTTTTTTTGCCACAAAATGCTTATCCCACATTGTAAAGCAAAACTGTCCCACATACGGACAACAGATCCCTGATTTCAACTCCGGGTTTTAGTGACTTATGGGTGTCATCGTTTCCTGATACTTTTTTCGTATGTTACATTTTTCAGAAAAAACCGGGCCCGACAGAAGGACGGTTAAAAAAGATAAAAAAAGGGTTTTTATGTACCTAAAACAAAGTGCTGCATGATTTTTATCCCTTAAACTTTTTATTGAGAGCCTTGATTTTTTCAAAGGAAGACTCTCACCCGCAATATATACCAAGCAAAGGAAACGTTTTGGTATAAAGCTATTTGTACTGTGTGATTGCAGGTGGTCTTGTTTAGATTTATTGTGTACAGGGCAAATACTTGAGAGATACCATGAAGTTTTTGGGGTATCTTGGGATGGGGTTCGAACAAGATGGAACATATCTTGGTGGGGGATTGTTATTTACTGATAATGGTACACAAGCCCCTTATCAGTATTTCTTGCATTTGCTTGACAGACGTGTTGGCACAGTGGTGGAATCGCAAACATATGCCAAGGGTTTTCGAGCTGGCCTCAGGGGTGAGGTGCAAAAGCCTTTCTGCCAATGACATCATGGCATTTGGTGGCATGACAAATTGATGTCACATTGTTACCATTCACACAAACGAAATGGTACCCAGTGCAGGAAAAGAAAGACCAATAACCCATTCTAAAAACCCACGTCATGGACACAACCTCAATATCGCTTAGTGGGCAAATGTGACATGCAGTTGGGTTTTCAGACGTGTACGCAAGAGTTATAATGGATATCAAACTTTTTTTTTTTCCACTTTTTGATATCTCTATCTAAAGCTTTAACATATACAATTGAAGACCAACAAAAACCAAAATATGGTGAATTTTTCCTTTTATAATCAACTATAATTGCAAAGTACAAAGGAGCAACCCCCCGCAATAGACCACGCCCACAACGTCATCTCGTAGAGGCCCCGGGATCACTCCCCAACAACTGCCTCCTATACGCCAAGAAAAAAGCCGAAGAGGTGTTATGTATGTATGCAACCACAAAAAGCCCCAAACACGCAGAGACACTCGTTTTATGTTGAGGATGTGGGAAGTCCCCCCTCTGCATAACCCCTGTTTCAAAAAGTTCCCCAAGCCAGCTTTTAGGAAGGGTTATGACTGTACATATTATATAATTATGGAACAATGTAATAAACATTTTTTTGGGATTGTTTTTTTGTGTAAACAAAATGTAACACAAACAATAGTGATAAATTTTTTTTGTTTTTGTGTTGAAAAAAAGAGGAAAAAAAAGCCCAATGGACGGACATAAGTTCCTGGAAAAAAAAAAATTTAAAAATCAAAACCTTTAAAAGAGAAATAAAAGAATACCCTCACCCCTTTTTGCCTAGCCTAAACGCAATTTTGGGGCCTATTTTTGGGTAATACCAGAAAATTTTTTTTTTGGCTTAAAACCCGTAAAATTTTCCTAACATTTTCTAAAAAAAAATTTAAATTTTTTTTTTTTTCCAAAAAGGGCGCATAAATGACTTTTGAAGGGGCCGAAAAAAACCCAAAGGTTCGCGAGTTTTTTCCAAATTTCCCCTTTCAACCTTCAAGGTTTTGCCAATTTCCGGGAATAGAAAAAAAATGAGAAATTTGGACATTCTGGGGTTTAGGGAAAGGCCAACAGGGAAAGTTTTTAAAAAAACAAAATGTCCTTGACAAATTCTGGGGTTTTATTTAACAAAATTTAAAAAAGAGTAGTGGCCCAGTAAGACAAAACCTTATAAGTTTAAGAACTTGCCCGGGGACAGTAGTGTGTGGTTTTTAAAAAAAAATCACCCAGCAAAGTGAAGATCAAAATTGATGGGAAAGAAAGAGGGAAAATCATTGATACAATATAAAAAGTTTGCAAAGAACACAGCCTTGAGGGGCACCTTCTGCTTGGGGCAAAGCCAGGGGTAAACAATTTAAACCCGGGCACAGAAATGCCTTCAGATAAAAATTTTTAAGGAAAAGTGGCAGAAATGTTTTGAAGCCCTAAGGAATGAGCTTGGGCCAAGATGTTATATCACCAAATAGTGTCTTAAAACCCTTTTCAGATCATAAAGACTGGCAGTAACCAAGTGTCTACCAGCAAAGGCATTACGAAAATAGTATCTAAACAGAGTACGGGGTCAATGGTGGGGTTATGAAAGTAGGGGAGGCCTGCAGTTTTGGTCACGTAAGTAATATCTTGGTGCCTTTAGTTAAGATCATACAAAGATGCTCTGCCATTTTGTGTCAACAACATACACCCTTCCTTCCCTGGTGAATAACTTCTGCCACAAAAAACATTGAACCACTGTTTAACCCTTTGAGGGTCAACAGGCCCTCTCTGAGACTCGTTCTCAGGGTCGGGCCAAATTAAAAAAAAAAAAATTATTTTTCTTATAAAAAATAGTTTTTTTTTCCTAAACATTATAGGCTAAACAAAATTTTTTTACCATCAACACTTACCGAGATATGGAGGCATGAAGTTTGCCAAAATTGAACAACATCTGGTAACATCGCCGACTGCCGTCACCCAGTATTTTTCTATTTACTTTTTTATGTACTATTTTCCCCCATGGGGGAAATGGAACAGAATTCTTCCTCTGTAAGCCATGCGTGTCATAAGAGGCGACTAAACTGCCGGGAGCAAGGGGCTAGTAACCCCTTCTCCTGTATATATTACTAAATTTAAAAGGAGAAACTTTAGTTTTTTTTTTGGGCCACCCCCCTCCCGTGGGATAAAGGCTGGTAAAGTTGAAAAAAGAAGAAGAAGAACGTACTATTTTCAATTTTTTTCAATTTTTCTTTTCTTTAGTAACTTTTATGCCTCTGAGACCAATATGATCAGTATTTTGTAAGCTATTTCTTTTTCAATACAAAACAATAAGGGCATAAACACTGTTGTCATTATTTTGTTTTTAGAAAATATTTACACAAACAAACGATATGAAATGTTGTTTATTACTATTTTTCTATATTTTATATACACATATACAGTTACAGGGAATATTTCTAGAAGTTCTGCAGCTGTGGAACTCTTTGAAACATGATGTCATGCACAGTGATGTTTTACACTCCTCACACATAAAACGAGTGTCTCTGCATTGTTGTGGGCATTTCCTTGTATGTGCACAGACGTAACACCTCTTCTGAGCCTTTTTCTTGAAAGCAGTAGCAGGCAGTTTTACTAGGAAGTGATCACCATGCTTCAGACGAACAGGTAGTTGTTGATAATTTGGTGGGCGGTCAATTGCAGGTGTTCTTCCTTGGTACTTGAATACTATTTGTCTGATGAAAGACAAACAGAATTCGCCATACTGTGGTTTGTTTCTGGTCCTCATCTCATACATATTAAAAGCATTGAGCATGGAAATGTCCAGAAGATGGAAAAAGGTTTGATGTACCACTTATAACCCTTGCGAAACACAATCAGCAAAAGCAATCTGCATGTCACATTTCCGCTGAACGCATGTTGAAGGTGTAATCAATCACAGCTGCAGGTTTTAGAATGGGTTCATTGCTCTCTCTATGCTGCCTGCCACTGTCTGTCCATTTCATTAGGGTGAACTGATGACAACAGTGTGACATCTCGTTTGTCATGCCACCGAAATGCCATGATATCATTGTCAGAAAATGCCTGCACCTCACCTCAACGAGTGCCAGCGTCAAACCTGGGCATATGTTTCCAATTTGCACGCACTGTGCCACACACATCTGTCATGTTCACTCGCAAAAAATCACTGAGTGAGGGGCTTGTGTACCAGTTATCTGTATATAATATATGCCCCTTACCAAGGTATGGTTCTATCATTGTTCTAACCACATCACCAGAGATGCCCAATAACTTCCTGGTATTTTGCAATGTATAACTTCCAGTGTACACAATAATATCCAATACCAGACCACTGTAACAATCACAAAGCACAAACAACTTTATACCAAAGCGTTTCCTCTTCCTTGGTATGTACTGCTTGAAAGAGAGTCTTCCTTTGAACAGAATCAAAGACTCGTCAATTACAAGCTTCCTGAAGGGATAAAAATGCATACTGAATTTCTCTTTCAGATACACAAACACATTCCTAATCTTATATAACCTGTCGTTTCTGTCAGGCCTGGTTTTGTCTGAGAAGTGAAGCATATGTAACATTAGCACAAATTGATTCACTGGCATTATATCACTGAAACCTGGGGTTGCAATCAGGCGGTCTGTTGACCAGTATGATTTCACTTTGTGCTTATACACATGTGGCATAAGCATTATTGTGGCAAAGAAAAGATACATCTCAGCCACAGATTGCCTCCTTCCACTGGTGTAGACGTGATTTTGGTGAAAGTAATGTGTTTGCCATGGTGTACTCGTAGTACGTGTTGCTTTCCATGACAATACTTTCCATCAGGGGTTCGTCAAAGAATAACTCAAAACATTCCAGTTCAGTGGCATTGTTCCCAAGTGTACAAGATGGTACGGCGTATTCCACTTTGGCTGTCATCAAACTGGTGGGGATTTGGAAGAAAATTGACAGCTTCCTGCCAATCCCAGGTGCAGTCTGCTGGTGGGTACTGGACAATGACAGGTGGTTGTGGTTGTGGAGGTTGTGGTTGTGGAGGTTGTGGTTGTGGAGGTTGTGGTTGTGAAGGCTGGTGTGGTGGGTGGGTTGGGGATGGTGGCCTTTGTTGTAGATCAGTTGAGGCAGCGGCGTGGGTGGCAGCATGGCCCACTGCTGGTGCCTCACTGTTGGCACCACTACCACCACACACATTTTCCATCCTAATTGCAACAGTATCATCGTCATTTTCACTGTTCCTGTTGTACAGCCACGGGATGTACTCCAAGATGTACTCCTTCCCCTTGGAATAGCATATGGCACACTACCAGAGCTCATACATCGTCGTATATACTGACGCTTCCTGGGGAATATTGCACTTCACTATCACTACTGGAACTAGTTTGAAGAGCTTGTAGTTCATATTCACTATCACTATCATCACAAATGCTCTCATCTAAGTCTGGGATTTGAGAAAATAGGAGTTTCCTCTTGGATTCTGGTACAACTGAACATGAACAAGATGGCCCAGCACCAGAGGTGGAAGACTGAGGGTCGTCTGGGTTTTTCTCACTATTACCGATATTATGGTCATTAGTTTCGGTCAAAACCTCACCAAAACCTTGAAACCCGTCTTCACTGGCACTTCCATCTGTATTAGAACTGTCACTGGGGAACAAAAGTGTCCCAATTCACCGAGGAGTGAGGAGCTTCTTACCGCGAGGCATGGTGGACATTGTTTACTAAGATGGCGTTCCCACAATGCACCACTGGGTCCCAGATTTTTTTTCTACCGCGCACACTGACCACACAGACCCATTCTCTCACATCTAGGCCTACCAGCCTTTTCCCACGAGATTTGACGGCGCCAGAATTTATGCGTACTAGTATATCAAAAACCCCTTCGCGTAAGCTGTACTAGTACGTCCGAAACCCTCAAAGGGTTAAAATACAAAGAACCACCACCTTCATTTATTCTGAGTTTCAAACAAGAACAAGTTGCCTTGAGACCAAAACTAATAAATGTTGCACACAAAAATAAAAAAAAAACATTAAGAGTGCACATAATGTATCTTCATATAAGAACAAAATTACCAGATAACAAATAATGTTAAATTTGGTTTGAAAGTTTTAGGTCTAGTAATTGATCCTACTGTTCTTCCTTGATACAAAGTCATCAATGCTATCATGGGAAATCTGCCCCAAAACCACATTTTTAATGCTGATGACATCACTACTGCTGAGGTAGTTTTGCATAATGGTGAACCTCAGGTAAGTATTTTTCAGTTTGAGCTTGAAAAAAATCCTCTCTGTCCCAACATTCACTGTCACCGAAAGGGTAACAGCAACCCTGAGGGTGACTCAAAGGTTGAGCTAGATCTCAGTGATATGCTTTTCATGGACAAATGCCAGCAACTTAAGTGCTGTCATGCTTGTAGATGGCAGTTCAAACAGCTGCCTACCATCTACCGTAGATCGGACTGTCCTCCACTGATGAAGTTTGAGTAGCTACAAATCCTGTTGCTCTGCAAGTGCTGAGAACAGTTTCAGCCTTCCTTAGAAGACTGACAGTCACTTCCAACTGCACTGAGGGAGACTGCATCAGTTTGATTTGCTAGATATGATTTAAAGTTATACCAGAGTGCACGTTAAAAACTGTCATCCCCGCCACTATTTGGTGCCACAGACAGCCACTGTCTGCAGAGTAGCTGGGACAACAATGGCATCATTTGAATTGTAATGCTTGCTGACCTTTGGTAAAACAGCTATTGAATGAATGATTGAATGACGGTGACTATTTTTTGTTTTAGGGTATAGAAGACCATTATATTACACATTATATTCTTGGAAATGGCGTGTTAGGTAAATCCGCGTTAGATAAACTGAAGAATTTGTGGGAAAAATAGAGTTAAGTTCCTGGGAGCCCCAAAATGGCCAAACAACTTTTTTTTAGACCTCCAGAGCTTACAAAAATATAAATGAATCTGTAATTGTAGTTCACTGTCGTGCTGTATTATGTTATTTTTACTGCTTAACACTACAAATGAAACAGAAATAATAGTACAGTGACACCCCGAATATCGGCCGTAATCCGTTCCAGAAGGTCGGCCTCAATTCGAAAAGGCCTAAATTAGAAGCAATATTTCCCGTATTGGTGGATAAAAGACTCTTGAGTAGACTTCAGGATGTACATGTTTACAGAGGGGCCACAGATATATCAGATCACTTTTTAGTTGTAGCTACACTGAGAGTAAAAGGTAGATGGGATACAAGGAGAATAAAAGCATCAGGGAAGAGAGAGGTGAAGGTTTATAAACTAAAAGAGGAGGCAGTTAGGGTAAGATATAAACAGCTATTGGAGGATAGATAGGCTAATGAGAGCACAGGCAATAGGGTCGAAGAGGTATGGGGTAGGTTTAAAAATGTAGTGTTAGAGTGTTCAGCAGAAGTTTGTGGTTACAGGAAAGTGGGTGCGGGAGGGAAGAGGAGTGATTGGTGGAATGTTGATGTAAAGAGAGTAGTAATGGAGAAAAAGTTAGCATATGAAAAGTTTTTACAAAGCAGAAGTGATGCAAGGAGGGAAGAGTATATGGAGAAAAAGAGAGAGGTTAAGAGAGTGGTGAAGCAATATACAAAGAGAGTGGTGAAGCAATGTAAAAAGAGAACAAATGAGAGAGTGGGTGAGATGTTATCAACAAATTTTGTTGAAAATAAGAAAAAGTTTTGGAGTGAGATTAACAAGATAAGGAAGCCTAGAGAACAAATGGATTTGTCAGTTAAAAATAGGAGAGGAGAGTTATTAAATGGAGAGTTAGAGGTATTGGGAAGACAGAGGGAATATTTTGAGGAATTGTTAAATGTTGATGAAGACAGGGAAGCTGTGATTTTGTGTATAGGGCAAGGAGGAATAACATCTTGTAGGAGTGAGGAAGAGCCAGTTGTGAGTGTGGGGGAAGTTCGTGAGGCAGTAGGTAAAATGAAAGGGGGTAAGGCAGCCGGGATTGATGGGATAAAGATAGAAATGTTAAAAGCAGGTGGGGATATAGTTTTGGAGTGGTTGGTGCTACTATTTAATAAATGTATGGAAGAGGGTAAGGTACCTAGGGATTGGCAGAGAGCATGCATAGTTCCTTTGTATAAAGGCAAAGGGGACAAAAGAGAGTGCAAAAATTATAGGGGGATAAGTCTGTTGAGTATACATGGTAAAGTGTATGGTAGAGTTTTTATTGAATTATTAAGAGTAAGACGGAGAATAGGATAGCAGATGAACAAGGAGGCTTTAGGAAAGGTAGGGGGTGTGTGGACCAGGTGTTTACAGTGAAATATATAAGTGAACAGTATTAGATAAGGCTAAAGAGGTTTTTGTGACATTTATGGATTTGGAAAAGGTGTATGACAGGGTGGATAGGGGGGCAATGCGGCAGATGTTGCAGGTGTATGGTATAGGAGGTAGGTTACTGAAAGCAGTGAAGAGTTTTTATGAGGATAGTGAGGCTCAAGTTAAAGTATGTAGGAAAGAGGGAGATTATTTCCCAGTAAAAGTAGGCCTTAGACAAGAAAGTGTGATGTCAGCGTGGTTGTTTAATATATTTATAGATGGGGTTGTAAGAGAAGTAAATGCGAGGGTCTTGGTAAGAGGCGTGGTGTTAAAAGATAAAGAATCACTTATAAAGTATGAGTTGTCACAGTTGCTCTTTGCTGATGACATTGTGCTCTTGGGAGATTCTGAAGAAAAGTTGCAGAGGTTGGTGGATGAATTTGGTAGGGTATGTAAAAGAAGAAAATTAAAAGTGAATACAGGAAAGAGTAAGATTATGAGGATAACAAAAAGATTAGGTGATGAAAGATTGGATATCAGACTGGAGGGAGAGAGTATGGAGGAGGTGAATGTATTCAGATATTTGGGAGTGGACGTGTCAGCGGATGGGTCTATGAAAGATGAGGTGAATCATAGAACTGATGAGGGGAAAAGGGTGAGTAGTGCACTTAGGAGTCTGTGGAGACAAAGAACTTTGTCCTTGGAGGCAAAGAGGGGAATGTATGAGAGTATAGTTTTACCAACGCTCTTATATGGGTGTGAAGCATGGGTGATGAATGTTGCAGCGAGGAGAAGGCTGGAGGCAGTGGAGATGTCATGTCTGAGTGCAATGTGTGGTGTGAATATAATGCAGAGAATTCGTAGTTTGGAAGTTAGGAGGAGGTGCGGGATTGACAAAACTGTTGTCCAGAGGGCTGAGGAAGGGTTGTTGAGGTGGTTCGGACATGTAGAGAGAATGGAGCAAGTGTATCAGTCTGTAGTGGAAGGAAGGCGGGGTAAGGGTCGGCCTAGGAAAGGTTGGAGGGAGGGGGTAAAGGAGGTTTTGTGTGCGAGGGGCTTGGACTTCCAGCGGGCATGCATGAGCGTGTTTGATAGGAGCGAATGGAGACAAATGGTTTTTAATACTTGACGTGCTGTTGGAGTGTGAGCAAAGTAACATTTATGAAGGGATTCAGGGAAACCGGCAGGCCGGACTCGAGTCCTGGAGATGGGAAGTACAGTGCCTGCATTCTGAAGGAGGGGTGTTAATGTTACAGTTTAAAAACTGTAGTGTAAAGCACCCTTCTGGCAAGACAGTGATGGAGTGAATGAAGGTGAAAGTTTTTCTTTTTCGGGCCACCCTGCCTTGGTGGGAATCGGCCAGTGTGTTAATAAAAAAAAAAAATTCCCGTAAGAATTAAATGTAAATACAATTAATCCGTTCCAGACACCCAAAAATATTAACAAAAAAATAATTTTTTTTAAAGATTAATTATAGTTTTGCATACACAACATTTAAATCACTATTACATACCTTTATTGAAGATTCTTGTTAGAGTATGGAAGACAGGGGAGAGGAGGAGAGAGGAAGGACTGATTATTGTCTGGAAGGGGAATACCCCTCCATAAGGACTTCAGGTATCAAAGCCCTCTCTGGGGTTACTTCCCTCCCTGCCTGCTACACTTCCTGCATGGCTGCTACACTCCCTGCATGCCTGCTACACTCCCTGCCTCCATTCTACACTCCCTCTTTCCCTGCTACACTCCCTCCCTCCATGCTCCACTCCCTGCCTGCCTGCTACACTCCCTGCTTCCCTTCCACACTCCCTGTTTCCCTGCTACACTCCCTGCCCCCCGCTACTTTCCCTGCCACCTTTTAAAACCCCCCTGCTAAACCCCCCTTTCCTCCCTTTTTACACTCCCTGCCTCCTTTGCTACCTCCCTGCCTGCCGGGTTAAACACTCCCGCCTCCCTGCTACCCCCCTTCCCTCCGCAACCCCTCCCCCCCTCAATGCTACACTCCTTCCCTCCCTTCCACGAATATGGGGTTTAAAAAAACCTATTTTTCCCCCAAAAAAGTCACCCCAAAAGTGACTTTTTTTTTTTCCCCTTTGGGGGTTCCTGCCCCCCCATCACCCCCCCTGCCTCCCCTGCCTGTTTATACTCCCTTTTACAAAAACAAAGTTTCCTTGATTTTCCTACTAAAAACCCCCTTTGCCCCCCCGCACCCAATCTCCCCCCCAGCTACACTCCTCCCTTTGGCCTGTTAAAACTCCCTGCCTCCCTGCAAAATTTTCCCTTTACAACTTTAAAGTTTCCTTGTTTTTCTATTTTTCCTTTGCCAGGAGGGAAGGGGAATTTTTGTTTGGTTTTTCCCAATCATCTTGGAAAGTTCAATAATTTCCCTTTCTTAAATTCCATGTGTTTTTCCACTTTTTTTACCCAAAAGGGAAATTTTTAAGGACTTTCTTTGGCCCCATCGTGGTTTATTTCACAGTCCAAGGGCACACAGCACTTCATGCATATATATATACATACAACTGGTTTTTTCCCCCCTTTTTTTAAATTTGCTCTTGTTCCCCTTTAAATTTTTCTATTTTTCCCTGGGAAGTGGAAAAGAATCTTTCCTCCATAAAACCCTTTGGGGTCGTTTTGGGGGCGACTAAAAAACCGGAAGCATGGGCTAGTAAACCCCCTTCCCCCTGTAAATTTACTAAAAAAAAAGGGAAAAGAAAAACTTTATAAAACTGGGACTTAAAGGGGCGTGGGGTGTAGTGTGGGGTGACAAAAAACCGATGATTGCTGATGTTATGAAAGAAAAGAAAATTTGGTTTTTCCTGGCCCTTAAACGAAAAAAAAGCTGAAAAGGGGGAAGGGGGGAAGGGTTTTTTTTGGGGGGAAATAAATGGGATTAAAACTGGAGTAACTGAAGAGTTTGAGCAAAAGGGGGGACAGTAATGTTTTAATGAAACAGTTTTGGAAGGAAAAAGAGAATAGAAAAGGTTTTAAATTCAAGAATTTTTGGGGGATTAAAGTAAAGGTTGGATGCGAAGGGAATTTGGGGATAATAAGCGTTAGGGACCCGGGGAGAGAGGAAAGCAGAGGAGGAGAGAGGGTTTTTGGGGGAAAAGTTAAGTGAAAAGTATAGGAGCTTTTGAACCATTTAAAGAGTAAAATTTTGGTAGGGGAAATGAATGCTAAAGAAAGGGGAAAATTTTTTGAGAGGGGGTGGTGGTTTGTTTGGGGTTTCCCGGTGTAAATGGGTAAAGGGAGCCCTTTTATTGAACTTTGTATAGGGAAAAGGGGTTTTTTTTTTAGGTAATCTTTTTTTTGGGAAAAAAAGGGTAAATAAGTAAACAAGATATGGGTGTAGGGCGAAATGACAGTAAATTTGTTGGATTATGTAAATTTGGGAAATTTAAAAAATGTTGAGTAGACCCTTTAGGATGTACATTTTTTAGAGGGGGCCCCCAGATATTCAGATCACTTTTTGTTGTATACACTGAGATAAAAGGTAGATTTGGGGTACAAGGGGGGAAAAGAACATCGGGAAGAGAGAGGTGAAGGTTTATAAAAATAAAAGAGGAGGCAGTTGGGAAAGATATAAACAGCAAATTTGGGGGATGATGGGCAATTTTTGGGATAGGGAAAGGGGGCGAAAAGGTATGGGGGAGGTTTAAAAAAGTAGTGTTAGAGTGTTCAGCAGAAGTTTGTGGTTACAGGAAAGTGGGTGCGGGAGGGAAGAGGAGCGATTGGTGGAATGATGATGTGAAGAGAGTAGTAAGGGAAAAAAAGTTAGCATATGAGAAGTTTTTACAAAGTAGAATTGATGCAAGGAGGGAAGAGTATATGGAGAAAAAGAGAGAGGTTAGAGAGTGGTGAAGCAGTGTAAAAAGAGAGCAAATGAGAGAGAGGGTGAGATGTTATCAACAAATTTTGTTGAAAATAAGAAAAAGTTTTGGAGTGAGATTAACAAGTTAAGAAAGCCTAGAGAACAAATGGATTTGTCAGTTAAAAATAGGAGAGGAGAGTTATTAAATGGAGAGTTAGAGGTATTGGGAAGATGGAGGGAATATTTTGAGGAATTGTTAAATGTTGATGAAGATAGGGAAGCTGTGATTTCGTGTATAGGGCAAGGAGGAACAACATCTTGTAGGAGTGAGGAAGAGCCAGTTGTGAGTGTGGGGGAAGTTCGTGAGGCAGTAGGTAAAATGAAAGGGGGTAAGGCAGCCGGGATTGATGGGATAAAGATAGAAATGTTAAAAGCAGGTGGGGATGTAGTTTTGGAGTGGTTGGTGCAATTATTTAATAAATGTATGGAAGAGGGTAAGGTACCTAGGGATTGGCAGAGAGCATGCATAGTTCCTTTGTATAAAGGCAAAGGGGATAAAAGAGAGTGCAAAAATTATAGGGGGATAAATCTGTTGAGTATACCTGGCAAAGTGTATGTTAGAGTTATTATTGAAAGAATTAAGAATAAGACGGAGAATAGGATAACAGATGAACAAGGAGGCTTTAGGAAAGGTAGGGGATATGTGGACCAGGTGTTTACAGTGAAACATATAAGTGAACAGTATTTAGATAAGGCTAAAGAGGTCTTTGTGGTAATTATGGATTTGGAAAAGGCGTATGACAGGGTGGATAGGGGGGCAATGTGGCAGATGTTGCAGGTGTATGGTGTAGGAGGTAGGTTACTGAAAGCAGTGAAGAGTTTTTACGAGGATAGTGAGGCTCAAGTTAGAGTATGTAGGAAAGAGGGAAATTATTTCCCAGTTAAAAGTAGGCCTTAGACAAGGTGTGTGATGTCACCGTGGTTGTTTAATATATTTATAGATGGGGTTGTAAGAGAAGTAAATGCGAGGGTCTTGGCAAGAGCGTGGAGTTAAAAGATAAAGAATCACACATAAAGTGGGAGTTGTCACAGTTGCTCTTTGCTGATGACACTGTGCTCTTGGGAGATTCTGAAGAGAATTTGGGCAGAGATTGGTGGATGAATTTGGTAGGGTGTGCAAAAGAAAAAAATTTGAAAGTGAATACAGGAAAGAGTAAGGTTATGAGGATAACAAAAAGATTAGGTGATGAAAGATTGGATATCAGATTGGAGGGAGAGAGTATGGAGGAGGTGAATGTATTCAGATATTTGGGAGTGGACGTGTCAGCGGATGGGTCTATGAAAGATGAGGTGAATCATAGAATTGATGAGGGGAAAAGGGTGGTGGTTGCACTTAGGAGTCTGTGGAGACAAAGAACTTTGTCCTTGGAGGCAAAGAGAGGAATGTATGAGAGTATAGTTTTACCAATGCTCTTATATGGGTGTGAAGCATGGGTGATGAATGTTGCAGCGAGGAGAAGGCTGGAGGCAGTGGAGATGTCATGTCTGAGAGCAATGTGTGGTGTGAATATAATGCAGAGAATTCGTAGTTTGGAAGTTAGGAGGAGGTGCGGGATTACCAAAACTGTTGTCCAGAGGGCTGAGGAAGGGTTGTTGAGGTGGTTCGGACATGTGGAGAGAATGGAGCGAAACAGAATAACTTCAAGAGTGTATCAGTCTGTAGTGGAAGGAAGGCGGGGTAGGGGTCGGCCTAGGAAAGGTTGGAGGGAGGGGGTAAAGGAGGTTTTGTGTGCGAGGGGCTTGGACTTCCAGCAGGCATGCGTGAGCATATTTGATAGGAGTGAATGGAGACAAATGGTTTTTAATACTTGACGTGCTGTTGGAGTGTGAGCAAAGTAACATTTATGAAGGGGTTCAGGGAAACCGGCAGGCCGGACTTGAGTCCTGGAGATGGGAAGTACAGTGCCTGCATTCTGAAGGAGGGGTGTTAATGTTGCAGTTTAAAAACTGAAGTGTAAAGCACCCTTCTGGCAAGACAGTGATGGAGTGAATGATGGTGAAAGTTTTTGTTTTTCGGGCCACCCTGCCTTGGTGGGAATCGGCCAGTGTGATAAAAAAAAAAAAAAAAAAAAACTTAAAAAAAAGCACAAAAGCTGATGGATTTTAACGCTTTTTAGGGTCCAGAGTCCAAATCACAGAGGGTGCACCAGGGTCCAAGAATTTTTGAAGAAAAAAAAAATTTTTCCTTACAGAATTAACCCTTTCAGGGTTTCGGTTGTACTAGTACAGCTTACGCCCCAGGGTTTTTGACGTACTAGTATGCCTAAATTCTAGCGCCCTCAAATCTAGTGAGAGAAAGCTGGTAGGCCTATACAGTAGGGCCCCGCTTTACGGCATTTCGCTTTATGGCATTTCGCTTTACAGTGTTCCGCTAATACGGTCATTTCAAATTAAGACCAAAACTCGCTATACGGCTCCCCCCACCTGACTTTGTAATACGGTCATTGCGCCCTACCCAGTTTGTTTACATTCTCTGTGAGATCCGTAAGCACTCTCTCCATTCTGTCTGGAAACTCCCAAATTTCAAGTGTTTTTAAAAGTTATTTCATATTTTATATATACGTACAGTGGACCCCCGGTTAACGATATTTTTTCACTCCGTAAGTATGTTCAGGTGCCAGTACTGACCGAATTTATTCCCATAAGGAATATTGTGAAGTAGATTAGTCCATTTCAGACCCCCAAACATACACGTACAAACGCACTTACATAAATACACTTACATAATTGGTCGCATTCGGAGGTAATCGTTATGCGGGGGTCCACTGTACTCTGATAATTATACTTATGTATACCAGTACCTAAATAAACTTACATACTGTGCTGGCATGCAGGTACACATTAAAATCAGTAAGAGTCTCTTATGTCTCCAGACGTCATATTAGTAACGATAATAATAATCACCGAGTCTCATTTAAATGTCGTATATTGCGTTAATAAACACATTTTCATTAAACCATCTATGATATTTTTTCAAAATTATATAATAAACACGATGCATAACATATAAAGATGATAAATACACCCCACAGTAGAATAAATAAACATAAATATGAGATGTGGTAGCCAGACGCATATTAGAAATGATAATTGTACTATTGTTATATGTATTATTATTATACATTATTTTATTATTTTATTATCACACTGGCCGATTCCCACCAAGGCAGGGTGGCCCGAAAAAGAAAAACTTTCACCATCATTCACTCCATCACTGTCTTGCCAGAAGGGTGCTTTACACTTCAGTTTAAACTGCAACATTAACACCCCTCCTTCAGAGTGCAGGCACTGTACTTCCCATCTCCAGGACTCAAGTCCGGCCTGCCGGTTTCCCTGAACCCCTTCATAAATGTTACTTTGCTCACACTCCAACAGCACGTCAAGTATTAAAACCATTTGTCTCCATTCACTCCTATCAAACACGCTCACGCATGCCTGCTGGAAGTCCAAGCCCCTTGCACACAAAACCTCCTTTACCCCCTCCCTCCAACCTTTCCTATTCCGACCCCTACCCCGCCTTCCTTCCACTACAGACTGATACACTCTTGAAGTCACTCTGTTTCGCTCCCTTCTCTCTACATGTCCGAACCACCTCAACAACCCTTCCTCAGCCCTCTGGACAACAGTTTTGGTAATCCCGCACCTCCTCCTAACTTCCAAACTATGAATTCTCTGCATTATATTCACACCACACATTGCCCTCAGACATGACATCTCCACTGCCTCCAGCCTTCTCCTCGCTGCAACATTCATCACCCATGCTTCACACTCATATAAGAGCATTGGTAAAACTATACTCTCATACATTCCCCTTTTTGCCTCCAAGGACAAAGTTCTTTGTCTCCACAGACTCCTAAGTGCACCACTCACCCTTTTCCCCTCATCAATTCTATGATTCACCTCATCTTTCATAGACCCATCCGCTGACACATCCACTCCCAAATATCTGAATACATTCACCTCCTCCATACTCTCTCCCTCCAATCTGATATCCAATCTTTCATCACCTAATCTTTTTGTTATCCTCATAACCTTACTCTTTCCTGTATTCACTTTTAATTTTCTTCTTTTGCATACCCTACCAAATTCATCCACCAACCTCTGCAACTTCTCTTCAGAATCTCCCAAGAGCACAGTGTCATCAGCAAAGAGCAACTGTGACAACTCCCACTTTATGTGTGATTCTTTATCTTTTAACTCCACGCCTCTTGCCAAGACCCTCGCATTTACTTCTCTTACAACCCCATCTATAAATATATTAAACAACCACGCTGACATCACACATCCTTGTTAAGGCCTACTTTTACTGGGAAATAATTTCCCTCTTTCCTACATACTCTAACTTGAGTCTCACTATCCTCGTAAAAACTCTTCACTGCTTTCAGTAACCTACCTCCTACACCATACACCTGCAACATCTGCCACATTGCCCCCCTATCCACCCTGTCATATGCCTTTTCCAAATCCATAAATGCCACAAAGACCTCTTTAGCCTTATCTAAATACTGTTCACTTATATGTTTCACTGTAAACACCTGGTCCACACACCCCCTACCTTTCCTAAAGCCTCCTTGTTCACCTGCTATCCTATATCCTATTCTCCGTCTTACTCTTAATTCTTTCAATAATAACTCTACCATACACTTTACCAAGTATACTCAACAGACTTATCCCCCTATAATTTTTGCACTCTCTTTTGTCCCCTTTGCCTTTATACAGAGGAACTATGCATGCTCTCTGCCAATCCCTAGGTACCTTACCCTTTTCCATACATTTATTAAATAATTGCACCAACCACTCCAAAACTATATCCCCACCTGCTTTTAACATTTCTATCTTTATCCCATCAATCCTGGCTGCCTTACCCCCTTTCATTTTACCTACTGCCTCACGAACTTCCCCCACACTCACAACTGGCTCTTCCTCACTTCTACAAGATGTTATTCCTCCTTGCCCTATACACGAAATCACAGCTTCCCTATCTTCATCAACATTTAACAATTCCTCAAAATATTCCCTCCATCTTCCCAATACCTCTAACTCTACATTTAATAATAATAATAATAATCACCGAGTCTCATTAAATGTCATATATTATGTTAATATACACATTTTCATTAATCCATCCATGATATTTTTTTCAAAATTATATAATAAACATGATACATAACATATGAAGATGATAAATTTACCCCACAATAGAATAAATAAACATAAATATGAGATGTGGTAGCCAGATAACTTGTACAAGTGATGGCAAGAATAACATTTTCTCTAATCTAACATAAGAGAAAATGTGTTACTGGGTGTAACTAGAAAATTATTCCTTTTGTATGTATGTAAGTTTATTCAGGTATACACAAATACAGTTACATAGATTATCATACATAACAGCATATGTGCAGAGAACCTAGGATAACCCAAAAAAGTCAGAGTGACTTATTTCCATTGCCTTCACTCAGAGCGTCATTTCTTCTCAAAATGATGTTACATGAGAATGGGAGTGTTCTTTATTTATTCTACCATATCAATGTAGAGACAACTTGTACACAATGTAACTTGTACACAAACCAGATGTGTACACTTTGTTGTTTACAAAACTTACTTTCGCCTGGTGTGTTTACATAACTCTGCGCCTGTTCTCCCTCATGCACTCATTCTCTTTCTCTCTCATTTATTCGTTTTATCTCATTTACTTACTCCTGACCCTACATTAAGACTACGAATATTTTAAGGTAAGTAATGAGTGAACTGTATATACATTTTATCGCTCTGGGATGCTTAAATATCATAGCATAGTATGTGTGGGTGGGTTGGCCTGGTATGGTAGCCCGGCTGACTACCATACATACCACACTTGATTTCTTACAATAAATACTACTCATCTCACCCTAGATTAAGACTACAAATATTTTAAGGTAAGTAATGAGTAAACTGTATATGCATTTTATCGCTCTGGGATGCTTAAATGTATAGAATATTATGTGGCCTGGTATGGTACCCCGGCTGACTACCATACATACCACGCTTGATTTCTTACAATAAATACTACTTGTCTCACCCTAGATTGACCCTTAAACGGTTGAAACGTATATATACGTTGTCATTCATTCTTTGTCATTCATTCAACATTGCCACATTAAGCCTGAGTCACATAGACATGAGAGAATGGGTGTGCACACTCACTGTGTGTCATATTAAAATAATTAGGGATGCCTGGGTACCATATGCTCTTTTTTCCTTTTAAAAGAAAAGATTGTTTTTTTCTTCAAAAAAGTTGGGGCGCTACGCGAGTGAACGTATATATACGTTTGGACCGTTTAAGGGTTAAGACTATAAATACTTTAAGGTAAGTAATGAGTGCACTATGTGTGTATTGTACCTTTTTATTGTTTTTTGATGCCTAGTTCTATTGCTAACTTAATATATGTAAGTGTAAACTTGTTATCTAGTATTTGTATGCATTTATAAGTGGAAAAAAAGGGTGTTCAACTTTACGGCGATTTCTGCTTTACGGCGGTAGCCTGGAACCTAACCTGCCGTGTAAGTGGAGCCCTACTGTATATGAAAGAATAGGTCTATGTGGTCAGTGTGCGAAGTGTAAAAAAAATCCTGCAGCACACAGTCCTTAATGAGAAAAATAAAAACTTTGACCATGTTTTTGGATTAACCCTTTCAGGGTCCAAGGCCCAAATCTGGAGTCATGCACCAGTGTCCAAGATATTTCAAAAAAAAAATTTGTTATTTTTTCTTATGAAATCGTAGAGAATCTTTTTGTGAAGGTAATAAAACAAAAAGTACGAAAATTGGTGGAAAATTTGACGAAATTATGCTCTCGCGAATTTTGATGTTCAGCGATATTTACGAATCGGCGATTTTGCCGACTTTGACTCCCATTTTAGGCCAATTACATTATTCCAATCAACCAAATTCTTAGCTATTTCACTAGTATTACTTCTATTCTATCGATTGAGCACAAAGAAATCGCCAAGTCAACTGTTTCAACTACAAAATAAAGTGATCGGAAATTGTTAATTTGGCCAATTTAACACAAAGTTCAAAATATTCCAATTTCAAAATAGGGTCCAGAATGAACAATGTAGGCATTCCTGGCACTAAACTAACATTTCCTCTGTTCATTAGTTATGTTTTGAGGCTTTACAAATAAATTCCATTTTGATTTTTTATTCACATAATGAATTTTTATTCACACCAAAAAATAGAAGATTTACTGTTATGCAATACTGTAATAATTGTATAAATATCATCACCATATTTGTTGAATGTATATTAGACCCACCAGCTGATGTGTATTAGACGTGTGAGGTTGTTTGTTTACTCTTGAATATCGGCAAAAATTTAACATTTCCGCTACTTTGAGCTCAGTTTCAAGCCATTTCCAATGCTAAAACCAATCAAAATCATCTCTATTTCTGTAATATGTCTTCCATTCTATCAAATGAGACCAAGAAATCGCAAATACAACTATAAAAAACATACGAAAAAACACTGCAAAGTTGCTGTTTTAATCGAAAAATCATGATTTCATTTTTTTTCTCTCATTATGCACAGTGTGCTGCAGGATCTGTTTTATGTGTGCACACATACCACATAGATGTATTCTCTCATATCTAGGCCCAAATGTACCACTCACAGTTTATCAGAGTGAGCTGAGCTCATGGCGTAGATCTACGGTTTGGACCCTGAACGTAAAGCCGTAGATCTACGGGACGGACCCTGAAAGGGTTAAAACAGCGACTTTGTTACTGTATTTTCCTATGGTATTTATTGTTGTATTCTTAGTTTTCCTGGTCTCATTTTATAGAATGGAAGACATGTTACAGAAATTGAGATGATTTTGAATGGTTTTACAATGAAAAGTACCTTGAAATTGAGCTCAAAATAGCAGAAATGTTCCATTTTTACCAAAGTTCAAAGGTAAACAAATCATGCCAAGCATCCAATACACATCAACTGGTAAGTCTTATATTCTTTCACAAGTGCGCCGATATTATTTATATCAGTTCTACACTAATGCAGTAGTCTGCATAACAGTAAATCTTCTATTTTTTGTAAGAATAAAAATTCAAAGTGGAAAGCCAAAGAAATATAAGAGGGGCCTGGGGATGTGACTAACAAACAGAGAACTTGTTGTTTTAGTGCCAGAAATGTCTTTCTTGTTTATTCTGGACTCTATTCAGAAATTGGCATATTTTGAAATTTGTGTGAAATTGGCAAAATTGCTAAATTCTGACCACTGTATTGGATAGTTGAAATCGGTAAATGGGTGTTTCTTGTACTTATTTGATAGCAAAAATCGAGTCTAGCAAAATAGTTATAATTTTTGTCAACTAGTACACTGGAATTAGCCGAAAATAGGGCTCAAAGTGGGCAAAATCACCGATGCGTAAACATCGTCGAGACCGATAACTTCACGAGAGCATAATTCCATAAGTTTTCCACCAAATTTCATACTTTTGGTGTCATTATGATCGGGAAAAGTTTCTCTATCTTTTCATAAGAATTTTTTTTTTTTTTTTTTTGAAATTTGGGGGACCCTGAGAACGAGTCTCTGAGAGGGCCTGTGGACCCTGAAAGGGTTAAAGATAATAATTTTATGTAGGTAATAAAACAAAAAAAATTTCAATCAGTAGTTACTGAGATATAGAGGCATGAAGTTGACCCTCAATGACCTGGTGGCGGCAGCATCAGCGACTTCCGTAAAGTCCCATTATTTTATTTCAGGTTTTTGTTACTTTTTTTTTCTTTTCAAATTTTTTTTTCCAGTAACTTTTGTGGCTTTTGAGACCAATATAATAATACAATGTATAATTGTACACTCACTGTATTCAACACAATAACTGCACAAATTTGTTCATCATTATATTGCTTACAAAACTTGTTTACAAGTGTATTGTAAACAAAATAATGATGAAAATAGTGTGATTATTGTATTGAATACAACGGTACCATATAGTACCATATGGTACAATGGTACCATAGAGTGCAAGGGTACCATATGGTACAATGGTACCATAGAGTGCAAGGGTACCATATGGTACAATGGTACCATATGGTACAATGGTACCATATGGTACAATGATACCATATGGCACATTGTACCATATAGTACCATTGTACCATATAGTACCATTGTACCATATAGTACCATTGTACCATATAGTACTGTTGTATTCAACACAATTACTGCACTAATATTTTCATCATTATTTCATTTACAATAATTGTTTACAACAAAAAATATGCAAAAATGTTGTTTATTAGTAATATTCTATTATAAATTTTTACATATGTACAGCCATTGGACATGTTCTTAGAGGTGGATGACAAAGTGCTTTGTCTTGGAAACTGCTGAGTCAGTGGCTTGTGTCCCCGCTCACTCTCAGTCCTGGCTGGTGCCTCGTGGCACCACTACCACCTATGACCATGTGGTACAGGGTCTCATATGTCACAGGGTACCATATGGTACAGGGTACCATATGGTACAGGATACCATATGGTACAGATACAGGGATCCCTATGGAAATAAGTCACCCTGATTTTTTGGGTTATCCTAGGATTTTATACATACACTGCAATGTATGATAATCTATTTAACTGTATTTGTGTATGCCTGAACAAACTTACTCAAGCACATGTGGTGTCATAAGTTTACTTAGGTATACCCAAATAAAATTACATATAGTATTATACATAGCAGCATGTGTGTGGAGACCTAGGACAACTCAAAAAAGTCACAGACTTATTTCCATTAGGGTCCCTGTACCATATGGTACAATGTACCATTTGGTATAATGTACCATATGGTACAATGTACCATATGGTACAATGTACCATATGGTACATTGTACCATATACCAATGTACCACATGATACCATTGTATATTTATTTATTTATTTATTTATTAAATTGAACATGATACAGAGAAGTACAAAAGAATACAGTTAAATGCAGCATGCCAAAGCCACTTGAATGCATAGCATTACGGGCAGGCTTAAAATTAACTTAAGATTAACTAAGCAATGAAGTATTCAGTGGTAAAACATTATTGTAAACAGATAACAATTAAGCACAAATGAGTATTACAAAAAACAGGTCGTATGGTTGCTTGCATTGCTGTACAATCGGTATTTATTTATTTATTTATGGGCAGGCTTAAAATTAACTTAAGATTAACTAAGCAATGATATATTCAGTGGTACAAAAATTTTTGTAAAACAGATAACAATTTAGTACAAATGAGTATTACAAAGACAGGTCATATGGTCATTTACTGTGTTGCTGTGTAATCAGTAGAATGGAGTATTCTGTTAGGTAATGAAGTTAAATAGTAACAAAGTTTGATTGGGTCACAGGTTGACATTCATGAGATACAATAATGAGATACATATATGAGACATATATGGTACATTGTACCATATGGTACTATAGGTACCATATGGTACCATATGGTACAATGGTGCTGTAGAACTATGGCCGTAAAACTATGGCACGGACCCTGAAAGGGTTAAGGAAATGTTTGGATGAATGCTCAGAGTATATGCTCATTCACCAGGGAGACTGACTCACCTACACAGCGGTGGGAGGCAAGCTGATGTGTATAATACAGCCGATTTATAAGTCACCAGCCGAAATACGGAGCAAAATTTGGCCCAAGAACCGGCCTAAATACGAATCAAGCGATAAACACAGCGGTCGACATTCAGGGTTCCACTGTGCTTCTTATCTTAAATTGTGGGTGCTGGTGTTTGTTGATGATTGTGAAGAGAGTGGAGAGTTATGTTGTGGCCCTACTGGGCTGAGGTGGATGGTAGAGGTTCTGGTACTGAAGTTGATGGTTGTACTGGAGTGTGCATAAATTCTGTAATGGATTTCTCTTTTATTTTACCCTGAAGTACATTACACAGCTGACAGTAAGGCATCAGCTGCTCTAGACACCATTTCAGAGCACTGCTTCTAGATTTTTCAGGGTCAGTCAGTCAAGTCAGTCAATCAGTAAACCAGTTAAGTCAGTCAGTCAGTAAGTAAAGTCAAGTAAGTCAGTCCAGTAAGTCAGTCAAATAAGTCAGTAAGTCAGTCAAGTCAGTATGTCAGTCAGGTAAGTCGGTATGTCAGTCAAGTAAGTCAGTATGTCAGTCAAGTAAGTCAGTATGTCAGTCAAGTAAGTCAGTATGTCAGTCAAGTAAGTCAGTCAGTCACGTAAGTCAGTTATTCATCACACAAACTCGTATAATTATCTCATTCTTTATAATTTCACAAAGTGGTGTTTCATTAAGGCCATAGGCTATCTCTTGTCTAATATCTCTGTTTTCTTTGTAGCTCTAAGACTTAAACACTTACACCTTTTCTTAACACTTTAAGCAAACACTGGTATGCCTACTGGGTGCCATGATTGCTTGGCACACATAAGATATGGCAATTAAAGGATCAAAACACAATTCACAAACACAGCTAGCTCCTAAGACAATGGAAATGAACAGTATTCACGAAGACTGGGATGGTTGTGGCAAGAGTGTCGGGGGTGGCAGGGAATGGTGGTAGGTCTCCCCCGCTGACCCACAACAAGGCGGCAGCTTGAGCTGACGGTAAAGCACTGCTTCAAAGAACTGCTTCTAGATTTGTCAGGGTCCTCTTCAGTGAAAAAGTCTAACTTAAGTCAGTCAGTCAGTCAATCAATAAGTCAGTCAAGTAAGTCAGTCTAGTAAGTCAAGCCAGTAAAGTCAGTCAGTTAGTCAAGTAAGTCAGTCAAGTAAGTCAGTCAAGTAAGTCAGTCAAGTAAGTCAGTCAAGTAAGTCAGTCTAGTAAGTCAAGCCAGTAAAGTCAGTCAGTCAAGTCAGCCAGTCAGTTAGTCAAGTCAGTCAGTTAAGTCAGCCAGTCAAGTCAGTCAGTCAGTCATCACACAAACTCGTATATTTACCTCATTCTTTTTAATTGTGCAGTGATGCTTCATTAAAATCATAGGCTATCTCTTGTCTAATATCTCTATAGTTTCTTCATTAATTCTAAAACTAAACACTTATACGTTTTCTTGCCACTTTCAGGAACACTCGTATGCCTACTGGGTGCTATGACTGCTTGGCCGATACAAGATATGGCAATTAAAAGATCATAACAATTCACACACACACAGTTAGCTCCTAAAACAATGGAACTGAACACATGTCTGTGTAGCATAATGGTCTACTGTACTGTACTTTGGTGGGAGATGGCTGGTGTGAAAAAAAAAATTATTTCCCAGCCATATAAAAGTGTACACCTTTCCAGCATCCATAACTTCAACATTATCAGTATCCTCATTTCCAGATATTATCACTCAGATATGTATCACTTCTCTCATCAGAAGAGCAAGCACCAACCAGCCTGACCAGTCAGGGACCCGACCATGAGTAGCAGATGGTGAATCAAGCTATACCACAGGCGGGGATAGAACCCATAATCAGAGAGTTATGTAACTCCAGACTGACACGTTCTGACTCTCTGACAACGGGTTCTATCCAAGCCATGGTATGGTTTGTTTGCAATCATGCCATTACAATTTCATGAGTAATGGTGAATGAAGCTTTCAACAATTGAGCTGTACAACCCAAACGGGTTTAGCACTTCATAAAATACAATACTTTTGTTACTGCTGCGAGCAGCAACTGGATAAGCCATTTGTTCTTTGCAATGAAACAAATAGGTTACAATGTCTAAGTAGTAAGTAACAGAGTAATGGTACTCAATTTGATATTGTAATGGACAATAGTCAATCAGTTAGAATTTAATTTTTAAGTTGACTGTAACTGCGGCAATATGGATTATTACTTTATAATGATATTTTATGCATTTACAATCATTTTCCTTGAATGTAAATAATGAACACCAAAAATACAACATACCTTGAGGGAAACTGCAGGGCATTTAAATTCCACCCACGCTTACTCATATTATCTGAAAGTGTGTAAATGTTGAATATGTTGGACCCAATTGCAACTACCGAAACATCAGGCTTCCCATACACAAAGATACCAGGAATTGCACGACATCTGAAACAAAAATAAGGCATTAGTTTCCTTTTGTTTCACATGCACAAAAATTAGAAAGATACAAATGTAGCAGTAATAATTTCTAGTTCTGTTTGCATGCCTAAAGATAATTCATACTTCAGTTTATTTTACAGATTAACACTATTATTTTGGCTTTAGAGTAGGTAGAGGATGTGTAGATCAAGTGTTTACATTGAAGCATATATGTAAACAGAATTTAGATAAAGTTAAGGAACTTTTCATTGCATTTATGGATTTAGAAAAGGCATATGATAGAGTGGATAGGGGAGCAATGTGGCAGATGTTGCAAGTATACTGAATAGGTGGTAAGTTACTAAATGCTGTAAAGAGTATTTATGAAGATAGTGAGGCTCAGGTTAGGGTGTGTAGAAGAGAGGCAGATTACTTCCCGGTAAAAGTAGGTCTTAGACAGGGATGTGTAATGTCACCATGGTTGTTTAATATATTTAAAGATGGGGTTGTAAAAGAAGTAAATGCTAGGGTGTTGGGGAGAGGGGTGAGATTAAATTATGGGGAATCAAATACAAAATGGGAGTTGACACAGTTACTTTTTGCTGATGATACTGTGTTTATGAGTGATTCTAAAGAAAAGTTGCAAAGGTTAGTGGACGAGTTTGGGAGGGTGTGTAAAGGTAGAAAGTTGAAAGTGAACATAGATAAGAGTAATGTGATGAGGGTATCAAATGATTTAGATAAAAAAAATTGGGAGGGGTGTTAATGTTGCAGTTTAAAAACTGTAGTGTAAAGCACCCTTCTGGCAAGACAGTGATGGAGCGAATGATGGTGAAAGTTTTTCTTTTTCGGGCCACCCTGCCTTGGTGGGAATCGGCCAGTGTGATAATAAAAAAAATAAAAAAAAATTGGATATCACACTGGAGAGAAGGAGTATGGAAGAAGTGAATGTTTTCAGATACATTATTTGGGAGTTAATGTGTCAGCAGATGGGTTTATGAAGGATGAAGTTAACCATAGAATTGATGAGGGGAAAAAAGTGAGTGGTGCATTGAGGTATATGTGGAGACAAAAAATGTTATCAATGGAGGCAAAGAAGGGAATGTATGAAAGTATAATGGTTGAAACACTCTTATATAGGTGTGAAGTATAGGTTGTAAATGGTGCAGCGAGGAGGCGGGTGGAGGCAGTGGAGATGTCCTGTCTAAGGGCAATGTGTGGTGTAAATACTATGCAGAGAATTCGAAGTGTGGAAATTAGGATGTGTGGAGTTAATAAGAGTATTAGTCAGAGGGCTGAAGAGGGGTTGTTGAGGTGGTCTGGTCATTTACAGAGAATGGATTAAAATAGAATGACATAAGGTGTTTATCTGCAATGAAAGCAAACTGCAAATTTTTGGCCACACTGCCCAATCTAACACATTTTTAAGGAAATCCATTTCTGCCTGAGCTTAGACAAACAAGGCAGACTGAGGTGCATCCTTTACAACACTACAAGCATCAATGGCCCAAAGGTGTTACCTTTCCTCTCACTAGCCAATGTGACGCCTTTCATAAAAATATGGTAAACTTCTGTCTTAACTGTAAACATTAAATTACTATATACTGAAGTCACTCATCTGGACAACTGATAAAAGTTAGAAGAATGACAAAACAAGATGAGAAGTAGTTATATAGCTAGTGTAAAGAAGTCAAACTTACCCCTCCTCTATCTTTTTGGCTGTCTGAATGATTTTCCTTGTGTAGTTAACATAACCCTGGTGACCATGGTACACAAGAGCTGCCCAACTTGCTGCTACAATTCCTGTCACAACACACACAGCCAGTGATTATCATAAACATGTAATGTACTCATATAATAATAATAATCATCATCATCATAATAATAATAATAAGTATAGCATACTAAAAAGAAAAAGAAGAAAACTGTCAAAGTGAGATGTTTGAATGTGCGTGAATGTTGCGTGAATGATAAGGGATGATTGTGGATGTTATGAGTGAAAAGAAGCTGGATGTCCTGGTTTTAAGTGAAACAAAGCCGAAGGGGATAAGAGAGTTTCAACGGGGAGAAATAAATGGGATTACGTTAGGGGTTTCAAATAGAGTTAGAACTAAAGAAGGAGTAGCAATAATGTTGAAGGATAAGTTATGGCAGGAAAAGAGGAAATATAAATGTATAAATTCAAGGATTATGGGGAGTAAAATAAGGGTTGGATGTGAAAAGTGGGTTATAGAAAGTGTTTATGCACCTGGAGAAAAGAGAAGTGTAGAGGAGAGAGAGAAAGATTTTGGGAAATGTTCAGCGAGTGCATGGGAAGTTTTGAACCAAGTGAGAGAGTACTTGTGGTAGGGGATCTCAATGCTAAAGTGGGTAAAAATGTTGTGGAGCGAGTAGTAGGTAAATTTGGGGTGCCAGGGGTAAATGAAAATGGGGAGCCTTTAATTGAGCTATGTATAGAAAGAGGTTTGGTAAGAAGTAATACGCATTTTATGAAAAAGGGGATAAATAAGTATACAAGGTATGATATAGCATGTAATGAAAGTAGTTTGTTAGATTATGTATTGGTGGATAAAAAGTTGATGGGTAGGCTTCAGGATGTACATGTTTATAGAGGGGCAATGGATAAATTGTATCATTACAGTGGACCCCCGACTTACGATGGCCTCTACCTACAATAAAACCGACTTATGATGCTTGTCAGCGTAAAAATTTGACCCCAACCTACGTTGAAAAACTCGACTTACATCATTCGTCCCTTACGCGTCCACCCGTCCATCTGGCCTGAGCGCGCCTCAGCTACCCTTCCTTCAGTTAGTGTGCCAATGTTTACAAGCCAATTCCAGTGTTTTTAGTGCTTGTAACTGCTAAATAAGGCACCATGGTCCTTATGGAAGGAGATTCCCCTTCCAAAAAATAATACACTGCCATCATCTCCCCTCCTCCCATCCCATCCCATCACTCATCACCACATCTTCAATAAAAGTAAGTGTCATTTATCCTTCATTACACAATATATATTGTGCATGTATCCTTCTGTTTGTGTGTAGGAAAATGTATATTTCATGTGGTAAAAATATTTTTTTTTCATACTTTTGTGTGTCTTGAACGGATTAATTTGATTTCCATTATTTCTTATGGGGAAAATTAATTCGACTTACGATAATATCGTCTTACGGTGTGCTCTCTGGAACGGATTAATAACCTAAGTTGGGAGTCCACTGTATTTAGTTGTAGTTACAGTTAGAGTAAGAGGTGAAAGTATATAAACTAAGGGAGGAGGAAGTTAGGGTGAGATATAAGCAACTATCCCAGAAAGGTGGGCTAATGCAAGTGTAAGTAGTGGGGGGGTTGAAGAGGGTTGGGATAGTTTTAAAAATGCAGTATTAGAATGTGGGGCAGAAGTTTGTGGCTAGAGGAGGGTAGGTGCAGGAGGAAAGAGGAGTGACTGGTGCAATGATGAAGTAAAGGGTGTGATAAAAGAGAAAATTGTAGCTTATGAGAGGTTTTTACAAAACAGAAGTGTTATAAGAAGAGTAGAGTATATGGAGAGTAAAAGAAAGGAGAAGAAAGTGGTGAGAGATTGCAAAAGGAGAGCAGATGATAGAGTGGGAGAGGCACTGTCATGAAATTTTGCAGAAAATAAGAAAAAAATTTGGAGATAAACAAGTTAAGAAAGCCTAGGGAACGAATGAATTTCTGTTAAAAACAGAGTAGGGGAGTTAGTAGATGAGGAGCTGGAGGTATTGGGTAGATGGCGGGAATATTTTGAGGAACTTTTAAATGTCGATGAAGATAGAGACGCAGTAATCTCATGCACTGGCCAGGGAGGCATTACATCTTTTAGGAATGAAAAAGAGTAGGATGTGAGTGTGGGGGAGGTGCATGAGGCACTACATAGAATGAAAGGGGGTAAAGCAGCTGGAACTGATGGGATCATGACAGAAATGTTAAAAGCAGAGGGAGGGGATATAGTGTTGGAGTGGTTGTTATTTTTGTCTGATAAATGTATGAAAGAGGGGAAGGCACCTAGGGATTGGCAGAGAATATGTATAGTTCCTTTATATAAAGGGAAGGGGGACAAAAGAGATTGTAAAAATTATAGGGCAATAAGTTTACTGAGTATACCAGGTAAAGCGTATTTTAGGGATATTATTGAAAAAATCGAGGTAAGACAGATAGTGGGATTGCAGATGAGCAAGGAGGCTTTAAAGTGGGTAGGGGATGTGTAGATCAAGTGTTTACATTAACAGCATTTAGATAAAGGTAGGGAAGTTTTCATTGCATTTATGGATTTAAAAAAGGCATATGACAGAGTGGATAGGGAAGCAATGTAGCAGAAGTTGCAAGTATATGGAATAGGCAGTAAGTTACTAAATGATGTAGAGAGTTTTTATGAGGATAGTGAGGCTCAGATTAGGGTGTGTAGGAGAGAGGGAGATTACTTCCTTGCAAAAGTAGGTCTTAGACAGGGATGTGTAATGTCACCATAGTTGTTTAATATATTTATAGATGGGGTTGTGAAAAAAGTAAATGTTAGGGTGTTAGGGAGAGGGGTGGGATTAACCCTTTCAGGGTCCAAGGCCAAAATCTGAAGGGGTGCCCCAGTGTCCAAGAAATTTTGAAAAAAAAAAAAAAAATTATTTTTCTTACAGAATTAAAGATAATATTTTTGTGAAGGTAATAAAACAAAAAAAAAAAGTTTCTGATCAGTAGTTACTGAGATACAGCGGCGGGAAGTTGACCCAAAATGACCGGGTGGCGACAACATCAGTGACTTCCACAAAATCGCATTTTTTTATTTTACGTTTTTTATACTTTTTTCTTTTCTTTTCTAGTTTTTTCTTTTTCTAGTAACATTTGTGGCCTGTGAGACCAATATAATGTATATTGTATAAGTGTACACTCATTGTATTCAACACAATACCTGCACTAATTTGTTTATCATTATGTTACTTACAAAACTTGTTTACAAGTTTATTGTAAACAAAATGATGAAAATATTAGTGCAGTTATTGAGTTGAATACAACGGTATAGGTCCTCCATCACAAATCCGGCATCATTGGGACCTGTAGTGTGCTGGATTACTGAGTTTGCCGGATTACAGAGTAGTTAGGTTACAATACTAATAAAATTAAGCAACTTGACTTACACAAAGTTCATTGAACATCGGCAAAAATCAAACATTTCCGCTACTTTGAGCTCAATTTCAAGGTACTTTTCGTCATGAAAGCAATCAAAATCATGTCTATTTCTGTAATATATCTTCCATTCTATCAAATGAGTCCAAAAAAATGAGAACACAACCATAAAAAACATACAAAAATACAGTGGAACCTCTACTTGCGAGTTTAATCCATTCCATGACCTTGCTCGCAACTGGATTTGCTCGTTTGCGTAGTCAATTTTCCTCATTTAAATTAATTGAAATGCAATTAATCCATTCCAGTGGAATTCTGTACTTCAATAATTTCGCTAATATCAACTCTACGGCTTATTTATCTATCTCACTTCATCTAATATGACATAATAAACAATATAAATAACATACAAACCTGATATATACTCTAGAATTAATAAAATATGTCATTCATGTAAAGATTACTAAAAAGAATAAGAAGAAGAAAATTGTCAAAGTGGGAAGTCTGAATGTGCGTGGATGTTGTGCAGATGATAAGAAAGAGATGATTGTGGATGTTATGAATGAGAAGAAGCTGGATGTCCTGGCTTTAAGTGAAACAAAGCTGAAGGGGGTGGGAGAGTTTCAGTGGAGAGGAATAAATGGGATTAGGTCAGGGGTTTCAAATAGAGTTAGAGCTAAAGAAGGAGTAGCAATAATGTTGAAGGATAAGCTATGGCAGGAAAAGAGGGACTATAAATGTATTAATTCAAGGATTATGTGGAGTAAAATAAAGATTGGATGTGAAAAGTGGGTTATAATAAGCGTGTATGCACCTGGAGAAGAGAGAAGTGTAGAGGAGAGAGAGAGATTTTGGGAAATGTTGAGTGAATGCGTGGGGAGTTTTGAATCAAGTGTGAGAGTAATGGTGGTTGGGATTTCAATGCTAAAGTGGGTAAAAATGTTATGGAAGGAGTAGTAGGTAAATTTGGGGTGCCAGGGGTAAATGTAAATGGGAGCCTTTAATTGAGCTATGTGTAGAAAGAAATTTGGTAATAAGTAATACATATTTTATGAAAAAGAGGATAAATAAATATACAAGGTATGATGTAGCACGTAATGAAAGTAGTTTATTAGATTATGTATTGGTGGATAAAAGGTTGATGGGCAGGCTCCAGGATGTACATGTTTATAGAGGGGCAACTGATATATCGGATCATTATTTAGTTGTAGCTACAGTTAGAGTAAGAGGTAGATGGGAAAAGAGGAAGGTGGCAACAACAAGTAAGAGGGAGGTGAAAGTGTATAAACTAAGGGGGGAGGAAGTTCGGGTGAGATATAAGCGACTATTGGCAGAAAGGTGGGGTAGTGCAAAGATGAGTAGTGGGGGGTTGAAGAGGGTTGGAATAGTTTTTAAAAATGCAGTATTAGAATGTGGGGCAGAAGTTTGTGGTTATAGGAGGGTGGGGGCAGGAGGAAAAGAGGAGTGATTGGTGGAATGATGAAGTAAAGGGTGTGATAAAAGAGAAAAAGGTAGCTTATGAGAGGTTTTTACAAAGCAGAAGTGTTATAAGAAGAGCAGAGTATATGGAGAGTAAAAGAAAGGGAAAGAGAGTGGTGAGAGAGTGCAAAGGAAACAGATGATAGAGTGGGAGAGGCACTGTCAAGAAATTTTAATGAAAATAAGAAAAAATTTTGGAGTGAGTTAAACAAGTTAAGAAAGCCTAGGGAAAATATGGATTTGTCAGTTAAAAACAGAGTAGGGGAGTTAGTAGATGGGGAGATGGAGGTATTGGGTAGATGGCGAGAATATTTTGAGGAACTTTTAAATGTTAAGGAAGAAACAGAGGCAGTAATTTCATGCACTGGTCAGGGAGGTATACCATCTTTTAGGAGTGAAGAAGAGCAGAATGTAAGTGTGGGGGAGGTACGTGAGGCATTACGTAAAATGAAAGGGGGTAAAGCAGCTGGAACTGATGGGATCATGACAGAAATGTTAAAAGCAGAGGGGGATATAGTGTTGGAGTGGTTGGTACTTTTGTTTAATAAATGTATGAAAGAGGGGAAGGTACCTAGGGATTGGCAGAGAGCATGTATAGTCCCTTTATATAAAGGGAAAGGGGACAAAAGAGACTGTAAAAATTATAGAGGAATAAGCTTACTGAGTATACCAGGAAAAGTGTACGGTAGGGTTATAATTGAAAGAATTAGAGGTAAGACAGAATGTAGGATTGCGGATGAGCAAGGAGGTTTTAGAGTGGGTAGGGGATTTGTAGATCAGGTGTTTACATTGAAGCATATATGTGAACAGTATTTAGATAAAGATAGGGAAGTTTTTATTGCATTTATGGATTTAGAAAAGGCATATGATAGAGTGGATAGAGGAGCAATGTGGCAGATGTTGCAAGTATATGGAATAGGTGGTAAGTTATTAAATGCTGTAAAGAGTTTTTATGAGGATAGTGAGGCTCAGGTTAGGGTGTGTAGAAGAGAGGGAGACTACTTCCTGGTAAAAGTAGGTCTTAGACAGGGATGTGTAATGTCACCATGGTTGTTTAATATATTTATAGATGGGGTTGTAAAGGAAGTAAATGCTAGGGTGTTTGGGAGAGGGGTGGGATTAAATTATGGGGAATCAAATTCAAAATGGGAATTGACACAGTTACTTTTTGCTGATGATACTGTGCTTATGGGAGATTCTAAAGAAAAATTGCAAAGGTTAGTGGATGAGTTTGGGAATGTGTGTAAAGGTAGAAAGTTGAAAGTGAACATAGAAAAGAGTAAGGTGATGAGGGTGTCAAATGATTTAGATAAAGAAAAATTGGATATCAAATTGGGGAGGAGGAGTATGGAAGAAGTGAATGTTTTCAGATACTTGGGAGTTGACGTGTCGGCGGATGGATTTATGAAGGATGAGGTTAATCATAGAATTGATGAGAGAAAAAAGGTGAGTGGTGCGTTGAGGTATATGTGGAGTCAAAAAACGTTATCTATGGAGGCAAAGAAGGGAATGTATGAAAGTATAGTATAGTACCAACACTCTTATATGGGTGTGAAGCTTGGGTGGTAAATGCAGCAGCGAGGAGACGGTTGGAGGCAGTGGAGATGTCCTGTTTAAGGGCAATGTGTGGTGTAAATATTATGCAGAAAATTCGGAGTGTGGAAATTAGGAGGTGTGGAGTTAATAAAAGTATTAGTCAGAGGGCAGAAGAGGGGTTGTTGAGGTGGTTTGGTCATTTAGAGAGAATGGATCAAAGTAGAATGACATGGAAAGCATATAAATCTATAGGGGAAGGAAGGCGGGGTAGGGGTCGTCCTCGAAAGGGTTGGAGAGACGGGGTAAAGGAGGTTTTGTGGGTAAGGGGCTTGGACTTCCAGCAAGCGTGCGTGAGCGTGTTAGATAGGAGTGAATGGAGACGAATGGTACTTGGGACCTGACGATCTGTTGGAGTGTGAGCAGGGTAATATTTAGTGAAGGGATTCAGGAAACCGGTTATTTTCATATAGTCGGACTTGAGTCCTGGAAATGGGAAGTACAATGCCTGCACTTTAAAGGAGGGGTTTGGGATATTGGCAGTTTGGAGGGATATGTTGTGTATCTTTATGTGTGTATGCTTCTAGACTGTTGTATTCTGAGCACCTCTGCAAAAACAGTGATAATGTGCGAGTGTGGTGAAAGTGTTGAATGATGATGAAAGTATTTTCTTTTCGGGATTTTCTTTCTTTTTTTGGGTCACCCTGCCTCGGTGGGAGACGGCCGACTTGTTGAAAAAAAAAAAAAAAAAATTCATGTAGTGGTTGGGCGGTGTCGGCGGTGGATGAGAGTTTGTCTGGAGACCGGGCAAAATACTTCATGAATAATTTGGCTAATATCATCTTTATGGCTTATTTATATATCACAGTTCATCTAATATGACATAACAATAAAAATAACATAGAAACATGATAAATACTCTAGAATGAATAAAATATGTCATTATGTAACAGGTGGAGGCGGCCACAACCGCTCCCTCTTTGTTGTGGTAAACACTGCCATCTAGTGACGGCCTTTTGAAGCCGTCTATTATTATAATTATTATATGTAGTACATTATTATTATATATGTATTATTATTATACATACTATATTATTATTATTATTATTATTGTATTGTACTATTATAGTATTATTATTATATGTATTATTGTACATATTATTATTATACGTATTATTATTATACAGGGGTGTTAATGTTGCAGTTTAAAAACTGTAGTGTAAAGCACCCTTCTGGCAAGACAGTGATGGAGTGAATGATGGTGAAAGTTTTTCTTTTTCGGGCCACCCTGCCTTGGTGGGAATCGGCCAGTGTGATAATAAATAAATAAATATTATTATTATTATTATTATTATATAAATAAACTGTAATTTTTATTCACACAAAAAATATAAGACCTACTGTTATTCCTTATTGCAATAATTGTGTAAATAATGTCAACCCATTCACGACTGCATATTGGAATGGACAGTGACGTCATTTGTTTACTCTGAAACAGCCAAACAATTGACCATTTCTCCTAGGTTGAGCTCTATTTCAAGGCACTTTTCATCATGAAAGCAATCAAAATCATATCTATTTCTGTAATATATCTTCCATTCTATCAAATGAGACCAAAAAAACGAGAATACAAACATAAAAAACATTCGAAATTATCGTTAAGGGGTGGCTAATTGCTGAAAAGTGAACTCCATTATTTATGCTTAGATTTCTTTCATTTTTGGCGTATGTTAAGAAGCATCTTTCCATCAAACATTGCCCAAGTTTCAATAAGATAGTCCAACAAACAAATGAGATACAATTCCCGAGATCAAGAGCAAGAGCCCCTCGCCGGTGTCAAGGAACCAGCCTTGAGGTCTGCTCGCTTGTGGAAATTTTGCTCGCATATGGAAGCAAAAAATCGACCCATCGACTGCTCGTATTTGGAAAAACTCGCACGTGGACATGCTCACAAGTAGAGGTTCCACTGTATACTGCAAAGAGGTGGCTAATGGCTGAGAAGTGAACTCCCTTATTAATCGTCCGTCTTTTTTATTTTTGTTGTACGTTAAGAAACACCTTTCCATCATACATTGCCCAAGTTTCAATGAGATAGCCCAATAAACAACCGAGAAAAAAAAATATTTACCAAAAATCATATATGGCAAGCCCAAGCCAGGTACTGGAAATAAATCACTTTGTCTGACTTTTCTGGGTTATCCTAGGTTCTCTATACATACACTGCTATGTATGATAATCTATGTAACTGTATTTGTGTATACCTGAATAAACTTATTTACTACTAGTCTGTCAACTGAGCACAAGAAACCACCCATTCACTTATTTCAACTACCCAATAAAGTGGTCAGAAATTGGCAATTTGGCCGATTTCACACAAATTTCAACAGATGCCAATTTCAAAATAGGGTCCAGAATAAACAATGCAGATATTCCTGGCACTAAAATAACATTTTCTCTGTTCATTAGTCATGGCTCCAGGCTCCTCTTACTTACCATTTGGAATTTTTATTCACAAAAAAATAGAAGATTTACTGTTATGCAGACTATTGCATTATTGTAATAATTGTATAAATAATGTCAACCCATTCTTGACTACGTATTGGAATTTGGACTGGCAGGCAGACAGGTATTGGACGGTGACGTCATTTGTTTACTCTTGAGCTTCGCTAAAGAATAGAACATTTTCGCTACTGTGAGCGCAATTTGAAGGTACAGTGGACCCCCGGCATATGATGGCATTGGCATACGTTAAATCCAGCATACAATACATTTTAATGCAAAAATTTTGCCTCGCCACACGTTAAAAACCCGCCACACACGATTCATCCTGGACGCATCCACTCGTGGCCTGAACTGCCCCGTGCGTGCCAGTGTTTACAAGCCAGCCAGTGTGCTCGCATCTACGCATACATTCAGTACATTCCATATTATCACAGTGTTTTTGGTACTTGTTTATGCAAAATAAGTCACCATGGGCCCCAAGAACGCTTCTAGTGCCAACCCTGCGGAAGAAAGGGAAATGAAGAAAGAGATAATTGCAAAGTACGAAAGTGGAGTGCGTATGTCGGAGCTGGCCAGGTTGTATACCAAACCCCAATCAACCATCACTACTATAGTGGCCAATAAAACGGCAATCAAGGAAGCTGTTCTTTCAAAAAGTGCATGTCTGTTTTTGAAACAGAGATCGGAAGTGTTAGAAGATGTTGAGAGACTGTTATTGGTGTGGATAAATGAAAAACAGATAGCAGGAGACAGCATCTCTCAAGCAATCATATGTGAAAAGGCTAGGAAGTGGCATGAGGATTTAATTGAAAAAATACCTGCAACTAGTGGTAATGTGAGTGAATTTAAGGCCAGCAAAGGTTAATTTGAAAGATTTAAGAATCGTAGTGGCATACATAGTGTGATTAGGCATGGTGAGGGTGGGCCCGTTTGGACCAAAAAGCAGCTGAAAAATATGTGAAGGAATTCAAGGATTACATAGACAGTGAAGAATTTAAACCTGAGCAAGTGCTTAATTGTGACAAAACAGGCCTGTTTTGGAAGAAATTGCCAAGCAGGACCTACATTACTCAGGAGGAAAAGGCACTCCCAGGACATAAGCCTATGAAAGACAGGGTTTACTCTTCTGATGTGTGCCAATCCTAGTGGTGATTGCAAAGTGAAGCCTTTATTGGTGTATCATTCAGAAACTCCCAGAGCGTTCAGGTAAAACAATGTCCTCAAGGCTAATTTGTGTGTGCTGTGGAGGGCAAACAGTAAGGCATGGGTCACTAGGTCTTTTCTAATGACTGGTTAAAACCCTGCATTTGCCCCCACTGTGAAAAATTACCCAACTGAAAAGAAATTAGACCTTAAGTGCCTCCTGGTATTAGACAATGCCCCTGGTCATCTTACAGACTTGGCAGAGCGACTTTCTGGGGACATGAGCTTCATTAAGGTCAAGTTTTTGCCTCCTAATACCACTCCTCTCCTGCAGCCCATGGACCAGCAGGTCATTTCCAACTTCAAGAAACTGTACACAAAAGCTATGTTTCAAAAGTGCTTTGAAGTGACCACAGACACTCGACTGACTCTAAAAGAGTTTTGGAAGGATCACTTTCATATCCTCAATTGTTTGTAGATGAATGGTTCAGAGAACCGACATGTTGATAAATTAGACACATGTGCAACTCTTGGGTATCTTTATTGAGGAAACGTTTCGCCACACAGTGGCTTCATCAGTCCATACAAAGGAGAATCTTGAAGAACAGGAGGAGAATGAGGTAATCAGTCCCTCAACCTTGAGTCGATGTGATCAGTCCATCAATCTTGAATAGAATACGGCATACGTGCGGAGAAGGAGCTTATAAACCGTTGGTAGGAGAGGTGTAGCAGTCATAGGCGGTGTCACATTTGTTCAATGTGGAAGTAGGTCGTGCCCAAGAATTAGGCAAGCGAAGAATTCCCAAGTATTAAGATCCCAAGAAGTTGCAGTGTCTGACAGGTTTGTAGATGAATGGTTCAGAGAACCGACATGTTGATAAATTAGACACATGTGCAACTCTTGGGTATCTTTATTGAGGAAACGTTTCACCACACAGTGGCTTCATCAGTCCATACAAAGGAGAATCTTGAAGAACAGGAGGAGAATGAGGTAATCAGTCCCTCAACCTTGAGTCGATGTGATCACATATGCAACAGTTAGGTCTTACCTAAACAACCTGTCGGTATTTTATACCATTTTATTGTTCACTCTGTCAGACACTGCAACACAAGGGTATCTTGGTACAGACTTGGAACCACTTCAACAACCTCTACTAGTGAGAATGGCTGGATTTGAGAGGGACCTGACCTCTCAATGTCTACATTCTTACTCTACTAGTGACCTACGTCTCACCTCCTGGCGCTATATAAGGCTCTATCCTATCACTTCAACTCCATATTATTCCAGACAATGAAACAATACTCTTCTCCAGACTGAGGGACTGACCACCTCAAAACTTTAAAGAGTGATGGACTGATTACATCGTCTTCAAGTCTCTTCTGCTTCTATCAACTTTGCTGTACTCGACTGAAGAAGCCTACTGTGTAGGCGAAACGTTTCGAAATAAAGATACCTAACTGTTGCATATGTGTCTTACCTAAACAACCTGTCGGTATTTTTTACCATTTTATTGTTTTGCTGATTGTGTTCGCAAGAGTTATAAGTGGTACATAAAACTCTTTTTCCATATATAAATAACCATAATTTAAACCTAGAAGATGATTGATCACGTTGACCCTATCTAAACCCCAAATTAAAACCCCCCTTTGGAAAAAACCCCAACCAATCAAAACCAGGAAAAAATCCTTTTAAACCCAGCTAAAGCCACATACCTTAAAAAAATTTCAAAAGGGTCTTAAGCAAAACTAAAACCCCCGGTCCTTAAAAAAACCCCCTTTACCCCCCCGGCCCTCCTTTTTCCCTTTAAACCCTTTCCCCCCCCTCATTATTTTTACTGAGACCGGGGTTTAAAGCAGGACACAATAGATATCTCCCCTCTCCCAGGATACACAAAATTTTCACAACTGCAGCCCAAAACCATTGGGGGGGGGGTATTGCAATCTTTATTTAAACCCAAATTTGTCTTGTTTTACCCCACTTGTTTAGTGATGAAAAATGGGAATACATTTTGCAAATTTTAAAACTGAAAAAAACCCTTTAAAGGGACCCCAAAAACAATCGGGCCATTTCCCGGGATACCTCACACAAACATCCCAAATTTCAAGTGAAAAATTTAAAGGGTCAAAATAAAAAAACGAAAAATGAATAAGCACCACCTTCTCTTACCCAGGAAAATTTCAACATCAACCTTGGCTTACTAATGATCACCCTTTTAACTGATTTAAACAAAAATATGAAAAAACACACTTCTCATCCCAAACAAAAAAAAAAACCCAAACCCCCGGGCTCACTAAACAAGTGCAACCTTAATAGACCACATATGGCCCAAATATATAGCCCCCTTAAATCGGGTAATCCAAAAAGCACTACAGACCATCCCTACCTTCCCCTGACAAACATTAATAAACCACCACTTGAATACAAAAAAGTCTCATTTAGCTCCATGACGGGCCTCAATAAGGAATTTCCCAAAAATGCCCTGGGGGTTGTTGACTGGCCTACGGGAATTCCCCCAAGGCCAATGGAATTGATGATGGAAAAGACATTTTTTTAAAAAAATTACTTGGGACAAATACAAAAAACTTTGTCCTAAAAAAAAACAAACAGATCACAAAAAAAGGGGTTTGGGTTCCCCAAAGGCAACCAGCACCATTCTGAAACCCTTTAAACAAGAAACACCAATAGGAAAAGCAATTAGACAGGGCTTAATACAAAAAAGATTTCCCCAAAAAACACTATTCAACAGTTCCCCACCAAAGTAATAAAAAAAGCCAAACAACTATAAACCCCAGTAGTTTTCACAGACACTAGGGAGAAAAAAAAAAGACCGGGAAAAAAAACTCCAGATTTTTAGGGACCACAAACTGAAAAAAACAAGAATTTTGTCCTAACTAAACCAAAATTGAAACACCACTACATCCCACGGACACAGCAAACAAGAAAAAACATTTTCTTCTCAACCATAGGATCTAATCTCCCAAAAAAATCCCACATACTAATGCCCATCCCGGGGACTCCCAAAGGGGGGAAATTTTCCCAAATTCCTTCTATTTTGCCCCCAACAAAAAGCCCTCGGAAACACGGGATTAAAAAGTCACTTAAAAACAACCCCGGGGAACCCTGTCTAATGCCCCCCATTACTGTACAACCCGAGGGGCCCCATACCCCCTTTCACATGCTATTTAAATTAAACTTTTTAACAAGTCACTAAAAAAACTAGCCCCCTTCCCGAAATACTCAAGAGGGAAAAAGGGTTACACCAATACAAAAAGGGTGGTGACCCTAAGATTTAAAAAACAACTTTTGGGCCAAATATAAAACTTACCATTGAAACCCAAAAATTTTTGAGAAAAACTCGTGCACAGGAGACTATATTCATTTATAACACCAAAAAAGTTTACTAACCCCCTCCCAAATTTTGGTTTTTGGGAAAAAAAAAAAGCACAAATGACAATCATAAAAAGGGTTTAGATCTGCTTTACACGCTTTGGAAAAAAAAGGAATATCCACTAGGAATTTTTATTGACCTAAAAAAAAGCTTTTGCCCAAATAGACCACGACATCCTACTCCAAAACTTAAACCTTTAACGTTTATAAGAGGCCAGCGCTTGCTTATTTAAAAATTCTTCCCTTACAAATTAGGTATCATTTATGTTACCATTAAAGACACAGCATCAAAAAAACACGGCCACTTTATACTGGAGTTCGCGGGGAAATGTCCTTGGTCCCCCCGCTCTTCCCTTTAAAAACATTTAATGATCTTCCCAAAAGTTTTCCCAACACCTAAAACCCCTTTTTCTTTGCTGACGACACACTTATGTCATCTCTCACCCTAATCTTGCCAAACCCCAAAAACCATTTTTTAAAAGGAGCTGATCCCAAAAAATCGAAATTTTGGAAAGACAGCCAAAAACAAATCTTAAAAACTGACAAAATTTTCTAAAAATTTTGGTTTTGGAGCAGAGCAGGGGATTGGGCCCAAATTAAAAATTTAAAATCGAAAACACTTAATTTCCAACATAATGAGGGAAATTCCCAGGGCCCAAAACCTTGACAACAACCTGAATTTCAGCACTCATATCCCAAAAACATAACCAAAAAAAATCCAAAACAGTTGGGTCCCCTCCAAAATACATACTACGTGCCCCCAAAATTTTCCCCTTTTCACACATACCCCTCCCCTTTTTTATCCATACCTCACCTAGGATTTGGCTTGGGGATCAACTGCAGCAACACACCTAAAAACCAAAAAATAACCCAACAAAAAGCTTTCAGTAAAAAATAATCACAAATCCCTCCCTGGAAAAAAAAAAAACACCCCCCCACTCTTTATAATCTAAACTTACTCCCTGTTTGTAAAATCCACACTTACAACTGTGCAATCTAATCTAAAAGGGGCCTTAAAAACCCCAAAATCAAACCCTTTACCCTAAAAAAGCTTTCTTGATATTTTGGAAAAGAACCCACAGGCATAACCCCCGACACAAACATCTCTACGACATTCCCAAAGCCGAAAAATAAAACCCTTTTCAAAAAATTTAAAAGTAAAAGTCAAAGGCCCTAAAATCTGGAACCCCCACCTGAGGGAAATCTAGAACGCAGACAAAATTCATCCCCTTTAAAAAATACCCTTAGAAAAAAATTTATCTCCCGATAAACCCCATCAAATAAAATACACGAAAACCACCTGGTGGTTCACCTTAAAACTCACTCACCCTTTTACCATAAAAAGAAATATTAATCTCAATTTAAAATAATGAATCCTATGGGTACTCCAATACTGAAAAATATGTACTGTGCCAAAACCCAAAAAAAATTCCATTGAAAAATCACAAACTATAAATTTTGTCCCCTTTGCCAAAAACCCAAATTACCCATAATTTGTAATATTTTAAAATAATGAATTTTAAATTTAAATTTTGCCCCCCAAAAAGCCTAGCCAAGCTAGGATTTTAGTGGTACACTCTGTAATCATTATTTTTAAATATGAAAACCACACAACAACCAAATTCTGTAAATTCAAAATTGGGAATCTTTTTTAAAAGGGGAATTTAAAATTTGAATATTCTGGGCATTTTTCCATGCCCCAAAGGTTTTTAAAATTTTTATAAGGTGAGAACCAGAAACAAAAATACCATATGGTGAATTTTGTTTTTTTCTGTCATCAGACAAATAAATTCCAAATACCAAAGAACAAACCTGCAAAAAGAAAAACCCCCCACTAAATTAAACCAAAAAACTACCTTCTCGTTTTGAGGCCCGGGGATCACTTTTCCCAAAGAAATACTTTTGCAACCCGCTTTTTAAAAAAAAGGCTCAGAAGAAGTGTTATGTTTTGTGCAAATTAAAAAAAAAAAGTCCCCAACAATGCAGACACTCTTTTTTTGTGTGAGGATTTAAAACACCACTGTGCATGACCCCCATCCTTTTAAAAACTTTCCCCAAAAAAGGGTGCAGAACTTCTAGAAACATGTCCTGTGAATGTACAGTGGGCCCCCCGCATAGCGATATTAATCCGTGCAAGAGAGCTCATTGTTATGCGAATGATTTTCCCATAAGAAATAATGAAATCAAATTAATCCGTGCAAGACACCCCAAAGTATGAAAAAAAAATTTTTACCACATGAAATATTAATTTTAATACACACAAACTGAAAAAGGCATGCACAATTACATGACACTTACTTTTATTGAAGATCTGGTGATGACTGATGGGATGGGAGGAGGAGAGTGTGTTAGTGTTTAGAAGGGGAATCCCCTTCCATTAAGACTTGAGGTGTCAAGTCCTTTTCTGGGGTTTCTTCCCTTCTTCTTTTAATGCCACTAGGACCAGCTTCAGAGTCACTGGAGTTCTGTCGCACAACATATCTGTCCATAGTGGCCTGTACCTCTCGTTCCTTTATGACTTCCCTAAAGTGTTTCACAACATTGTCAGTGCAAGAGTCACCAGCACGGCTTGCAATAGCTGTGTGAGGGTGATTTTCATCCATGAAGGTTTGCACTTCAAGGGACTTTGCACAGATTTCCTTAATCTTGTAGTAGCAATTTCTCAATTTCTCTCTCCCCTCCTTCGAACCAGTTTCCTCAGGTGTGGCCTCTTGCTGTTGAAGTTGATCTATCAACTCATCAGTGGTTAGTTCTTCATTGTCCTCCTCCACCAACTCTTCCACATCATCCCCACTAACCTCCAACCCCAAGGACTTTCCCAATGCCATAATGGATTCCTCAACTGGCATAGGATTCTCAGGGTTAGCCTGAAACCCTTCAAAATCCCTTTGGTCTACACATTCTGGCCACAGTTTCTTCCAAGCAGAGTTCAAGGTCCTCTTAGTCACTCCCTCCCAAGCCTTACCTCTAAGGTTTACACAATTGAGGATATTAAAGTGATCTCTCCAAAAGTCTCTTAGTCAGTTGAGTTTCTGAGGACACTACAAAGCACCTTTCAAACAGAGCTTTTGTGTACAGTTTTTTGAAGTTTGCAATAACCTGCTGGTCCATGGGCTGCAGGAGAGGAGTGGTATTAGGAGGCAAAAACTTCACCTTAATGCACAAATAACCCGCACATAAAAGACAGAAGCTTACGACGACGTTTCGGTCCGACTTGGACCATTGACAAAGTCAATGGTCCAAGTCGGACCGAAACGTCGTCGTAAGCTTCTGTCTTTTATGTGCGGGTTATTTGTGTATCGTTCCAGTCACGGTATTGTGCCTTTTTGTTATTCACCTTAATGAATTTCATGTCCCCATAAAGTCGCTCTGCCACGTCTGTAGGATGACCAGGGGCATTGTCTAACACCAGGAGGCACTTAAGTTCTAATTTCTTTTCAGTTAGGTAATCTTTCACATTGGGGGCAAATGCATGGTGTAACCAGTCATAGAAAAAGTCCCTAGTGACCCATGCCTTACTGTTTGCCCTCCACAGCACACACAAATTTTCCTTGAGGACATTCTTTTGCCTGAACAGTATGGGAGTTTCAGAGTGATACACTAATAAAGGCTTCACTTTGCAATCACCACTAGCATTGGAACACATCAACAGAGTAAGCCTGTCTTTCATAGGCTTATGTCCTGGGAGTGCCTTTTCCTCCTGAGTAATGTAGGTCCTGCTTGGCATTTTCTTCCAAAACAGGCCTGTTTATTCACAATTAAACACTTGTTCAGGTTTCAGTCCTTCAGTTTCTATGTATTCCTTGAATTCCTGCAGATATTTTTCAGCTGCTTTGTGGTCCGAACTGGCAGCCTCACCATGCCTTATCACACTATGTATGCCACTACGCCTCTTAAATCTCAAACCAACCTTTGCTGGCCTTAAATTCACTCACATCATCACTAGTTGCAGGCATTTTTTTAATTAAATCCTGATGCAACTTCCTAGCCTTTTCACTTATGATCACTTGAGAGATGCTATCTCCTGCTATCTGTTTCTCATTTATCCACAACAATAAGAGTCTCTCAACATCTTCCATCACTTGTGATCTCTGTTTCGAAAACACAGTTAAACCTTTGGCAAGAACAGCTTCCTTGATTGCCTTTTTGTTGCCCACAATAGTAGCGATGGTTGATTAAGGTTTACTATACAACCTGGCCAGCTCGGAGACACGCACTCCACTTTCATACTTATCAATGATCTCTTTCTTCATCTCTATAGTAATTCTCACCCTTATTGCTGTAGGGCTGGCACTAGAAGCTTTCTTGGGGTCCATGGTCACTTATTTTGCAGATAAAATCACCAGAAACACTGTAATAATACGAAATGTTCCAATTGTATGCTTGGATGTTACCGCGGAGGCTGGCTGGTAAACAATGCCACCGGCGGAACATGTGAGGCTAGCTAAGGGCGCACATTAGACGCGTCTCGGATGAACAGCGTTGAGCGGGTTTTTAGCAGTATGCGAGGCAAAATCTTGGCGATAAAATGTAGCGGTATGCGGATTTAACGTTATGTGATGCCAACGGTATGCGGGGGTCCACTGTATATGTGTACAGTACGGCCCCACTTATATGGCAGGTTAGGTTCCAGGCTACCGCCATAAAGCGGAAATCGCCGTAAAGTGGAACACCCTTTTTTTCCACTTATAAATGGATATAAATACTAGATAACGAGTTTACACTAACATATATTAAGTTAACAATAGAACTAGGCATTAGAAAACAATAAAAAAATAAAATACACATATAGTACACTCATTACTTACTTTAAGATATTTGTAGTCTTAATCTAGGGTGAGATGAGTAGTATTTATTGTAAGAAATCAAGTGTGGTATGTATGGTAGCCAGTCAGGCTACCATACCAGGTCATTCCACCCACACAATATTCTATGACACTCCAGCGTCCCATAGCGATAAAATGAATATACAGTTCACTCATTACTTACCTTAAAATATTTGTAGTCTTAGTGTAGGGTCAGGGGTGAGTAAATGAGATAAAACAAATAATGGAGAGAGAGAGAGAGAGAGAAGAGAGAGAGAGAGAGAGAGAGAGAGAGAGAGAGAGAGAGAGAGTGAGAGTGAGAGTGAGAGTGAGAGTGAGAGTGAGAGTGAGAGTGAGAGTGAGAGTGAGAGAGAGAGAGAGAGAGAGAGAGAGAGGAGAGAGAGAGAGAGAGAGAGAAGAGAGAGTGAGAGAGAGAGAGAGAGAGAGAGAGAGAGAGAGAGAGAGAGAGAGAGAGAGAGAGAGAGAGAGAGAGAGAGAGAGAGAGAGAGAATGAGTACATGAGGGAGGACAGGAGCAGAGTTATGTAAACAAACCAGGCGAATGCAAGTTTTGTAAACAAGCCAGGCATACACGTATGGTTTGTGTACAAGTTACATTGTGTACAAGTTGTCTCTACATTGATATGGTAGAATAAATAGAGGAACACTCCCATTCTCATATAACACCAATTTTTAGAAGAAATGATGCTATGAGTGAAGGCAATGGAAATAAGTCACTCTGTCTGACTTTTTTGGGTTATCCTAGGTACTTTACACATATACTGCTATGTATGATAATCTATGTAACTATATTGTGTATACCTGAATAAACTTACTTACATATGAAGGGAATAATTTTCTACAGTTACCACCAGTAACACATTATCTCTTATGTTGGACTAGAGAAAATGTTATTCTACTGTGGGGTGTATTTATCATCTTTATATGTTATATATTGTGTTTATTATATAGTTTTGAAGAAATATCATAGATGGATTAACAAAAATATGTATATTAATGTAGTACACGACATTCAACGAGACTCGGTGATTATTATTATTATTATTATTTTTATTATTGTTATTATTATTATTATTATTACTAATATGGTGTCTCAAGACATAACACATTCTTACTGATTTTAATGTGTACCTGCACACCAGCACAGTGTGTAAGTTTATTTAGGTACAGGTATACATAAGCATAATTATCAGAGTACAGTGGACCCCCGCATAACGATCACCTCCGAATGCGACCAATTATGTAAGTGTATTTATGTAAGTGCGTTTGTACGTGTATGTTTGGGGGTCTGAAATGGACTAATCTGCTTCACAATATTCCTTATGGGAACAAATTCGGTCAGTACTGGCACCTGAACATACTTCTGGAGTGAAAAAATATCATTAACCGGGGGTCCACTGTATATATAAAATGTACATGTTTATATACATGTTTACGTACATGTTTATAGAGGGGCAACTGATATATCGGATCATTATTTAGTTGTAGCTACAGTTAGAGTAAGAGGTAGATGGGAAAAGGGGAAGGTGGCAACAACAAGTAAGAGGGAGGCAAAAGTGTAAAAACTAAGGGAGGAGGAAGTTCGGGTGAGATATAAACGACTATTGGCAGAAAGGTGGGCTAGTGCAAAGATGAGTAGTGGGGGAGTTGAAGAGGGTTGGAATAGTTTTAAAAATGCAGTATTAGAATGTGGGGCAGAAGTTTGTGGTTATAAGAGGGTGGGTGCAGGAGGAAAGAGGAGTGATTGGTGGAATGATGAAGTAAAGGGTGTGATAAAAGAGAAAAAGTTAGCTTATGAGAGGTTTTTACAAAGCAGAAGTGTTATAAGAAGAGCAGAGTATATGGAGAGTAAAAGAAAGGTGAAGAGAGTGGTGAGAGAGTGCAAAAGGAGAGCAGATGATAGAGTGGGAGAGGCACCGTCAAGAAATTTTAATGAAAATAAGAAAAAATTTTGGAGTGAGTTAAACAAGTTAAGAAAGCCTAGGGAAAGTATGGATTTGTCAGTTAAAAACAGAGTAGGGGATTTAGTAGATGGGGAGATGGAGGTATTAGGTAGATGGCGAGAATATTTTGAGGAACTTTTAAATGTTGAGAAAGAAAGGGAGGCGGTAATTTCATGCACTGGTCAGGGAGGTATACCATCTTTTAGGAGTGAAGAAGAGCAGAATGTAAGTGTGGGGGAGGTACGTGAGGCATTACGTAGAATGAAAGGGGGTAAAGCAGCTGGAACTGATGGGATCATGACAGAAATGTTAAAAGCAGGGGGGATATAGTGTTGGAGTGGTTGGTACTTTTGTTTAATAAATGTATGAAAGAGGGGAAGGTACCTAGGGATTGGCAGAGAGCATGTATAGTCCCTTTATATAAAGGGAAAGGGGACAAAAGAGATTGTAAAAATTATAGAGGAATAAGTTTATTGAGTATACCAAGAAAAGTGTACGGTAGGGTTATAATTGAAAGAATTAGAGGTAAGACAGAATGTAGGATTGCGGATGAGCAAGGAGGTTTCAGAGTGGGTAGGGGATGTGTAGATCAAGTGTTTACATTGAAGCATATATGTCAACAGTATTTAGATAAAGGTAGGGAGGTTTTTATTGCATTTATGGATTTAGAAAAGGCATATGATAGAGAGGATAGAGGAGCAATGTGGCAGATGTTTCAAGTACAGTGGACCCCCGCATACCGATGGCACCACATAGCGATTAATCCGCATACCGCTTGCTTTAATCGCAAAAATTTTGCCTCGCATACCGCTTAAAAACCCGCTCACCGATTTTCGTCCGAGACGCGTCCAATGTGCGCCCTCAGCCAGCCTCACATGTGCCACCTGTGCCATTGTTTACCAGCCAGCCTCCGCGGTAACATCCAAGCATACAATCGGAATATTTCGTATTATTACAGTGTTTTCGGTGCTGTTTCTGGAAAATAAGTGACCATGGGCCCCAAGAAAGCTTCTAGTGCCAACCCTACACCAATAAGGGTGAGAATTCCAATAGAAATGAAGAAAGAGATCATTGATAAGTATGAAAGTGGAGTGCGTATCGCCGACCTGGTCAGGTTGTACAAGAAACCCAATCAACCATCGCACTATTGTGGGCACCAGAAAGGCAATCAAGGAAAGCTGTTTCTTGCCAAAGGTTTAACTGTGTTTTCGAAACAAAGATCGCAAGTGATGGAAGATGTTGAGAGACTCTTATTGGTGTGGATAAATGAAAAACAGCTAGCAGGAGATAGCATCTCTCAAGCGATCATAAGCAAAAAGGCTAGGAAGTTGCATCAGGATTTAATTAAAAAAATGCCTGCAACTAGTGCTGATGTGAGTGAATTTAAGGCCAGCAAAGGTTGGTTTGAGAGATTTAAGAAGCGTAGTGGCATACATAGTGTGATAAGGCATGGTGAGGCTGCCAGTTCGGACCACAAAGCGGCTGAAAAATATGTGCATGAATTCAAGGAGTACATAGAGACTGAAGAACTGAAACCTGAACAAGTGTTTAATTGTGATGAAACAGGCCTGTTTTGGAAGAAAATGCCAAGCAGGACCTACATTACTCAGGAGGAAAAGGCACTCCCAGGACATAAGCCTATGAAAGACAGGCTTACTTTGTTGATGTGTTCCAATGCTAGTGGTGATTGCAAAGTTAAGCCTTTATTAGTGTATCACTCTGAAACTCCCAGAGCATTCAGGCAAAAGAATGTCCTCAAGGAGAATTTGTGTGTGCTGTGGAGGGCAAACAGTAAGGCATGGGTCACAAGGGACTTTTTCTATAACTGGTTACACCATGCATTTGCCCCCAATGTGAAAGATTACCTAACTGAAAAGAAATTAGAACTTAAGTGCCTCCTGGTGTTAGACAGTGCCCCTGGTCATCCTACAGACGTGGCAGAGCGACTTTATGGGGACATGAGCTTCATTAAGGTGAAGTTTTTGCCTCCTAATACCACTCCTCTCCTGCAGCCCATGGACCAGCAGGTTACTGCAAAACTTCAAAAAAACTGTACACAAAAGCTCTGTTTGAAAGGTGCTTTGTAGTGACCTCAGAAACTCAACTGACTCTAAGAGAGTTTTGGAGAGAGCACTTTAATATCCTCAATTGTGTAAACCTTATAGGTAAGGCTTGGGAGGGAGTGACTAAGAAGACCTTGAACTCTGCTTGGAAGAAACTGTGGCCAGAATGTGTAGACAAAAGGGATTTTGAAGGGTTTGAGGCTAACCCTGAGAGGATTATGCCAGTTGAGGAATCCATTGTGGCATTGGGAAAGTCCTTGGGGTTGGAGGTTAGTGGGGAGGATGTGGAAGAGTTGGTGGAGGAGGACAATGAAGAACTAACAACTGATGAGCTGATAGATCAACTTCAAGAGCAAGAGGCCAGACCTGAGAAAACTGGTTTCAGAGGAGGGGAGAGAGAAATTGAAGAAGTTGCCTACTACAAAGATTAAGGAAATGTGTGCAAAGTGGCTTGAAGTGCAAACCTTTTTTGATGAAAATCACCCTCTCACAGCTATTGCAAGCTGTGCTGGTGATTATTACACTGACAATGTTGTGAAACACTTTAGGGAAGTCATAAAGGAACGAGAGGTACAGGCCACTATGGACAGATATGTTGTGCGAAAGAAGTCCAGTGACTCTGAAGCTGGTCCTAGTGGCATTAAAAGAAGAAGGGAAGTAACCCCAGAAAAGGACTCGACACCTCAAGTCTTAATGGAAGGGGATTCCCCTTCTAAACACTAACACTCTCTCTCCCCTCCTCCCATCCCATCAATCATCACCAGATCTTCAATAAAAGTAAGTGTCATGTAATTGTGCATGCCTTTTTCAGTTTGTGTGTACTAAAATTAACATTTCATGTGGTAAAAATTTTTTTTTTTTCATACTTTTGGGTGTCTTGCACGGATTAATTTTATTTCCATTATTTCTTATGGGGAAAATTCATTCACATACCGATTATTTCGCATAACAATTACCCCTCTTGCACGGATTAAAATCGGTATGAGGGGGTCCACTGTATATGGAATAGGTGGTAAGTTACTATATGCTGTAAAGAGTTTTTATGAGGATAGTGAGGCTCAGGTTAGGGTGCGTAGAAGAGAGGGAGACTACTTCCCGGTAAAAGTAGGTCTTAGACAGGGATGTGTAATGTCACCATGGTTGTTTAATATATTTATAGATGGGGTTGTAAAAGAAGTAAATGGTAGGGTGTTCGGGAGAGGGGAGGGATTAAATTATGGGGAATCAAATTCAAAATGGGAATTAACACAGTTACTTTTTGCTGATGATACTGTGCTTATGAGAGATTCTAAAGAAAAACTGCAAAGGTTAGTGGACGAGTTTGGGAATGTGTGTAAAGGTAGAAAGTTGAAAGTGACCATGGAAAAGAGTAAGGTGATGAGGGTATCAAATGATTTAGATAAAGAAAAATTGGATATCAAATTGGGGAGAGGGAGTATGGAAGAAGTGAATGTTTTCAGATACTTGGGAGTTGACATGTCGGCCGATGGATTTATGAAAGATGAGGTTAATCATAGAATTGATGAGGGAAAAAAGGTGAGTGGAGCATTGAGGTATATGTGGAGTCAAAAAACGTTATCTATGGAGGCAAAGAAGGGAATGTATGAAAGTATAGTAGTACCAACACTCTTACATGGGTGTGAAGCTTGGGTGGTAAATGCAGCAGCGAGGAGATGGTTGGAGGCAGTGGAGATGTCCTGTCTAAGGGCAATGTGTGGTGTAAATATTATGCAGAAAATTCAGAGTGTGGAAATTTGGAAAAGGTGTGGAGTTAATAAAAGTATTAGTCAGAGGGCAGAAGAGGGGTTGTTGAGGTGGTTCGGTCATTTAGAGAGAATGAATCAAAGTAGAATGACATGGAAAGCATATAAATCTATAGGGGAAGGAAGGCGAGGTAGGGGTCGTCCTCGAAAGGGTTGGAGAGAAGGGGTAAAGGAGGTTTTGTGGGCAAGGGGCTTGGACTTCCAGCAAGCGTGCATGAGCGTGTTAGATAGTAGTGAATGGAGACGAATGGTACTTGGGACCTGACGATCTGTTGGAGTGTGAGCAGGGTAATATTTAGTGAAGGGATTCAGGGAAACCGGTTATTTTCATATAATCGGACTTGAGTCCTGGAAATGGGAAGTACAATGCCTGCACTTTAAAGGAGGGGTTTGGGATATTGGCAGTTTGGAGGGATATGTTGTGTATCCTTATACACATATGCTTCTAAACTGTTGTATTCTGAGCACCTCTGCAAAAACAGTGATTATGTGTGAGTGTTTTGAAAGTGTTGAATGATGATGAAAGCATTTTCTTCTTGGGGATTTTCTTTCTTTTTTGGGTCACCCTGCCTCGGTGGGAGACGGCCGACTTGTTGCAAAAAAAAAAAAAAAAAAAAAAAAAAAAAAAAAACATAAAATATGAAATAACTTAAAAATACTTGAAATTTTGGAGTTTCTAGACATAATAGAGAGACTTAGTGTTTAACCCTTTCAGGGTCCAAGGCCAAAATCTGAAGGGGTGCCCCAGTGTCCAAGAAATTTTGGAAAAAAAAAATTATTTTTTCTTACAGAATTAAAGAGTATATTTTTGTGAAGGTAATAAGACAAAAAACAAAAATTTCTGATCAGTACTTACCGAGATACAGCAGCGGGAAGTTGACCCAAAATGACCAGGTGGCGGCGACATCAGCGACTTCCGCAAAATCCCATTTTTTTTATTTTACGTTTTTTATACTTTTTTCTTTTCTTTTCTATTTTTTTCTTTTTCTAATAACATTTGTGGCCTGTGAGACCAGTATAATGTATATTGTATTAGTGTACACTCATTGTATTCCACGCAATAACTGCACTAATTTGTTTATTATATTGCTTACAAAACTTGTTTACAAGTTTAAATTTTAAACAAAATGATGAAAATATTTTGTGCGGTTATTGTGTTGAATACAACGGTACCATATGGTACATGGTGCCATAGGGTGCAATTGTACCATATGGTACAATGGCACCATATGATACAATGGTATCATATGGTACAATATGACACAATGGCACATGATACAATGGTACCAATGGGTACAATGGTACATATGATACAATGGCACCATATGGTACAATGGCCCATTTGGTACAATGGTACCATATGATTTCAATGGTCTGTATGGTGCAATGGTTTCCTTATGGTACCAATATGATGTAATGGTACCATATGGTACATTGTACCATTTCAGTACAATGATACCATATCGTTCATTGCACCATATAGTATTGTTGTATTCAACACAAATAAACACTAATATTTTCATTACTATTTTGTTTACAATAGTTGTTTACAACAAAAATATGCAAATGTTGTATATTAGTAATGTTCATTTTATATTTACAAGTGTACAGGATCTTGACGTGTTCCTTGAGGTGGATGACAAAGCACTTTGTCTCGGAAAACTGGAGAGTCAGTAGCTTGCTTGTGTCGCCACTCACTCAGTCTTGGTTGGTGTCTCATGCCACCAACCCCTATTGTCCTATGGTACACGGTATCATTGTTACGGGTACCATATGGTACATTGTACTATATGGTTTAGAGTACCATGCAGTACAGGATAACATATTGGGGGCAGGGTACCATATGGTACAGGGTTACCATATGGCACAGGGTACCATATGGCACAGGGTACCATATGGTTACTGGGTACTTTCATTTACAGGACACCATATGGTTACAGATACAGGGATAACTATTGAAATAAGTCACCCTGATTTTTTGGGTTACCTAAGTTTTATACATATGCTGCTATGTATGATAATCTAATTTAATTATATTTCTGTACACTGATAAATTTTTACTCAAGTGCATGTGGCATCATAAGTTTATTTGTTATACACAAATAAAGTTACTTTAGAATATCATACCTAGAGAATATGTGTGGAGACCTAGGATAACCCAAAAAAGTCAGACAGATTTATTTCATTAGGGTCCCGTACCCGGGTCCCAAATATGGTATAATGTACCATATGGTACAATGCACTATATGGTACATTGTACCATATGGTACCATTGTACCATATGGCACAATGGTACCATATGGTTCAAAACCATAGAATTCGTTTCAGGTCCACTTCCATCAGTCTTAGAACTGTAAGTTGTAAAGAGGAGAGTCAGAATTCGCCCCAAGAGTGAGTGGGGAGTGAGAGCTTCCTTGCCGCCAGGCACTATGAACAAAGCTACTTTGCCGGCGTTCCCACAATGCCATGCGGGCGTCCAGATTTTTTCTATGGTGTGCACACTGACCACCCAGACCCATTCTCTCAGATGTAGGCCTACCCAGCTTTCTCGTGCTAAATTTGACGCCACTAGAATTTTGGCGTAGATCTACGGTTTGGGCCCTGAACGTAAAGCCATAGTTCTACGGGACGGACCCTGAAAGGGTTAAAAATAGGTTAGATAAATACTACATGAGTGGGTGTGGGTGGGTGTGAGTTGGACCTGACTAGCTTGTGCTGCTGGGTCTGGTGCCGTGCTCCATGTTAAATTAGACACATGTGCAACTCTTGGGTATCTTTATTGAGGAAACGTTTCGCCACACAATGGCTTCATCAGTCCATACGTATGGACTGAACCATTCTTTGAACCATTCATCTACAATCCTGTCAGACACTGCAACTTCTTGGGATCTTAATACTTGGGAATTCTTCGCTTGCCTAACCCTTGGGCACGACCTACTTCCACATTGAACAAATGTGAACACCACCTATGACTGCTGCACCTCTCCTGCCATACGGTTTATAAGCTGCTTCTCCGCTCATATGCTGTATTCTATTCAAGATTGATGGACTGACCACATCGACTCAAGGTTGAGGGACTGATTACCTCATTCTCCTCCTGTTCTTCAAGTTTCTCCTATGTATGGACTGATGAAGCCACTGTGTGGCAAAACGTTTCCTCAATATAGATACCCAAGAGTTGCACATGTGTCTAATTTAACAATGTGTCGGTTCTTTGAACCATTCATCTACAATGCCGTGCTCCATCCTTGAGTAGAGGCGACCAGACTGGGAGGGTCATTGGGCTAATCCGGGGAAGGGTGGGTCATTGGGTTAATCTGGGGGGGGAGAACATGGACCTCCTCCGCATGGGTCAGTAGGCCTGTTGCAGTGTTCCTTCTTTCTTATGTTCTTATGTTCATTCATACAAGTTTTGCCTCACTTTGTTATCTCTCACTTTTAATCTCTGAAAACAATATATTTCTTTTGCCTTAACCCTTTCAGGGTTTCCGACGTACTAGTACGGCTTATGCACCAGGGTTATTGACGTACTAGTATGCCTAAATTCTAGCGCCTTCAAATCTAGTGAGAGAAAGCTGGTAGGCCTACACATGAAAGAATGAGTCTATGTGGTCAGTGTGCACAGTATAAAAAAAAATCCTGCAGCACACAGTGCGTAATGAGAAAAAAAAAAACTTTGACCATGTTTCTGGTTTAAAACAGCGACTCTGCACTGTATTTTCGAATGGTATTTATGGTTGTACTCTAGTTTTCCTGGTCTCATTTTATAGAATGGAAGACATATTACAGAAACTGATATGACTTTGATTGGTTACACAATGAAAAGTACCTTGAAATTGAGCTCAAAGCAGCAGAAATGTTCAATTTTTGCCAAAGTTCAAAAGTAAACAAATCATGCCACGCATCCAATACACGTCAACTGGTGAGTCTAATATTCTCTCACAAGTGTGCTGATATTATTTATACCATTTCTACACTAATGCAGAAGTCTGCATAACAGTAAATCTTCTATTTTTTGTAAGAATAAAAATTCAAAGTGGAAAGAAGAAGAAATGTAAGAGGGGCCTGGGGACGTGACTAATGAACAGAGGAAATGTTATTTTAGTGCCAAGAATGTCTGTCTTGTTTATTCTGGACCCTATTTGGAAATTGGCATCTTCTGAAATTTGTTTGAAATTGGCAAAATTGCTAATTTCTGACCACTTTATAGGATAGTCGAAATCGGTAAATGGGTGTTTCTTGTACTCATTCGATAGAAAAAATGGAGTTCTAGCGAAATAGTTATGATTTTTTCGACTAGTACACTGGAATTTGCTGAAAATAGGGCTCAAAGTGAGCGAAATCGCCGATGCGTAAACATCGTCGAGACCGCTAACTTCACGAGAGCATAAATCCGTAAGTTTTCCATCAAATTTCACACTTTTGGTGTCATTATGATCTGGAAAAGATTCTCTATCTTTTCATAAAAAATAATTTTTTTCTTCTGAAAATTTTTTGACCCTGAGAACAAGTTTGGGAGAGGGCCTCTTGACCCTGAAAGGGTTAAAGAATGCAACAAAACTCACTTAAAAATAAATTCAAGGTGACAGTTACCATACAATCAACTTATTACCTCCTGATCTGGATCCTGCAATTGTTGCTGTTGCATAGATGCCACCTTGCCAGTCTGGGGTGACAAAAAACTGATGGTGGCGCCACTTGTCTTCTCTGTACATTACTACCGATGAACCCTTGGGAGCATATCCATACTGAGAAATGCAAACAATTTATTAACCTTTCCTTTACTGTGACCTTCATTTTTCAATGTTACAAAAACATATATATTCACTACCACACAAGACCACACATGGTTTGCTACATAAGATTACTGTAAACAAAAATACTTTATTTACCTATAAAGTGAAATTTTACCAAATTTATATTAAATGATTAATTGGTGTTCATTTAGTTTAAATCATAATTAGTATGCAAGTTTAATATACCAATAAACATTTCTTGAACATCTTGCAAATGCACAATGTGGGCATATGACAGGGACAAATTCTGAGTATTCATTTATATTCATTCATATACAGTTTATTTGGACATGATACATTGTTGTACAAGAAATTATAGTACTAGTTGGGTGTCCATGCCAAAAGTCCCTTGTATGCAAAGCAATATGAGCAGGCTTAAAATTAACTTAAAATTAACAAGCAATGAAAGGTTCAGTGGTAGAAATTACAGTAAACAATTTACAATATAAAGTACAACTGAGTATTTGAAACAATGAAATTTGAAAATTTTGTCACATTACAATGTATAACAAACAAGATGATCAATTTACTATATGTTGTCTTGAACTTTTAAGATTTAAGTAATTGGGAGAATTATTGGTAATGTTAAATATTGAGTGTTGATTATTTAGTCCTGGGCGAGTAAGTAGTTTTTTAGAAGAGTCTTAAATTGATTTTCAGGCCTGGTTACTTTAGTATATTCTGGTAATGAATTCTAGATTTTGGGGCCCTTTATGTGCATAGAGTTTTTACAGTGTGATATGTTAGGTAAGATACATATGCAACAGTTAGGTATCTTTATTTCGAAACGTTTCGCTTACACAATAGGCTTCTTCAATCAAGTACAGAAAAGTTGATAGAAGAGACGTGAAGACGATCTAATCAGTCCATCACCCTTGAAATTTTGAGGTCGTCAGTCCCTCAGTCTGGAGAAGAGTATTGTTCCATAGTCTGAAACAATATGGAGTTGAAGTGACAGGATGGAGCCTTATATACCGCCAAGAGGCGAGATGTAGGCCACTAGTAGAGGTAAGAATGTAGTTGTTGGGAAGTCACGTCCCTCTCAGATCCAGCCATTCTCACTAGTAGAAGTTGTTTAAGTTGTTTTCTGTTTTGTACCAAGATACCATTGTGTTGCAGTGTCTGACAGAATGAATATAAAAATGGTATAAACTACCAACAGGTTGTTAGGTAAGACACATATGCAACAGTTAGGTATCTTTATTTCAAAACGTTTTGCCTACACAATACTCTTCTCCAGACTGAGGGACTGACCACCTCATAACTTCAAGGGTGATGGACTGATTACCTTGTCTTCACGTCTCTTCTATCAACTTTTCTGTACTCGACTGAAGAAGCCTACTGTGCAGGCAAAACGTTTCAAAATAAAGATACCTAACTGTTGCATATGTGTCTTACCTAACAACATGTCGGCAGTTTATACCATTTTTATATTCATTCTGTCAGACACTGCAACACAATGGTATCTTGGTACAGAACAGAAAACAACTTGAACAACTTCTACTAGTGAGAATGGCTGGATCTGAGAGGGACATGACCTCCCAACGACTACATTCTTACCTCTACTAGTGGCCTACATCTCACCTCCTGGTGGTATATAAGGCTCCATCCTGTCACTTCAACTCCATATTGTTTCAGACTATGGAACAATACTCTTCTCCAGACTGAGGGACTGACCACCTCAAAACTTCAAGAGTGATGGACTGATTACATTGTCTTCACGTCTCTTCTATCAACTTTTCTATACTCAACTGAAGAAACCTACTGTGTAGGCGAAATGTTTCAAAATAAAGATACCTAACTGTTGCACGTGTCTTACCTAATAACCTGTCGGCATTTTATACCATTTTTATATTCACAGTGTGATATGGACATGGGGTACATCATAAAGAGATCTGTGTCTTGTGTTATGGTCGTGTGTCCTGTTAAGGTTGGCGAGGAGAAGTTTCAATGGAGGGTTTATGCTTGCATGTATTGTTCTATGTATGTAGTAGGCACATGAGTAAGTGTGGATGTTCTTTATGGTGAACAAATTTAGACTTTTGAATAGAGGTGGAGTATGTTGTTGCGAGTGGAAATTTGTTATCTTAATGATTGCAGCCTTTTGCTGTGTTATTAGAGGCCTTAGGTGATTTGATGTTGTTGACCCCCATGCACAAATTTCATATATGAGATAAAGGTAGATGAGCAAGTGATACAGTGCAAGAAGAGCTGATTGTGGAACATAGTACCGTATCTTTGATAGTATGCCTACTGTCTTAGAGATTTTCTTGGAAATTTGTTGTATGTGTGTCTGGAATTTGAGGCTACTGTCTAGGTGGATTCCTAGGAATTTTCCCTCTGTGAGTCTTGTGATGGGTGATCCATTTAGTGTTATGTTAAGTGGAACATTTGCAGCTCTGGTTCCAAACTGAATGAAATAGGTTTTGTCAGTATTTAGGGTAAGTTTATTTGTCATCATCCAGGTAGATATTTTTTGCAATTCAGCATTGACAGTGTTGGCAAGTATGGCTGGGATTGGGTGTGAGAAGATGTATGTAGTGTTATCTGCAAATAATATGGGTTTGAGTAGCTGTGATGCATTCAGTAGGTCATTGACGTAGATGAGAAAGAGGAGTGGTCCCAGGACACTTCCCTGTGGGACTCCTACTGTGATTGGGTATGTGGAAGAGTTTGCACTATTTGCATACATGTATTGGCTTCTGTTACTTTGGTATGACTTTATGTAGTTGAGGGAGTGGCCTCTTATACCATAGTGTGTTAATTTAGTGTGCAGCAATTCATGGTCGACTGTATCAAAAGCTTTACGTAAGTCAATGAAAATTCCCAGTGGACTTCTTTCTTCTTGAGAGCGGTATATATTAGCTCTAGCATGTGTATAATAGCATCATTTGTGCTTTTATTATTCCTGAATCCAAACTGACAAGGGTTTAGTATGTTGTTTGAGATGAGGTAGGAATAGATCCGTCTATGAATTAATATTTCAAAGATTTAAGAGAGTAGTGGTAGGTTAGATATTGGTCTATAGTTATTCAAGTCGGCTTGATCACCTCCTTTGTGGATCGGGGTAACCCTCGCTATTTTGAGAACTGCTGGGAAGGTGGAGGATTCAATGGATTTGCTAAAGAGTGTCACAATAATTGGTGACAATACTTGTGAAGCTTTTTTGTACATAAAAGTAGGCAAGTTGTTTATGTCTCCTGCTTTGTTCTTAAGGGTGTTGATGATGAGCCAGACCTATGTTGGGTTGGTTGGAGCTAGAAACAGTGTACGCAGGTAGGTGCCTGTGAGGTAGTCTGATGGATGGGTGTTTGAGCTTGGGATTTTGCTTGCTAGATTCTTTCCTATGGTGGAGAGGAAAACACTGAGTGTGTCTGCTGTTTCAGTTGGTGGGAGTAGGGGTTCATCTGATTTTGTTAATTTGATTGTTTAGTTTTTGGATATCCTTTTAGTTTCTAGAATTTCAGATAGGGTTTTCCAGGTCTTTTTTATATCACCTTTGAAGTTTTGCTATTTGTTTACATAACACAACTTTTTAGACCTTCTTATCAGGCTGGTAAGGGCTGACGAGTAATGTTTAGACTAGTCTCTAGTTATATGACCCATTCTGTACTGTTTTTCATATTGGTGCTTTGTGTTAATGGATTTGAGGATGGTGGATGTTAGCCAGGGATTATTTAGTCTCTTTGCTGCAAGCTGTTTAGTTTGTTTAGGACAATGCTTCTCATAGAGGTAGTGGGTTCTTTTTATAAAATTATTAATACATTCATTAGTGTCTGTATATGTTTCAAGCTCATTATGCCAGTCGACATTATTCATAGCTGCTATGAAGTTATTTACAGCTGTTTCATTATGCAGTCTGAAGGTAACTTTAGTAGTGTCTTGGGGCAATTTACCTAGGTTGGTTATGAGAAAGGTAGGGTAGTAGTCTGTGGTGTTGTCTGTGATTATGCCTGATTTTAAAGGGGATATGGTGTTAGTCCAGATGTGGTTCAATAAAGAGATACCATTCTGGGAGATTCTTATAGGCTTTGATATTGTTGGTAGCAACAAGCAGTTGCTCACAGTGTTTGTGAATTCAGTTACTCGTGGGTCCTGGTCATGTAGTAGATTTACGTTGAAATCTTGTTACTAGTAGGTGGTCTTTGTTCGTATGTTCATCAGTTATCAAATTCCCTAATTTTTCACTAAAGTGGTAAATGTTTGACTGTGGTACTCTGTAGATGTTTATGACTGTGAGGGGTTTTTGCAGGTCTCTTGATTTAAGTTTAGCTATAATATATTCACCATGCTCATCCCATGTGCAAGAATTATTGATACAGCCAAGTTGATTTGAGTAGTATAAAGCTGTTCCACCCCCTTGCTGGTCTGTCCTACAGTTGTTTATAGCTGGGTATCCAGGAATAGCATAGACATCAGTAATGCCAGCCTTTAGCCAAGTTTCTGTGAGTGTGATGATTGACATACTGGAATTAAGGAAATTGAGTAATGATGTGAGGTCATTGTAATGTTTGCTCAAGGATCTGACATTGTAATTAAAGATAGTTTTGTTATTGTTAGCTCTGAGTAACGTCTTAGCTTGGTCTGCTGTATAATAATTACAGTTGCTGTTTGATTCGTGTAAGTCATTTAATAAAAGCTTAAAATCTGGATCAATGTTTGTAATCATAAGAATGAGAGTGACTCTACAACTAGGTTTTTGAATAAGTATTGTGTTGAACTTAATAACTAAGATACTTAACTAATTTATCTTACTAGCTAATGGATTGTTACACTAGTTTTTTGAAAAAAAAAAAAAAATACAGAATTACAGTCTCCTCTTTATAAGGTACAGATTTGATGAATTAATATTGAACTGTTGGTTGGTGGATGAATTTGGTAGGGTATGCAAAAGAAGAAAATTAAAAGTGAATACAGGAAAGAGTAAGGTTATGAGGATAACAAAAAGATTAGGTGATAAAAGATTGGATATCAGACTGGAGGGAGAGAGTATGGAGGAGGTGAATGTATTCAGATATTTGGGAGTGGACGTGTCAGCGGATGGGTCTATGAAAGATGAGGTGAATCATAGAATTGATGAGGGGAAAAGGGTGAGCGGTGCACTTAGGAGTCTGTGAAGACAAAGAACTTTGTCCTTGGAGGCAAAGAGGGGAATGTATGAGAGTATAGTTTTGCCAACGCTCTTATATGGGTGTGAAGCATGGGTGATGAATGTTGCAGCGAGGAGAAGACTGGAGGCAATGGAGATGTCATGTCTGAGGGCAATGTGTGGTGTGAATATAATGCAGAGAATTCATAGTTTGGAAGTTAGGAGGAGGTGCGGGATTACCAAAACTGTTGTCCAGAGGGGTCAGGAAGGGTTGTTGAGGTGGTTCGGACATGTAGAGAGAATGGAGCGAAACAGAATGACTTCAAGAGTGTATCAGTCTGTAGTGGAAGGAAGGCGGGGTAGGGGTCGGCCTAGGAAAGGTTGGAGGGAGGGGGTAAAGGAGGTTTTGTGTGCGAGGGGCTTGGACTTCCAGCAGGCAAGCGTGAGCATGTTTGATAGGAGTGAATGGAGACAAATGGTTTTTAATACTTGATGTGCTGTTGGAGTGTGAGCAAAGTAACATTTATGAAGGGATTCAGGGAAACCGGCAGGCTGGACTTGAGCCCTGGAGATGGGAAGTACAGTGCCTGCACTCTGAAGGAGGGGTGTTAACGTTGCAGTTTAAAAACTGTAGTGTAAAGCACCCTTCTGGCAAGACAGTAATGGAGTGAATGATGGTGAAAGTTTTTCTTTTTCGGGCCACCCTGCCTTGGTGGGAATCGGCCAGTGTGTTAATAAAAAAAAAAATAATTTTAGGGTTTGACAAAAGTGTACATTTTAAATAGATGTTTTCTGAACACAATACAATAACTAAGAAAAATGACAATACTGTGAAGGCTTATCTCCACTAAGGTTAATATGTTATATTTCATATAACAAAGTTTTTTAACCACAAAAGTAATCTTCCACATAAGGTAGGGTGACCCATTAAAAGGAACATTCACCATTATTCATTCAACAGCTGTCCAGCCAGAAAAGCACAGACATTATAATTCAAATGAGGATAGGCCATCAAACCTACTGCAATGCTCCACTCTTTTGTGCTTATTATAATATCTTTATTTCTACAAGTGCACATACAAGGAATACAGGCCTAGCTGACATCAATGACATGTACAGTACTACTATATAGAAAGCCACTTGTTATGCAGAGCATTTCGGGCAAATTAGGTCAGTTTTGTCTCAGGATGAAACCCACACCAGTCGACAAAAACCCAGGAACTCATTTTACTGATGGGGAACATAGACAACCGGTGTAAGGAAACAACCCCAATGTTTCTACCCTCGCCGGGAATCAAATCCAGAACCTCGCGGTGCGAAGCGAGAGCTTTAGCTACCAGGCCAAAGGGCCTAGTGGCTTCTTTAATTTATTACAGTACTCTCTAGATTTAGTTTAATCTCATTACTATATACTTCTAAAATAAAACATACCTTATGGGTGTCTGCTGATATACTGGTCACGCCCTTCAAGCGGAAATCAAACAGTGGAAGTGGGTAGCCAGCCTCTTCCATGAATGGAATAAGAAAACCTCCAAGACAGGAATCAACATGGACAGGGATGTTGTACTTAATGCCTAATGCTGCTATCTCTTCTATGGGATCGATGATGCCATGTGGGAACTGGGGAGCTGAACCTACCAGCTGCACCCAAACAATCCATTGTCATTAAAAAATTACATACATGTTGAATATAATACAGTAAAATTTTTTTAGTCATAAATACTTGTACAATACATATATAACTGATGAATCTTGTTAACCCTTAAACGGTCCAAACATATATATACATTCTCTCGCATAGTGCCCAAATTTTTTGAGAAAAATTTTTTTTTTTTTTAATAGGAAAAAAGAGCATATGGTACCCAGGCGTTCCCAATTTTTTTCACATGGCGCAAAGTGAGTTACCTGGAGGTTATTCCGGGGATCAACGCCTCCGCGGCCCGGTCCATGACCAGGCCTCCCGATGGATCAGGGCCTGATCAACTAGGCTGTTACTGCTGGCCGCATGCAGTCCAACGTACGAGCCACAGCCCGGCTGATACAGCACTGATTTTAGGTATCTGTCCAGCTCTCTCTTGAAGGCAGCCAGGGGTTTATTGGCAATTCCCCTAATGCTTGATGGGAGGCTGTTGAACAGTCTTGGGTCCTGGACACTTATGGTGTTTTCCCTTAGTGTATCAACGGCGCCCCTACTTTTAATTGGGGGCATTTTGCATCGCCTGCCCAGTCTCTCATGTCTAGGTGACTCAGGCTTATTGTGCCAATGTTGAATGAATGACAAAGGAAACGTATATATATGTTTGGGGCGCTACAGGAGAGAACGTATATATACATTTGGACCGTTTAAGGGTTAAAAATTGTTCAGTGCATGCAACCTTAGCTCACTCTAAATTACATGTAAATTATAAAGCAAAGTAGAGATATCAGTGGAAACTGTCACAGTATATACTGGATAGTGGAACACTGTATGATTGACTAAATCCAGGGAGACGGCTCTAGAAAATTTTGATTCATCAGAAAATACTGAAAATGAAATTCTAAGAGAAGTTTTGAAAGAAAAATTCACAATACACGTATAAAGAAAAGGAAAGTATGAATCAAATAGAAATACAATGGACCCCCAGTTATCGGTCGTAATCTGTTCCAGAAGATCTGCCAAGAACCGAAATGGCCGATAACTGAAATAATATTTCCCATAAGAATTAATGGAAATACAATTAATCCATTTCAAACAAAAATATTCACAAAATTTTTTTTTTAACAATTATGTAAGTATTACATACCTTTATTGAAGGCTAATACTGGCTTCTGGAAGACAGGGAGGAGGAAAGGGGGAGGAGTTAGTGTTTGGAAGGGGAATCCCCCTCCATAAAGACTTTAGGTACACAATCTGGCCACAGTTTTCTCCAAGCAGAGTTCAAAGTCCTGGAAGTCACTCTCTCCCAAGCCTTACCTATAAGGCTTATGCAATGGAGGATAGTGAAGTGATTCCTCCAGAACTCTCTTAGGGTCAACTGAGTGTCCAAGGTCACCTCAAAGCACTTTTGAAACACTGCTTTTGTGTAGAGTTTTTTGAAGTTAGAAATGACCGCTGGTCCATGGGCTGGAGAAGAGGAGTGGTGTTAGGAGGCAAGAACTTCACTTTTATAAAACTGAAGTCCCTAAACACTTGGTCTTGCAAGTCTGGAGGATGTGCAGGAGCATTGTCCAGTAACAGGAGGCACTTGAGTGGCAATTTCTTTTCCAGGAGGTATTTTTTCACACTTGGGCCAAACACATCATTAACCCACTCTTTGAAAATCTACCTTGTGGCCCATGCCTTATGATTAGCTTTCCACATCACACACAATCTATTCTTCATGACATTGTTTTGCTTAAACACTCTGGGATTTTCTGAGTGATACACAAGAAAAGGCTTCACTTTGAAATCCCCACTAGCATTACCACACAACGAAAGAGTAAGCCTGTCTTTCATAGGTTTGTGTCCTGGCAGTGCCTTTTCCTCCTGGGTAATGTAGGTCCTGTTTGGCATTTTCTTCCAAAACAGGCCTGTTTCGTCACAAATGAACACTTGTTGGGGCTCGAATCCTTCAGCCTTTACACAGTCCTGGAATTCATAAACATACTCTTCAGCTGCACATTTGTCAGAACTTGCAGCCTCACCGTGCCTTACAACACTGTGTATGCCACTACACTTCTTAAATCTATCAAACCATCCTTTGCTGGCCCTAAATTCACAAACTGCAGCACTTGTTCCAGGCATTTTCTTTGCAAGATCCTCATGCAACTGCTTTGCCTTCACACAAATGATCGACTCCACAACACTGTCTCCCACTAATTCTTTTTCCTTAATCCACAATAATAATAACTTTTCCATCTCTTCCATTATTGGTGGCCTTTGTTTGGTTAGAAAAGTTACTTCTTTTGCAACATTAGCATCTTTGATTTGTTCTTTCTTTGCCAGGATGGATGTAATTGTTGATATATACTTGCTGTACATCCTGGCAAGTTCCACCACCTTCATACCACGCTCAAACTTTTCTATCACTTCACGCTTAAATTCCATGGTGTTTCTCACTTTCTTTACCACAGAAACTTTACTAGGAACTTTCTTTGGAGCCATCTTTAGTTATTTCACAGTGCACTGCAAGAAAAACCACTAAAAACAATGGTAAACAAGCGAAAGGTTTGGATGTATGAGCAGAAGCTTCCTCAGCCACCGAGAGACAAAGCCAAACTGAAGCGCAAGCTGCCCCAGCCAGCGGATGGACATGTCCAAAATGGCCGATAACCACGGCCAATAACCAAGGCCAATAACCGGGCGCCGAAAAACCCGCCAATAACCGAGTTGGCCGATAACCAAACCAGCCAATAACCAGGGGTCCACTGGAATCACAAATTCCTGTTGTCCTTAATCTCTTTTAAAGCACAGCAGGACCCCAATTTACAGCATTTCACCTTACGGCATTCTGCTGATATGGCGATTTCAAATTTTGACCAAAACTCGCTATACGACTGTTTTTCCAATACGGCGCACCCCACCCGGTTTGTTTACGTTCTCCATGAGCTCCGCATCTCTCCATTATGTCTGGAAACTTTCCAAAATTTCAAGTGTTTTAAAATTATTTCATACTGTATATCTACTCTGATAATTATACTTACTGTCTGTGTACCTGTACCTAAATATACTTACACACTGTGCTAGCATGCAGGTACATATTAAAATCAGTAAGAGTGTCTTATGTCTCAAGACGCCTTATTAATAACGATAATAATATGTATTCAATAATAATCACTGAGGCACATTAAATGTCGTATATTACGTTAATATACACATTTTCATTAATCCATCTATGATATTTTTTTTTTCAAAATTGTATAATAAACATGCTATGTAACATATAAACATGATAACTACACCCCCCAGTAGAATAAATTAATGTAAATATGAGATGTGTTAGCCAGGCGACTTGTAGGAGTTACGATAAAAATTACGTTTTCTCTAGCTCAACATCAAAGAAAGTGTGTACACTATAGAATTACTGGGGGTAACTGAAGAAAATTATTCCTTTTGTATGCCTTCACTCAGAGTGTCATTTCTTCTAAAAATGGTGTTCCATGAGAATGGGAGTGATGCTCTTCATTTATTCTACTGTATCAATGTGAAGACAACTTGTATACAATGTAGTGTGTTTATATTATGGTATAAATCAAACACGTATAAACCAAAACCAGACACGTTCATGTTTATTTACATAACTCCACATGACTCATGAAATCGTAATGACACGATTGCAGACAAACTATACCAAGGGTGGGGATAGAACCCGTGATCAGAGAGTCTCAAAACGCGACGGTCTGGAGTTTTGAGACTCTCTGATAATGGGTTCTATCCCCGCCCGTGGTATGGTTTATAACTCCGCATCTCTGTCCTCTCTCATGTACTCATTCACTCTCTCTCTCATTTATTCATTTTATCTTGTTTACTCACCTCTCACCCTACATTAAGACTATAAATATTTTAAGGTAAGTAATGAGTGTACTGTATGTGTATTTTACTTTTTTGTTTTTTTAATGCCTATTTCTATTGCTAACTTAATGTAAGTTAGTGTAAACTTGTTATCTAGCATTTATATGCATTTATAAGTGGAAAAAATGGCATTCCACTTTAAGGTGCTTTTTGCTTTAACCCGTAAACGGTCCAAACGTATATATACGTTTTTTTAACATTTGAAAGTATGTAAAAAAAGTAGATCTTCTTTTTGTTTTTTTACATTTGAAAATGTGTAAAAAACTTTGATTTGTTTTTTTTTTTGTTATATTTGAAAATATGTAAAAAAAACGTAGATCTACTTTTGTAGCACTACACATGTGAACGTAGATCTGCTTGGATCGTTTACGGGTTAAGGCAGTAGCCTGGAACCTAATCTGCTGTATAAGTAGGGCCCTACTGTATATGTACAGCATGTAAATCATGAGCTAGATGGAACTAAGAGGCAAAATGCCACCATAAAACCTGAACTTTCATAAAATTTGATATAATATGACATAAACATCAAAAAAAAAAAAAACCATAGTAACACTCATTTTGTTTTAAATTTTTTAAACAACCATATCCCACCAAGGCAGGGTGACCTAAAAAGAAAAATGAAAGTTTCACTTTTTAAATTTAGTACAGCCTCTTACGACCAGTTCTCCAACCAATATGTAAACCTAAATAATGTATATAAGAGCTGATTTCCTCTATTCTGTTTATTGCAGTATGCAGTAAACTACTTTATAAACATTTAAAAATATACCAGAAATGTTATAAATGGTGCAAAGGTGACATTAAAAAAATCTAAAGATGGTTGACACAAACCCACTACCAGTATAGTATGCTCATCGCTTAACAACCATTTCACTTACCGACCTACTCTTAAGAACGGAGCCCCATCATTATGTGAGGAGAGGCTGTAATGTATATGGGAGAAGGGGTTACTACCCTTTTGCTTCTCATTTTATTAAAGTCATTAAAATTTATGTGCTTTACCATTCATCAGCATATACAAGAGGCATATGGTAATTAACACTACAATTATACAGTGGAGCCTCTACTTACGAGTGCAGCCACGTGCAAGTTTTTCCAGATACAAGCCATCACTCAGTTGATTTTTTGCTTCCAGATGCAAGCAAAATTTCCAGATGTGAGCGAGCCTCAAAGGAGGTTCCTCGACGCTGGCGAGGGGCTATTGCTCTTGATCTAGGGAATTGAATCTCATTTGTTTGTTGGACTATCTTATTGAAACTTGGGTAATGTATGATGGAAAGACGCTTCTTAACCCTTTGATTGTCGTAAGCCTCTTTCTGAGACTGTCATTCTATGTCGAAAAATTTTTGGAAAAAAAAAATTATTTTTTCTTATGAAATGATAGAGAATCTTTTCCTGATGGTAATGACACCAAAAGTATGAAATTTGGTCGAAAACTCATGGAATTACGCTCCCGCGAAGTTAGTGGTCTCGGTGACATATGGATCAGCGATTTTGCCGACTTTGAGCCCTATTTTTGGCCAATTCCATTGTTCCAGTTGACCAAACTCATAGCTATTTCTTTAGAACTCCATTTTTTTCTATCAACTGAGTACAAGAAACTGCCCATTTACCGATCTGAACTACCCAATAAAGTGGTAAGAAATTGGCAATTTGGCCAATTTCACACAAAGTAAAAAAGATGCCAATTTCAAAATAGGGTCCAGAATAAACAATGTAGACGTTCTTGGCACTAAAATAACATATCCTCTATTTGTTAGTCACGTCTCTAGACCCCTCTTATATTACTATTGCTTTCTATTTTAATTTTTTATTCATACAAAAAATAGAAAATTTACTGCTTTGCAGGCTACTGCATTATTGTAAAAATGGTATAAATAATATCAGTGCACTAGTGAAAGAATATTGGATTCCCCAGTTGACGTGAATTGGACGTGTGGTGTGATTTGCTTACTCCTGAACATTGGCAAATATCAAACGTTTCCGCTACTCTGAACTCAATTTCAAGGTCGTTTAAATTGTGAAACTAATCAAAATCATCTCTATTTCTGTAGTATGTTTTCCATTTTATCATGTAAGACCATGAAAGCGAGAATACAACAATAAATACTATACGAAAATACACCTCAAAGTCAGCATTTTTATCCAAAAAAAGTGGTCAGCTTTTTTTTTCTCATTATGCACTGCGTGCTGCAGGATTTTTTTTATATGGTGCACAGTGACCACACAGATCCATTCTCTCACATGTGGGCCTACCAGCTTTCTCCTGCTTGATTTAAAGCCGCTAGAATTATTGAGTATATATACGTCTGAAACACTGGCTTGTAAGACGTATACATATATATGACCAAAACAGTCAAAGGGTTAATGTACACCAAAATTGAAAGAAATCGGATCATAAATAAAAGAGTTCACTTCTCAGCCATTAGCCACCCCTTTGGGGTATATTTTCATATGGTTTTTATGGTTGTATTCTCGTTTTTTTTTGCCTCATTTGATAGACTGGAAGATATATTACAGAAATAGACATGATTCTGATTGGTTTCATGACAAAAAGCATCTTGAAATTGAGCTCAAAGTAGCAGAAATGTTTGATTTTTGACGTTCTAGAGTAGACAAATGACATCACTGTCTAATGTGTGTCCAACTGGCCAGTCTAATATGCAGTCATGAATGGGTTGACATTATTTATACAATTATTACAATAATGCAGCAGTCTGCATAACAGTAAATCATCTATTTTTTGTGTGAATAAAAATTCCAAATGGTAAGCAAGAGTTATTATAAGAATACGTACATACTAATTAATAATAATAATACGTATAATATAATAATATGTATAATAATAATAATAATACGCAATATTACTATAGTAATATGTACGTACTAAGTATAATTTAGCATACGCTGATGTGCCCAGCATCTCTTCTCCATCTCCAGAGTAAATGTTGTATTACTACATAATTTCTTTCCTTAGGAAACTATGTACATAGTGATCTAATGGAGGTTGCCTAACAAGCACTCCATTTTCTGTTATAATAAAAGCATGGGAAGGTATGTAGGAATGGCCGCTGTGATGGCCCTATACACCCCAACAACAACAACAACAAAGGCCATTGTGCCACCTAAATTAACCCTTTCAGGGTCTGTGCCGTAGATCTACGGCTTTATGTTGGAGGTCCAAACCATAGATCTACGCCATGAGCTCAGCTCACTCTGATAAGCTGTGAGTGATAAATTTTGGCCTAGATATGAGAGAATACATCTATGTGGTATATGTGCACCACATAAAGCAAATCCTCCAGCACACAGTGCATAATGAGAGAAAAAAAACTGACACCATAATTCGATTAAAACGGTGACTTTGCAGTGTTTTTTTGTATGTTTTTTATAGTTGTATTTGTGATTTCTTGGTCTCATTTGACAGAATGGAAGATATATTACAGAAATAGATTTGATTTTGATTGGTTTTAGTATTGGAAATGGCTTGAAACTGAGCTCAATGTAGCGGAAATGTTAAATTTTTGCTGATGTTCAAGAGTAAACAAATGACCTCACACATCTAATACATGCCTGCTGGTGGGTCTAATATATGTTCAAAAATGTGGTGATATTATTTATATAATTATTACAATACTGCATAACAGTACAGTGGACCCCCGCATAGCGACCTTAATCCGTGCAAGAGGGCTGGTTGTTATGCGAAATGTTCGGTATGCGAATGAATTTTCCCCATAAGAAATAATGGAAATCAAATTAATCCGTGCAAGACACCCAAAAGTATGAAAAAAAAATTTTTACCACATGAAATATACATTTTCCTACACACAAAGAGAAGGATACATGCACAATAGTAGAGTAGTACATGCACAATATATATTGTGCATGTACTACTCTACTAAAATGAAGAATAAATGACACTTACCTTTATTGAAGATGCAGCAATGACTGATGAGACACTGTGTCCTGGGAGTGCCTTTTCCTCCTGAGTACTGTAGGTCCTGTTTGGCATTTTCTTCCAGAACATGCCTTATCACACTGTGTATGCCACTACGATTCTTAAATCTCTCAAACCAACCTTTGCTGGCTTTAAATTCACCAATATGGGCACTAGTTCCAGCATTTTTCCCTGTTCACCTGGGTGTTAGTCGACTGGTGTGGGTTGCATCCTGGGAGACAAGATTAAGGACCCCAATGGAAATAAGTTAGAGTCCTCGATGATGCACTGACTTTCTTGGGTTATCCTGGGTGGCTAACCCTCCAGGGTTAATTGTTTCTCGGTAATTGTTTCACGTTAAGCCACACCAACAACACTCTCCTCCACATCTTCGAGTAATACAGCTGATGGTGGTGCAGCAACAACAACAGCTGTGGTGCAGCTGACCATGGTGCAGCAGCAGCTGGGTGCAGCTGCAGCTGTGGTGCAGCAGCAGCTGTGGTGCAGCAGCAGCTGACTGTGGTACGATAGTATTTTATCACCCTTTTTACCACAGGGTTGGCACTAGAAGCTTTCTTTGGGCCCATGGTGGCTTATTTAGCAGTTACAAGCACTATAAATAATGGAATAATACAAAATGTATCGAATGTATGCATGCAACCGGCCACCCTGGCTTGTAAACACTGACGGCAAGGCAGGCGCTCAGGCTGGACGGACAGGTTCGGGACAGGTTCAGGACGAGTCATGTTCAGAGACAGCTGATGGTGCAACAGCAGCTGACCGTGGTGCAGCAGCAGCTGACTGGGCCAGACAGCTGACTGGTCCAGCAACAGCTGACTGGTCCAGAACAGTGACGATCCAGCAACAGCTGACTGGTCCAGCAACAGCTGACTGATCCAGCAACAGCTGACTGGTCCAGCAACAGCTGACTGATCCAGCAACAGCTGACTTATCTAGCAACAGCGATTCTTAAATCTCTCAAACCAACCTTTGCTGGCTTTAAATTCACCAATATGAGCACTAGTTCCAGGCGTTTTTTCCTGTTCACCTGGGTGTTAGTCGACTGGTGTGGGTTGCATCCTGGGAGACAAGATTAAGGACCCCAATGGAAATAAGTTAGACAGTCTTCGATGACACTGACTTTTTTGGGTTATCCTGGGTGGCAAATCCTCTGGGGTTAATTGTTTCTTGGTATTCTCAATAAGCCACACCAACAACGGTGCTACAGCAGCAGCAGCAGCTGACGGTGGTACAGCAGCAACAGACGATGCTACAGCAGCAACAGACGATGCTACAGCAGCAGCAGACGATGCTACAGCAGCAACAGACGATGCTACAGCAGCAACAGACGATGCTACAGCAGCAGCAGACGATGCTACAGCAGCAGCAGACGAGCTACAGCAGCAGACGATGCTACAGCGCAGCAGCAGCAGACGATGCTACAGCAGCAGCAGCAGCAGACGATGCTACAGCAGCAGTAGACGATGCTACAGCAGCAGCAGACGATGCTACAGCAGCAGCAGACGATGCTACAGCAGCAGCAGATGATGCTACAGCAGCAGCAGACGGTACTACAGCAGCAGCAGCAGCTGACGGTGGTACAACAGCAGCAGCAGCTGACAGTGCAGCAGCAGCTGTACCACCAATAGTAGCGATGGTTGATTGGGGTTTATTATACAACCTGGCCAGCTCGGAGACACGCACTCTACTTTCATACTTATCAATGATCTTTTTCTTCATCTCTATAGTAATTCTCACCCTTATTGCTGTAGGGTTGGCACTAGAAGCTTTCTTGGGGCCCATGGTCACTTATTTTCCAGAAAAAATCACCAAAAACACTGTAATAATACGAAATGTTCCGATTGTATGCTTGGATGTTACCGCGGAGGCTGGCTGGTAAACAATGCCACCGGCGGAACATGTGAGCGTGGCTCAGGCCGCACATTGGACACGTCTCGGACGAAGGGCGGTGAGCGGGTTTTTGGGCGGTATGCGAGGCAAAATTTTTGCGATCAAAGCGTCTGGTATGCGGATTGTACGGTATGCTATGCGTACGGTATGCGGGGGTCCACTGTATATCTTCTATTTTTTGGTTTGAATAAAAATTCATTGTGAATAAAAAATCAAAATGGAATTCATTTGTAAAGCCTCAAAACGTAGCTAACGAACAGAGGAAATGTTAGTTTAGTGCCAGGAATACCTGCATTGTTTATTCTGGACCCTATTTTGAAATTGGAATATTTTAAACTTTGCATTAAATTGGCCAAATTACCAATTTCTGATCACTTTATTTTGTAGCTGAAACAGTTGACTCGGCGATTTCTTGTGCTCACTTGATAGAATAGAATACTAGTGAAATAGCTAAGAATTTGGTCGACTGGAATAATGTAATTGGCCTAAAATGGGAGTCAAAATCGCAAAATCGCCGATGCTTAAATATTGTTGACATGTCCAAATTTGCGAGAGCATAATTTCATCAATTTTCCATCAAGTTTCGTAATTGTCGTTTTATTACCTTCAGAAAAAGATTCTCTACCATTTCATAAGAAAAAATAACAAAATTATTTTTTGAAAATTCTTGGACACTGGTGCACACTGAAATTTGGCCTCTGGAAACTGAAAGGGTTAACAATACTCACATATGTAATATTTCATTTATTCTAGTGTATATACAGTAGGGCCCCACTTATATTGCAGGTTAGGTTCCAGGTTACTGTCAGAAAGAAGACTTCACCGGAAAGCAGAACTCCATTTTTCCATTTATAAGTGCATATAAATGCCAGATAACAAGTTTACACTAACATATATTAAATAGCAATATTTGTAGTGTTAATGTGGGGCAAAAGGTGAGTAGTATTTACTCTAAGAAGTCAGGCGTGGTAGCCCTTATGGCCACCTGACCCACACATACTATACAACGATGCATAAAGCTCCCTAGAGCAATAAAATGCATATACAGTGGATTCTCGAGTTTCGGCAGCATCAACTTTCTTGAAATTCGACCTTCGGCGAGTTTTTTTTGGCAAAATTTGGCCTCGAGTTTCGTGATTAGACTCGTGTTTCGGCGACCGTCAGGTACCCATCCGCCTGTCACCACACACACCAAGCCAGTCTCCCACGCCATTCACGCTCAGTGTGCCATTGTTTACCAACACGTGACCATCACCCCGCAGGTTCATACAATACATTTCATAATAATACATTGTTTTTTGTGCTTGCAACTGCTAAACAAGTCATCATGGGCCCAAGGAAAGCTAGTGCAAGCACTTTGGTAAATAAAGAGAGGAACACGATCCAGAGGGATTTTGAAGGGTTTGAGGCAGACCCTGTCCCTGCCGACACTCTGCCTGTTGTGGAAGGTGTTGTGGCATTGGGCAAGTCCATGGGGTTGGAGGTGAGTGACGGGGATGTGGAAGAGTTGGTGGAGGACCACAGGGAAGAGCTAACCACTGACGAACGGCAAGAGCTTCAACTGGAACAGCATCAGACCACAGCCAAGGAACTTGCTTCAGAGGAGGAGGAAAAGAGAGTGAAGGAGGTTCCTTCTTCAGTGATTAAGGACATGTGTGGAATGTGGAATGAGTTGCAAAGTTTTGTTGAAAAGTATCACCCTGACCAAGGTGAAACACGCCATATCTGCAACATGTACAATGACAGTGCTGTGTCCCACTTCAGGGAAATCTTAAAGAAACGCCAGAAAAAGACCTCTCTGGACAGATATTTTGTGCACCAGGAGTCCAGTGACTCTCAAGTTGTTCCCAGTGGCATTAAAAGAAGAAGGGAAGTAACCCCAGATAAGGACTTGCTACCTAAAGTCCTAATGGAAGGAGATTCTCTTTCCAAACAACAGTGTACACCTTCCTCCTATCCCCTCCTCCCGTCTTCCACCCACCCAGAAGTCTTCAGTAAAGGTAAGTGTAATGTTATTATTATTTTTTATATGCATGTACATGTATTTGATTTTTCATTGATTTCAGTATATAAATCTTTATTTAATTTGAAAAAAAATATTTTACTTTAATATTTTTGGGTGTCTGGAACAGATTAATTTTATTTCCATTATTTCTTATGGGGAAAATGGTTTCGAGTTTCGTGAATTTCGACTTTCGGCAGGCTCTCTGAAACGGATTAATCATGAAACTCGGAGGTCCACTGTACAGTACACGTACATGCATTATACACCTTAAAATATTTGTAGTCTTAATGGTCTTATTTTAGGATGAGAGGTGAAAAGTATTTATATGTAGAAAGAGCAATAAAATGCATATACAGTACACGTATTACACACCTTAAAATATTTGTAGTCTTAATGGTCTTATTGTAGGATGAGAGGTGAAAAGTATTTATATGTAGAAAGTCATGTGGGAGGTATAGCATCCTGCCTGGCCACTCCCCCCTACTACGACATTAAGCTCCTTAGAGTAATAAAATACAGTACACTCATTAATTACCTTAAAATATTTGTAGTCTTAATGTAGGGTGAGAGGTGAGTTATATTTGTAGGAAGTCAGGTTGGGAAGTATGGGTAGCCAGGAAGGGCAGCCCTCACCATCCCACTCCACCCACACATAATGTAAACAAACCAGAGAAACGTGTCTGGTTTTCGTCACTTTACATTGTGTACAAGTTGTCTCCAAGTTGATACAGTAGAATAAATAAAGAGACACACTCCCATTCTCATGTAACACCATTTTTAGAAGAAATGGCACCCTGAGTGAAAGCATACGAAAGGAATAATTTTCTAGCTACCCCCAGTAATATTATAGTGAACACATTTTCTCTGATAGTGGACTACAATTCGCCTGGCTACCGCAAGTCCTACAAGTTACCTGGCTACCACAAGTCCTACAAGTCACCTGACTACCACAAGTCCTACAAGTCACCTGGCTACCACAAGCCCTACAAGTCACCTGGCTACCACAAGTCCTACAAGTCACCTGGGTACCACATCTCATATTTATGTTAATTTATTCTACTGTGGGGTGTATTTAGATAGATTAAGCAATATGTATATTTTTTTTTTTTTTTTTCAACAAGTTGGTCGTCTCCCACCGAGGCAGGGTGTATATATTAAGGTGTATATATTAACATTTTGTATGATATTTAATGTGCCTCAGAGTGATTATTATTGTGTTATTATTATCATTTTAGTTGACTTTTACAACACGCATTGCTTATGGAGGAAAGATTCTTCCCCATGGATATAAAAGGAAAAGTAATAAGAACTAGAACTTTTTTTTTTTCTTTAACAAGTCAGCCGTCTCCTACCAAAGTAGGGTGACCCAAAAGAAAGAAAATCCCCAAAATGAAAATACTTTCATCATCATTCAACACTTTCACCTCACTCACACGTAATCACTGTTTTTGCAGAGGTGCTCAGAACACAACAGTTTAGAAGTATATACGTATAAAGATACACAACCTATCCCTCCAAACTGCCAATATCCCAAACCCCTCCTTTAAAGTGAAGGCATTGTACATCTCATTTCCAGGACTCAAGTCTGGCTATATAAAAATAACAAGTTTCCCTGAAGCCCTTCACTAAATATTACTCTGCTTACACTCCAACAGTTCGTCAGGTCCCAAATACCACTCGTCTCCATTCACTCCTTTCTAACATGCTCATGCATGCTTGCTGGAAGTCCAAGCCCCTCGCCCACAAAACCTCCTTTACCCTCTCCCCCCAACCTTTTCGAGAATGACCCCTATCCTGCCTTCCTTCCCCTACAGATTTATATGCTCTCCATGTCATTCTACTTTGATCCATTCTCTCTAAATGACCAAACCACCTCAACAACCCTCTTCAGCACTCTGATTAACACTTTTATTAACTCCACACCTTCTCCTAATTTCCACACTCCGAATTTTCTGCATAATATTTACACCACACATTGCCCTTAGATAGGACATCTCCACTGCCTCCAACCGCCTCCTTGCTGCACCATTTACAACAAAAGCTTCACACCCATATAAGAGTGTTGGTACTACTATACGTACTTTCATACATTCCCTTCTTTGCCTCCACAGATAACGTTTTTTGTCTCCACATATACCTCAACGCACCACTCACCTTTTTTTCTTCATCAATTCTATGATTAACCTCATCATTCATAAATCTATCCACTGACACATCAACTCCCAAATATCTGAAAACATTCACTTCTTCCATACTCCTCCTACCCAATTTGATATCCAATTTTTCTTTAATTAAATCATTTGATACCCTCATCACCTTACTCTTTTCTATGTTCACTTTCAACTTTCTACCTTTACACACACTCCCAAACTTGTCCACTAACCTTTGCAATTTTTCTTTAGAATCTCCCATAAGCACAGTATCATCAGCAAAAAGTAACTGTGTCAATTCCCATTTTGTATTTGATTCCCCATAATTTAATCCCACCCCTCTCCCAAACACCCTAGCATTTACTTCTTTTACAACCCCATCTATAAATATATTAAACAACCATGGTGACATTACACATCCCTGTCTAAGACCTACATTTACCAGGAAGTAGTCTCCCCCTCTTCTACACACCCTAACCTGAGCCTCACTATCCTCATAAAACCTCTTTACAGCATTTAGTTAACTTACCACTTACTCCATATACTTGCAACATCTGTCACATTGCTCCCCTATCCACTATCATATGCCATTTCTAAATCCATAAATGCAATATAAACTTCCCTACCTTTATCAGAATACTGCTCACATACATGCTTCAATGTAAACATTGGACCTACACATCCCCTACCCACTCTAAAGCCTCTTTGCTCATCCGCAATCCTACATTCTGTCTTACCTCTAATTCTTTCAATAATAACCCTACCGTACACTTTTCCTGGTATACTCAGTAAACTTATTCCTCTATAATTTTTACAATCTCTTTTGTCCCCCTTCCCTTTATATACATGCTCTCTGCCAATCCCTAGGTACCTTCCCCTCTTTCATACATTTATTAAAGAAAAATACCAACCACTCCAACCCTATATCTCCCCCTGCTTTTAACATTTCTGTCATGATCCTGTCAGTTCCAGCTGCTTTACCCCCTTTCATTCTACGTAATGCCTCATGCACCTTCCCCACACTCGCATCCTTCTCTTCTTCACTCCTAAAAATGGTATACCTCCCTGGCCAGTGCATGAAATTACCGCCTCCCTTTCTTCGTCGACATTTAAAAGTTCCTCAAAATATTTTCACCATCTACCCAAAACCTCCATCTCCCCATCTACTAACTCCCCTACTCTATTTTTAACTAACAAATCCATTCGTTCTCTAGGCTTTCTTAACTTGTTTAACTCACTCCAAAATCTTTTCTTATTTTCATTAAAATTCCTTGACAGTGCCTCTCCCACTCATCATATCATCTGCTCTCCTTTTGCACTCTCTCACCACTCTCTTTGCCTTTCTTTTACTCTCCATATACTCTACTCTTCTTATAACACTTCTGCTTTGTAAAAACCTCTCATAATCTAACTTTTTCTCTTTTATCACATCCTTTACTTCATCATTCTACCAATTACTCCTCTTTCCTCCTGCACCCACCCTCCTATAACCACAAACTTCTCCCCCACATTCTAATACTGCATTTTTAAAACGATTCCAACCCTCTTCAACCCCCCCGCCACTACTCATACTTGCACCAGGCCACCTTTCTGCCAATAGTTGCTTATATCTCACCCAAACTTCCTCCTCCCTTAGTTTATACACTTTCACCTCCCTCTTGCTAGTTGTTGCCATTTTCCTCTTGTCCCATCTACCTCTTACTCTACACAAATAACGCGCACATAAAAGAGAGAAGCTTATGACGACGTTTCGGTCAGACTTGGACCATTGACAAAGTCACACTAACCAGAGGAGGAGCAGGATGGCTATATATAGGCAGGAAGAGGTGGTGGTGGTGGTAGTAGTAGTAGTAGTAGTAGTACAAGAGTTGTATATAATACCGACAAGATGAAATTAAGACACATGCACAACACCCGGGCATCCCCATCATAGACGTTTCGCCATCCAGCCCGCCACTGGATGGCGAAACGTCCACAACAAAGACAACCAGACGCCACACATGTGTCTTAATTTCCTCAGTAGTTGTAGTAGTAGTAGAAGAAGAAGAGGTAGTAGTAGTGGTAGTGGTAGAAGCGGGAAATAAAAAGGACGAGCCAGTCAAAAACAAAGGAAGGGGAGCACTGCAAGAGAGCTAGATGCCCACAGAGGGAGAGCAAGCGCACAGAGGTGCGTGAAAGGGAAGTGGTGAAATAAATGAAGAAGGAACAGAAACACGAGACAGGAGAGAGAAAGACAACCCAGAGGAGAAAAGGAAAGAGGAAAGGGGAAGAGGAAGAAGAAGAAAAAGAAAAAGAAAAAATGAGGATTCAGGTTAAGTCACGGGTGTTCTGAAGATTGGAGCATTTTACAATGTAGTGGGAGAGGAAGGCATCTACAGAGACGAAGCCAGGGCTAAGGTTCATACAAGGAAAGTTGTGTATTAGAGAGGATTCAACTAGATGGTGACTGTTCAAGTTGGAAGTAGGGAAGACAGTTTTAGCAGAAGACCAGTCAATAGGATGGAAGGGGCAAGATTATTAAGAGCTTCAAGAAAAAGTTGGAAGAGACTGGAGTCATGAGGCCACAGAGCAAAGATGTCATCCACATAGCGGAGCCAGAGTGAAGGTTGCACATCTTGCCCCTTCCATTAAGTTTAAAGCTGAATGGGAATCTAATTCCTTGCTTCCTTTCCTTGATGTCCATGTCCACCGCTCAGATACAGGTTTTTCCTTTTCCGTTTACCGTAAACCTATGCACAGTGGCATGTACATTCACTACTTTTCCTATCATGCTTCCCCTGTCAAGAAAAGTGTTCTTATCTCCCTCTTTCTCCGTGCCCTCCGCATCTGTGATCCTCAGTTCCTTCCAGCAGAAATTTCCACTCTTCATAATTCGTTCTCCCGTCTTGGCTACCCTTCCCATTTCATAGACTCTGCCCTCTCACGTGCTAAACGCAATTTCTTCTCTCCCAAACTCTCTACTCATGAGAACTCTTCTATCCTTTGCCTTCCCTACATTTCCGGTCTTTCTAATCTCAACAATTCTCTCCGTCCCTTAGACATCAAGCTTACCTTCCGCCAGACTAACACTCTTCGCACTAATCTCGTTCATACCTCTCCTCCCTCTACAGATGTTCCTGGTGTCTACTCTATTTCTTGCTCCTCCTGTCCTCTTCAATACTTCGGAGAAACTGGTCAATCTCTTTCTGACAGACTTAGGGAGCACAAAAAATAGTGTTAGGCTTGCCGACACTAACAATGCTCTTTTCTGCCACATCAGAGATCATAGCCATCCTATTGACTGGTCTTCTGCTAAAACTGTCTTCCCTACTTCCAACTCGAACAGTCGCCATCTAGTTGAATCCTCTCTAATACACAACTTTCCTTGTATGAACCTTAGCCCTGGCTTCGTCTCTGTAGATGCCTTCCTCTCCCACTACATTGTAAAATGCTCCAATCTTCAGAACACCCGTGACTTAACCTGAATCCTCATTTTTTCTTTTTCTTTTTCTTCTTCTTCCTCTTCCCCTTTCCTTTTCTCCTCTGGGTTGTCTTTCTCTCTCCTGTCTCGTGTTTCTGTTCCTTCTTCATTTATTTCACCACTTCCCTTTCATGCACCTCTGTGCGCTTGCTCTCCCTCTGTGAGCATCTAGCTCTCTTGCAGTGCTCCCCTTCCTTTGTTTTTGACTGGCTCGTCCTTTTTATTTCCCGCTTCTACCACTACCACTACTACTACAACTACTGAGGAAATTAAGACACATGTGCGGCGTCTGGTTGTCTTAGTTGTGGACGTTTCGCCATCCAGTGGCTGGCTGGATGGCGAAACGTCTATGATGGGGATGCCCGGGTGTTGTGCATGTGTCTTAATTTCATCTTGTCGGTATTATATACAACTCTTGTACTACTACTACTACTACTACTACTACTACCACCACCACAACCTCTTCCTGCCTATATATAGCCGTCCTGCTCCTCCTCTGGTTAGTGTGACTTTGTCAATGGTCCAAGTCTGAGCAAAACGTCGTCATAAGCTTCTCACTTTTATGTGCGGGTTATTTGTGTATCGTTCCAGTCACGGTATTGTGCCTTTTTTGTTACCTCTTACTCTAACTGTAGCTACAACTAGATAATGATCCGATATATCAGTTGCCCCCCTATGAGCATGAACATCCTGGAGCCTACCCATCAACCTTTTATCCACCAATATATAATCTAACAAACTTCTTTCATTACGTGCTATATCATACCTTGTACATTTATTTATCCTCTTCTTCATAAAATATGTATTACTTATAACCAAACCTCTTTCTACACATAGCTCAATTAAAGGCTCCCCATTTTCACTTACCCCTGGCACCCCAAATTTACCTACTACTCCCTCCACAACATTTTTGCCCACTTTAGCATTGAAATCCCCAACCACCATTACTCTCACACTTGGTTCAAAACTCCTCACGCATTCACTCAACATTTCCCAAAATTTCTCTCTCTCCTCTACACTTTTCTCTTCTCCAGGTGCACATACGCTTAATATAACCCACTTTTCACATTCAGCCTTTATTTTACTCCATATATTCCTTGAATTACTACATTTACAGTCCCTCTTTTCCTGCCATAACTTATCCTTCAACATTATTGCTACTCCTTCTTTACCTCTAACTCTATTTGAAACCCTTGACCTAATCCCATTTATTCCTCTCCACTGAAACTCTCCCACCCCCTTCAGCTTTGTTTCACTTAAAGCCAGGACATCCAGCTTCTTCTCATTCATAACATCCACAATCATCTTTTTCTTATCATTTGCACAACATCCACACACATTCAGACCTCACACTTTGCCAATTTTCTTCTTATTCTTTTTAGTAATTATTACAGGAAAAGGGGTTACTAGCCCATTGTTCCCGGTATTTTAGTTGACTTTTACAACACGCATGGCTTATGGAGGAAAGATTCTTATTCCACTTCCCCATGGATATAAAAGGAAAAGTAATAAGACCAAGAACAGGGTGGCCCAAAAAGAAAAACAAAAGTTTCTCATTTCAAATTTAGTAATTTATACAGGAGAAGGGGTTACTAGCCCCTTGCTCTTGGCATTTTAGTCACCTCTTACAACACGCATGGCTTATGGAGGAAGAATTCTGTTCCACTTCCCCATGGAGATAAGAGGAAATAAAGAAGAATAAGAACTAGAAAGAAAATAGAAGAAAATCCAGAGGGGTGTGTATATATGTACTTGTACATTTATTTATTTATTTATTTATTTAAAAATTTGAGCACACATACAGAGGTACAAAAAATACAGATAAGAGCAGCATGCCAAAGCCACTTATACTATGCATAGCATTACGGGCTGGCTTAAAATTAACTTAAGATGAACTAAGCAATGATGACATCAGTGATAATACTTTAATGTAAACAGATTACTATAAAGCACAAGTGAGTATTACAAAGACAGGTCATATGGTTGTATGCATTGTTGTACATTCAGTAGAATGGAGTATTCTGTTAGGTAGTGTATTTAAAAAATAATAAAGTTAGATTGGGTTCTTGGTTTAACATTTATGTGATATAATTGTGAGAAACATTTAAGATATACAATTTATAAGGTTCAGTTATTCAGTATTTATTTGGTTTTGGGTGAGTAAGTGATCTTTGAGAAGAGACTTGAATTTATAAACAGGTAGTGTTTCTTTTATATTTACAGGTAATTGAGTTCCAGATTTTAGGGCCTTTTATGTGCATTGAGTTTTTGCATAGTGTGAGATGGACACGAGGAACATCAAAGAGTGATCTGTGCCTTGTGTTATGGTCATGTGTTCTGTTGAGGTTGGCAAGGAGATGTTTGAGGGGAGGGTTAATATCAGAGTTAAGTGTTCTATGTATGTAATAGGTGCAGTAATAAGTATGAATGTTTTGTATGGTGAATAGGTTTAGTGTATTGAATATTGGTGGAGTGTGCTGCCTATAGTGAGAATTTGTTATCATTCTAACTGCAGCCTTTTGTTGGGTAATTAGTGGTCTGAGATGGTTACTTGTTGTTGAGCCCCATGCACAAATTCCATAGGTGAGATAGGGGTAAATAAGAGAGTGATATAGGGCCAGGAGGGCTGACTGTGGAGCATAGTACCGTATCTTCGATAGTATGCCTACAGTCTTGGAAATTTTCTTAGAAATTTGTTGTATTTTGTGTATGAAATTTGAGTCTATTATCAAGGTGGATTCCTAAGAATTTTCCCTCTGTTAGCTTTGTGATAGGTGATCCGTTTATCATTATGTTAAGAGGGACATCTGTAGCTCTGTTACCAAACTGAATGAAGTAGGTTTTGTCAATGTTTAGTGTAAGTTTGTTAGTCCTCATCCAGGTAGATATTTTCTGTAATTCGGTATTTACAGTATTGGCTAGCGTGACTGGGCTCGGGTGGGAGAAGACGTATGTAGTGTCATCTGCAAATAGTGTGGGTTTGAGTAATTGCGAAGCATTTGGTAGGTCATTTATGTATAGGAGAAAGAGAAGAGGGCCAAGGACACTTCCCTGTGGGACACCAACTGTAATTGGTTGTGCAGAAGAGTTTGCCCCATTTGCATACACATATTGGCTTCTGTTGCTGAGGTATGACTTGAGGTAGTTGAGGGAGTGCCCTCTTATACCATAGTGTGACAATTTTACGTGGAGCAAGTCATGGTTAACTGTATCAAAAGCTTTACGTAAGTCAATGAAGATCCCCAGTGGGACTTCTTTTTTCTCTATTGCAGTGTATATATGTTCTAGCATGTGTATAATAGCATCATTAGTATTTTTATTTGGCCTGAATCCAAATTGGCAGGGGTTGAGTATGTTTTGGGAGATAAGGTAGGAGTAGATTCGTTTATGAATTAATTTTTCGAAGATTTTTGAGAGAGGGTGTAAGTTGGATATTGGCCTATAGTTATTCAACTCTGTTTGGTCTCCTCCTTTGTGGATCGGGGTGACCCTTGCTATTTTGAGTACTGTAGGGAAGGTGGAGGATTCAATGGATTTGTTAAAGAGTGTTGCAATGATTGGTGATAGCACTTGTGACACTTTTTTGTATATAAAGGGTGGTAAGGTATTTAAATCTCCTGCCTTGTTTTTTAGCGTGTTGATAATAAGGGAGACTTCGTATGGGTTAGTCGGACCTAGGAACAGTGTGTTCGGGTAGTTGCCAGTGAGGTAGTCATTTGGTGGGGTATCTGAGCTTGGGATTTTATTGGCAAGGTTTTGTCCTATAGTGGAGAAGAAGTCATTGAGTCTGTTTGCTGTTTCTGTTGGTGGGCATGTATGTGCAGTGTGAGCTAAGTGTAAGTAGAAGTAGCAAGACGCACCTGAAATCTTGCATGTTCATGAGACAGAAAAAAGGACACCAGCAATCCTACCATCATGTAAAACAATTACAGGCATTCATTTTACACTCTCTTGGCAGGACGGTAGTACCTCTCTGGGGGTTGCTGTCTACCAACCTACTACCTAGGAGGGGCTTGGGCTTCCAGCAGGCGTGCATGAGCATGTTCAATAGGAGTGAATGGAGACAAATGGTATTTGGGACCTGACGATCTGTTGGAGTGTGAGCAGGGTAATATTTAGTGAAGGGATTCAGGGAAACCGGTTATTTTTATATAGCCAGACTTGAGTCCTGGAAATGGGAAGTACAATGCCTGCACTCTAAAGGAGGGGTTCGGGATATTAGCAGTTTGGAGGGATATGTTGTGTATCTTTATACGTATATGCTTCTAAACTGTTGTGTTCTGAGCACCTCTGCAAAAACGGTGATTATGTGTGAGTGAGGTGAAAGTGTTGAATGATGATGAAAGTATTTTCTTTTTGGGGATTTTCTTTCTTTTTGGGTCACCCTGCCTTGGTGGGAGACGGCCGACTTGTTGAAAAAAAAATATATATATATACAGTGGAACCTCAAAAACTGAACTGCTCGGTAAAGGCACTCGAACAGACTTCTGGACTGAAGAAAGTTCGATATTTGAGGTTCCACTGTATATATATCAAAGGTAGTAGGTTGGTAGGCAGCAACTGCCCAGGGAGGTACTACCATCCTGCCAAGTGAGTGTAAAATGAAAGCCTCTAATTGTTTTATATGATGGTCACACTGCACATACATGTACAAGCATACATATACACACACCTCTGAGTTTTCTTCTATTTTCTTGCTAGTTCTTATTCTTGTTTATTTCCTCTTATCTCCATGGGGAAGTGGAACAGAATTCTTCCTCCGCAAGCCATACGTGTTGTAAGAGGCAACTAAAATGCCGGGAGCAAGGGGCTAGTAACCCCTTCTCCTGTATAAATTGCTAAATTTAAAAAGAGAAACTTTTGTTTTTCTTTTTAGGCCACCCTGCCGTGGTGAGATACGGCCGGTTTGTTGAATATATATATATATATATATATATATATATATACTATATTATATATTTATATATATATTATATATTATATATATAATATATATATACAGTGGGCCCGGTTTACGATCAGTCCCAATGCGACCAATTATGTAAGTGTATTTATGTAAGTGCGTTTGTACGTGTATGTTTGGGGTCTGAAATGGACTAATCTAATTCACAATATTCCTTATTGGAACAAATTCTTCAGTAATGGCACCTGAAAATACTTCTGGAGTGAAAAAAATCGTTAACCGGGGTCCAGTGTATATATATATATATATGTTAAACCTTGGTAATAAATACCGACCCAAATTGGTTAGAAAGACATGTAAGCAAATACTGGTACATATTTATTAAAAACGTTTCGGTCCTGGGACTTGAATCACTTTTAACATACAGAGGTAGAGAGACATTATATAATAGCGGAGAGTGGTTTGACACACGTGACCTGGGAATGTCCTAAGAACATAAGAATGGAGGAAACATGTAGAAGGCCACTTGGCCCATGCAGGCAGGTCCTTTCAAAACAAACCTCTACCTAGATAGGACGGGTAGACGATGTAATCATTGACTCCGTGTTGTTGGTTGGTGCTGCCTAAGTATCATGTATGCCAATGTTTTTTGAAATTTTGTAGTTTCCAGTTCTGGTTCTTAGTGTCCGGTGATGGCGATTAGTGAGGCTTTTTAGGCACCGTCGGCGTCTGAGGTCTGGTTCGAGTGAGAACGAGTTGTGCCTCATTCCAGTTCATCAAATGCCGTGGAGTCTCTGTGGAGGACACATGCGTACCTTACATTGTCTCTGTTAGAGGCATTTCGATGCTCATTCAGGCGGACTGCAAATCTCTGCCGGTCTCGTATATTCTTGGGACAGGAACCCACGGGATAGTGTAGACGCCTGCAGTAGAAGTTAGAGGTGTGGGGCTGCGTTTCGTTAGTGAGGCCTTTGATAGATGATGTAGTTATGTAGAAAGTTGATGTACTCATACAAGTGGCCCTGCGAGTATTCGTGGCAAATCGCCAACATGGAAGTACTATGAACTGTTTAGGGGCTGTTCATGGGCGGTTTGTTGAGGATAGCTTGTGCCTTGAGTCTGCAATCTCGGATAGAAGGATGGGAAACTGAAGACGTGTAAAGCTTGTGTTATGGGAAGTGCATTTCTTCTTCTAGAAAACAAGGGCTGGAGATGCGAAGAGCTTCAAGAAGAAGCAAGGACACTTCTTATGAGTTTATAGGATGTGAAGTACAAAGTGTACATCGTCCTTATGGAGGTTTTCTATACACTTTGAAGAGAAGTTGGTGACACTGTCGGGAGATGCACATAAGAACTAAAATGATGGAAACTTTCCTCAGGCAATGGCAATCGAAGGCTGCCTTTAAAAACTACTACCTTGATGGACGGGTAGTGATTAATAGTGACTCCTTAGTTGTTGGGTTGAGTCTGCTAAGTTCATGTATGCCAAATGTTTTGAAATTTGTAGTTTCCGGTTGCGTTTTGGGCGGTGAAGGGTTAGTGAGGATTAGGCACCGTGCTTTGAGGTCTGTTCGGTTGAACGAGTTGCCTCATTCCAGTTCATCAAATGCCCGTGGAGATCTCTGTGGAGGAACATGGTACCTAAATTTTCTGTTAGAGGCATTTCGATGCTCTCAGGCGGACTGCAGATCCTGCGGTCTCGCCTCATATTTCTTGGGACAGAACCCACAGGGGATAGTGTAGACGCCTGCAGTAGATTAAGGGGCTGGGGCTTTTGTTGAGAGGTCTTGATAAAATGTGTTTAGGTAAAATATGATGTTACACTACATGCCCTGCGATAATTGGAAAAATCTGCCCATGGGAGTAATACTGTTTAGGGGCTGTTCCATGGGCGGTTTGTTGAGGATACTTGTGCCTTTATTCACCTCGAAAGAAGAAAGATGTGAACTAAAAAGTAAAGGCTTGGTTATGTAAGTGCATTCTTCTCTAGAAAACAGGCGCTGGAGATGCGAAGAGCCTTAAGAAGCCAAAGAGGACCCTCTTATGCAGGAGTCTTGGTGGATAAAAGTGTACAAGATCGTCCTTGTTGGTAGGTTTTCTATGCTTTAGAGTATTCGTCACTGTCGGGAGCATCTGCACAGTGAAAGTGTTGAAAAAATGATAAAAGTATTTTTTTTTTGGGGATTTTCTTTCTTTTTTTTTGGGTCCCCCTGCCTTGGTGGGGGGACGGCCGATTTGTTGAAATATATATAAATATTATATATAAAATATATATATTTATATTTTTTTTAAATTTTCAACAAGCGGCCGTCTCCCACCGACGCGGGTGACCCAAAAAAGAAAGAAAATCCCCAAAAAAAAAATTACTTTCATCATCATTCAACACTTTAAACCACCTCCACTTTTATCACTTTTTTTGCAGAGGTGCTCAGAATCCAACATCTAGAAGAATACCCCATATAAAGATACACAACATATCCCTCCAAACTGCCAATACCCCAAAACCCCCCCTTTAAAGTGAAAGGCATTTACTTCCCATTTCCAGGACTCAAGCCCGACTAAAATGAAAAAAAACCCGGGTTTCCCCTTTGAATCCCTTCCAAAAAATTCCCCTTGCTCACACTCCAAAAGATCGTCGGGGTTCCCAAGAAACCATTCGTTTTTCCATTCACTCCTATCTAACAGCTCCCAGGGCGGGGTTTGTTTGGAATTTCCAAAGGGCCCTTGCCCAAAAAAAACCCCCCTTTTACCCCCTCTCTCCAAACCTTTCGGGGACAAACCCCCCTACCCCGCCTTCCTTCCCCCTATAGATTTTTTGCTTTCCTGTCATTCTATTTTTGATCCATTCTTTTAAATGCCCAAAAACCACCTCAACAACCCCTCTTCTGCCCTTGACTAATACTTTATTAATTTCCAAAACCTTTTCTCCTAATTTCCCCCACTCCGAATTTTCTGAAAATTATTTACACCACACATTCCCCTTAAACAGGCCCCCATTTTCCATGCCCCAAACCTTCCCCCTTCGCAACTCCCTTTTAAAACCACCCAAGTTTTCCCCCCCCCCAATTTTAAAAGGGGTTGGTACTACTATATTTTCATACATTCCCTTTTTTGGCCTCCATGGGAAAATTTTTTTTGACTCCACATATCCCTCAAGAAACCCCCAAACCTTTTTTTTTCCCTCATCAATTCAAAGATTAACCTACCTTTCAAAAAATCCATCCGCCGAAAACGTCAACTCCCAAGTATCTGAAAAACATTCCCCTTCTTCCATTTCTCCTCCTCCCCAATTTAATTAACCCAAATTTTTTTTTAAACTAAATCATTTGACACCCTCACACCTTACTTTTTTTCAAAGTTCACTTTCAACTTTCTACCTTTAAAACCCCATTCCCAAAATCATCCCAAAAACCCTTTTCAATTTTTTTTTTTAGAAAACTCCCAAAACACAGTTCATCACAAAAAATAACCCGTGTCAATTTTCCCCTTTTGAATTTGATTCCCCAAAATTTAATCCCACCCCTCTCCCGAACACCCACCTTTTACTTCCTTTTCAACCCCATCTAAAATATATTAAACAACCAAGGTGGCATTACACCCCCCCGTCTAAGTCCTTTCTTTTAAAACCGGGGAAATAGTCTCCCCCCTTTCTACACACCCCTAAAACCCGAGCCCCCACCATCCTCATAAAAAAATCTTTTTTGATTTTAAAAAACTTAAAACCTATTCCCTATACTTGCAACATCTGCCCCATTGCTCCTCTACCACTCTATCATATGCCTTTTTCAAAAACCATAAAAACAATAAAAATTCCCTACCTTTATCTAAATACTGTTTACATATATGCTTTTAATGAAACTTTTTTCTACACATCCCCAAACCCCCTCTGAAAACCCCCTTGCTCATCCGCAATCCTACATTCTGTCCCTTCCTCTAATTCTTTCAATTAAACCCTACGAAAACCCTTTTCCCCGGTATACTCAATAAGCTTATTTTCCCCTATAATTTTTACAGTCTCTTTTGTCCCCTTTCCCCTTTTTATAAAGGGACCCATACATGCCCCTCCCCCCAAAACCCTAGGTACCTTTTCCCCCCCCTTTTTATACTTTATTTTAAAAAAAATTACCAACCCCCCTCCAACACTTTTATCCCCCCCCCCCCCCCTTTTTTAAAATTTCCCGTCATGATCCCATCATTCCAGCTGCTTTTAAACCCCCCTTTATTTTAGTAATGCCTCCGTACCTCCCCCACACTTACATTCCCCTCTTCTTCATCCTAAAAGATGGTATACCTTTCCCCGACCCGTGCCCTGAAATTTTCGCCTCTTTTCTTCCTTAACATTTAAAAGTTCCTCAAAAAAATTCTCGCCCTACCCCAAAACCTCCATCTTCCCCTCTATAAATCCCCTACTCTGTTTTTAACTGACAAATCCATATTTTCCCTAGGCTTTCGTAACTTGTTTAACTCACTCCAAAATTTTTTCTTTTTTTCATTAAAATTTCTTGACAGTGCCTCTCCCACTCTATCATCTGCTCTCCTTTTGCACTCTCTCACCACTCTCTTTACTTTTCTTTTACTTCCATATACTCTGCTCTTCTTATAACACTTCTGCTTTGTAAAAACCTCTCATAAGCTTACCTTTTTCTCTTTTATCACACCCTTTACTTCATCATTCCACCAATCACTCTCTCTTTCCTCCTGCCCCCCCCTCCTATAACCACAAACTTCTGCCCACATTCTAATACTGCCATTTTTAAAACTATTCCAACCCTCTTCAACCCCCCCACTACTCATCTTTGCACTAGCCCACCTTTCTGCCAATAGTCGCTTATATCTCACCCGAACTTCCTCTCTCCCTTAGTTTATACACTTTCACCTCCCTCTTACTTGTTGTTGCCACCTTCCTCTTTTCCCATCTACCCCCTACTCTAACTGTAGCTACAATAAATAATGATCCGATATATCAGTTGCCCCTCTATAAACATGTACATCCTGGAGCCTACCCATCAACCTTTTATCCCCAATACATAATCTAAAAAAACTACTTTCATTACGTGCTACATCATACCTTGTATATTTTTTTATCCTCTTTTTCAAAAAAATATGTATTACTTATTACCAAATTTCTTTCTACACATAGCTCAATCAAAGGCTCCCCATTTACATTTTTCCCCTGGCACCCCAAATTTTACCTACTACTCCCTCCATAACATTTTTACCCACTTTAGCATTGAAATCCCCAACCACCATTACTCTCACACTTGATTCAAAAACTCCCCACGCATTCACTCAACATTTCCCAAAATCTCTCTCTCTCCTCACACTTCTCTCTTCTCCAGGTGCATACACGCTTATTATAAACCCCTTTTCACATCCAATCTTTATTTTACTCCACATAATCCTTGAATTAATACATTTATAGTCCCTCTTTTCCCGCCATAGCTTATCCTTCAACATTATTGCTACTCCCTTCTTTAGCTCTAACTCTATTTGAAAACCCCTGACCTAATCCATTTATTCCTCTCCACTGAAACCCCCCTCCCAAACCCCCCTTTAGCTTTGTTTCACTTAAAGCCAGGACATCCAGCTTTTCTCATTCATAACATCCACAATCATCTCTTTTTATCATCTGCACAACATCCACGCACATTCAGACTTCCACTTTGACAATTTTCTTCTTCTTATTCTTTTTGTAAACTTTTCAGGAAAAGGGGGTTTCTAGCCCATTGTTCCCGGCATTTTATTTCCCTTTACAACACGCATGGCTTACGGAGGAAAGATTCTTTTCCACTTCCCCATGGGAAAAAAGGGGAAAAATTAAAAAGAAAAGAATAAAAAAAATAAAGAAAACCAGAGGTGTGTATAAATTGTGTACATGTATGTTAGTGTGACCTAAGTGTAAGTAGAAGTAGCAAGACTCCTGTAATCCTTGCATTTTATGAGACAGAAAAAACACAGCAATCCTACCATCATGTAAAAAAATTTACAGGCTTTCGTTTTACACTCACTGGCAGGACGGTAGTACCTCCCTGGGGGTTGCTGTCTACCAACCTACTACCTTATATATATATATATATATATATATATATATAAAACAGTGGACCCCCGCCGCATAACGATGGCATCACATAGCGATTAATCCGCATACCGCTTGCTTTAATCGCAAAAATTTTGCCGCGCATACCATTTAAAAAACCCCGGGCCCTCACCGATTTTCGTCCGAGACGCGTCCAATGTGCGCCCTCAGCCAGCCTCACATGTGCCGCCCGTGCCATTGTTTACCAGCCACCCCCGCGGTAACTTTCCAAAGCATACAATCGGAATATTTCGTTTTAAATACAGTGTTTTCGGTGCTGTTTCGGGAAATAAGTGACCATGGGCCCCAAAAAAACTTCTAGTGCCAACTGTAACCAATAAGGTGAGAATTCCAATAGAAATGAAGAAAGAGATCATTGATAAGTATGAAAGTGGAGTGCGTATCGCCGACCTGGTCAGGTTTGGGACAAGAAACCCCCAATCAACCATCGAAACTATGTGGGACCAGAAAGGCAATCAAGGAAGCTGTTCTTGCCAAAGGTTTAACTGTGTTTTCGAAACAAAGATCGCAAGTGATGGAAGATGTTGAGAGACTCTTATTGGTGTGGATAAATGAAAAACAGCTAGCAGGAGATAGCGTCTCTCAAGCGATCATATGTGAAAAGGCTAGGAAGTTGCATGAGATTTAATTAAAAAAATGCCTGCAACTAGTGATGATGTGAGTGAATTTAAGGCCAGCAAAGGTTGGTTTGAGAGATTTAAGAAGCGTAAATGGCATACATAGTGTGATAAAGGGATGGTGAGGCTGCCAGTTCGGGACCACAAAGCAGCTGAAAAATATGTGCATGAATTCAAGGAGTACATAGACGTGAAGGACTGAAACCTGAACAAGTGTTTAATTGTGATGAAACAGGCCTGTTTTGGAAGAAAATGCCAAGCAGACCTACATTACCAGGAGGAAAAGGGAACCCCAGGACATAAGCCTATGAAAGACAGGCTTACTTTGTTGATGTGTGCCAATGCTAGTGGTGATTGCAAAGTTAAGCCTTTATTAGTGTATCACTCTGAAACTCCCAGAGCGTTCAGGCAAAAGAATGTCCTCAAGGATAATTTGTGTGTGCTGTGGAGGGCAAACAGTAAGGCATGGTCACTAGGGGCTTTTTCTATAACTGGTTACCCCCATGCATTTGCCCCCAATGTGAAAAGATTACCTAACTGAAAAGAAATTAGAACTTAAGTGCCTCCTTGGTGTTAGACAATGCCCCTGGTCATCCTACAGACGTGGCAGAGCGACTTTTTTGGGGACATGAGCTTCATTAAGGTCAAGTTTTTGCCTCCAATACCACTCCTCTCCTGCAGCCCATGGACCAGCAGGTTATTGCAAACTTCAAAAAACTGTAACAAAAGCTCTGTTTGAAAGGTGCTTTGTAGTGACCTCAGAAACTCAACTGAATCTAAGAGAGTTTTGGAGAGGGCACTTTAATACCTCAATTGTGTAAACCTTATAGGTAAGGCTTGGGAGGGAGTGACTAAGAAGACCTTGAACTCTGCTTGGAAGAAACTGTGGCCAGAATGTGTAGACCAAAGGGATTTTGAAGGGTTTTGAGGCTAACCCTGAGAGGAGTAAATACCAGTTGAGGAATCAATTGTGGCATTGGGGGAAATCCTTGGGGTTGGAGGTTAGTGGGGAGGATGTGGAAGAGTTGGTGGAGGACGACAATGAAGAAAATAACCATGATGAGCTGATAGATCAACTTCAAGAGCAAGAGGCCAGACCTGAGGAAACTGGTTCAAAGGAGGGGAGAGAGAAATTGAAGGAATTGCCTACTACAAGATTAAGGAAATGTGTGCAAAATGGCTTGAAGTGCAAACCTTTTTTGATGAAAATCACCCTCACACAGCTATTGCAAGCCGTGTTGGCAACCTGTACCTGACAATGTTTGTGAAACACTTAGGGAAGTCAAAAGGAACGGAGGTACAGGCCACTATGGACAGATATGTTTGTGCGAAAGAAGTCCCGTGACTTGAAGCTGGTCCTAGTGGCATTAAAGAAGAAGGGAAGTAAACCCCAGAAAAGGACTCGACACCTCAAGTCTTAATGGAAGGGGATTCCCCTTCTAAAACATAAACACTCTCTCTCCCCTCCTCCCATTTCCCATCAATCATACCAGATCTTCAATAAAAATAAGTGTCATGTAAGTGTGCATGCCTTTTTCAGTTTGTGTGTATTAAAATTAACATTTCATGTGGTAAAAAAAAATTTTTTTTCATACTTTTGGGTGTCTTGCACGGATTAATTTTATTTCCATTATTTCTTATGGGGAAAATCATTCACATACCGATTATTTCGCATAACAATTACCCCTCTTGCACGGATTAAAATCGTTATGCGGGGGTCCACTGTATATATATATATATATATATATATATAATATATATATATATATATTATATATATATATATATATATATATATATATATATATATATATATATAATATAAATGTTTTTAGGTAGTAGGTTGTTATACAGCAACCATCCAGGGGGGTACTACCGTCCTGCCAAGTGAGTGTGAAACGAAAGCCTGTAATTGTTTTACATGATGGTAAGATTGCTGGTGTCTTGTCTGTCTCATAAATATGAAAGATTACAGGTACGTCTTGCTACTTCTACTTACACTTAGGTCACACTACACACACATGTACAAGCATGTATATACACACCTCTCTGGGTTTTCTATTTTCTTTCTAGTTCTTGTTCTTGTTTATTTCCTCTTATCTCCATGGGGAAGTGGAACAGAATTCTTCCTCCGTAAGCAATGCGTGTTGTAAGAGGCAACTAAAATGCCAAGGGCAAGGGGCTAGTAACCCCTTCTCCTGTATATATTACTAAATGTAAAAGGAGAAACTTTCCTTTTTCCTTTTGGGCCACCCTGCCTCAGTGGGATACGGCTGGTGTGTTGAAAGAAGACAGAAAGATATATAAATGTATATATATTGTAGGTAGTAGGTTGGTAGACAGCAACCGCCCAGGGAGGTACTACTGTCCTGTCAAGTGAGTGTAAAATGAAAGCCTGTAATTGTTTTACATGATGGCAGGATTGCTGGTGTCTTTTGTCTGTCTCATAAATATGCAAGATTACAGGTACGTCTTGCTACTTCTACTTATACTTATGTCACACTACACATACATGTACACGTTGATTTTTACACACTCACCTGATTTTTCTTTGATTTTATCTTAATAGTACTTGTTCTTATTACTTTTCCTTTAATATCCATGGGGAAGTGGAATAAGAATCTTTCCTCCAAAAGCCATGCATGTTGTAAAAGTCAACTAAAATGCCGGGAACAATGGGCTAGTAACCCCTTTTCCTGTAATAATTACTAAAAAAGTATAAGAAGAAGAAAATTGTCGAAGTTGGATGCCTGAATGTGCGTGGATGTTGTGCGGATCATAAGAAAGAGATGATTGTGGATGTTATGAATGAGAAGAAGCTGGATGTCCTGGCTTTAAGTGAAACAAAGCTGAAGGGGGTGGGAGAGTTTCAGAGGATGAATTTATGAAGGATGAGGTTAATCAGAGAAGTGATGAAGGAAAAAAGCGAGTGGTGCGTTGAGGTATATCTGAAGACAAAAAACGTTATCTATGGAGGCAAAGAAGGGAATGTATGAAAGTATAGCAGCACCAACACTCTTATATAGGTGAGAAGCTTGGGTTGTAAATGCTGCAGCGAGGAGGCGGTTGGAGGCAGTGGAGATGTCCTGTCTAAGGGCAATGTGTGGTGTGAATATTATGCAGAAAATTCGGAGTTTGGAAATTTGGAGGTTTGGAGTTAATAAAAGTGTTATTCACAGGGCTGAAGAGGGGTTGTTGAGGTGGTCTGGTCATTTAGAGAGAATGGATCAAAGTAGAATGACATGGAGAGTGTATAATTCTGTAGGGGAAGGAAGGCGGGGTAGAGGTCATCCTCGAAAAGGTTGGAGGGAGGGGGTAAAGGAGGTTTTGCGGGCAAGGGATTTGGACTTCCAGAGTGCGTGAGCATGTTAGATAGGAGTGAATGGAGACGAATGGTATTTGGGACCTGACGAGCTGTTGGAGTGTGAGCAGGGTAATATTTAGTGAAGGGATTCAGGGAAACCGGTTACTTTCACATAGCCAGACTTGAGTCCTGGAAATGAGAAGTACAATGCCTGCACTTTAAAGGAGAGGTTTGGGATATTGGCAGTTTGGAGGGATATGTTGTGTATCTTTATACGTATATGCTTCTAAACTGTTGTATTCTGGGCACCTCTGCAAAAACAGTGATTATGTGTGAATGAGATGAAAGTGTTGAATGATGATGAAGGTATTTTCACTTTGGGGATTTTCTTTCTTTTTGGGTTACCCTGCTTCGGTGGGAGACAGTCGACTTGTTGAAAAAAAAAATATATGTGCAGTTCCTTTGTGTAAAATAAAAGGAGAGACAAGAGTAAGTGTAAGGATTAGAGGAAAATAAGGCCTGTCAAGTATACTGGGTAAGAGTATGGTAGAATTATTATTGAAAGAATTAAGGGTAAAACAAAATGGGGGTTTAAGAGGAACAAAAAAAACAATTTGGGAAAGGGAAGAGGATGTGTAGCCCCAAGTTTTTACAGTGGGGAACCCAAAGTGAACAATATTTAAAAGTAAAGAACTTTTTGTTGCAGTTAAAAAATTTAAAAAAGGCCCATGATATGGAGGGGGAGGGGTAAAAGGGGGTTTTTGTGGGTGGGGGGACGGGATTTCCCAGCAAGCGTGTGTGAGCGTATTAAAAGGAGTAAAGGGAAAACGTTTTTTTGTTTTTGGTACTTGACGACTGCTGGAGGGGTGAGCAGGGTAATATTTATTTAAAGGGGATTCAAGGAAACCGGTTATTGAAAGTTTTTAGCCGACTTGGGGCCCTGGAAAGGGGAAAAGTACAATGCCTGCTTTTTAAAAGGGGGGGCTGGGATATTGCAGTGTGGAGGGACTTTTTAACTGTTTTTAATCTGGGGCACCTTTTGAAAAGACAGTGTTTAAATGTATGGATAAAAGGGTTTTTGAAGATGTTGAAAGTTTTTTCTTTTTGGGGTTTTTTCTTTTTTTTTTTGGGGTAAACGCTCCCTTTGGGGTGGAAGAGGCCGACTTTTTGAAAAAAAAAAAAAAAAAAAAAAGAATCAATATAAATAAAACTTAGCCAGTAAAAATACATACTGGGAATAATAAATGTGCTACACAAACACGGTATAAGGGAAGATTGAATTTTAAAAAGGGCCCATAAAATGAGAGACAGTTTAGTAAACTAAAATGAAGTTAGGTTTACTAAGGGGAGGGAAGCAAAGACATGGGGTTACTAAATAGAAATGGGGGGAAAAGTATGAAATATTTTTTTACGGGAGGGGATATTTTGGAGATGAAAAAAATAGCCACCCTTTTCCCCACCCCTTCCCTTTCAAATAACAGCATAAAAAAGCTACGATCAAAAAAACAGCGGGGCAATTAAACAACATTTTTTGAACTAATCCTTCCCCATGCAAGTATTCCAAAAAAATTTCAGGGATTTCATAGTCCCCCCCCCCCCCCTTCCCGTCCACTTTCATTGTAACTTGATAAAGGGAGGTAAAACGCCCAAAACCCCTTTTTTTGGACAGCAGCGGGGCACCGGGTACAATCACAGTAACACTAATGCTGTACATTTAAAAATGAAGAAACTAAAACTGGTGAAAGAATTGGGTTTTATGAAAACTTTTGGGACTCTGATTTGACCGATAAAGCTCTGCAAAAAGAGAAAAACCTTTCAAAACAATTAAAGCTTATTTGGCATCTGTGTCATTTTTTCCCAATGCAGTATCCCTTTCCCCTATCAAACCAAGTTTAGCTAGGAAACCAATATTTTTTTTCTTAAACCAAAAACACTCCTTTCCACCGCACAAAGGGAGAAACTTCATTCCAAAAAAATTTTCTAAGTTATTTTTCCCCAACAAATATTTAGGGTTTAAAAAAAAATAAAAACCTCCCTTTAGTCTTTCTCTCTCCCCTTTACACAAATAAATTACAAAATGCTCAAGAAAAGTTTTGAATCAAAAATTATTTTTTTTCAAAAGATTTGCAAAACAGAGAATTCATAAACACAACCTTATTTTCATTTATTTTTCAAAAAGGAAATACCCTTTTCTTTCATGCTCCCCCCAAATTTATTCATTTTTAAATAAACTTTCTACATTATTTAGTTGTAGCTACCCGTTAAGTAAGAGGTTTGATGGGGAAAAAAGGAAAAGGGGGCAACAACAAGTAAGAAGGGGGGTGAAAATGTAAAAACCCAAGGGAGGGGGGAAGTTCCGGGTTTAGATATAAACGACTATTGGGAGAAAGGTGGGCCCAGTGCAAAGAAGAGTAGTTGGGGGTTAAGAGGGTTGGAATAGTTTTAAAAAATGCAGTATTAAAAAAGGGGCAGAAGTTTGGTTTTGGAAGGGGGGGGGCAGGGGGAAAAAGAAAGTGATTGGTGGAAGGGTAAGTAAAAGGGGGGGTGATAAAAGAGAAAAAGGTAAACTTTTTGAAGGGGGTTTTTACAAAGGAAAAAGTGTTTAAAAAGAAGAGCAAGTATATGGAGATAAAAGGAAACGTTTTTGAGAGTCTGAATTTCAAAAGGAGAGCAAAGATAAAAGTGGGAGGGGGCACTGTCCCAAAAAATTTTTTAAAGAAAAAAAGAAAAAATTTTGGAGTGAGGGTTTAAAAAATTAAGAAAGCCTAGGGAAAGTTGGGTTTTTCAGTTAAAAAAAAGAGTTTGGGGAGTTAGTAGATGGGGGGGAGGGAGGGATTAGGGGGAGATGGGGGAGAATATTTTGAAGGGAAATTTTTAAAAGTTGAAAAGAAAAGGGGGGCGGGAATTTCATGCACTGGCCCGGGAGGTATACCATCTTTTAGGGGTGAAAAGAAACCCGAAAATTTTAAAGGGGGTGGAGGTACTTTAGGGAATTTAAAGTAGAATGAAAAAAAGGGGGTAAAGCACTGGAACTTATGGGAAAATGACAGAAATGTTAAAAGCAGGGGGGGTATAGGGGTTTTGGGGTGGTTGGTACTTTTGTTTAATAAATGTAGAAAAAGGGGGGGGTACCTAGGATTGGCGGAGAGCATGTATAGCCCTTTATATAAAGGGAAAGGGGAAAAAGAGATTGTAAAAATTATAGAGGAAATAAGTTTACGAATCCCCGGGAAAAAGTAACGGTAGGGTTATAAATGAAAAAATTTAAAACGCAAAACAGTTTTGGATGGGGAGAGCAGGAAGGCTTCAGAGGGGGTAGGGGATTGGTAATCAAGTGTTTACATTTAAGCAAATATTAAAACAGTATTTAAAAAAAAGGGGAATTTTTTTATTGCTTTTATGGTTTTTTAAAAAGGCTAGATAGAGTGGATAGAGGAGAAATGTGGCAGATGTTTGAAGTACAGTGGACCCCCGGTTAAAAACTTTTTTCACTCCAGAATATGTTCAGTCCAACTGACCAAAATTTTTCCCAAAAGGGAAATATTGTGAAGTAGATTGCCATTTCAGCCCCCAAACAACACGTACAAATGCACTTACATAAATACACTTACAAATTGGTCGCTTTTGGAGGTGATCGTTAAGGGGGGTTTTCCACTGTTAGGAATAATGGTAAGTTCCCAAAATGCTGAAAAGAGCTTTTATGAGGATGTGAGGCCGGGTTTAGGGTGTTTAAAAGAGGGAGATTATTCCCGGGTAAAAGTAGGTCTTAGCAGGGTGGAAAATGTCACCATGGTTGTTTAATATATTTATAATGGGGTTTAAAAAATAAATGCGGGGTGTTGGGGAGAGGGGTGGGTTTAAAATTTATGGGGAATCAAATTAAAAAGGGGAATTGACAGTTATTTTTTTGTGATGAACTGTTTTATGGGAGATTCTAAAAAAAAAATTGCAAAGGGTTTGTGATAGTTTGGAATGTTGAAAAGGTAGAAATTTTGAAAGTGAACAAGAAAAAGTAATTGTGAGGGTATCAAAGATTTAGAAAAGAAAAATTGGATATAAAATTGGGGGGGGGGAGTAGGAAGAAGTGAATTTTTTTCAGATATTGGGAGTTGAGTGTCGGGGGAGGATTTATGAAGGGGAGTTAACAAGAATTGATGAGGGAAAAAAAAGGGGGTGGTGGTTGAGGTATATGTGGAGTCAAAAAACGTTATCTATGGAGGCAAAGAGGGAATTATGAAAGTATGTATACCAAACTTTATATGGATGTGAAGCTTGGGTGGAAAATGCAGCGCGAGGAGACGGTTTGGGGGCAGTGGAGATGTCCTGTCTAAGGGGGAAGGTTGGGTAAATATTTTGCAGAAAATTCGGGTTGGAAATTTTGAAAAAGGTGTGGAGTTAATAAAAGTATTAGTCAAGGGGAGAAGAGGGTTTGTTGGGTTGTTTGGTTTATTTGAGAATGGATCAAAGTAGAATGACAGGAAAGCATATAAAACTATAGGGGAAGGAAGGGGGGGTAGGGGTCCCTTCTCAAAGGTTGGGAAAAAGGGGGTAAAGGAGGTTTTGTGGGGGAGGGGCTTTGGGCTTCCCGCAAGTGGCAAGGGGTGTTAGATAGGATGAATGGAGACGAAGATATTGGGGGCCTGACGATCTGTTGGAGTGTGAGCAGGGTAAAAAATTTTAGTGAAAGGGATTCAGGGAAACCGGTTATTTTCAATGTCGGATTTAGTCCGGAAATGGGAAGTACAATGCCTGCACTTTAAAGGAGGGGTTTGGGATATTGGCACTTTGGAGGGCTATGTTGTTTATCTTTATACGTATATGCTTCTAAACTGTTGTATTCTGAGCACCTCTGCAAAAGCAGTGATAATGTGTGAGTGTGGTGAAAGTGTTGAATGATGATGAAAGTATTTTCTTTTTTGGGGATTTTCTTTCTTTTTTGGGTCACCCTGCCTTGGTGGGAGACGGCCGACTTGTTGAAAAAAAAAAAAAAAAAATTCTACATTTTTAACCTCTGTCTTTCAACTATCTCATACAGTCATTTATTATAGCATTTATTTATTCATTTATTATAGTGTGGTTTTACACCCTGTAGAAAATCAAGTTACAAAATACTATCATGCATTACCAAAATTTAAATAATAGGCTACATGCAAATTCTTTTAATAACATCTGAATGAACAACATCAATTACAAAACACAAAATGCTTTAAATGTTTCAACAAGTATGCTAACAGCCTGAAGAGTGTGCCTTAACCTCAGAGCATATCATTTACCTTTATCAAATGCAGCATGAGATGACACAGGCACTAGCATCTCTGGTGACTTAATACCTCTAACATTAATGGCATAGTCTCTATATGCCTTGCATGCCAAAATGATGCTTTCTGTGCCTCCAGCTGTCATCTGATCAACAACAAATGGCAAAACATTCAGTTAGATTTTACTGATATTTTATAATATCAAACACATTTTATTGCTTTCATAAATGATTTAGAAGTGAGACTGCAGAATTCATATACAAATTACTTTCATAACTTTTCAAAAGGAAATAGGAAAAAAGGATGAATTACCAACAAGATCAGTAAGGTATGTATCTGATTAAATCACACACCAAGCACAAATTGTAATAGCCTTAAAAAACATTTGATTAATGTATTCATCAATAAATACAATAATACATAAAACAAACTCTGCTGAGATTGTCTGGTAGCTGGTAAAGGTCAAGTTTTGCAGGGGCATTTAACAAAATGTCATTGGCATACCTCTCCAAAGACAAATTATTTGGAATTAGGTTGACAAGGCAATCAATTTTCAATGACTTTAGTTAGACATTCACAAATATAGGATTCTACAGCGAGTCCATGGTCATGTCAAAAGATTGTTTGTAGTAAGTGCCACTAGATGTGATTATGAGATTTGATAAAGCCTGCTGTGAAGGCAAAATATTATCTTAAATAAAGTTTCCAGGTGCTGCTCATGCACCATTTTCAACTACAACTTTTCATTATTTCCATACCATCCACTATTACAATAAAATCAATCTCAAAAGAATATGTTGGCTAGGTGCACATAAGCCAAAGGCTACTTAAACAAATTCTCAATTTCAAGAACATCACAACTCTCATATGTAAGAATTCTTTTCTGTGGAATGTAACATAAATTTTACTTATTATTCATTTATGAAAACTTCTGAGCTGATAAATAATAAATTTGAGTAATTAACCCTTTCACTGTCAGTCCCATAATATTATGGCTTGCAAGACAGTGTCAGTCCCATAACACTATGTTAAAATTCTAGCAGCTTCCAATCTTGCGGGAGAAAGTTGGTATGTCTACATACGAGAGAATGGGTCTGAGTGGCCAGTGTGTGCAGTATAAAAAAAAAATCCTGCAGCACACAGTGCACAATGAGAAAAAAAAAGTGTTTTTGGTTTAAAACACCGACTTTGCGGTGTATTTCTGTATAGTACTTAAGGTTGCATTCTCATTTTCTTGGTCTTATTTGACAGAATGGAAGATATATTACAGAAATAAGGATGATTTTGAAATTGAGCTCAAAGTAGCAGCAATGTTCAATATTTGCCGATGTTCAAGAGTAAACAAATCACGTCACGCGTCCAATACACGTGAAGTGGTGGGTCTAATATGCTTTCACAAATGCACTGATATTATTTATACCATTTTTACAATAATGTAGTAGTCTGCATAACAATAAATCTTCTATTTTTTGTATGAATGAAAATTCAAAATGGATAGCAAGCGTAATATAAAAGGGGCCTGGAGATGTGACTAATAAACAAAGAAAATGTTATTGTAGTGCTAGGAATGTCTGCATTTTTAATTCTGGACCCTATATTGAAATTGGCCTTACATGAATTGTGTATGAAATTGGCCAAATTGCCAATTTCTGATCACCTTATTGAGTAGTTGAAATGGGTAAATGGGTGGTTTCTTGTACTCAATCAATAGAACAAATGGAGTTCTAGTGAAATAGCTATGAGTTTGATTGACTGAAACAATAGAATTGGCCAAAAATAGGACTCAAAGTGGGTAAAATCGCCAATGCATAAATATAGCCGAGACTGCTAACTTTGCAAGAGCATAATTCCATAAGTTTTCCATCAAATTTTGTACTTTTGGTGTCATTACCATTGGGAAAAGATTTTATCATTTCTTAAGGAAAAACTTTTTTTTTTTTTAAATTCTTTGACACTGAAAGCAAGTTTGTGATCAGGGGTCTCGACAGTGAAAGGGTTAAAACATCAGAGTAATGTATCACCTATTTTATTTGAAAAATTTGAAGTGTAATGAAGGGATCCACATAACAGAGTATACTTACACAACCACAGCTCTTGGAATCTCCATTAAACAATGTACAGCACATGCGAACCACCTCAGCTTCCATTTTTCTCACTCCCGGGAATACATCAGGATGGAGAGGATTACTCCATGCAGACATACCTAAAAAGAAATTTACTGTAGTGTTTCAGGAAGATGCTAATAAAATCAAAGGAAGAGGTAGAAATACAATGCAGAAGAAAGGTAGAGTAATAAAGTACATGTAGACAGCACTTACAAATATTTACAGCAAAATATAATGATGTACAATGAGCCCTTTCATTAACCGACTAATAGGAGGGAGGGGATGAACAATATTGCTCATCATCCAAAACTTCCAAATTATGAAATTTACTGTTAATGACTGTGTGATTGTCTTCTGAACAAGCAGACTTGGTCTGCTAATACAGAAGACAACTGAGCACTAAAAATTCCTGTAGTACTACAGTCCAGTACTGTACTGTATAAGAATTTTATAGTACTGTATGTAATTTACAGTAATTTTATTTATATACCTTTTTGTGGTGGAGAGACAAGGTGTAAACTGCCATGACTGATAGTGGTGACTCAGAATAACTTTCATTCTGAGTTAGAGGAGCTCTAAAGCTCCACTAACACTTACACTAAATTTAACCCTTAAACTGTCCACACATAGATCTACGTGCACGTGCGCAGTGCCCCGAACATAGATCAACGTTTTATTTTTCATTCCTTCAAATTTGGCACAATAGGCCTGAGTCTCCTAGACATGAAAGAATGGGTCTGTGCACTCAGTGTGGGCAGAATGAAAAAAATCAGGGATCACTTAGTACCTTGTGGAAGCACCAGTTCAATTGAGTGCCAGCTAGAGCAAATAGCTTGGCAAACACCAGGGATTCACTGATGTCATGTCATATTAACACTCACATTTTAAGAGGAAAGTAAAAATAGATTAGATAAATACATGAGTGAGTGTGGGTGGGTGTGATTTGGACCTGACTAGCTTCTGCTACTAGGTCAGATGCCGTGCTCCTTCCTTCGGTGGATGTGACCTGACTAGGTGGGTCATTGGTCTAAGCCAGGGGTTGACATGGACCTGCCTTGCATGGGCCAGTTTCCTGCTGCAGTGTTCCTTCTTTCTTGTGTTCTTATGTATTCGGCTAGCTGGCTGGCTTTGGCTGTCTCTGTCTGTCTATATCTCAATCTGTCTATATCTCGATCTGTCTATATCTCTATGTCTCTGTCCATCTATATCTGTCTCTCACATGTACACATAAGTATAGTTATTATACATAATGTAAATTACCTAGGATAACCCAAAAATTCCAGGCCAAGTGCTATACAGTGTTTGTAGATTTTTTTTTTTTCAACAAGTTGGCTATCTCCCACCTAGGCAGGGTGACCCAAAAAAGAAAGAAAAATCCCCAAAACGAAAATACTTTCATCAACAATCAGCATTTTCACCTTACTCATACATAATCACTGTTTTTGCAGAGGCACTCAGATACAACAGTTTAAAGACATATATAAAGATACAATATAAAAAGTGACCTGAAATAATATAATAAACTCCATGTAGAATACAATATCAGGGCCCCAATTATATATATACCATCCTATTATACATCCCTCCAAACTGCCAATATCCCAAACCCCTCCTTTAAAGTGCAGGCATTGTACTTCCCATGTCCAGAACTCAAGTCCGGCTAAATAAAAATAGCCAGTTTCCCTGAATCCCTTCACTAAATATTACCCTGCTCACACTCCAACAGCTCGTCAGGTCCCAAAAACCATTCATCTCCATTTACTCCTATCTAATACGCTCATGCAAGCTTGCTGGAAGTCCAAGCCCCTCTTTAAACATATTAACCCTTTCAGGGTCCACAGGCCCTCTCAGAGACTTGTTCTCAGGGTCCCCCAAATTTAAAAAAAAAAAAAAATATTTTTTCTTATGAAAAGATAATCTTTTCCCGATCATAATGACACCAAAAGTATGAAATTTGATGGAAAACTTACGGAATTATGCTCTCACGAAGTTAGCGGTCTCGATGATGTTTAAGCATCGGCGATTTTGCCCACTTTGAGCCCTATTTTCGGTCAATTCCAGTGTACTAGTCGACAAAAATCATAACTATTTCGCTAGAACTCCATTTTTTTCTATCGAGCAAGTACAAGAAGCCACCCATTTACCGATTTCAACTATCCAATACAGTGGTCAGAATTTAGCAATTTTGCCAATTTCACACAAATTCAAAAGATGCCAATTTCCAAATAGGGTCCAGAATAAACAAGAAAGACATTCCTGGCACTAAAATAACATTTCCTTTGTTCATTAGTCACATCCCCACGCCCCTCTTACATTCTTTTGCTTTCCATTTTGAATTTTTATTCTCACAAAAAATAGAAGATTTACTGTTATGCAGGCTACTGCATTAGTGTAGAAATGGTATAAATAATATCGGCGCACTTGTGAAAGAAAATTAGACTCACCAGTTGACATGTATTGGACGCTTAGCATGATTTGTTTACTTTTGAACTTTGGTAAAAATCGAACATTTCTGCTACTTTGAGATCAATTTCAAGGTACTTTTCATTGTAAATCCAGTCAAAATCATCTCAATTTCTGTAATATGTCTTCCATTCTATCAAATGAGACTAGGAAAACTAGAATACAACAATAAATACCATACAAAAGTACAGTGCAAAGTCGCTGTTTTAATCCAAAACAGGGTCAAATTTTTTTTTTTCTCATTATGCACTGTGTGCTGCAGGATTTTTTTTATACTGCACACACTGACCATATAGACCCAGTCTTTCATATGTAGGCCTACCAGCTTTCTCTCACCATATTTGAAGGCGCTAGAATTTACAAGTACTAGTACGTCAAGGACCCTGGCACGTAAGCCGTACTAGTACGGCCGAAACCCTGAAAGGGTTAAACAACCATGGTGACATTACACATCTCTGTAAGACCTACTTTCACCGGGAATAATCTCCCTCTCTTCTACACACCCTAACCTGAGCCTCACTGTCCTCGTAAAAACTCTCTACAGTATTTAGTAATTTACTACCTATTCCATATATGTACTTGCAACATCTGCCACATTGCTCCCCTATCCACTCTATCATATTCCCTTTCTAAATCCATAAATGCAATGAAAACTTCCCTAGCTTTATCTAAATACTGTTCACATATACAGTGGAACCTTGACTTACGAGTTTAATCCGTTCCAGGAGCTAGCTCGTAACTCAATTTACTCGTATATCAAATTAATTTTCCTCATTCAAATTAACTGAAAAGCCATTAATTTGTTCCTGCACTCTGGAGAGACGAGAAAAAATACTTGAATACGACTGTTATCAACTGTACGGCTTATTTATCTATCACAATTCATCTAACATGACATAATAAACAATATACACCTACCATCCGACTTACGACCGAGTTCGGTTCTGAGAAACCAGTCCTAAGTCGAACTTTACTACTGAATATCAACAAAACATTTTTGTAATGGCTTTATTTTATTGTTTTATTTTGGTATTTCATGTTTTACTTTACTTTTTCTGTTGTTAGTACTGTATTTTATACTGTAAGGTTTAGGATAAACACTGTGTACAACACAAATAGTTGTTTATTTCCCAGAAATTTGGCATAAAAAACACAGTCGTAAGTCGAGTGGTCGTAAGTCGAGCAGGTTGTAAGTCGGATGGTAGGTGTAATTAGCACAGAAACACGATATAAACTCTAGAATGAATAAAATAGACCATAATATGGTGGCACAGGCAGAGGCAGAAGCATCCGCCATTTGTGTCCCAATTTGACTATAGTATCTTCCCATGTTCTTACTGTAAGAGAAAGTGGAGTATTTTTGAGGCTAACTGCAGTAGATCACTAGGACCCATGGTTAGAAAAAGAAATTTGGCCAAATGACTGTAAAAAATGCACATAAGCATGAGAGAACTGCCCCCACAGGGATGCAAACATGTTTACTGCTTACCAGCTGTGCCAACTAGCAGAAGCAATCTGAATTATTATTACGTATGTATTGTGGAAATTTATTCGGTCCTAAAAGTTCCACAGGTCAGATACGTCGTACAAAGATCCCAACAGGTCGTGATTAGACCGGTTTGGTTGGGTGGCCCTTACACCCACCCAAAGCACACACACACACCCGGGTTGGCGAAGGTGGTTGGAAGGCGCTTCTTAATTGATAGATTTACTCTTCAGGGAAGAAGTAGGTAGTTTATACTGTTAGTACACTAATATTAGAACTATTGAGGCAACTGTAGATAATAACAAAGTAGACCTAAGACCTTAACGTAGGTAGTAATAGGCCAAAAATGTAGGCAAACACTAGGTTATGTTAGCCAGGGAGAACTGGCAGCCCAAGTTTGAATACTGGGGCACGGGTTTGAGACCGCAGTGCCCTTCCTTCTAAGACCAGACACCGTCGGAACAACAAGTGCCGTGACCAGCAGGCCCGTACAGTAAGACGAGACCTCCTTTTTTTCTGCAAGATTCTGGTCAGTTTCTGGGGAAAATTGTGAGTGAGTTGAGCTGTGGGCCTTAGTACAGGCGGCAATTCATGACCGGTACGTACCGGCATCTCTTGTTAGCCTAGAAGCTAGTGTCACTTTCTGCATAGTTATACTAGGGGATGCACACCCCCTGGGAAACAGGAATTTCTGAGGTGCAGGCAGGTCACTAATATTGACTGAATATTGCAGGAATTAAGGCTCCCGGTTGCACATGGTTCTGAGGGGAAGTCCAGAGGGACTAAAGCTTAGGGAGGTGGAAGACCAGAATATATTCTCCAACACCAAGTAAGTTAGCCCTTTATTCTTGCATGCATGCGAGATTTCTTGCAACATCAGTCATTTAAGAAAATCTGTCCTATAAGCCACTTGTGAGGCTGAGGTACCGACCTCAGGGCTCGGTGTCAACAGAGCTTGCCAGGGTAGACAACTCACATGGAGGCAGTCCAGACAAATTTTCACAAGTGGTCCTTTGAACCGTGATGTGGAATAGCTAGGTTAAAATTAACATAGCTAGGCCACAGTTAGGAACCAGAGTTTAACAGAGTTAGGTTAAGTTAACACAGAGGCTAGGCCAAGCTGACTATACACAGAAGTTATTATTTACAATAATTTACAGGCAGGCCAGGTAGGCTAGAGAAGCATGTGAATTTAATTATTTACAGTGATTACAAGTAAACCAGAGTAGGAGACTTGTATGTTAATTACTTACAGTGGATTTGCAAGGTAGCCACATTTAGGCTAGGCTTGTGCAATATTTACAACAGTTATAGTAGCTAGGACAGATTTAACCTAGTTATTATTTACAGTGAGTTCTGAAGCCAGGTTTAGGATATAGCACATTAGTTAGGTTAGGATTTACCTTATCCAACCATCCACGCTAGACTGAGTAAGCTGGGCACAGTTAGGCCAAGTTGTTTACACACATTATTTATTTACTGTTTCACAAGTTGAATTGTTGAATTTATTTGTGTTAACCAAGTGATTTTTAATTTGTATACTGCATTTTTATTGTGTGATTTTCATTGTCTTTGACTCATTTTAATGTGGGATTTGTGATTTGTACCAGAGACTAGCTTAAGTCCTGTAATTATTTGTTGACGTTGTACAGGAAATTGCTAGGTTAAGCTTTCACATTGATACACATTTCGATTGGGGTTTGAGAGCTAACACTGTACATTTTGAGTCAGAGTAGAGTCAATATAATAAAGGGAGTTGTTAAGCTTGTTGAAGAGCCTTGAGACTCGTTCATTCTTGCCTAACACCGTGTCATGCTGTGGGGTGGGCTGAGTAAAGTACAATTAGTGTCGCACTCCTAATTAAATCTCAACAATGGCAGATGAGGATCCAACAGAGTCTGGTTCAGTGTTAGCAAAATTAAAACGATCAGTGGCTGCATACAAAGGGCATCTGAACAGAACGCGCAACAGGTGCAAGGCTACTAGCCAACGCAGTAAAGTAGACTGCGATGATTTGCAAGACTGCTTGAAGCATTTGGGGGAAAAATGGGAAGCCTACGAACGAGCATTCTCAGCATATGAGCTACAGGCTATTCAGGATGGTGAATCCCAGGATAGTCTTCGGCAAGCTCAGGACGAATTCACTAAGGATGATGTAGATTGTCACCAGGAGATGAATACGTACAAAGATCAGTTAAGCACATTAACCCTTTGAGGGTCGACAGGCCCTCTCCGAAACTCGTTCTCAGGGTCGGCCAAATTTAAAAAAAAAAAAATTATTTTCTCTTATGAAAAGATAGAGAATCTTTTCCCGATCATAACGACACCAAAAGTTTGAAATTTGATAGAAAACTTACGGAATTATGCTCTCGCAAAGTTAGCGGTCTCGGCGATGTTTACGGATCGGCGATTTTGCCCACTTTGAGCCCCATTTTCGGCCAATTTCACTGTACTAGTCGACAAAAAACATGAATTTTTTTCGCTAGAACTCCATTTTTTCTATCGAATGGGTGCAAGAAACCACCATTTAAAATTCACTTCCAGTACAGTGGTCAGAATTTAGCAATTTTGCCAATTTCACACAAATTTCAAAAGATGCCAATTTCGGAATAGGGTCCAGAATAAACAAGAAAGACATTACTGGCCTAAAAGACATTTCCTCTAGTCATTAGTCACGTCTCAAGGCCCTCTTATATTCTTTTGCTTTCCACTTTGAATTTTTATTCTCACAAAAAATATAAGATTTACTGTTATGCAGACTACTGGGATTAGTGTAAAAAATGGTATAAATTTATTGGTGCACTTGTGAAAGAATATTAGACTCACCAGTTGGGCGTGTATTGCACGCTTGGCACGATTTGTTTTCTTTTGAAGTTTGGTAAAAATCGGAACATTTCTGCTACTTTGAGCTCAATTTCAAGGACCTTTCATTGTAAAACCAGTCAAAATCATCTCAATTTCAGTAATATGTCTTCCATTCTATAAAATGAGACCCAAAAAAACTAGAATACAACAATAAATACTATACGAAAATACACTGCAAAGTCGCTGATTTATTAAAAAAAAAATGGAAAAAGTTTTTTTTTCTCATTATGCACCGTGTGCTGCAGGATTTTTTTTAGACTGTGCACACTGACCACATAGACCCATTCTTTCATATGAAGGCCTACCAGCTTTCTCCCACTAGATTTGAGGTCGCTAGAATTTATGAGTACTAGTACGTCAAAAACCCCTACGCGTAAGACGTACTAGTACGACGAAAACCCTCAAAGGGTTAAAGGCTAGAAAGCCAAGTGGGGTGACGAATACCGGGGGTACCCCGAGCAGCCACACGCCTGTTAATACGTTGCCCAGATTGCCCCAATTGAATTTACCAACGTTTGATGGAACCCTAACAGAGTACATTGCTTTCTGGGATCAGTTTAAAGCCCAGATAGATGACAGAAATGATTTGGCAGATGCCGTCAAATTGCAGTATTTGTGATCACAGCTCGAAGGTAAAGCCCTAGACTTGGTCCGGCACTACCAGATTACTGACACTAATTACCAACATGCCAAAGACCAGTTAAAGGACATGTTTGGGAACACTGAAGAGTAAAGGGCCTACTTTATCGGTTGTTGGATCTAGAGGCTTGCCGACATGACCGTCAAAGCCTAGAGAAGTTCCGCATTGAAATTATGAGCTTGACAAATAGTTTCAGAGATTTACACGATGAGGATGATTCAGAATGGGTCCTTAGTCAGGTGATTCAGAGGAAACTGGCTAGCACTACAGTACACGAGTTGCATTTGAAATATCAGACAAACCGGTTCACGATACAACAAATTGTTGAAGGGTTGGGGGATCTCGTATCTCACCTGAGCGTAGGTCAGGGGGAGAAATTGCCCACCAAGGTGAAGTCGATCGACTTCCCCAGACATTCGAGAGATAAAGCTAAACCACCTCCTACTAGGGTTAGCACTTATTATGCCCAGGACGAGTCCTCCACCAACAGGGCCAAGGGAGAAGTCACTAAGACGGCCAGTACGAGACAGTGCGTGTTTTGTGAAGGAGAACACGCTAGTTCAGGGTGCTCGAGCTTCACCACCTTTAACCGAAGGGTTCAACGACTAAGGGAGTTGAGACTCTGTTTCAAGTGCTGTGGAGAACATTTTGCAAGGGACTGTAATGCCCAACTCAATTAGTGTCGGGGCTGCCAGAAAGGTAAGCACCACAGTGCACTGTGTCCTAATGACACCAGATCAGCACCAGCTAGAGAGAGCAAGGACAAGCCTGAAGTGGTGGTGAATGTGGTGAGTGCAGCACCGGGGGTTTGTTCTGGTGAGCAGTTTCAAGGTTCGGTGGCCTTGCCCACCATAATGGAGGTGGTTACAAATGGGAAGAAGTCTGAAATGACCCGTTTGCTCTTCGACACTGGGGCACAAAGATCCTTTATAACAGAGAGTCTAGCAACTAAGTTGAAGTTGAAGACAGGTGATAAGGTTGACATGAAGGTGGAAGGGTTTGGTGGGCAGGTCCCATGCAGGTCTTATCCGGTTGTCGATGTGACGGTCAAATTAGCTGGGCATCGACGGAAAATTTCATCCTTGATAGTGAAGAGGCTGCCCAATATCATTACCACCAAGGGACTAGCTGCAGCAGTCAAACGTTTGAGGGAATTGGGTGTGAAGCTGGTGGAGCCAGACATTGCTACAGACAATGTCAGTAATGTAGGAATCTTGGTAGGAGGAGATTACACAGACGAGTTCATGTCGACGAGAAGGGTTATCAAGGAGGGTGATGGTCTGTACAGGACTCCAGTGGGATACATCTTAGGAGGCAGGATACCGGCTCACTTCCCTGCGCCCCCGGGAATTGGGGCTCCGATACTACAGCGACTGAGGCTGTGCTGGTGATGCAGATTGGTCTGCACGAAGATCTATCAGAGTCGCAAGTCGACCTAGCCGACAGTGAGCCAGTCCATAAACTATGGGACCTGGATGTAGTAGGGATTAAGGGTGACCAGCTGCCCCCCAAACACGAAAAGATGTATCAAGATTACTTGAACCATGTACAGTTCAAGGACGGACAGTACTGGGTGCGACTCCCAAGGAAACCGGTACACCCAACGCTGCCCACTAATTTCACGAAGGCACGGGGTCAGTTGAATTCATTGGTGAACAGCCTGACCAAGAAGGGTCTGGTGGGGAAATACGATGACATTATTAAGGAACAGCTGGCCCTTGGGTTCATTGAGAAAGTACCCAATGCCAGCCCTGGGGAAAACACCCATTATCTTCCACACATGGAAGTCACCAAGGAGTCAGTAACCACTCCCATCAGAGTGGTCTTCAACTGCAGCTCACAGGCGAGTCCCCGAGAGCCATCGTTGAATGACTGTCTGCTCACAGGGCCCTCCCTGATGCAGAAATTAGCAGATGTGTTGTTGAGATTCAGGACAGAGCAGTATGCCTATGCGGCAGATATCAGCAAAGCCTTCCTACATATTGGGTTGCAGCCACAAGATAGGGACTACACAAGGTTCTTGTGGTTGGCTAACAGGGAGGTGCCCGAGCAAGGGTATGATACCTACAGATTCAGGGCGGTGTTGTTTGGCGCCACTAGTTCACCATTCCTATTACAGGCCACCATAGACTACCACCTTGCAAACTGTAACAGCCCGCTAAAAGAATTACTGAAGACCCTATTTTACGTAGACAACATGCAAGGTACCACCTCAGACGAGGGGGCTGTGATGGACATTTACCAAGAGTCTAATCAGGAGATGCTCTCAGCTAACATGCCCTTTGAGAGAATGGGTGACAAACAATCCAACGTTGCGGGAAACACGGTGGAACGTGACTATGCTGGCTACTCAGTAAACCCGAGGTAACATCGGGGTTGGGACTGGTAGTGGGAAATCAAGGGAAAACAGACTTAGGCTAAAGAGGAAACCTGATGGGGAAGGGAAGCTTACCAGGAGGTCCTTGCTGAGTAAAGTGCAGACTGCCTTCTACCCTTTGGGCTTGTTGACACCCATCACCATTCGAGGGAGGATGGTAGTGCAACAAACCTGGGAGCTGAACCTAAGTTGGGACGACCCACTGCCAGAAACAGTCTGCCAGGAGTGGGATCTGGTTAGCAAAGATCTAGCAGAATTGCACGAGTTCACATTCCCCAGGTCCCTCGGGTGCACCGGGCAAGACTATGACTTGCATGTCTTCTGTGATGCCTCCTCCAGGGCCTATGGGGCAGTAGCGTACTTGGTGGCCGGGGACCAGGTCAATCTGACCATCAGCCTTGCGCGGGTGACACCCCTGAAGGATTGCTTGATTCCAAAGCTAGAGCTCACGGCGATGTTAATGGGAGCAAGACTGGGTGTGAGGGAAAAGTTCAATAGATAGGAACAGAGAGGGAGTATATAGTAACAATAGTTTCATTGCCGGCTACTTGTTAAGGTAGGGTAAGTCAAGCTCCCGCTATTCCTGCCTTTTTTCCCCCTCCCCGAAAGTGATAGTTTCATTGCCAGCTACTTGTTAAGGTAGGGTAAGTCAAGCTCCCGCCTTTTCTCCCCCACCCCTAAAGTGATAGTTTGATTGCCGGCTGCTTGTTAACGTAGGGTCAGTCTAGCTCCCACTATCCCTTCCCCTCCCTCTTCCCCCCCCCAAAAGGTGACGTGTGGGGCTCTGGTCAAACAGTAAATCACTCGACTCACGGCTCCCAACACTACTGTAAGTACATGCCTGCCTTGTATTCTAGTGGATTTATTGGTTAAAAGCTTCACTTTTGACCAATAATAAACTTAGTCCTTTTAGTCTTGCTCTAGGTTGACTGTTGTAATAATCACCACGTCTTTTGAGTATTGTGCTTATCATGGAGAGTGATTATTTAAGCAGTGGGTAACCTGTCTATCTTTTCAGCTTGGATGACAGAGAGGGTCACCTGTCAGTCAACGAGAACGGATGGAGAAGGACTAACGTCCAGAGACTTCCCCATTTTGGATTTACCTGTGCACCTGTATGAAATTGCAGGACGTAACCCCACATCATTGCAGCGGTAAAGAACCTGCTTTCCTGTCATCGGGATATAATACTCAAGGCCCTATCTACTGTGAAGAACTAGCCAGTGGGTCATAACCAACACCTGCGACCCCCCCCCCATCATCAGCAACGGCTACGATTTCAACAACACAGTGTCACCAACACCAGACATCCCTATATATATTAGCGTTGAATTAAGTTATCATTTATATTTTTCATTTTCTTTAATGTATGATTAATATTTCATATTTAAGTGTTTTATATTTTAAATTTCTATATAATAAAGTGTTTATGTTTGTCCGTTATTATTTCTTTTTCTATTCATTAATTTTCCTGAGGAGGAGCCAGCCTTAGTAATACTTACTGAAGTTGTTACAGGGCTGAGTAAGCCTTCACACTGGGGAAGTATGTAAAGAAGGTGTTGAGTAACCTGAGGGTGACACACACCTATGTATGGACAGACTCGGAGGTGGCCTTACAGTGGGTCCAGAACGACAGGTCCAAGCTTCCCTATGTCAGGAATCAGGTAAGGGAGATACGGGAGCAACAGTCAACGTCGACAATTCTGTATGTGCCTACAGATCAAAACCCAGCTAAACCTGAAAACCCCCGAGGTTGATGCACAAAAAGCAGAGTAAAAGCGAGATTTGGTTCAAGGGCCCAGACTGGTTACCAGCAAAGGAGTGCTGGCCAGAGCAGAAATTCGGGTAGACAACCAGCAGCATAGTACACTTTGTGGGGAAACCCAACACTGAATTATTTGACCCCAGACGCTACTCCTCTTGGAGGAAACTTATAGGAGTCACAGAAATGGTATTTCGATTTGTGAGGAAGCTGCATGACAAGGTAAGCCGAGGTCAACAGTTATCTCTCGTGGGTCCCAGAGAATATTGGATACAGCAGGTACCAAAGGGAGAGGTTCCCGGGAGTTCTGGAGCTACTGGCGGCAGGGCAGCAGGATATGACATCGGGTCTTGTGCCCGACGGTGGCTCAGGGAACAGTAAATTGTTCCACTCATTGGGACTGTTCCTAGATCGCCAACATGACTCAAGAAATCGTAATGACATGATTGCAAATCGTGTCATTACGATTTCTTGAGTCATGTTGATGGCAGTGAAGGGACTTGAGCTAGAGTTCGTCATGGCCACGCTAGCTGGAGATTCGTCTGTAAAAACTTGCATTTGTGGTCACAGAGGTGCCTGTGCTAACTTTCCTATGGTGTAGAAATATACCTAGTTGGATGAATCTTATTGTGGCTAGCTGGTCTAGTGGCTAACGCGACGGGCTGGAGTTTTGAGACTCTATGACCGCGGGTTCAATCCCGGCCGGGGGTATGGTTTGTTCCTAGATCATGCTGGGCTGATAAGATGCAGGGGAAGACTACAAAACTCTGAGCTCAGTTATGGAGCCAAACATCCCGTGTTACTGGGAAAGGAGGGGTGGGTGTCAGAGTTATTGATACATGATGCTCATCAGAGGACCATGCATGGGGGGTTTGGAGATACCCTTACCAGCCTTTGTCAGAACTACTGGGTACTGAAGGGCCGAGCTGCCATCAAAAAGGTGATAAAGAATTGCACTGTCTGCCGGCTGTATGATGGGAGGACCCTACCATACCCAGGTCCCCCACCGCTGCCTCAGGACAGGTACATAGTGACAGGCCCTTTGAGACTGTGGGAACAGACTATACTGGGGCTATCACGTTGAAGAACCCAGGAGACGATAGGGTAGGCCCTCAGAAGGTATATGTCCGCCTGTTTACTTGTGCAACTACCCAAGCTGTACATTTGGAGTTGGCAGAAGATACGTTGACAGAGACTTTCGTGAAGTTGTTCAGGAGGGTCACAGCCAGATTCTCGTGCCCGCGATTGATTATCTCGGACAATGGCACGAGCTTCAGAGTGGCTGATAAAGTTTTCAGAAATCTTATGGACAACGGAGAAGTACGAGAATATCTGAAGAGAATAGAGTGCGAGTGGAGGTTCATAGTTCCCAGAGCGCCTTGGCAAGGGGGTTTCTATGAACGCATGGTGGGCACAGTCAAAAGGTGCATTTGGAAGGTCTTGCACGGCAAGAGAGCGAGCACTGATGAATTGAGGACAGTGCTAGCCGAGATAGAGGCAAGAGTCAATAACAGACCCCTGACCTACGTACAAGATGGGACTGATGAGCAGGAAGCTCTCACTCCCAATCACATGCTGTTTGGAAGGAGGATTGAGCCCTTTCCCGCAATTTTGAGCCAGTCTTCCAAGGAGCAGGATTATTATGGGTCAGATGGTCCCCCATCAAGGAAGAATTGCACAGGAATCACAACAGACTGGTGAACATCCTGGACAAATGGAACCAGGTGTGGCGCAGGGATTACTTGACAGCCCTGCATGAACATTTCTATGGTGCTGACCCTGAGGCAAACAAGATGACACTGAGTGAAGGGGACCTGGTGCTAGTAAAATCTGAGGCACCCAGGGCATACTGGTCTCTAGGCCTGGTGGTGTCGACCCACCCAGATAAGGCTGGATGGTTGAGAATGGTGAAGGTGAGAATGAACGGTGCTGAGACCATAAGACCCATCAACAGGCTTTTGCCTCTCGAGGTCCACACGGTAGGACCAGGACAAGAGAAGCTAGACCAGAGGTTGACAGACCAGAGTGGCCGGACGACCCATCGAACGACGCTCAAATCCAGGGCCCACTGGGAGGGCCTGCGGGAGGCAGACTTAATTTAGACTTAGTGCCTACCTTCGCCGGCGGGAGGATGTAGAAATTTATTTGGTCCTAAAAGTTCCACAGGCCAGATACGTCGTACAAAGATCCCAACAGGTCGTGGTTAAACCGGCTTGGTTGGGTGGCCCTTACACCCACCCAAAACACACACACACACACCCGGGTTGGCGAAGGTGGTTGGAAGGTACTTCTTAATTGATAGATTTACCCTTCAGGGAAGAAGTAGGTAGTTTATACTGTTAGTACACTAATATTAGAATTATTGCGGCAACTGTAGATAATAACAATGCAGACCTAAGACCTTAATGTAGGTAGTAATAGGCCGATAATGTAGGCAAACACTAGGTTAGCCAGGGAGAACTGGCAGCCCAAGTTTGAATACTGGGGCACAGGTTTAAGACCGCAGTGCCCTTTCTTCTAAGACCAGACACCATCGGAACAACAAGTGCCGTAACCAGCAGGCGGCGCCCCCACGTGTCTTCACATACTTGACCTGGGGAAATCTGGTGGAGGCACCTCAACATACTGTAGATGTCCTCCTCCATCAGGCCTGTACAGTAAGACAAGACCTTTTTTTTTTTAAAGATTCTGGCCAGTTTCTGGGGAAAATTGTGAGTGAGTTGAGCTGTGGGCCTTAGTACAGGCTGCAGTTCATGACCGGTACGTACCAGTGTCTCTTGTCAGCCTAGAAGCTCGTGTCACTTTCTGAAATAGTTATACTATGGGATACACACCCCCTGGGAAACGGGAATTTTCTGAGATGCAGGCAAGTCACTAATATCGACTGAATATTGCGGAATTATGGCTCCCGGTTTGCACGTGGTTCTGAGGGGAAGTCCAGAGGGACTAAAGCTAGGGAGGTAAAAGACCAGAATTTTTTTTTTTTTTTTTTTTTCAACAAGTCGGCCGTCCCCCACCGAGGCAGGGTGACCCAAAAAAAGAAAGAAAATCCCCAAAAAAGAAAATACTTTCATCTCATTCAACACTTTCACCACACTCGCACATTACACTTTTTTTTGAAATCCCCAAAAAGAAAATACTTTCATCATCATTCAACATTTTTCACCACACTCGCACATTATCACGGTTTTGCAGGGGTGCTCAGAATAAAACCAGTCTAGAAGCAACACTTTATAAAATACACAACATATCCCTCCAAACTGCCAATATCAAACCCCTCCTTTAAAGTGCGGGCATTGTACTTCCCATTTCCGGGACCAAGTCCGACTATATGAAATAACCCGTTTCCCTGAATCCCTTCACTAAATATTACCCTGCTCACACTCCAACAGATCGTCAGGTCCCAAGTACCATTCGCCCTCCATTCACTCCTATCTAACACCTCACGCACGCTTGCTGGAAGTCCAACCCCCTTTTGCGCACAAAACCTCCTTTACCCCCCCTCTCCAAACCCTTTCGAGGACGACCGCTACCCCGCCTTCCTTCCCCTATAGATTTATATCTTTCCATGTCATTCTACTTGAATCCATTCTCTCTAAATGACCAAACCACCTCAACAACCCCTCTCTCCCCTTTCTGACTAATATTTTAATTAACTCCACACCTTCTCCTAATTTCCACACTCCAAATTTTCTGCATAATATTTACACCACACATTGCCCTTAAACAGGACATCTCCACTGTCTCCAACCTTCTCCTCGCTGCTGCATTTACCACCAGAATATATTCTCCAATACCGAGTAAGTTAGCCCTTTATTCGTGCATGCAGGCGAGATTTCTTACAACATCAATCATTTATGAAAAATCTGTCCTATAAGCCATTTGTGAGGCTGAGGTACTGACCTCAGGGCTCGGTGTCAACAGAGCTTGCCAGGGTAAACAACTCATATGAAGGCATCCAAAACAAATTTTCACATGTTTTAAATGCATTATTATTATTATTATTATTATTATTATTATTATTATTAATTTAGGGAACTGAAGCTCTATCATTATTATTAATTTAGGGAACTGAAGCTCTATCATTATAATAATAATAATAATCCTAGGTAGTAGGTTGGTAGACAGCAACCACCCGGGGAGGTACTACCGTTCCGGGCCAAGTGAGTGTGAAACAAAGCCTGTAATTTTTTTACATGATGGTAGGATGCTGGTGTCTTTTGTCTGTCTCATAAACATGCAAGATTTCAGGTACGTTTTGCTACTTCTACTTACACTTAGGTCACACTACACATACATGTACAAGCATATACGTATATATACACACCCCTCGGGGTTTTCTGCTATTTTCTTTCTAGTTCTTCTTCTTGTTTATTTCCTATCTCCATGGGGAAGTGGAACAAAATTTTCTTCCTCCGTAAGCCATGCGTGTCGTAAGAGGCGACTTAAATGCCGGGAGCAAGGCTGGTAACCCCTTCTCCTGTATATATACTAAATTTGAAAGGAGAAACTTTTATTTTTTCTTTTGGCCACCCCACCTTGGTGGGATAAAACGGCCGGTGTTTGAAAGAAATAATAAAAATAAAAATAATAATAATAATAATAATAATAAAATAATAAAAATAATAACAATAATAATAACAATAATAATAATAATAATAATAAAAAATTAATAATAATAAAATAATAATAAATATTATTTTAGTATATTATTATTATTATTATTATTATTATTATTATTATTATTAATTTAGGGAACTGAAGCTCAATCATTATATAAAAAATAATAATATTATTATTTTTTGTATTAATTATTATTATTATTATTAATTTAGGGAACTGAAGCTCTATTTTTATTATAATAATACAGTAGACCGCCACTGAAGAAATTACTGCACAATTTTATGAAAACATGTCATATAATTAATTTAACATGGCTCATTTGTGGGAAGAGAAAAAAAATCCCTTTTGCTAAAAAACGGCCACCTTGTTGTTAGCAGCCGGGGAGCCATCCCCCTACCACTCCCCGACCCCCCCCCCATCCCAGCATTCGTATGAATTACGTGTCCAGTTCTTTCTCTGCTAACAAGGCAGCTGTGTTTTGTCAACTGTGTTTTGATATTTTGATTACTATATCTTGTATCTGCCAAGCAATCATGACACCCAGTAGCCATACTAGTGCTGCGAAAGGGGCCCCCCAGTAGCCAACTAGTGCTGCTGAAAGTGGCACCCAGTAGCCATACTAGTGCTGCTGAAAGTGGCACCAAGAGGTATAAGCCTTAAGTCTTAAAAATTAATAAAGATATTAGACAAGAGATAACCTGTAGCCATAACTGAAGTGTTACTTTGTACACAGAAAAAGAGGTTAACAAGTTTGGTGTGACTGACTGACTTAGTGAATGTTTTGACTGACTGAATGACTTACTGAGTGACTAGACTGACTTACGAATGACTTGACTGGCTTATTGATGACTTGACTGATTTTACTGAGTGACTTGACTGCTGAGTGACTTGACTGACTTACTGAGTGACTTACTGACTGAATGACTTGGCTGACTTACTGAGTGGCTTGACTGTTTTATTGAATGACTTGACTGACTTACTAAATGACTATACTAACTTATTAAATGACTTGACTAACTTACTGAGTGACATGATTTTACTGAGTGACTTGACTGACTTACTGAATGACTTGACTGACTGACTGGGGTGACTTGACTGACTTACTAAAATGACTTAAACTGACTGATTTACTGAATGACTTGCTGACTTACTGAATGACTTGACTGACTTACTGAATGACTTGACTGACCACTGAATGACGGGGCTATTTTACTGAGTGACTTGATTGACTTACTGATGACTTGACTGAAATAATACATTTGGACCCCCGCATACCGGACCCTTGCATAACGGACAATCCGCATACCGGACGCTTTGATCGCTAAAATTTTGCCCCGCATACCCCCCAAAAACCTGCTCAGCGCCCTTCGTCCGAGACGCGTCCAATTGCGGCCTGAGCCAGCCTCATATGTTCCGCGGTGGCATGTTTACCAGCCAGCCTCCGCGGTAACATTCAAGCATACAATCGGAATATTTCGTATTATTACAGTGTTTTCGGTGCTGTTTCTGAAAATAAGTGACCATGGGCCCCAAGAAAGCTTCTATTCTAACCCTAACACAAAAAGGGGTTAGAATTCCAATAGAGATGAAGAAAGAGATCATTGATAAGTATGAAAGTGGAGTGCGTATCCCCCGCCCCTTGGTCAGGATGTACAAGAAAACCCAAATCAACCATCTCTACTATTGGGGGCAACAGAAAGACAATCAAGGAAGCTGTTCTTGCCAAAGGTTTAACTTGTTTTCGAAACAAAGATCGCAAGTGATGGAAGATGTTGAGAGACTGTTTATTGGTGTGGATAAATGAAAACAGCTAGCAGGAGATAGCGTCTCTCAAGCGATCATATGTGAAAGGCTAGGAAGTTGCATGAGGATTTAATTAAGAAAAGGCCTGCAACTAGTGATGATGGGGAGTGAATTTAAGGCCAGCAAAGGTTGGTTTGAGAGATTTAAGAAGCGAAAGTGGCATACATAGTGTGAAACGGCATGGTGAGGCTGCCAGTTCGGACCACAAAGCGGCTGAAAAATATGTGCATAATTCAAGGAGTACATAGAAACTGAAGGACTGAAACCTGAAAAAGTGTTAATTGTGATGAAACAGGCCTGTTCTGGAAGAAAAATGCCAAGCAGGACCTACATTACTCAGGAGGAAAAGGCACTCCCCAGGACATAAGCCTATGAAAGACAGGCTTACTTTGTTGATGTGTGCCAATGCTACGGGTGATTGCAAAGTTAAGCCTTTATTAGTGTATCACTCTGAAACTCCCATAGCGTTCAGGCAAAAGAATGTCCTCAAGGATAATTTGTGTGTGCGTGGAGATCAAACAGTAAGGCATGGGTCACTAGGGACTTTTTCTATAACTGGTTACACCATGCATTTGCCCCCAATGTCAAAGATTACCTAACTGAAAAGAAATTAGAACTTAAGTGCCTCCTGGTGTTAGACAATGCCCCTGGCATCCTACAACTGGCAGAGCGACTTTATGGGGACATGAGCTTCATTAAGGTCAAGTTTTTTGCCTCCTAATACCACTCCTCTCCTGCAGCCCATGGACCAGCAGGTCATTTCCAACTTCAAGAAACTGTACACAAAAGCTATGTTTCAAAAGTGCTTTGAAGTGACCACAGACACTCGATTGACTCTAAAAGATTTTGGGAAGGATCACTTTAATATCCTCAATTGTGTAAACCTTATAGGTAAGGCTTGGGAGGGAGTGACAAAGAGAACCTTGAACTCTGCTTGGAAGAAACTGTGCCAGAATGTGTAAGACAAAAGGGATTTTGAAGGGTTTGAGGCTAACCCTGAGAGGAGTAAAACCAGTTGAGGAAATCAATTGTGGCTTTGGGGAAGTCCTTGGGTTGGAGGTTAGTGGGGAGGATGTGGAAGAGTTGGTGGAGGAGGACAATGAAGAACAAACCACTGATGAGCTGATAATCAACTTCAAGAGCAAGAGGCCAGACCTGGGGAAACTGGTTCAAAGGAGGGGAGAGAGAAATTGAAGGAATTGCCTACTTCAAAGAATAAGGAAATGTGTGCAAAATGGCTTGAAGTGCAAACCTTTTTTGATGAAAATAAACCCCTCACACAGCTATTGCAAGCCGTGCTGGTGACTGTTACAATGACAGTTTTTGTGAACCCCCTTTAGACAAATCAAAAAAGGAACGAGAGGTACAGGCCACTATGGACAGATAGTTGTGCGAAAGAAGTCCAGTGACCTGAACTGGTCCTAGTGGCATAAAAAGAAGAAGGGGAAGAACCCCAGAAAAGGACTTGCCACCTCAAGTCTTAATGGAAGGGGATTCCCCTTCTAAACACTAACACTCTCTCTCCCCCTCCTCCCATCCCATCAATCATCACCAGATCTTCAGTAAAAGTAAGTGTCATGTAATTGTGCATGCCTTTTTCAGTTTGTGTGTACTAAAATTAACATTTCATGTGGTAAAAAAAATTTTTTTTCATACTTTTGGGTGTCTTGCACGGATTAATTTTATTTCCATTATTTCTTATGGGGAAAATTCATTCACATACCGAACATTTCGCATAACAGCCAGCCCTCTTGCACGGATTAAGGTCGCTATGCGGGGGTCCACTGTATTATATTACATTATTCTTTCGTTTTTCTTTTTGGGCCACCCTGACTTGGTGGGATACGGCCGGTTTGTTGAAAAGTAAATATTATATTATTAATTTATTATATTATTATTATTATTATTATTATTATATTATTATTATTATTATAAGACACCAGGATGACACAACTCGAGAACAAAATCCTCAGTCTTGAACAAAAGTTAACAACACCAGGAATGACTAACTGTGACAAGACCATCCAAGCAGTCATAGATAGCCATACCCAACAAATAATATCTCTTAATACAAAGGTTGAAGAAGCAGTAAAAGACTGGAAGAACAACTTAGATAACCAGTTCAGCGACTACTTTGCTCTCGAAGAAGATAAAACTGAGCAAGATAAACTATGGGAACGCAGTAATAGTTTAACAGCCCACTTTTTTCCCCAGTGTTTATGATCAAACAAACAGAAAGAAATTACTCTGCAGATCATAAAGGACCAAACAAGTGTTATTGTACCAGAGTCTGAAATAAAAAAAGGGCAGGTTACTAGGATCCCATGGTAGAAAAAGTGTTATGCTTAGTTTCCCCACTCACATGACAGAAAAAAGACTTAATTATTGCATCTATTAAAGTAAAGAAAGAGTATACATAAACGAGTGTCTTACCAAAAAACTCGAACCTCCTGTATAGAGTCAGAAAACTTAAGCGGGAGAATAACGACACAAACACCAATGCTTAAACCCCGGGAGGGGAAAATTCTTGTTAGGAAAACAAATGTAGGTCAACTGTACACAATCAAACGAGAATGATCTATCACGATTTCTCAGGGATACTAATCTTACAGAGAATAACTAAACAATGTCCAACTTAAAAGCCTACGTAGTGTAGTGTATGTTTTGCTCCATTATTGTTCAAATTTTCATTGTGCAATCTCTTATAATTAAATAATCAACTACCTCATTTTGGTGATTTTACTAGTAAGCATAAGTCACCTTATGTGATTTTGTTATTTACTTTTGTTTGTTTAAACATTAGCTGAATTGATACTTTCTCTGTCCATATTACTACCCCCATATTTTTTTAAATACTATCAATTGATATTACTTACTAAAATTAATAATTATCATTTTTACTAAAATTTCAATTTACTCATAACATTTTTGACATTTAATAACCATTACTTGTCTAATTACCTTTACCTGTTTTAATACCACATTTACTATCTTAGATTACTCTTAATTACCTTGTACTGCCATATAACCAAGTATAAACTACCAGTGCAATATTGAATGAAATAAACATTACTTTTTCACTTTTTTGTAATCTTATTACTTACTAAAATTTTTTAAACACCAAAATTTACTACCAGTCAATTTTACTTTTGTACATTAAACATCATTTTATACTTCCCATAACATTTTGTTGCCAAATTTTCAAGTTTGTATATTCAACCCCCAACCTTTATATTATCCCTTGTACCTGTTACCTGTCTACCCTCTTACTATCATATATAACCAAGAAAATTACCATTGTTATTTTTTTACTATTATTCTTTGGTACTTTAATTGGAATTTTTTTTGTCAATTTAAATCTATTTTATAATCTTGATCTTGTCAACAACCTATCCAGACTCTATGCAATTGCAAGTACCATTTAAAAATTGTATTTTTATATTATAAGTTTATTTTATAATTCCTACCATCTGTCCATTTAACTTTGTTTACCATTACTTAATTTTAGTCCCTTATATATTTTCTCCTTTATATAACTACCCTAGTTTATATATTCACAATTTTTAAAAAATAATCAAGGGCTATTCTCATGCTAAAGTAGAATAATCACAATTTTGCCATTATATTCCAAAGCTCATTTATTTGATTACCACTTTATTGTTCACCACAACCTATATTAGTCCCTTTTATATTATAATTTGATACTATAATTCTAACTTTAAAAAATTACCTTTATAGTACTACCTACTATCATATTCCCAGCTCCATTATTTGATCATCACTTATTTGTATTAGTCCCTTTTATATTGTCTCCTTTAAATTTTTGCTTTAAAAAAAAAAACTACCTTAGCTCAATATTTTACATTTGTTTTAAAAAATTTTAGTGCTATTTTTTAGCTAAGACTATTTACTTTGTTTTTATACTTAATTCTAACTATAGATCCACTACAAATCTTATGATTACAAGCATTTATCCTGATACCAACCTCTTATTTAATGACTTAAATGAATCAAACAGTTACTGTAATTACTACACTGCAGAACAATCAAAGGCACTTCTCAGTGCCAACAACAACATAACTATCTTTAACTACAATATCAGATCTTTTAAACAAGCATTACGATGACCTCATAGCATTACTAAATTCCTTACATGCCCAAAATTCCCATCATTACACTAACTGAAAACCTGTTAAAGCCTGATAGTACAGATGTCTATGCCATTCCTGGTTACACAGCCCCTACACAACTGTAGCCAGACCAACAAGGGGATGGGACAGCCAAATAAAATACTCAGACCAACTAGAAGTACACTAATACTTGCACAAGGGAGAACATGGGGAATATATAAAAAGCTAAATTCAAATCCAAATACCTACAAAAACCTCTCACTTGATAAACATCTAAAAGAGTTCCACAGTCAAAAAATACCAATTTAGTCCAAACCTAGGGAAGTATGATAACTGATGCATGCACATGAACAAAGATCACTTACTACTCTCAGTGAAATTTAATATAAAATCTCCTGCAAGACCAGACCCACACGTTACCCGAATTCACAAACACAATGAGTAACTGGATGTTACCCACCACAGTAACCCAAACCTACAAGAGTTTACAGAGAACTAGTGTTCCCTACTTGACCACATCTGGACCAACACCATATGCCCCTTTAAATCAGGCATAATTACAGAAATACCACAGACCACTACCCTACTTTCCTCAAACAACTCTTGGTAAACTACCCCAAGACACTACTAAAGTCACCTTCAACTTCACAATGAGGCAGCCATTAATAACTTCACAACAGCAGTACAAACATTGATTGGCACACTGAGGGTAGAAATCTATACAGATACTGACGAATGTTTTAATAATTTTCTAAAAAAGACCCAAACCTCTATAACAAGCACTGCCCTAAAAAAACTAAACAGATGACAGCTAAGAGACGAACAGTCCCTGGCTAACACCCAGCATTCTCAAATCCAAAAATACAAAACACCAATATGAAAAACAGTACAGAATGGGTCACATAAAACCCGAGACCAAACAAAACGTACTCGTCAATCCTAACCACCTAGATAAGAAGGGCAAAAAAATTGTATTATGAGAACAGATTATCCAACTTACGAGGTGATATAAAAAAGACCTGAAAACCCTATCAGAAATTCTGGGAACAAAAAAGAATATCACGAAATAGCGAAATAAAATTTGCAAAAACAGATGAACCCCAACTCCCACCAACAGAAACAGCAAACAGACTCAATGATTTCTTTCTCCACTATAGGACAAAACCTTTCCAATAAAATCCCAAGCTCAGATACCCCACCAAATGCCCACCTCACCGGGAACTACCCAACACACTGTTCCTACTCCGACTAACCCATACGAAGTCTCCCTTATTATCAACGCACTAAAAAACAAGGCAGGAGATTTAAATACCTTACCACCCTTTATAAACAAACAACTGTCACAAGTGCTATCACCAATCATTGCAACACTCTAACAAATCCATAGAATCCTCCACCTTCCCTACAGTACTCAAAATAGCAAGGGTCACCCCGATCCACAAAAGGGGGAGACCAAACAGAGTTGAATAACATAGGGCCAATATCCAACTACACCCTCTCCAAAAATCTTCGAAAATTAATTCATAAACGAATCTACTCCTACCTTATCTCCCAAAACATACTCAAAAACCCCCGCCAATTTGGATTCAGGCCTAATAAAAATACTAATGATGCTATTATACACATGCTAGAACATATATACACTGCAATAGAGAAAAAAGAAGTCCCACTGGGGATCTCATTGACTTACGTAAAGCTTTTGATACAGTTGACCATGACTTGCTCCACGTAAAATTGTCACACTATGGGATAAGAGGGCACTCCCTCAACTACCTCAAGTCATACCTCACAACAGAAGCCAATATGTGACGCAAATGGGGCAAACTCTTTTGCGCAACCAATTACAGTGTGTCCCACAGGGAAGTGTCCTTGGCCCTCTTCTCTTTCTCCTATACATAAATGACCTTCCAAATCTTCGCAATTACTCAAACCCACACTATTTGCAGATGACACTACATACGTCTTTTCTCACCCGAGCCCAGTCACGCTAGTCAATACTGTAAATACCGAATTACAGAAAATAGCTACCTGAATGAGGACTAACAAACTTACACAAACATTGACAAAACCTACTTCATTCAAATTTGGTAACAGAGCTACAGATGTCCCTCTTAACATAATGATAAAAGGATCACCTATCACAAAGCTAACAGAGGGAAAATTCTTAGGAATCCACCTTGAAAATAGACTCAAATTTCATACACATATACAACAAAATTTTTAAGAAAAATTTCCAAGACTGTAGGCATACTATCGAAGATACGGGACTATGTTCCACAGTCAGCCCTTCCTGGCCCTATAAACACTCTCTTAATTACCCCCATCTCACCTTGGGAAATTTTTGCATGGGCTCAAAAACAATTAACCATCTCAACCACTAATTACCCAACAAAAGGCTGCAGTTAAATGATAACAAATTCTCACTACAGGCAGCACACTCCACCAATAAATTTAATACACTAAACCTACTCACCATACAAAACATCCATACTTATTACTGCACCTATTACATACATAGAACACTTAACTCTGAATTAACCCTCCCCTCAAACATCTCCTTACCAACCTCAACAGAACACAAACCATAACACAAGGCACAGATCACTCTTTGATGTTCCTCGTGTCCATCTCACACTATGCAAAACTCAATGCACATAAAAGGCCCTAAAATCTGGAATTCATTACCTGTAAATATAAAAGAAACACTACCTGTTTTATAAATTCAAGTCTCTTCTCAAAGATCACTTACTCACCCAAAACCAAATAAATACTGAATAACTGAACCTTATAAATTGGGAATCTTAAATTTTCTCACAATTATATCACATAAAAAGTTAAACCTAAAACCTAAAACTTTATTATTTTTAAATACAAATACCTATCAGAATACTCCATAACGACTGAAGTACAACAATGCAATGCCCAACCATATGACCTGTCTTTGTAATACTCATTTTGTGCTTTATAGTTTATCTGTTTACAAAAATGTATTATCACTGGGTTTCATCATTGCTTAGTTTAAAATTTTTAAACCAGCCCAAATGCTATGCATAGTATAAGTGGCTTTGGCATGCTGCTCTTATCTGTATTTTTTTGTACCTCTGTATGTATGCTCAAATTGTAAATAAATAAATAAATAAATAAATAAATAAATAATGATAACAAATTCCCACTCATGCCAGCATACTCCACCAATTTTCAAAAGTCTGAATCTGCTCACCATTAAGAACACCCATACTTATTCATGTGCCTACTACATACACAGAACAATACACGCAAATATAAACCCTCCACTCAAACTTCTCCTCACCAACCTAAACAGAACATATGACCACAACACAAGACACAGATCACTTTTTGATATAACTCGTGTCCATATCACACTATAAAAACTCTATGCACATAAAGGGCCCCAAAATATGGAATTCATTACCAGAAGATATTAAAGTAACCCCGTCTGAATATCAATTTAAGACTCTTCTCAAAAGCCACTTAATCACCCTAGACTAAATGCTAAATACTCAGTACACACATACTCACCTATTTGCTCCCACATCATAACTTCAACAATCACTTTGAACCTTTTATCCATTGTTGACAGGAATATAATTGAATCATTGTTTTCACAAAATGCATTTTTGATTACATGAATACATGTATATCTTTTGTCTTATACAAATTTTGATTCACTTATAATTAATAATCTACTGTACAACTATGAAATAATTACTATCCTACTGTACAACTATGATATAATCCTTAGTGTTTAGTAGTCTGTAAGCCAATAATGTTAAGTTGACCCATAATGCCAAGGCATAATAGAGGCTCTCTTTGCACTGCAACCCACTATTGTAAATACAAAATCTCTATGTACTGTTTGCAAAGACATAAAATAAATAAATAAATAAATTATTGCTGAGAAGAAAAAGAGAACAATTTCCATGGAATTAAAGCATGAAATCATAAATCAACAAGAGAGGTGTCCAAGTTTTGGGTTGAGGGGGATGAGGGAGGGGGGAGCTGGCTCGTAACTCAAATGTTGGCTCATAACTCAGAGCAAAAAATCGACCCAGGGACAGCTCATATCTCAAAAAACTCGTAAGTTGTGACACTCATAAGTCAAGGTTCCACTGTATGCTTCAATGTAAACACTTGATCTACACATCCCCCAAACCCCCTCAAAGCCTCCTTGCTCATGCTGCAATCCTATTCTCTGTCTTACCTCTAATTCTTTCAATAATAACCATACTGTACACTTTTCCTTGTATACTCAGTAAACTTATTCCCCTATAACTTTTACAATCTCTTTGTCCCCTTTCCCTTTAAAAAAGTAACTATACATGCTCTCTGCCAATCCCTAGGGACCTTCCCCTCTTCCCATACATTTATTAAACAAAAATACCAACCACTTTCCCAAAACTATAGCCCCCCTGCTTTTAACATTCTGTCATGATTCCGTCAGGGTTCCACTGCTTTGCCCCTTTCATTTTTACGTAATGCCTCATGCACCACCCCCACACTCACATCCAGCTCTTCTTCACTCCTAAAAGATGTTATACCTCCCTGGCCAGTGCATGAAATGGCTGCCTCCCTTTCTTGTCAACATTTGAAAGTTCCTCAAAATATTCCCGCCATCTACCCAATACCTCTACTTCTTCTCTACAACTCCCATACTCTATTTTGAAATGACAAATCCATTCGTTCCCTAGGCTTTCTTAACTTCTTTATCTCATTCCAAAATTTTTTCTTATTTTCATTAAAACTTCTTGACAGTGTCTCTCCCACTCTATCAACTGCTCTCCTTTGTACTCTCTCACCACTCTCTTCACCTTTTTTTTACTCTCCATATACGTACTCTGCTCTTCTTATAACACTTCTGCTCTGTAAAAACCTCAACCTTTATCTCTTTTATCACACCCTTTACCTAATCATTCCACCAATCACTACTCTTTCCTCCTTCAAACCCACCCTCCTATAGCCACAAACTTCTGACCCGCATTCTAATACTGCATATTTAAAACTATTCCAACCCTCTTCAACCCCCTCGCTACTCATACTTGCACTAGCCCACCTTTCTGCCAATACAATAGGGCCCCACTTATATGGCGGGTTAGGTTTCCCGGCTGTTGCCGGAAAGCAGACATCGCCGGAAGGCAGAACGCCATTTTTTCCATTTATAAATGCATAAAAATGCCAAACAACAAGTTTACACTAAGTTAAAATTAAGTTGTAATAGAACTAGGCATTAAAAATACACAAAGTAAAATACAGTCACAGTACATTCATTACTTATCTTAAAGTATTTGTAATCTTAATGTAGGGAGAATGTGAGTAGTACTTATTTGTAGGAAGTCAGGGGTAGGTACCCGGCTCCCCGTCCCCATATTTAATATACGATATTTAAAACATCCCAGAGAGTTAAAAAACACATACAGAACACTCACTATTTACCTTAAAGTATGTGAGTCTTAATATAGGAAGAGAGGCCCAGTAGTATTTAAATTTTTGGAAGTCAGTGTAGGAATCGGGAGGTGTAGCCCAAACCCGGGCTACGCCTACCAGCTATCTACACTATGGCCCAAGCCATATTATTAGCATCGACATACCTTGTTCACTGAATTTAATCGTTTCTAACAATTTCCTTTAGATGCCAAACATAAATGAAGGAGAAGTAATGAATAATTCATGCTGAAAATTGTAAACAAAAGCGGAGTGGGGGAGTGGCTGGGCCAAACGAAGATCATACACGTTTTCTCTGATGGCTGAGCAGTGAAAACGTAATGTTGTCCCTCCATCCTGCTACCACACAGGACCACAAGTATTATTTTCAGAGCACAATAAAACGCAGTAAATGCCACACAACAAGTTTACACTAACTTATATTAAGTTAGCAAAGAAATAGGGATTAAAAACACAAAAAAAAGGTAAGGGTACACACAGAAGTACACTTATTACTTACCTTAAAAAATTAATATTAATGTGTAGGTGAGTGCAGGTGTTATTAATAAAATCAGAATGGCACACCCATCCTCAACTTGGCATTTAAAGCCAAAAGTCTTAAAGACTCCTCTTTTATCAAAGCTAAGCTAGACCTACGTCAAAGAGCCAACATTAACCAAAAGAGTAAATGAAGAGAGAACGAGATACAGAGTTTCAGACAATGTAAGAACACAATGAGCAGGTAGGGACGATCACTTGGTCAGGCGAAATAATGCTATTAATATGTGGTACTCTAGTTCCCTTCATTACGTCGTAAGAGTTTGTAAAACATTTACCTCAATTTTTTATATAATAATTACCTCACATACAAATACTCTTACATTGTGTACAAGTTGTACAAGTTTGTACAGAATAACAACAGCAACACACCATTTTAGAGTGAATGAAGATATATTTATTTATTAATTATTATTATTAAATTTTATTATTAATATTATTATTTATTATTATTATTATCTAATAAAAGCCCTAAACCCACAAGGTCGGAAAATTGCTATATATAGATGAAGGCATACGAAAAAAGAATATTTTTCTACATTACCCCCGCAGTTTGACTAGAGAAAACTAATTCTTCCGACACTACCCTACACTGCCTCTTTGTAAACAAATCTCTTATTACGTCAATTTTATTTTCTGAGTGTATGTATCATGTTAATAGCTATGTAACGGTTTAATATAATTTTGAGGAAAATAAAATAGATGGATTAATGAAATGCCTATAATAAGTAAAATAAGACAAATTTAAGTGCCCAAGAGTGATTATTATATGTTTTATTGGCGTCATGAGCAGAGAGACTAGTGATTTTAAAGTGAACGTGCACACCACCACAGTGTGTAAGTATATTTAGGTATAGGTGCAAATAAGTATAATTATCAGAGTACATATAAAATACACAGTAACTTTAAAACATTTTGAAATTTGGAAAGCTTCCTACATAATAAATATGGTCACAAGAATGTAAAACAAACCGGTAGAGTGCTGTATTTAAAGACCGCTTGCCATATAGCAAATTTTGGTCATAATATGACATCGCCGTATTAGCGGAGTGCAGTAAGGCGAAACGCCATAAAGCGGGACCCTCCTCCCTTAGTTTATACACTTTCGCCTCTCTCTTACTTGTTTCCATTTTCCTTTCATCCCATCTACCTCTTAGTCTAACTGTAGCTACAACTAAATAATGATCCAATATATCAATTGCCCCTCTATAAACGTGTACATCCTGAAGCCTACTCATCAATCTTTTATCCACCAATACATAATCTAACAAACTACTTTCATTATGTGCTATATCATACCATGTATACTTATTTATCCACTTTTTCATCAAATATGTATTACTTATTAACAAACCTCTTTCTACACATAGCTCAATTAAAGGCTCCCCATTTTCATTTGCCCCTGGCAGCCCAAATTTACCTACTACTCCCTCCACAACATTTTTACCCACTTTAGCATTGAAATCCCCAACCACAAGTATACTCTCACACTTGGTTCAAAACTCCCCATGCACTCACTCAACATTTCCCAAAATCCCTCTCTCTCCTCTACACTTCTCTCTTCTCCAGGTGCATAAATGCTTACTATAACCCATTTTTCACATCCAATCCTTATTTTTCTCCACATAATCCTTGAATTAATACATTTATATTCCCTCTTTTCCTGCCATAACTTATCCTTCAACATTATTGCCCCTCCTTCTTTAGCTCTAACTATTTGAAACCCCTGACCTAATCCCATTTATTTCTCCCTGCTGAAACTCTCCAACCTACTTCAGCTTTGTTTCACTTAAAGCCAGGACATCCAGCTTCTTCATATTCATAACATCCACAATCATCTCTTTTTTATCATTCACACAACATCCACGCACATACAAACATCCCACTTTGATGGTTTTCTTCTTTTTCTTTTTAGTAGGCTATACAGGAAAAGGGGTTACTAGCCCATTCTTCCCAGCATTTTCGTTGACTTTTACAACACGCATGGCTTATGAAAGAAAGATTCTTATTCCACTTCCCCGTGGATACAAAAGGAAAAGCAATAAGAATAAGAACTATTAAGATAAAATCAAAGAAAACTCGGATGATTGTGTGTATTTATAAACGTGTACATGTATGTGCAGTGTGACCTAAGTGTTAAGTAGAAGTATCAAGACATACCTGAAATTTTGCATATTTATGAGACAGAAAAAAGACCAGCAATCCTACCATCATGTAAAACAACTACAGGCTTTCATTTTACACTTACTTGGCAGGACGGCAGCACCTCCCTGGGTGGTTGCTGTCTACCAACCTACTACTAACTTGTGTTCGTAGATCTATCTTTCAACACACCGGCCGTATCCCACCAAGGTGGGGTGGTCCAAAAGGAAAAACGAAAGTTTCTCCTTTTACATTTAGTAATATATACAGGAGAAGGGGTTACTAGCCCCTTGCCCCTGGCATTTTAGTTGCCTCTTACAACACCCATGGCTTACAGAGGAAGAATTCTGTTCCACTTCCCCATGGAGATAAGAGGAAATAAACAAGAACAAGAACTAGAAAGAAAATAGCAGAAAACCCAGAGAGGTGTGTATATATATGCTTGTACATGTGTGTGTAGTGTGACCTAAGTGTAAGTAGAAGTAGCAAGACGTACCTGTAATCTTGCATATTTATGAGACAGACAAAAGACACCAGCAATCCTACCATCATGTAAAACAACTACAGGCTTTCATTTTACACTCACTTGGCAGGACGGTAGCACCTTCCTGGGTGGTTGCTGTCTACCAACCTACTACTAACTCGTGTTCGTAGATATAAGACATAAATAAACATGACGCGTGTAATAGCAGTGTCACTTGCTAAGCTATCAGGGAGTGCCCCATAAACCACAAACCAACAGGCTTACTAGCTGCTCCCTGAGACAGAGACAAACAGATGGATAGACAGACACACACATGCAGACAGAAAGACCAGAAAGACAGATACACAGAACTAGACAGATAGGCAGGCAGACAGATAGATAGATTGACAGACAGACTTACAGAGACATGTTTGTGTGGAAGAGTAAAAACATATAAAGGCAAGGTTCCCTGCAGCAGCGCGTATTCATCAAATGTCACTGGCTGTCACTTGGTATCGGATGCTTGTCATTACACCATTCTTCAAGGAGTTTCATATTATACTCCAGGCACACACAAGACAGAAAGACAGATAAGCAGAACTAGAAAGACAGAGATAGATAGACAGATAGACAGGCAGACATACAGAAATATGTTTGTGTGCAAGAGTAAAAACTTATGAAGGCAAGGCTCCCTCCAGCAGCACACATTCATCAAATGTCACTGGCAGTCACTTGTTATCTGACCCTTGTCATAACACTATTCTTCAAGGAGTTTCCATACTCCAGTGTGTCTAAAACATTGCTGGGACCTATAAATACTTTGTATATATTTCTAGACAATAGTAAATGACCCAGGCAGGTGAAAATGTTCACCTGCCAATGTGACTGTTACTATCTGAGTACTATTTCAGTACATAATATTAGTGTCAAACAAAGATTGGCTATGAAATCACATGAACTACAGTGGACCGTCAGTTATCAGCTGTTCCTGTTTTCGGCCAACTCAGTGATTGGCCGGTTTTTCGGCTCCTGGCGATCGGCCATTTCAGACGTGTCCGTCCACTGGCTGGGGCCGCTTGCGCGTCAGTTTGGCTGTGTCTTTCGATGCATGAGGAAGCTTCTGCTCATACATCCAAACATTTCGTCTGTTTTCCATTGTTTTTTGTGGGTTTTTTGCAGTGTAACTGCAAAATAAGTAACCATGGCTCCAAAGAAAGTTCCTAGCAAAGTTCCCGGAGTAAATAAAGTGAGAAACACCATGGAATCTAAGCGTAAAAGGTAGCAGGCATGCAGTGAGTGTAGCGGGTATGCAGGGAGTGTAGCACACATGCAGGAAGTGTAATGGGCATGCAGGGAGTGTAACAGGCATGCAGGGAGTGTAACAGGCATGCAGGGAGTGTAGCAGGCATGCAGTGAGTGTAACAGGTGTGCAGGGTGTGCAGCAGGCATGCTGAGTGTGTAGCAGACATGCAGGAAGTGTAGCAGGCATGCAGGGAGTGTAGCAGGCACTCGGTCGTAAGTCGGATGGTAGGTGTATATCGGAAACACTTCTGCAAGTGGCAGGACTCGATTTTTGCTGTCAAGTGAGCATCCAGTGCCAACTTCTGGGCCTCATATCTCGGTAAGTACTGACCCTAAAATTTTTTTTTATCCTATAACACTTAGAAAAATGTGCTTTTTTTCAAAAAAAAAAAAAAAATTATTTTTCAAAATATTCAGGGCACTCAGGTAGTGAACATACACAGTGGACCCTCGCCTAATGAACGCATTGCATAACGTTAAATTTGCCTAACGATACATTTTAACGCTAACATTTTGCCTCGGCTAACGCTAAAAAACTCGCCTAACGATATTCGTTCTCAGGTACCAATTAATATCGTTAGGTGAGGGTCCACTGTATATACGTTTGGACCATTTACGGGTTAATAAAGTTACATAAAATGCTTTAACCCTTTCAGGGTTCAGAGGCCAAATTTCAAAGTGTGCACTAGGGTCCAAGAATTTTCAAAAAATAATTTTGTTATTTTTTCTTATGAAATGTTAGAGAATCGTTTTCTGGAGGTAATAAAACAAGTACGAAATTTGATGGAAAACTGACAAAATTACGCTCTCGTGAATTTTGATTTGTTGGCGATATTTACGCATTGGCGATTTTGCCGACTTCGACTCCCATTTTAGGCCAATTACATTATTCCAGTCAACCAAATTCTTAGCTATTTCACTAGTATTACTTCTATTCTATCAATTGAGCACAAGAAATTGCCAAGTAAACTGTTTCAACAACAAAATAAAGTGACTGGAAATTGGTAATCTGGCCAATTTAATGCAAAGTTCAAAATATTCCAATTTCAAAATAGGGTCCAGAATAAACAACGCAGGCATTCCTGGCACTAAACTAATATTTCCTCAGTTCATTAGTTATGTTTTCTGGCTTTACAAATGAATTCCATTCTGATTTTTTATTCACATAATGAATTTTTATTCAAACCAAAAAATAGAAGATTTACTGTTATGCAATACAGGAAGGCCCCGCTTTACGGCGTTTCACTTTATGGCGTTCTGCTAATACGGTCATTTCAAATTATGACCAAAACTCGCTATACGGCTCCCCCCACCTGACTTTCTAATACGGTCACCGCGCCCCACCTTGTTTGTTTACATTCTTCGTGAGCTCAGTAAGCACTAAGTCTCTCCATTTTGTCTGGAAACTCCAAAATTTCAAATGTTTTTAAAAGTTATTTCATATTTTATATATACAGGAGGGCCCCACTTATACGACAGGTTAGGTTCCAGGCTACCGCCATAAAGCAGAAACCGCCGTAAAGTGGAACACCCTTTTTTTCCACTTATAAATGCATACAAACACTAGATAACAAGTTTACACTAACATATATTAAGTTAGCAATAGAACCAGGCATCAAAAAACAATAAAAAAGTACAATACACACATAGTGCACTCATTACTTACCTTAAAATATTTATAGTCTTAACCCTTTGACTGTCGCAACCCCCAATCCTGAGGTGTCTCCTGGTGTCGCAAAATTTAAAAAAAAAAAAATTATTTTTTCTTATGAAATGATAGAGAATCTTTTCCCGATTGTAATGACACCAAAAAAAACGAAATTTGATGGAAAACTGATGGAATTATGCTCTCGCGAAGTTAGCGACCTCGGCGCTGTTTACAAATCAGCGATTTCGCCCACTTTGAGCCCTATTTTCGGCTAATTCCATTGTTCCAGTCGCCCAAACTCATAGCTATTTCTTTAGAACTTCATTTTTTCTATCGATTGAGTACAAGAAACTGCCCATTTACTGATTTCAACTACCTAATAATGTGGTCAAAAATTTTTGCAATTTGGCCAATTTCACGAAAACTAAAAAATATGACAATTTCAAAATAAGGTCCAGAATGAACAATGCAGACATTCCAGGCTCTAAAATAACGTTTTCTTTGTTCATCAGTCACGTCTCCAGGCCCCTCTGGTATTACTCTTGCTTTCTATTTTGAATTTTTATTCAAACAAAAAATATTAGACTTACTATTATGCAGACTACTGCAATGCTGTAATACCTGTATAAAATAACATCAACCCATTCATGACTGCATATTAGAATGGCTAGTTGGACATTTATTGGACAATGGCATCATTTGTTTACTTTTGAACATTGGCAAAAATCAAACATTTCCCTACTTTGAGCTCCATTTCTAGGTTCTTTTATAGTAAAATCAATCAAAAACACCTCTATTTCTATAATATGTTTTTCCATTCTATCAAATGAGACCAAGAAAACGAGAATACAACCATAAATACTATACGAAAATAGACCACAAAGTCGGCATTTTAATTAAAAAAAACGGTCGGAGTTTTTTTTTCTCATTATGCACTGCGTGCTCCAGGATTTTTTTTATATGGTGCACACTGACCACACAGACCCATTCTCTCACATGTGGGCCTACCAGCTTTCTCCTGCTTGATTTGAAGCCGCTAGAATTTATGAGTATATATACGTCAAACACGGCACCTCATAAAACGTATATATACGGCCGCGACAGTCAAAGGGTTAATCTAGGGTGAGACAAGTAGTATTTATTGTAAGAAATCAAGTGTGGTATGTATGGTAATAGCCAGGCTACCTTACCAGGCCACCCCACCCACACATACTATTCTATGATATTTAAGCATCCCAGAGCGATAAAATGTATATACAGTTCACTCATTACTTACCTTAAAATATTTGTAGTCTTAATGTAGGGTCAGGAGTAAGTAAATGAGATCAAACGAATAAATGAGAGAGAGAAAGAATGAGTACATGAGAGGGGACAGGCGCAGAGTTATGTAAACAAACCAGGCGAACGTAAGTTTTGTAAACAAACGAAGTGTACACGTCTGGTTTGTGTACAAGTTACATTGTGTACAGGTTGTCTCTACATTGATACGGTAGAATTAATAAAGAAGAACACTCCCATTCTCATGTAACATCATTTTGAGAAGAAATGAAAGCTCTGAGTGAAGGCAATGGAAATAAGTCACACTGACTTTTTTTGGGTTATCCTAGGTTCTCTACACGTATGTTGTTATGTATGATAATCTATGTAACTGTATTTGTGTATACCTGAAATAAACTTACTTACATACATACGAAAGGAATAATTTTCTACAGTTACCCCCAGTAACACATTTTCTGTTATGTTAGATTAGAGAAAATGTTATTCTTGCCGTCACTTGTACAAGTTATGTGGCTCCCACATCTTATATTTATGTTTATTTATTCTATTGTGGGGTGTATTTATCATCTTTTTATGTTATGTATCGTGTTTATTATATAATTTTGAAAAAAAATATCATGGATGGATTAATGAAAATGTGTATATTAACGTTTAATACACGACATTTAATGAGACTCGGTGAGTATTGTTATTATTATTATCATTTCTAATATGGCGTCACTTGTGCAAGTCGTCTGCTACCACATCTCACATTTATGTTTGTTTATTCTACTGTGGGGTGTATTTATCTTATTTATATGTTATGCATCGTGTTTATTATATAATTTTGAAAAAAAATATCATGGGTGGATTAATGAAAATGTTATATTACCGTAATATACGACATTTAATGAGACTCGGTGAGTATTGTTATTATTATTATTATCATTTCTAATATGGCGTCACTTGTGCAAGTCGTCTGCTACCACATCTCACATTTATGTTTATTTATTCTACTGTGGGTGTATTTATCTTATTTATATGTTATGCATCGTGTTTATTATATAATTTTGAAAAAAATATCATGGATGGATTAATGAAAATGTGTATATTAACGTAATATACGACATTTAAATGACTCGATGATTATTATTATCATTACTAATATGACGTCTGGAGACATAAGACACTTACCAATTTTAATGTGTACCGCATGCCAGCACAGTATGTAAGTTTATTTAGGTACAGGTATACATAAGTATAATTATCAGAGTATATATAAAATATGAAATAACTTTTAAAAACATTTGAAATTTTGGAGTTTCCAGACAAAATGGAGAGACTTAGTGCTTACTGAGCTCATGGAGAATGTAAACAAACAGGGTGGGGCACGGTGACCGTATTAGAAAGTCAGGTGGGGGGAGCCGTATAGCGAGTTTTGGTCATAATTTGAAATGTCCGTATTAGCGGAACGCCGTAAAGTGAAACGCCGTAAAGCGGGGCCTTGCTGTATTCTGATAATTATGCTTATGTATACCTGTACTTAAATAAACTTACATACTGTGCTGGCATGCAGGTACATATAAAAATCAGTAAGAGTGTCTTATGTCTCCAGACGTCATATTAGTAATGATAATAATAATCATCGTCTCATTTAAATGTCGTATATTACGTTAAATACACATTTTCATTAATCCATCTATGATATTTTTTAAAAATTATATAATAAACATGATACATAACATAAAAAGATGATAAATACACCCCACAATAGAATAAATAAACATAAATATGAGATGTGGTAGCAGACGACTTGCACAAGTGATGCCATATTAGAAATGCTAATAATAATAATCACCGAGTCTTATTAAATGTTGTATATTACGTTAATATACACATTTTCATTAATCCATCCATGATATTTTTTTCAAAAATTTTATAATAAACACGATACATAACATAAAAAGATGATAAATACACCCTACAATAGAATAAATAAACATAAATATGAGATGTCGTAGCCAGATAACTTGTACAAGTGATGCCAAGAATAACATTTTCTCTAATCTAAAAATAAGAGAAAATGTGTTACTGGGGGTAACTGTAGAAAATTATTCCTTTCGTATGTATGTAAGTAAGTTTATTCAGGTATACACAAAAACAGTTACATAGATTATCATACATAACAACATATGTGTAGAGAACCTAGGATAACCCAAAAAAGTCAGAGTGACTTATTTCCATTGCCTTCACTCAGAGCATCATTTCTTCTCAAAATGATGTTACATGAGAATGGGAGTTTTTCTTCTTTATTTATTCTACCGTATCAATGTAGAGACAACCTGTACACAATGTAACTTGTACACAAACCAGACGTGTACACTTCGTTTACAAAACTTACCTTCGCCTGGTTTGTTTACATAACTCTGCGCCTGTCCTCTCTCATGCACTCATTCTTTCTCTCTCTCATTTATTCGTTTTATCTCATTTACTTACTCCTGACCCTACATTAAGACTACAAATATTTTAAGGTAAGTAATGAGTGAACTGTATATACATTTTATTGCTCTGGGATGCTTAAATATCATGGAATATATGTGTGGGTGGGTTGGCCTGGTATGGTAGCCCGGCTGACTACCATACATACCACACTTGATTTTTTACAATAAATACTACTCATCTCACCCTATATTTTAACCCTTTGACTGTTTTCGACGTATAAATACGTCTTACGAGCCAATGTTTCTGACGTATATATACTCAATAATTCTAGCGGCTTCAAATCAAGTGGGAGAAAGCTGGTAGGCCCACATGTGAGAGAATGGGTCTGTGTGGTCAGTGTGCACCACATAAAAAAAATCCTGCAGCACACATTGCGTAATGAGAAAAAAAAAACTCTGATCGTTTTTTTGGAATAAAATGCCGACTTTGAGGTGTATTGTCGTATAGTATTTATCGTTGTATTCGCGTTTTCATGGTCTTAGGTGATAAAATGGAAAACATATTACAGAAATAGAGATGATTTTCCTTACTTTTATGATGAAAACGACCTTGAAACTGAGCTCAAAGTAGCGGAAATGTTCGATTTTTACCAATGTTCAAGAGTAAATAAATCACACCACACGTCCAATACACGTCAACTGGGGAGTCTAATATTCTTTCACTAGTGCACTGATATTATTTATACCATTTTACAATAATGCAGTCGTCTGCATAACAGTAAATTTTGTATTTTTTGTATGAATAAAAAATCAAAATAGAAAGCAATAATAATATAAGAGGGGCCTAGAGATGTGGACTAATGAACAGAGCATATGTTATTTTAGTGCCACGAATGTCTAACTTGTTTATTCTGGACCCTATTTTGAAATTGGCATCTTTTTTATTTTGCGTGAAATTGGCCAAATTGCCAATTTCTGACCACCATATTGGGTAGTCCAAATTAGTAAATGGGAGGTTTCTTTTACTCAGCTGATAGATAAAATGGAGTTCTAAAGAAATAGCTATGAGTTTGGTCAACTGGAACACTGGAATTGGCTGAAAATTGGGCTCAAAGTCGGCGAAATCGCCGATACGCATATGTCGCCGAGACCGCTAACTTTGCGGGAGCATAATTCCACGAGTTTTCGACCAAATTTCGAACTTTTGGTGTCATTACCATCGGGAAAAGATTCTCTATCATTTCATAAGAAAAAATAATTTTTTTTTTTTTCAAAAATTGAGCGACATAGAATGACAGTTTCAGAGAGGGGCCTGAAACAGTCAAAGGGTTAAGGTAAGTAATGAGTGAACTGTATATACATTTTATCGCTCTGGGATGCTTAAATATCATAGAATTGTATGTGTGGGTGGGGTGGCCTGGTATGGTAGCCTGGCTGACTACCATACATACCACACTTGATTTCTTACAATAAATACTACTTGTCTCACCCTAGATTAAGACTATAAATATTTTAAGGTAAGTAATGAGTGCACTATGTGTGTATTGTACTTTTTATTGTTTTTTGATGCCTGGTTCTATTGCTAACTTAATATATGTTAGTGTAAACTTGTTATCTAGTGTTTGTATGCATTTGTACGTGGAAAAAAAGGGTGTTCCACTTTACGGCGGTTTCCGCTTTACGCCGGTAGCCTGGAACCTAACCAGCCGTATAAGTGGGGCCTTCCTGTACTGTAATAATTGTATAAATAATATCACCACATTTGTGAATGTATATTAGACCCACCAGCTGTCATGTATTAGACTTGTGAGGTCATTTATTTACTCTTGAACATCGGCAAAAATTTAACAAAATAAACAAATCATGCCAAGCGTCCAATACACGTCAACTGGTGAGTCTAATACAGTGGACCCTCGACATTCGATACTAATGCGTTCCTGAGAGCTATCGAATGTCGAAAATATCGAAAGTCAAATTAATTTTCCCCATAAGAAATAATGGAAATCAAATTAATCCGTGCAAGACACCCAAAAGTTTGAAAAAAAAAATTTACCACATGAAATATTAAGTTTAATGCAATAGAATAATTACAATAACAACAATAACAATAGATTAATGACAACAGAATAATTGACACTTACCTTTAATGAAGATCTGGTGATGATTGATGGGATGGGAGGAGGGGAGAGTGTGGATGGTGTTAGTGTTTAGAAGGGGAATCCCCTTCCATTAGGACTTGAGGTAGCAAGTCCTTTTCCGGGGTCACTTCCCTTCTTCTTTTTAATCACTAAATCCCATCCCTGGCAACACACCCCCCCACTCTTCATAGATCTAAACTTACTCCCTGTTCAGTACATCCACACTTACTACTGTGCAATCTACATCTACAGGACCTTAAACTCCAATATCAACCTTGACCTAAAATGCTTTCTTGATAGTTGTGACAGAACCCACAGGCATAACACCAGACACAAACATCTCTACGACATTCCCCATGTCCGACTAAACCTTTACAAAAATTCAATGTATGTCAAAGGCCCTAAAATCTGGAACACCCTACCTGAGAACTCTAGAACTGCAGACACATTCATCACCTTCAAAACTACCATTAGAAAACATCTTATCTCCCTGATAAACCCCTTCAACTAACTACACGAATACCACCTGGTGGTTCACACTTACACTCACTCACCTATTTGACCATAAACAGAAATATTAATCTCAATCTTAAAATAATGAATCCTATGATACTCCAATACTGAAACTATGTACTGTGCCAAAACAAAAGCATTCACATTGCTAAACTCACAAACTAGTATTTAGTCACTTAGCCATAATACCAACTTACCTCATAATTTGTAATATTTTAAAATAAAGAATTAAACTAAGTCTGCCCAAAATGCCTAGCCATGCTAGGCATTCTAGTGGTACACTCTGTAATCATTATTTAACTACATGTAAACCACACAACAACCAAATTCTGTAAATTCAACATTGTAATCTTTATAGAGAATAAACTTTGAATTTGAATTTGAATTTGAATGCCACTAGAACCAGCTTGAGAGTCACTGGGCCTCTGTCGCACAACAAATCTGTCCATAGAGCTCTGTACCTCCCGTTCCTTTACGATTTGTCTAAAATGGGCCACAACATTGTCATTGTAATAGTCACCAGCATGGCTTGCAATAACTGTGTTAGGGTGATTTTCATCCATAAAGGTTTGCAGTTCAATGCACTGTGCACACATTTCCTTAATTTTTGAAGTAGGCACAATGGATTCCACAACTGGCATAGGCTTCTCAGGGTTAGCCCCAAACCCTTCAAAATCTTTCTTAATTTCCATACTAATTCTCACGTTTTACCACAGGGTTGGCACCAGAAGCTTTCTTGGGGCCCATGGTGACTTATTTTGCAGAAACAAGCACCAAAAACAGTGATAATATGGATAATATGGAATGTACCAAATGTATCCTTAGATGCGCACACACTGGCTGGCTTGTAAACACTGGCACACACGGGACAGTTCAGGCCACACCTGGACACGTCTCATATGAATCGTATCGAATGTCGGGTTTTCCATCGAATGTTGAAGCAAAATTTTTGCGTTAAAATGCATCGAATGTCGGATTTATCGAATGTCGATGCCATCGAATGTCGGGGGTCCACTGTATTCTTTCACAAGTGCGTTGATATTATTTATACCATTTCTACACTAATGCAGCAGTCTGCATAACAGTAAATCTTCTATTTTTTGTAATAATAAAAATTGAAAGTGGAAAGCCAAAGAAATATAAGAGGGGCCTGGGGATGTGACTAATGAACATAGGAAATGTTATTTTAGTGCCAGGAATGTCTTTCTTGTTTATTCTGGACCCTATTTGGAAATTGGCATCTTTTGAAATTTGTGTGAAATTGGCAAAATTGCTAAATTCTGACCACTGTATTGGATAGTTGAAATCAGTAAATGGGTGGTTTCTTGTGCTCATTCAATAGAAAAAATGGAGTTCTAGAGAAATAGTTATGATTTTTGTTGACAAGTACACTGGAATTGGCCGAAAATAGGGCTCAAAGTGGGCAAAATCGCCGATGCGTAAACATCGTCGAGACCGCTAACTTTGCGAGAGCATAATTCCGTAAGTTTTCCATCAAATTTCATACTTTTGGCGTCATTATGATCGGGAAAAGATTTTCTATCCTTTCATAAGAAATTTTTTTTTTTTTTAGATGTGGCCGACCCTGAGAACAAGTCTCGGAGAGGGCCTGTCGACCCTCAAAGGGTTAGGCATTCTGAACTCAGTTTGAAGGTAAGTAACAAATAATATACAGTTTTAATGCAACCATTTTTATAGCTAATGTACTTTCTTTTAAACGTCTGAACCTTACAAGAGTTCAGGTACTTCACAGAGCATCATTATTGACAATATTAGATAAGAAAACAGATTATTTTCACACACGCCAAAAAAATAAAAAAAACATAAAATAATTTTGCTGTAGCTCTCTCAGAAGTCTGAAGAATGCAACCCTATTTTTCCCACATTTTTCAGTCCGTAAGTCATGGAAGTCATTAGCAGCACAGTTTTCAGGAACATAACCCATGGGAATTATGATCATCCATTGTAATTTATAACTTGGACATAAAAATACAGCCTCTCCTCACTTAGCGATGTACTCATTTACCAACAACTCAGACTTACGATGGGCTCTCTAACCAGTATGCATACCTAAATAATGTATATTAGAGCTGATTTCCTTAATTCTTTTTATTACAATATACAGTACACTGCTGTATAAACATATAACCCTCTGACTGTTTTGGCCATAGATATACATCTTACGAGCCAGTGTTTCAGACATACGTATACATATATACTCAATAATTCTAGCGGCTTCAAATCAAGCAGGAGAAAGCTGGTAGGCCCACATGTGAGGGAATGGGTCTGTGCAGTCAGTGTGCACTGTACAAAAAAAATCCTGCAGCATGCCGTACATAATGAAAAAAAAAACTACGACTGAGTTTTTGGATTAAACCACCGTCTTTGAGGTGTATTTTCATATAGTATTTATGGTTGTATTCTCGTTTTCTTGGTCTCATTTGATATAATGGAAAACATATTACAGAAATAGAGATGATTTTGATTAGTTTCATGATGAAAACGACCTTGAAATTGAGCTCAAAGTAGCGGAAATGTTCGATTTTTACCAATGTTCAAATCACACCACACGTCCAATGCACGTCAACTGGGGAGTCTAATATTCTTTCACTAGTGCACTGATATTATTTATACCATTTTTACAATAATGCAGTAGTCTGCATTACAATAAATCTTCTATTTTTTTGTGAATAAAAAAATCAAAATAGAAAGCAAGAGTAATATAAGAGGGGCCTAGAGACTTGACTAATGAACAGAGGATATGTTATTTTAGTGCCAAGAATGTCTATTTTGAAAATGGCATCTTTTTTAACCCTTTTAGGGTTTGTGCCATACTTACGCGCCAGGGTTGGTGTCGTACTAGTACGCATAAATTCTAGTGCCTTCAAATTGAGGGTGAGAGAGCTGGTAGGCTTACATGTGATAGAATGGGTCTATGTGGTAAGTGTGTGCAGTAGGAAAAAATCTATGCACCTGCATTGCATTGTGGGAGTGGTAATTCAGTGCGCCTTTGTCATCAAGCCAAGCATAAGGAATACCTCACTCTCCCGCAGTGTGGGTGGTGGGGAAAGGCAGTAAAGGGGGGGAGGCAGTGAGGGTGGTAGGAAAGGGAGCACGGGTTTGTGTAAACAACATGGCTGGCTGGCTGGCTGGCTGGCTGGCTGGCTGGCTGGGTGTGTGTGTGTGTGTGTGTGTGTGTGTGTGTGTGTGTGTGTGTGTGTGTGTGTGTGTGTGTGTGTGTGTGTGTGTGTGTGTGTTCACCTAATTGTGGTTGCAGGGGTCGAGACTCAGCTCCTGGCCCAGCCTCTTCACAGACATCAAATGTCACCACTGTCATTAGTGGAGAGATAAGACGAGTGACACACTCTCATACAAAATGCTTCAATTATTATTATTATTATTATTATTATTACATTCTCTGTGTATCCAAAGTAATTTACACTATGTATGATTATATTTAAGTGTACCTGTGAGACAGACACAGAGACAGAGCCAACCTGCCAGCCAGCAAGCTGGTCAGCCAGTCAGCCAGCCAACCAGCCAACTAGCCAGCCAGCCAAGGAGCTAGCCAGCTAGCCGGCTAGCCGGCCAGCCGGCCAGCCAGCCAGCCAGCCAGCCAGCCGCCTTGCCAGCCATGTTGTTCACACAAACCCACACTCCCTTCCCCACCAAAACATTGCTAGGACCTTTAAACACTATGTACAGTGGACCCCCGGTATTCGATGGCATTGGTATTCGATAAATCCGGTATTCGATGCATTTTAACGCAAAAATTTTGCCTCGGTATCCGATTGAAAAGCCGGTATTCGATACGATTCGTATGAGACATGTCCACGTGTGGCCTGAACTGCCCCTTGTGTGCCAGTGTTTACAAGCCAGCCAGTGTGCGCGCATCTAAGGATACATTCGGTACATTCCACATTATCCATATTATCACTGTTTTTGGTGCTTGTTTCTGCAAAATAAGTCACCATGGGCCCCAAGAAAGCTTCTAGTGCCAACCCTGTGGTAAAAAGGATGAGAATTAGTATGGAAATTAAGAAAGATTTTGAAGGGTTTGGGGCTAACCCTGAGAAGCCTATGCCAGTTGTGGAATCCATTGTGCCTACTTCAAAAATTAAGGAAATGTGTGCACAGTGGGTTGAAGTGCAAACCTTTATGGATGAAAATCACCCTAACACAGCTATTGCAAGCCGTGCTGGTGACTATTACAATGACAATGTTGTCACCCATTTTAGACAAATCGTAAAGGAACGGGAGGTACAGAGCTCTATGGACAGATTTGTTGTGCGACAGAGGTCCAGTGACTCTCAAGCTGGCCCTAGTGGCATTAAAAGAAGGGAAGTTATCCCAGAAAAGGACTTGCTACCTCAAGTCCTAATGGAAGGGGATTCCCCTTCTAAACACTAACACCATCCACACTCTCCCCTCCTCCCATCCCATCAATCATCACCAGATCTTCAATAAAGGTAAATGTCATGTAACTGTGCATGTTTTCTTCAGTGTGTGTATTAAAATTAATATTTCATGTGGTAAAAAAATTTTTTTTTCATACTTTTGGGTGTCTTGCACGAATTAATTTGATTTCCATTATTTCTTATGGGGAAAATTGATTCGCTTTTCGATATTTTCGGTATTCGATGAGCTCTCAGGAACAGATTAATATCGAATACCGGGGGTCCACTGTATATATTTCTAGACAATAGTATGTGACTAAATTAGGTGAAAATGTTCACGTATCAATGTTTGTACAGTTGTTGTGTAGTATACGAGTGTATATATCAAAAATATGGCTTATATTGGTCTCGCAAACCATAAAAGTTACTTGAAAAAATGAAATGATAAAAAATAAAAGAAAAGTAGAAAAAATAATAAATAAACTATTACCATGTGACCGGCAGTCGGCGATGTTGCCGTAAGCGGCTCACTTTCTGTCAACTTCACGCCTCCATATCCCGATAAGTATTGATCACAAAAAAATTTTTTTTGGCCTATAATACTCACAAAAATATGCTCTCTCATTTCATAAGAATTTTTTTTTTTTCGAAAATTTTTCGACCCTAAGAACACGTTTGGGAGAAGGTCTGTCAACCCTGAAAGGGTTAATTTGCATGAAATTGGCTAAACTGTCAATGTCTGACCACTTTATTGGGTAGTTGAAATCCGTAAATGGGCAGTTTCTTGTACTCAACTGATAGAAAAAATAGAGTTCTAAAGAAATAGCTACGAGTTTGGTCGACTGGAACAATGGAATTGGCTGAAAAGAGGGCTCAAAGTCAGTGAAATCACTAATGCGTATATATTGCCGAGATCACTAACTTCACAGGAGCGTAATTCCGCAAGTTTTTGATAAAATTTCATACTTCTGGTGTCATTACCATCAGGAAAAGATTATCATTTCATAAGAAAAAAATTTTTTTTTTTTTCAAAAATTTTTCAATAGAATGACAGTTTCAGAAAGGGGCTTGCAACAGTCAAAGGGTTAAAAATACATCAGAAATGTTATAAATGATGCAAAGGTGGCATTAACCCTTTCAGGGTCCAAGGCCAAAATCAGAAGTGGTGCCCCAGTGTCCAAGAAATTTTGAAAAAAAAAAAAATTATTTTTTCTTTCAAACTTAAAGATAATATTTTTGTGAAGGTAATAAAACAAAAAAAAAAATTCTGATCAGTACTTACCGAGATACAGCGGCAGGAAGTTGACCCAAAATGATGAAAATATTAGTGTGGTTATTGTGTTAAATACAACGGTACCATATAGTACCATATGGTACAATCGTGCCATAGGGTGCAATGGTACTATATAGTGCAATTGTACATATGGTACAATGGTACCATATGGTACAATGGCACATGATACAATGGTACCATATGATACAATGGTACCATATGGTAGAATATGGTACAATGGCACCATTTGGTACAATGGTACCATACGATACAATGGTACCAGATGGTGCAATGGTACCTTATGGTGCAATGGTACCATATGGTACATTGTACCATACAGTACAATGATACCATATGGTTCATTGTACCAAATGGTACTGTTGTATTCAACACAATAAACACACTAATATTTTCATCATTATTTTGTTTACAATAGTTGTTTACAACAAAAATATGCAAAAATGTTGTATATTAGTAATGTTCTATTATATACTGACAAATGTACAGGAACTCGACATGTTCCTTGAGTTGGATGACAAAGCACTTTGTCTCGGAAACTGTGGAGTCAGTAGCTAGCTTGCGTCGTCACTTACTGTCTTGGCTGGTGTCTCATGCCACCAACACCTATTGACCATATGGTACACGGTATCATATGTTACAGGGTACCATATGGTACATTGTACTATATGGTATAGGGTACCATGCAGTACAGGATAATATATGGTGCAGGGTACCATATGGTACAGGGTACCATGCAGTACAGGATAATATATGGTGCAGGGTACCATATGGTACAGGGTACCATATGGCACAGGGTACCATATGACACAGGGTACCATATGACACAGGGTACCATACAGTACAGGACACCATATGGTACAGGACACCATATGGTACAGGACACCATATGGTACAGATACAAGGATCCCTATGGAAATAAGTAACCCTGACTTTTTTGGGTTATCCTAGGATTTTATACGTATGCTGCTATGTATGATAATCTATGTAATTGTATTTCTGTACACCTGAATAAACTTACTCAAGCACATGTGGCATCATAAGTAAGTTTATTTAGGTATACACAAATAAAGTTACATAGAATATCATACTTAGCAGCATATGTTTGGACAACCTAGGATAACCCAAAAAAGTCAGACAGACTTATTTCCATTAGGGTCCCTGTACCCTGTACCATATGGTATAATGTACCATATGGTACAATGTACTATATGGTATATTGTACCATATGGTACTATTGTATCATATGATACCATTGTACCATATGATACCATTGTACCATATGATACCATTGTATGACATGGCACCATTGTACCATATGGTACAATGGTACCATATGGTTCAAAACCATAGAATTCCTCTTCAGCTCCACTTCCATCAGTCTTAGAACTTTAAGTTGTAAAGAGGAGAGTCAGAATTCACCCAGAGAGTGAGTGAGGAGTGAGAGCTTCCTTGCCGCCAGGCACAATGAACAAAGCTACTTTGCCGGCGTTCCCACAATGCCATGTGGGCGTCCAAATTTTTTCTATAGTGTGCACAATGACCACCCAGACCCATTTTCTCAGATGTAGGCCTACCAGCCATCTCACGCTAAATTTGACGCTGCTAGAATTTTGGTGTAGATCTACGGTTTGGACCCTGAACGTAAAGCCGTAGATCTACGGGACGGACCCTGAAAAGGTTAAAACAATATCAAACATGGCTGACACAAACTCACTACCATTATAGTATGCTCGTCAATTAGTGACGAATTGTTTACCGACATGGTCTTAGCAACGTAACTCCGCCGTTAAGTGAGGAGAGGCTGTATACTGGCAATTTAAGGAGTTACATTCAAAGTCTTTTAGGGAAATACATTAAACATTTTTGTTTGAATTTATTAATGTACAATTTTTTAATTCAACTGGTAAGTTACTCCACAATTTTAGCCCCTTTCATTTGCATGAGGTTTATATGGTGGCTTAGGCTAACAAGAGGAATAACAAAGGAGCATTTGCTTGGAGTGTGATGCCTATCTAAGCAGTGTCTTAGGTCAGCACTGCATTACAGTGAAGCATTTTGAAATTGTGGAATGAACACAAGTATGTATGGTATTAGTATTTTCAAGTTGGAAAAATTTGAATGAGGGCAAACCATAAAATATTCACAGCTCAATTAGTAACAAATAGTTTACTCCAACTCTAACATACCATATATTCTGGTCATGAGGTCAGTGAGTGTTTGGTTACCATTGTAGACAGTGCCAGATGCACACCCAGTCTCCCATTTGAATTTGCCTGCAACAAACAATCTTATCAAATTTTCTTTGCAAATGTACTGTCCTATTCTACAAAATAATGTGGCCCCAAAAAATGCACAGAAATTAATGCTTAAAATGATGAGTTATACATACAAAGTGCATGTAGAATATAACCAACTGGTAAAAGTGTTAGAACTGCATTTTCACTTGTAGAGCACAATCCAAAGATGACAGATGTTAAAGGTCTATAGTTGCATATTCACTAACTGGTGCATACTGAATAAACTGAGGGCCATTCTATTCATAGTAAATGGAATGGACATTAAGAGACAGGAATGTTTTTAACTGATACTGTTGCACACTAAAACACTACTACTGTAGATACTGCATGTTACTGAAGCATAAATGGCTCTTCTTTAGATACTTGTAGGGTAGTAAGTTTAAATTTACAAATAAAAAAACAAAGTAAAACAGTCCTCCCCCTTGTAAATACCACTTATTTGCCCAACTGTTATTTTTCTTACCAAACTGTGCATATTTAGCAGCTTCTTCCATAATCGTCTCAGGACTCCAGCCTTTCTCCGGCAGTTCAGTTAGATATGATGAGTTGTTGATGGCCTTATTAAAGTCATTTGTCATTGAAATGGTCACCTGGTGCAAAATGCATTTATTATTTGTAAAAGACAAACTATAAGAAGAGCTACTATATCAATAACTTATCAACTTTATGTAAGTATAATGAATATAATTTATCAAAGCCAGTGAAGAGGGTGCATTCATAAATGTGCAAGCCACTAATAGACTGTACCTATTTATTTTCAGGATTTGTCTACCTCCCTAAGCAGTTGAACCTATAAATACACATCTATGTTATTTTATGTATAGGTACATATAAATATACAATAGTAAATAATTACAGATTTTTTAATATGGGCAAGGTATCATTTATGATGGGACTCAGAGAAACTGGATAGTTGGACTTTGAGTCCTGGAGGTAGGAAGTAAATGCCTACACTCTCAAGAAGGGATGGGGATATTATAGTTTGGAGGGTCATCTGAACTGTGATGTCCACACAGTTTTGGTGGGAAGTAGCCAGTGTTTAAAAAAAAAAAATAGCATTATATATATTCAAAATGCTATACCCATGTGGGTCTTTCAGTGTTGCATGGCAAGAGTTCAGCTGATGATAGAAATTAAGTAGTGCAAGTACACCACTGATTTTCCAGCACCCTTGGTTCCACAGCCTTGTTGAATTCTCCATTCTGCCAGACCAACAGAGGTCACATAATAATTTAATAATACACCTCTTACCCACTAATTATACACCTACCATATCTCTAAAGCACCATGGTCTATTAATTATTGTACCTAAAAAGAATGTTGCAGTACTATCACTCCCAAAGTGGTAATTTAAGAATTTTACTAAAACTGAAGAGCTTTGCTTAATTCAACTCACAGCTCAATTAACTTATCAGTAGTAAGTCTTACAGCTACATCACTGATACTTGGAAAATAAGTTAAGTTGCACAAAATCAAGGAATCACCACCAACAAATGTGATGTAAACAATGTAAGCAAGTGTGCCATTTGTGGTGCTTAGTAAATTAATCTGGCAGATACAGGAATTCAGGTACCCTTGTAATTCTGTCCTGAATACAAGAGGTCTGGATCATCAGGTCCCATAAAATCAGTGGTGTACCTGTACCAGCGGTGAAGATTAAGACAAGAGAATGAGAATATCATTTTTATCACAATGAATCAGTTTCACTTCAAAAATATTACAAAGTCCACTTTACAGGCAAGACTGTCAAACAAAAAGGCAGATTAAGTAAGGGAACTGAAGGTTAAAAATGAAGTCAACATAACCTTAGATGTAAAAAAAAGTTATCACTGACAATTACTACAGAGCACCACTGGGGGCTCCTCAAGATGACAAAGATAAAGTATGTTATGACTTACATACAGGCAAGGGAGCCCAGCTTCCCTCAACCAACAGAGACAAAGGAAGAAAGGATGGCCAGCAGCTGAATTGTGGTTTGATTAAAGAACAGCATTTGTCACTAACGTGAACCAATGAAGCTGCCAGGATTTTAAGAGTCAAAAAATGGTAAATATGTGAGAAAAATCATAAAGATGATTTTTAGCACAAACAGGTAGAACAGAAGGCCACAGCTGCATACCGAGAAGAAAAAAGGCATCAGAATTATACTAAAATTTTTTCCTTAAAAAATATAGTAGTTAAATTCTGGAATGGTATCCAAGAGGTAGTACCCATAACTGCTACAACCACTTGAAATTTTCAATACTGATATGACAGATTAAATGCAAACAACAGGACACAAAAATCCTTAACAGGTAATCAAGGACACATTTGTGAAAGTTTTCAAGAACCATGGTGTGAATAGCAACAAAATCAGCTAAGAAGAAGGAGGCAAACAAAAAAATGTAGCCATTCAATGATGAAAATTGTCAAAATGTATAAAAAAAAAAAAAAAGGAGAAAGTGAACCTAGCCTGCACACTAAAATTGCTACCTGGATGGTGAGAAGTATATGTATGAGAGAGAGACAATGATGAAGGGGAAATGATCGAAACTGTGGAGATCATTTATTATTGTCAAAAGTCTAGAGCAATGGAAGATGAGAAAATTGAAAGGCCAATACAAAAATGAGTTAAAAGTAAAGGGTCTAAATATTTAGGGTTGAAGCAATGGTAGAGAACTTATTGACATAGGTCACAGTCTCTCGATGAAACCGGCCCCAAAGTAAATGATGCAAATTAAAAATCACTCGACAGCAGGAGCGATTTGGAGGATAAAATTAGGGTCTGCAGGTTATCTAACAGATGTACAAGGAAAGATGTATAAGAAACAGACTGTAGAGCACTTTCCTGCAATAAATAAATTTCAGTAATACTGAGTAGTGTGTGGAGTCTGAACATAAAATCTAGTATACTAAATATCAGTAGACACAAGAAGTGCAAAAATATTGTACAATGCACAAAGACAATATCAAGAGAAACAATGGCCTGTAAAGAAAAAATTAAGACAAAACAGCTGAAGATCTTACTGATTACCTCTACATCTTCTAAGGTCCCATCCTATGACAGAAAGTATAAGCTAAATAAAATAAAAGAGGAGAAAGACATTCAAAAAAGAGAGACAAATATCAGTGAAGTAGGAGGCAGCAACAAAATACAGCACAGTACCTACCTCCACAAGAGGTAGGTAGTTAGATGGAAGTGGCAAAAGCTACAACATTATTTAGGGCACCTCACAGATTGACAGCTAGGTACCTGAAGAAAGAAACAAAATACTCCTGAGACCTCACATTTGTGAGAGCACCATGGTATAGAGCTATGTTGGTTTAGAAAGACACGTAAGCAAACACTATAACATATTTATTAGAAAACGTTTCGGTCCTGGGACCTTGATCACTTCTAAACGTTTTCGTTTTCTAATAAATATGTTATAGTGTTTGCTTACGTGTCTTTCTAAACCAACTTGTCGGTATTTATTACCAAGGTTTATACCATAGAGCTATGTAAAAGCCACTACAGTCTCTAAATGTCTCTATGTCCAAAACATCCTAAACTGCATTTAACCCTTTGACTGTTTTCAACGTATAAATACGTCTTACGAGCCAATGTTTCTGACGTATATATACTCAATAATTCTAGCGGCTTCAAATCAAGCGGGAGAAAGCTGGTAGGCCCACATGTGAGAGAATGGGTCTGTGTGGTCAGTGTGCACCACATAAAAAAATCCTGCAGCACACATTGCGTAATGAGAAAAAAAAACTCTGATCGTTTTTTTGGAATAAAACGCTGACTTTGAGGTGTATTTTCGTATAGTATTTATCGTTGTATTCGCGTTTTCATGGTCTTAGGTGATAAAATGGAAAAAATATTACAGAAATAGAGATGATTTTCATTACTTTGATGATGAAAACGACCTTGAAACTGAGCTCAAAGTAGAGGAAATGTTCGATTTTTACTAATGTTCAGGAGTAAATAAATCACACCACACGTCCAATACACGTCAACTGGGGAGTCTAATATTCTTTCACTGGTGCACTGATATTATTTATACCATTTTTACAATAATGCAGTAGTCTGCATAACAGTACATTTTGTATTTTTTTGTATGAATAAAAAATCAAAATAGAAAGCAATAATAATATAAGAGGGGCCTAGAGATGTGACTAATGAACAGAGCATATGTTATTTTAGTGCCACGAATGTCTACCTTGTTTATTCTGGACCCTATTTTGAAATTGGCATCTTTTTTAGTTTGCATAAAATTGGCCAAATTGCCAATTTCTGACCACCATATTGGGTAGTCCAAATTAGTAAATGGGAGGTTTCTTGTACTCAGCTGATAGATAAAATGGAGTTCTAAAGAAATAGCTATGAGTTTGGTCGACTGGAACAATGGAATTGGCTGAAAATAGGGCTCAAAGTCGGCGAAATCGCCGATACGCATATATCGCCGACCGCTAACTTCGTGGGAGCATAATTCCATGAGTTTTCGACCAATTTTCGAACTTTTGGTGTCATTACCATCGGGAAAAGATTCTCTATCATTTCATAAGAAAAAATAATTTTTTTTTCAAAAATTGAGCGACATAGAATGACAGTTTCAGAAAGGGGCCTAAAAACAGTCAAAGGATTAAACAGAATAACAGAGGTGACAGACAGAGGAACAACAGAAAGATATGCATCAGAAGAAAAGTGGGAAAACCCCTTAACAACCTATTTTCCAATTTTATAGCATTCAGGAGAAAACAGATGCTGTAAGAAGGAACTGCCTGTCTCAAGCTGCCATGTGTGTGTCCTGTATTTTTTTTATTTCATTATTGGTTAATTACACCAGAATGTGAATACAGGTTAATATGTAATTAAAACACAGTGGTGGAAATTGCATACCCTGGTCATCTGCTTGAGACTGTATTGCATAGATTGATATATGTTAACCTACCCAAACAGAATAATAAATGTGATGAATGGTTTTGAAAACCGACAAGTTGAAAAATTGAGACACTTATGCAACACATGGGAATCTTTATTGAAGAAATGTTTCGCCACACAGTGGCTTCATCAGTCCAATACAAAGTAGAAATGGGTAAGGAGAGTAGAAGTATGAGGTAATCAGTCCCTCAACCTGGAATCGATGTGTTCAGTCAATCACTCTTGTAGGAAGTGCAGCATAGGGCCAGAGAGGTGGCTTATATACTGCGGTGAGATGAGTTGAAGCAGGAGGAGGCGGGATCACAGTGGGACCTGCCACTAGTGTAAGCAGGTCGTCGTCCAAAGGTTGGGCCATGTTAGATCGGTCAGAAATGCACGAACAGCAATTTGGAGGAAAGTGTGCAGTCTAACTGGACAAGAGGTTGCTCAGAAAGTCTGTCTTCTTATTGATACACAACAGTCAGAAGCAGAGGCAAGGTAGGCACAACCATAATAGGTTATGAAAAGGATGAGAACATGCACACCTCTGCCTCCACTATAAAAATGAGGACAGAAGGGCTATGAAAAGGACACAAGCAAATGAGGATAGGGAATGTAACTAAGTAGGAGTGTCTGAAGATATTGGAGGGCACAACGGGACAGAAAGGATGATGGGTTATGCCAAAATATAAGACAGACAAAAGGAAGCCTTAATGTAAGGTGAGTTAATGCCTAACCAAAAGATGCACCTTCCTTCTCATGCAGATAGCCTACCTCACACTTCTGCTTAAAGACATGATATTAATAAGAATATGAGAGTGATCCTCTGTACAACTGAAAAGCACTGACAAGAGAGGTTATTGTGAACTAATGAGCTATTTATGGTGTCCAGCCTCGTTTCTTTATGTGCCATAAGTGTGGTGTACAGCATGATTTTCCAGTGGTTTAGGCTTGTACTATATCAGCCCATCTCTAAACTCATTCCTGCAATTTGACACTATTTAAGGAGAAGTATGTGCTTCTATGTATTTTCGATATTTTTTCATAAATTTTAACAAATGATTACAAACCTTTTCTATTTCTTTCTCAATCCTGGACTTCACTGGTGGAACTTTTCTAGCCAATTTAAAAAATGCCTTTATTCCTCGTTCTAGGAGAGCTATAAAAAAATTATTTATCTATAAGCACAGCAGAAGACAAACATTTTCATTACAAAAGATTGCAATATTCATAAGATCAGGCCTCTACTCACTGCAGACTAAAAATTCACTAAATGAATGTGAGATTCAAAGAAAGAATTTAACACTGAAAGGAGGCCAACTACATACAAAGAACTCTGAATTTGAAAGAGAAAACAGGCCTTGTATAAAACATACGTACTTTCATCTTTAAACAGAAAATTTCTAACCCATATTAACAATATGGTTGTTCCTGCTGTTCTCAAGATTATCTCCCATGCTGGCTTTCCTTCACATAAATGATTGACATATTCTTGAATCAACATTAGGTAGCTATGAAGGGAATCCATTTTGCCTGTGGATAAAAAAATGTATAGTACCAAGATGAAAAAAGTAACAATTTGTCTATATTAAGAAATTTTGAAGAGAAAAAGCAAAGGTTTAACAACACTGTATACAAATTTATGCAAGATCAGATCATCTGTGCCATTTTTAAACTTGCAAAGTTTCCAAGCAGTTATGGTTGTGACTAGGATGTTAACAAATTTGTCACTAGCTTAGAGGGTTCATCTACCTTCACAGCCTGGCCTTGATGCCAAACTTTCTTGTTGACTGCCTGATCAACTGGCTATAGCTGCTAGTCAATTGCTGTCCAACATAGTCATCACAACTTGGATGATCTGCCACATGTTGCAGGAATTAGTTCTAATTCCTTTTGAAAGGTTTTACTTTTGTGGGGAGTTTAAATTTGTAACTACAAATAAGAAGCTTATCTTCATAACCTAAATGTTGCCCAGAAGAAATTACAGTACCTCTGAACAGCAAGGCCTCTAATGCAGCTCAGCCCTTGATGATAACCATTAAATTAATTAATTCATTCATTCACTCATTCATGCACTTGCACTCTTTCACTCTTCCTCAGGAAAATTGTCAAAATTTAATATTTCTGCAACTCTGTGCCATTTCCAAGCTACTACCAGTCTGAAACCAACCAAAATCCTCTCTATTTTACTAATATGTTTTCCATTCTATCAAGTGATACCAAGAAACAGCAAAAAAAAAAAAAAAATCACACTAGAAAATGCCTCAAAGTCACTACATTGAACCCTCAGTTATCAGCCATAATCCGTTCCAGAAGGTCGGCCTAAAAGCGAAATGGCCGATAACCGAAATATTTCCCATAAGAATTAACCCCTAAACTGTCCAAACATAGATCCATGTTCACTTGCATAGCGCTTCGAACGTAGATCTACGTTCGATTTTACATGCTTTATGAAAAAAAAATGTAGATCTACATTCAAAGCGCTATGTAAGTGAACGTAGATCTACGTTTGGACAGTTTCAGAGTTAATATAAATCCAATTAATCCATTTCAGACACCCAAAAATATTAACAAAAAATGCATTTTTTAAAGATTAACTACAGTTTTACATACAGAAAACAATGAGAACTAAATAAAATGACTAATGAAATGGATAAATGAACATTTAACCCTTTGAGGGTTTTGGTCGTAGTAGTACGTCTTACGCGTAGGGGTTTTTGACGTACTAGTACGCATAAATTCTAGCGGCCTCAAATCTCGCAGGAAAAGGCTGATAAGCCTAGATGTGAGAGAATGGGTCTGTGTGGTGGGTGTGCGCAGTAGGAAAAAAATCTTGGACCCAGTGGTGCATTGTGGGAATGCCATCATAGTACACAATTTCCACCGTGCCCTGCGGTAAGAAGTTCCTCACTCCTCGGCGAATTGGGACACTTATGTTCCCCAGTGACAGTTCTAATACAGATGGAAGTGACAGTGAAGATGAGTTTCAAGGTTCTGGTGAGGTTTTGACCGAAACTAATGACCATAATATGGGTAATAGTGAGGAAAACCCAGACAACCACAGCCTTCCACCTCTGGTGCTGGGCCGTCGTTCAGTTGTACCAGAATCAAAGAGGAAACTCCTATTTTCCAAAATCCCAGACTCAGATGTGAGCATTGGTGATGATAATGATAGTGATTATGAACTACAAGCTCTTCAAACTTGTTCCAAGAATGGGGAAGGAGGGAAGGAGGAGGCAGAGGGAGAGGAGGGCAGAGGGGAGGAGAGAGGAAGAGGAGGAGAGAGGAGGGGGAGGAGGAGGAGAGGAGGAGGAGGAGGAGGAGGAGGAGGGAAAGGGAAGGAGAGAGGAGGAGGAGGAGGAAGAAAAGGGAGGAGGAGGAGGAGGAGAGAGAAGGGGAAAGGAGGAGGAAGAGAGGAGGGGAAGAGAAGAGGAGGAGGAGGAGGAGGAGGAAGAAGAATACGTAATGATAACAATAATACATAATAATAATAATACATAATAATAATAATACATAATAATAATAATACATAATAATAATAATAGGTAATAATAATAATATGTAATAATAAATGTTCACCCATGACAGTAACAAGATAAGGGGAGAGAACATCTAATAAGTGCTGACGTTTGATGAGGGTAAATGAGGGTAGAGCTGATGCCAAAAGATGAGATGAACATCGCCCTCCCTTTGTTTTTGCTGGTATACTAACATTTCTGTCTGTCTATTTGCCTGTCTGTCAAGCTCCCTGTCTATCCATCTAGCTCTCTGTCTCAGAGAGCCACAAGACTGCGTCATCACTTTTACTCACATCTTCAAGCAGAGTATAGCACTTTGTCTGGTTTCTTGGGGTTTTCCTAGGTAATTTATACTATGTATACTTGTATTTATGTGTACCTGTGAGACAGATAGACAGACAGATAGAATGAGGGAGAAAGATAATTAGATAGAATGGAGGAGGGGAAGCAGCATCCGACCCCATTGTTTTGACAGGCCGGAGGGGGAAAGAGTAATGAGCCAATATGTCACTTTGACAGCTGCCGACTCCTTGTAATTTACACTATGGACGAGGAGAAGAAGGAGAAGGAGGAAGAGTAGGGGGAAGAGGAAGAAGAGGAGGAGGAGGAAGAGGAGGAGGAGGAAGAGGAAGAGTAGGAGGAAGAGGAATAAGAGGAAGAGGAGGAGGAAGAGGAATAGTAGGAGGAAGATTAGGGGGAAGAGGAGGAAGAGGAAGAGGAGGAGGAGGAGGAAGAGTAGGAGGAAGAGGAAGAAGAGGAGGAGGAGGAAGAGGAGGAGGAGGAAGAGGAAGAGTAGGAGGAAGAGGAAGAGGAGGAAGAGGAAGAGTATGAGGAAGAGTAGGGGGAAGAGGAGGAAGAGTAGGGGAAGAGGAGGAAGAGGAAGAAGAGGAGGAGGAGGGTGGAACACTAGTACACTGGTACTGGTACACTAACATTTCTGTCTGTCTATTTGTCTGTCTGTCAAGCTCCCTGTCTATCTGTCTATCCGTCTAGCTCTCTGTCTCAGAGAGCCACAAGACTGTGTCATCACTTTTACTCACATCAAGCAGAGTATAGCACTTTGTCTGGATTTCTTGGGTTATCCTAGGTAATTTATACTATGTATACTTGTATTTATGTGTACCTGTGAGACAGAGATAGACAGACAGATAGAAAGAGAGAGACAGATTGAAAGAGATAGAATGAGGGAGAAAGATAAAACACCATTGTGTATGACACCATGTTTCAGAGTTCCACAAGCTGCAGAACTAATAGGAATATGTTCAGTGACTGTATATTGGTATATATATTATAGAACAATAATAATAAACAATGTTTTGTATTGTTTGTTTTTCTAAACAAATTTTGTAAATAATATATTGATAATTATGTTTGTGTGCTTATTGTGTTGTATACAACGAGTGTATATATGTACATTGCACCTTACTTTGGTCTCACAGGCCACATAAGTTATGTGAAAAAATAAAATAGTGAAAAAAACAACAAACCTTCACATACAAGTAAATCAAAGTTTACCGGGTGAGCGGCAGTCGCCGCTGTTGCCATACGCGGCTCATTTTCTGCAAACTTCATGCATCCATATCTCCGTAAGTATTGATGGTAAATTTTTTTTGTTTATCCTATAATGTTTAGAAAAAAAAACTCTATTTTTTCATAAGAAAAAATAATTTTTTTTTTTTTGAAATTTGGCCGACCCTGAGAACGAGTTTCGGAGAGGGCCTGTCGACCCTCAAAGGGTTAAATGACTTTTACCTTAATTGAAGAGTCTTGTTGGCATATACAAAACAGCAAGGGAGGCTTAAACATGATGTTATTATCAACTCTACGGCTTATTTATCTATCACAATTCATCTAATATGACATAAACAATATTAATAACCTAGAAACCATGATATTTACTCTAGAATGAATAAAATGTCATTATGTATAGAGCGAGTGATTGTGTGTTGTTGTTGTTGGATTTATAAAGGCCACTGAGAGCATAAGCCGTACATTTTAGTGGTAGTGGGCAGCAGCATATCTACTACAGTAGGGCCCCACTTATACGGCAGGTTAGGTTCCAGGCTACCGCCGTAAAGCGGAAATTGCCGTAAAGTGGTACACCCTTTTTTTCCACTTATAAATGCATACAAATACTAGATAACAAGTTTATACTAACATATATTAAGTTAGTAATAGAACTAGGCATCAAAAAACAATAAAAAAGTACAATACACACATAGTGCACTCATTACTTACCTTAAAATATTTATAGTCTCAATCTAGGGTGAGACAAGTAGTATTTATTGTAAGAAATCAAGTGTGGTATGTATGGTAGTCGGCCAGGCTACCATACCAGGCCAACCCACCTACACATAATATTCTATTACATTTAAGCATCCCAGAGCGATAAAATGCATATACAGTTTACTCATTACTTACCTTAAAATATTTGTAGTCTTAATCTAGGGTGAGATGAGTAGTAATTATTGTAAAAAATCAAGTGTGGTATGTATGGTAGTCAGCCGGGCTACCAAACCAGGCCAACCCACCCACACATATATTCTATGATATATAATGATATATGATATATAATAGCTAAATTCAAATCCAAGTACCTACAAAAACCTCTCACATTGATAAACATCTACAGAGTTCCACAGTCAAACATTAGCCAATTTAGTCAAAATCTAGGAAGTATGATAACTGATGCACGCATGAACAAAGATCACTTACTACTCTCAGGTGACTTCAATATAAATCTCCTGCAAGACCAGGACCCACACGTTACTGAATTCACAAACACAATGAGTAACTGTATGTTACTACCAACAGTAACAAAACCTACAAGAGCTACAGAGACTAGTGTTTCCCTACTTGACCACATCTGGACCAACACCATATCCCCTTTAAAATCAGGCATAATTACAGATAATACCACAGACCACTACCCTACTTTCCTCATAACAACTCTTGGTAAACTACCCCAAGACACTACTAAAGTTACCTTCAGACTTCACAATGAGGCAGCCATTAATAACTTCACAACAGCAATAGCAAACATTGATTGGCACACTGAGCTAGAAACCTATACAGATATTGACGAATGTATTAATAATTTTCTAAAAAAAACCCAATACCTCTATAACAAGCACTGCCCTAAAAAAACTAAACAGATGACAGCAAAGAGACTGAACAGTCCCTGGCTAACACCCAGCATTCTCAAATCCATAAATACAAAACACCAATATGAAAAACAGTACAGAATGGGTCACATAACCAGAGACCAAACAAAACGTTACTCGTCAATCCTAACCAGCCTGATAAGAAGGGCAAAAAAATTGTATTATGAGAACAGATTATCCAACTTAAGAGGTGATATAAAAAAGACCTGGAAAACCCTATCAGAAATTCTGGGAACAAAAAAGATATCACGAAATAGCGAAATAAAATTAGCAAAATCAGATGAACCCCAACTCCCACCAACAGAAACAGCAAACAGACTCAATGATTTCTTCTCCACTATAGGACAAAACCTTGCCAATAAAATCCCAAGCTCAGATACCCCACCAAATGACTACCTCACCGGCAACTACCCGAACACACTGTTCCTAGCTCCGACTAACCCATACGAAGTCTCCCTTATTATCAACGCACTAAAAAACAAGGCAGGAGATTTAAATACCTTACCAGCCTTTATATACAAAAAAGTGTCACAAGTACTATCACCAATCATTGCAACACTCTTTAACAAATCCATTGAATCCTCCACCTTCCCTACAGTACTCAAAATAGCAAGGGTCACCCCGATCCACAAAGGAGGAGACCAAACAGAGTTGAATAACTATAGGCCAATATCCAACTTACACCCTCTCTCAAAAATCTTCGAAAAATTAATTCATAAACGAATCTACTCCTACCTTATCTCCCAAAACATACTCAACCCCTGCCAATTTGGATTCAGGCCTAATAAAAATACTAATGATGCTATTATACACATGCTAGAACATATATACACTGCAATAGAGAAAAAAGAAGTCCCACTGGGTATCTTCATTGACTTACGTAAAGCTTTTGATACAGTTGACCATGACTTGCTCCACGTAAAATTGTCACACTATGGTATAAGAGGGCACTCCCTCAACTACCTCAAGTCATACCTCAGCAACAGAAGCCAATATGTGTACGCAAATGGGGCAAACTCTTCTGCGTAACCAATTACAGTTGGTGTCCCACAGGGAAGTGTCCTTGGCCCTCTTCTCTTTCTCCTATACATAAATGACCTTCCAAATGCTTCGCAATTACTCAAACCCACACTATTTGCAGATGACACTACATACGTCTTCTCTCACCCGAGCCCAGTCACGCTAGCCAATACTGTAAATACCCAATTACAGAAAATATCTACCTGGATGAGGACTAACAAACTTACACTAAACATTGACAAAACCTACTTCATTCAGTTTGGTAACAGAGCTACAGATGTCCCTCTTAACATAATGATAAACGGATCACCTATCACAAAACTAACAGAGGGAAAATTCTTAGGAATCACCTTGATAATAGACTCAAATTTCATACACATATACAACAAATTTCTAAGAAAATTTCCAAGACTGTAGGCATACTATCGAAGATACGGTACTATGTTCCACAGTCAGCCCTCCTGGCCCTATATCACTCTCTTATTTACCCCTATCTCACCTATGGAATTTGTGCATGGGGCTCAACAACAATTAACCATCTCAGACCACTAATTACTCAACAAAAGGCTGCAGTTAGAATGATAACAAATTCTCACTACAGGCAGCACACTCACCAATATTCAATACACTAAACCTACTCACCATACAAAACACCCATACTTATTACTGCACCTATTACATACATAGAACACTTAACTCTGATATTAACCCTCCCCTCAAACATCTCCTTGCCAACCTCAACAGAACACATGACCATAACACAAGGCACAGATCACTCTTTGATGTTCCTCGTGTCCATCTCACACTATGCAAAACTCAATGCACATAAAAGGCCCTAAAATCTGGAATTCATTACCTGTAAATATAAAAGAAACACTACCTGTTTATAAATTCAAGTCTCTTCTCAAAGATCACTTACTCACCCAAAACCAAATAAATACTGAATAACTGAACCTTATAAATTGTATATCTTAAATGTTTCTCACAATTATATCACATAAATGTTAAACCTAAACCGAATCTAACTTTATTATTTTTTAAATACACTACCTAACAGAATCACTACCTAACTGAATGCAACCATATGACCTGTCTTTGTAATACTCACTTGTACTTTTTTAGTAATCTGTTTTTCATTAATGTTTTATCACTGATTTCATCATTGCTTAGTTAATCTTAAGTTAATTTTAAGCCAGCCCGTAATGCTATGCATAGTATAAGTGGCTTTGGCATACTGCTCTTATCTGTATCTTTTTGTACCTCTGTATGTGTGCTCAAATTGGAAATAAATAAATAAAAATAAATAAAAATAAATAAATAAATATGATATTTAAGCATCCCAGAGCAATAAAATGTATATACAGTTCACTCATTACTTACCTTAAAATATTTGTAGTCTTAATGTAGGGTCAGGAGTAAGTAAATGAGATAAAACGAATAAATGAGAGAGAGAGAAAGAATGAGTGCATGAGAGAGGACAGGCGCAGAGTTATGTATACAAACCAGGTGAAGGTAAGTTTTGTAAACAAACAAAGTGTACACGTCTGGTTTGTGTACAAGTTACATTGTGTACAAGTTGTCTCTACATTGATACGGTAGAATAAATAAAGAAGAACACTCTCATTCTCATGTAACATCATTTTGAGAAGAAATGACGCTCTGAGTGAAGGCAATGGAAATAAGTCACTCTGTCTGACTTTTTTGGGTTATCCTAGGTTCTCTACACATATGCTGTTATGTATGATAATCTATGTAACTGTATTTGTGTATACCTGAATAACTTACTTACATACATACGAAAGGAATAATTTTCTACAGTTACCCACAGTAACACACTTTCTCTTACGTTAGATTAAAGAAAATGTTATTCTTGGCTCACTTGTACAAGTTATCTGGCTACCACATCTCATATTTATGTTTATTTATTCTATTGTGGGGTGTATTTATCATCTTCATATGTTATGTATCATATTTATTATATAATTTTGAAAAAAATATCATGGATGGATTAATGAAAATGTGTATAGTAACCCTTAAACGGTCCAAAGAGATTGACGTTCAAATTCGTAGTGCTACAAAAGTAGATCTACTTTTTTTTACATATTTTCAAATATAACAAAAAAAATGTAGATAAAAGTTTTTATTACATGTTTTCAAATGTAAAACAAAAAAAAAGATCTACATTTTTTTACATACTTTCAGATGTTGAAAAAACGTATATATACGTTTGGACCATTTAAGGGTTAACGTAATGTATACCACATTTAATGAGACTCAGTGATGATGATTATTATTATTTCTAATATGGCGTCAATTGTGCAAGTCGTCTGCTACCACATCTGATATTTATGTTTATTTATTCTACTGTGGGGTGTATTTATCATATTTATATGTTATGCATCGTGTTTATTATATAATTTTGAAAAAATATCATAGATGGATTAATGAAAATGTGTATATTAACGTAATATACGACATTTAAATGAGACTCGGTGATTATTATTATCATTATTAATATGACGTCTGGAGACATAAAACACTCTTAATTCAAATTCAAATTCAAAGTTTATTCTCTATAAGGATTACAATGCTGAGTTTACAGAATTTGGTTATTGTGTGGTTTACATGTAGTAAAATAATAATTACAGAGTGTACCACTAGAACACCTAGCATGGCTAGGCATTTTGGGCAGACTTAGATGAAATCTTAAGTTTAAAATATTACAAAATTATGAGGTAAGTTGGTATTATGGCTAAGTGACTAAATACTAGTTTGTGAATTTAGCAATGTGAATGCTTTTGTTTTGGCACTATACATAGTTTCAGTATTGGAGTATCACAGGCCAACTTATGACTGGTTAAGATTCATTATTTTGAGATTGAGATTGATATTTCTGTTTATGGTCAAATGGGTGAGTGAGTGTAAGTGTGAACCACCAGGTGGTATTCGTGTAATTAGTTGACAGGGTGTATCAGGGAGATAAGATGCTTTCTGATGGTAGTTTTGAAGGTGATGAATGTGTCTGCAGTTCTAGAGTTTTCAGGTAGGGTGTTCCAGATTTTAGGGCCTTTGACATACATTGAATTTTTGTAAAGGTTTAGTCGGACACGTGGAATGTCATAGAGATGTTTGCCTGTGGGTCCTGTCACAACTATCAAGAAAGTGTTTTAGGTCAAGGTTAATATTGGAATTTAAGGTCCTGTAGATGTAGATTGCACAGTAGTAAGTGTGGATGTTTGAACAGGGAGTAAGTTTAGATCTATGAAGAGTGGGGGTGTGTGTTGCCAGGGATGGGATTTAGTGATTATTCTTACTGCAGCTTTTTGTTGGGTTATTATTGGCTTTAGGTGTGTTGCTGCAGTTGAACCCCAAGCACAGATAGCATAGGTGAGGTATGGATATATAAGTGAATAGTACAGTGTGAGAAGGGCAGTTTGCGGCACATAGTATCGTATCTTGGAGAGGATCCCAACCGTTTTGGGTACATTTTTGGTTATGTGTTGGATATGGGTGCTGAAATTCAAGTTGTTGTCGATGAATAGGCCTAGGAATTTGCCCTCATTATGCCTGGCAATTAGAGTGTTGTCGATCTTAATGTTAATTTGCGCATCTCCTGCTCTGCTACCAAACATAATGTAGTAGGTTTTGTCAGTGTTAAGTGTAAGTTTATTGGCTGTCATCCAAGTCGATATTTTGATCAGCTCCTCTTTAACAATGGTATTGAGAGTGGCAAGATTGGGGTGAGAGATGACATAAGTCGTGTCGTCAGCAAAGAGAATGGGGTTCAGGTGTTGAGATACGTTTGGAAGATCATTGATGTATATGAGGAAGAGCAGGGGACCAAGGACACTTCCCTGCGGAACTCCAGTATCAAGTGGCTGTGTTGAATTGAAATATGCAAGCGCATGGACTCTTATACCATAATGGTCAAGTTTGTGGAGTAGGATGCTGTGGTCTACTGTGTCAAAAGCTTTTCTTAGGTCAATAAAAATTCCTAATGGATATTCCTTATTTTCCAATGCTGTGTAAAGCAGATCTAGCATTTTTATGATTGCATCGTTAGTGCTTTCATTTTTCCTGAATCCAAATTGGCAGGGGTTGAGTATGTTTTGTGCCGTTATAAATGAATATAGTCTCATGTGCACGAGTTTCTCAAAGATTTTGGATAGCAATGGTAAGTTTGATATTGGCCTATAGTTGTTTAAATCTGTAGGGTCACCACCTTTATGTATTGGTGTAACCCTTGCCGTCTTGAGTAGTTTCGGGAAGGTGCTAGTTTCCAGTGACTTGTTAAAAAGTAATGAGATAGCATGCGAGAGGGCATGGGCAGCTCGCTTGTACAATAATGGTGGGACATGAGACAGGTTCCCCGAGTTATTGTTAAGTGACTTTATAATCTCGGTGACTTCCGTGGGCTCAGTTGGAGCAAGATAGAAGGAATTTGGGAAATTCTCATCTAGGTAGTCCCCGGCATGGGCATTGGTACGTGGGATTTTATTGGCGAGATTAGAACCTATGGTTGAGAAGAAGTCGTTTATCTTGTTAGTTGTGTTAGTGGGATGCAGTGGTGTTTCATTAGGTTTAGTTAGGACAATATTCTTGTTTTTTTTTCAGTTTGTGGGTCCTTAGAATCTGAGAGAGTGTTTTCCAGGTCTTTTTTATATCTCCTCTTGTGTCAGTGAATCTAATGGAGTAGTATAGTTGTTTGGCTTTCTTTATTACTTTGGTGAGGACTGATGAATAGTGTTTAAGAATATCTTTGTGTATTAAGCCCTGTCTATATTGCTTTTCATATTGGTGTTTCTTATCAATGGATTTCAGAATGCTGCTGGTTAGCCATGGACAACCAAGCCGTTTGTTTGTGATCTGTTTTGTTTTTATAGGACAATGTTTGTTGTATAGTCTAAGTAATTTGGTAAGAAAAATGTTTGTCCAGTCATCAATACCATTGGCCTTGGAGAATTCTGTAGGCCAGTCAACAGTCTCTAGGTCAGCTGCGAACTTCCTTATTGAGGCCTCATCATGGAGTCTAAATGAAACTTTGTTGTATTCAAGTGGTGGTTTACTAATGTTTGTCAAGAGGATGGTTGGGTAGTGGTCTGTAGTGCTATCTGATTTTAACCCTTTGAGGGTCAACAGGCCCTCTCTGAAACTCGTTCTCAGGGTCGGCCAAATTTAAAAAAAAAAAATTATTTTCTCTTATGAAAAGATAGAGAATCTTTTCCTGATCATAAAGACACCAAAAGTTTGAAATTTGATAGAAAACTTACGGAATTATGCTCTCGCAAAGTTAGCGGTCTCGGCGATGTTTACGCATCGGCGATTTTGCCCACTTTGAGCCCCATTTTCGGCCAATTTCGCTGTACTAGTCGACAAAAAAACATGAATATTTCGCTAGAACTCCATTTTTTATATCGAATGGGTGCAAGAAACCACCCATTTATGAAATTCAACTATCCAGTACAGTGGTCAGAATTTAGCAATTTTGCCAATTTCACACAAATTTCAAAAGATGCCAATTTCCGAATAGGGTCCAGAATAAACAAGAAAGACATTCCTGGCAATAAAATGACATTTCCTCTAGTCATTAGTCACGTCTCAAGGCCCCTCTTATATTCTTTTGCTTTCCACTTTGAATTTTTATTCTCACAAAAAATATAAGATTTACTGTTATGCAGACTACTGCATTAGTGTAAAAAATGGTTAAATATTATTGGTGCACTTGTGAAAGAATATTAGACTCACCAGTTGACGTGTATTGCACGCTTCACACGATTTGTTTACTTTTGAAGTTTGGTAAAAATCGAACATTTCTGCTACTTTGAGCTCAATTTCAAGGCACCTTTCATTGTAAAACCAGTCAAAATCATCTCAATTTCTGTAATATGTCTTCCATTCTATAAAATGAGACCAAGAAAACTAGAATACAACAATAAATACCATACGAAAATACACTGCAAAGTCGCTGATTTATTAAAAAAAAATGGTCAAAGTTTTTTTTTTCTCATTATGCAATGTGTGCTGCAGGATTTTTTTTAGACTGTGCACACTGACCACATAGACCCATTCTTTCATATGAAGGCCTACCAGCTTTCTCCCACTAGATTTGAGGCCGCTAGAATTTATGCGTACTAGCACGTCAAAAACCCCTACGCGTAAGACGTACTAGTACGACCAAAACCCTCAAAGGGTTAATGTGTACCTGCACGCCAGCACAGTATGTAAGTTTATTTAAGTACAGGTATACATAAGTATAATTATCAGAGTATATATAAAATATGAAATAACTTTTAAAAACACTTAAAATTTTGGAGTTTCCAGACATAATGGAGAGATTTAGTGCTTATGGATCTCACAGAGAATGTAAACAAACTGGGTGGGGCACGGTGACCGTATTAGAAAGTCAGGTGGGGGGAGCCGTATAGCGAGTTTTGGTCATAATTTGAAATGGCCGTATTAGTGGAATGCCGTAAAGCAAAACGCCGTAAAGCGGGGCCCTACTGTATTACAACCCAGGCGTCCAAATGGCCTGTTATCCTGGTTGTAAATGGAGCAAAATAAACACAGCAGAAAAATTATGACTTATATTATCCTTCACCACTTTAGAACAGAAGTATGTACACTACAGTATATACACTATGTACAGCAAGAGGTATTAGTGCACTCCACGGTAAGCAAGGCAGAATAGAAGCCACTAGAGAGCAGACCGTGCTTCAACCAGCTCTAGAATGGGAATGACAAGGGCAGACAGGAGAGTGGTGCTCACATAACCTCTGCGACTGCCAAAACCATCTTCTCATTGGCTGGAACCTGGGCACTGGTTGAACGACGGGGCCCCATCGTCAACCCTCAGTCACCTGGTTCGCTGGTTGGGGGAGATAGCTTGTAAATGAGAGTGTGTACATGTGCCGAATAAAGGTTACATACTCTTTGTATGCCACACCCCCACCCCGAGAAGGCTCAGGATTAGGCTCCCACCTCCCAGTGGTAACCGTGCCGCCATGGCACAAAATAATGGGACCGCCTTTCCTCTCAACCATCCAACTCTTAGATAGAGCTCAGCTTTTCTCATGACAAAAAGCCAAACCCTAAACTCAGAGCGAGACAGCAGACAGTCGGGCTAGCTTAGGTCCAAGACACGGGCGGACAGTAGCTCGCATCCCCTCACTAAAAAAAAAAAAAAAAACCCACACCAGGGGATAAAAAAAGAGAGCTTGGAAGGGGTTACCACAAGTAACCTAACACATCCTAACCTAATATATAATTATAAATAATATTGTTAGACTCTTGATAAAGAGTCTGCCAACATATTTTCTTAGCTGGCAATATGTACAATTTTCAAAAAATAGGGTTGCAGTCTCAACGTCCATCTCATGAGCCTTGTGTTGTGGTTCTTCATGGTTTGGAGATATACTAGAGGATTGTGGTCACTGTAGACAGTGACCACCTGCGAAGTTTGTCCCACGTATACATCAAAGTGCTCCAAAGCCAGTACCAGCACGAGGGCTTCTTTTTCAATGGTAGAATAAGCCCTCTGATGCGACTGGAACTTGGCTGAGAAGTAGGCTACAGGCTGCAACTCCTCGTTCCCGTTTTGCAATAGTACTGCCCCAACGTAACACGTTATTTGCAGAACATGCTTAGCTATGCACAGTACGATTGCAGAATACGCATACAAGGTGGATACGCTGACTGCAAAATCTTCACACCGAACAGGCTAGTAGCGAGTTGTTGAACGATCACACAATACCAAGGCTGACCATAGCAAAGCAACTGACACGCAAAGTTTGTAAAGCGTTGGCAAAGCTAAATGCAATGCCAGACAGCAAGCTACACAATGTTCCACAAGATTGACAGTAGCGAAGCGAGCACACCGAACAAGCTAGTAGCAAGCTGTTGAACGATCACACAATACCAAGGCTGATCATAGCAAAGCAACTGACACGCAAAGTTTGTAAAGCGTTGGCAAAGCTAAATGCAATGCCAGACAGCAAGCTACACAATGTTCTTGCTTCCAGCTTCACCCTAGGCTCAACCCTTTCTCTAAGTCCAGCTCCAGCTCTCGGACAGGCTACCCATATTACAACCCAGGAGTTCAAATGGCCTGTTATCCTGGGTGGAAAGGGAGCAAAATAAACACAGCAGAAAACTTTTGACTTATATTATCCTTCACCACTTTAGAACAGAAGTATGTACACTACATACACTATGTACAGCAATAGGTATTAGTGCACTCCACAGTAAGCAAGGCAGAATAGAAGCCACTAGAGAGCAGACCGTGCTTCAACCAGCTCTAGAATGGGAATGACAAGGGCAGACAGGAGAGTGGTACCCGCATAACCTCTGCGATTGCCAAAACCATCTTCTCATTGGCTGGCAGTTAGGCCTGAGTGGTTGAGGGGAGAGGACGTGTGTGTTGAGTGAAGTCCTAGGCCTTCTATATCAGAACTGCTTATCTCACCCGACTGATAACTCATCATGCAACAAATATCGTTGGAGCGCAGCTGAATTGCTGCTGGAACTCTTATGTGTGAACTGTGACTAGTGATATACCTAGTGAAACACAAATACAGTGGACCCCCGGTTAACGATATTTTTTCACTCCAGAAGTATGTTCAGGTGCCAGTACTGACCGAATTTGTTCCCATAAGAAATATTGTGAAGTAGATTAGTCCATTTCAGACCCCCAAACATACACGTACAAATGCACTTACATAAATACACTTACATAATTGGTCACATTCGGAGGGAATCGTTATGCGGGGTCCACTGTATGAAAGTTAAGACACATGTGCAACATCTGGCAATCTTTATTGTAGACGTTTCGCCATCCAGTGGCTTTATCAATACAGATTCTAGGACATAATAGGAAGACAGTAGAACTATATACAAAAGATGAGGTAATCAGTCCCTCAGCCTTGGAGTTAGTGTTCACGATGCTGTGAACACTAACTCCAAGGCTGAGGGACTGATTACCTCATCTTTTGTATATAGTTCTACTGTCTTCCTATTATGCCTAGAATCTGTATTGATAAAGCCACTGGATGGGGAAACGTCTACATAAAGATTTCCAGATGTTTCACATGTTCTTAACTTTATATTGCGGAAATTTTTTACCCTT